>JAEAOA010002358.1:1967500-2642500 GCA_016746295.1 Potamilus streckersoni | reverse complement strand
ACTTTTAAGATATACAAGGTCTTTTTTTAAAACCGAATGTAAATACGAAACTGTAAAGAGCCACCTTGTTTTGTGGTGTTAGTAAAACACATTGTGGCATAGGTTATTGAGAGTTTGCAAAAGAACGAGTGTGCCAGTTGTGTTAAGAAAGCTTAGCGGGATCATCAAAGAGCTTAAAGAGTGTTTCATTGTGAGACTTAATGAAATCCACTCAGTCAGTGATATTTGGGGTTATGTGTCCAACATCACTCGTGAGTGGCAAGCGTGCTTCATCTGAGACCCCTTTTTTGATACGGTAAAAATTATCTCATAAACAAAGCATAATTAAAAAATTGTTTTCCTTTTATAATTACATTACAATACACTAAAAATACAGGTAAGAAGTGGAGGAAGTTACATATCGATATCCCTGTTTTGACCCTATTTCCGTGAAACAGCTTCGAATCTCGAATGAGTTGCAGGTTAATGTTCGGACATAGAAATTTAGCTTATGTTAATCTTGCAGAAGTAGAGTAACTCGCAGAGCTAGGAAGCGACTGAACAACTTAAAAACGTGTCATGTTACGCAGCGGATACATATTACGAATAATTGAAACTGAGTCCTTTCAGATAATAGTGTTGCAAGCCAGGGGTATTTGCTTGACCGAGCGGTGTCAAACCTTGGCGCGATTCCCGCTAGAAGTCATAAGTTTATCCCAAATTTCCAAAGACTTATATACAACTTCAGTTGTAAATTAGAAAGCCCGACGTGTCCATTCATACATACGTTTTACTTTTATTAATGCAGGACCACATATCTATCAACTTGACAAATATCTATCAACCGCGCACCTGCACTGCTTCTCTTAATGAACTTTCCTTACCGTCAGCAATTCACGCCGTAGAAACTCTACAACTATCTCCTAACACAATGAACTATTTTAACTACGCCACGTTAGGCCAGTCAATTCATGGTTTCAAGGCACATTACGCCAGTACAACTTCATCACATTTGCCACCATGGCGACATAAACGGTATCTGCCGTTTCCCTTCCTGATTATTCCATTGTGTAATTCACCGGTTTCCTACCGTAAATACTGCGACTGCAGTCACCCTACCAATGTACACCATTAGATTGTAATAGGTTCTATAGTATTTCAGGGACACTTCGTGCGGTTTTAACCTGAATTCACTACAAGTAAACGATGTCATCATGAAAACTCACTAATACTTCACTTTGTGACGTTTACTCCTAGTAATTGGCTAATTAATTCAGGCTAAGGAATATTTCCATTGCATCGAAAACCAATAATAAAATAAATAATCACACAAATCTAAGAATTCCTAAAACGGGTCTCATAACCAAATGCGCATGTCCGAAATTATTACAACAGCATGACTTAACATGAGTGGGAGCCTGTACATTTTTAAAAAGTTGTGGCAGCATCACATCGCATTAATCAGTCTGGTTGAAAAATGGTTTTGTCCTTAAAAAATTTCTGTTTATTCGGATGCAATCTTTATCTTTGATTTATAGTTTGTAAAAAAAAAAGTACAGTCTACTTTTATCGGTTCAACTTTGTTTGGGACTATATTTTATGCACAAGAAATGAAAGGTGCACCGTTAATCAGAATTAACGAAATTATTCGTTCTTCTTTCTATCTAAATAATTTTCGCTGAAATAAAAACTATGTGATAAAAAGAATCTAAAATGTGTAATAATTTAATATATAATTTATGAAACTCGTTGAATAAAGTCCGCTTTTGCGAGCCTTGGCGAGCAAAAGCTGGACATTTTTCAACTCTTTTCATAACTTCAATATTAAATCATTACCCATTTGAGGACCTATATATATGTTACGATAGACCTGAAGTCCTTTTTTTGACTCAATTTAGTAGCTGTCCACCACTGTAAAAGTCCATAGCGATCTGTCCACCATTGTAAAAGTCCATAGCGATCTGTCCACCATTGTAAAAGTCCATAGCGATCAATTAATATTCGTCTGAAAGTCTTTTGATGCATCTTAGGATGCAGATAATTCAACAGGCAGGATTGAATGGACTTTGTTTAAACTATTTGAGTATTAAATTTGAGAGCACCAATTAATGTTTAATTTAATATAAGTAAATGGACCTCCATGACCAGATTGGTTTTACTACTAATGACTATCATCATCATCATCGTCGTCGTCGTCGTCGTCATCATCATCATCATCATCATCATCATCATCATCAGTTGTAAATAAAAGTTAGTGAATTTGGCGTCATATAAACAAAATGAAAGAAGTTTGTTTTTTTTAACTATTTGAAAAACACATCCGTATATGACTATTTACTCTTCTCACATTTTCGGGGTTTAAATTATAAAGTTCTAAATTCAAACCATGGTCACTCACATCTTTACACTTTACACAATATATCTGTTAAGGACACTCTAAAACAGCATATATGACGTGAACATATTTTTATGTTGATTTATTTATTTATTTATTTATTTATTTATTTATTTATTTATTTATTTATTTATTTATATTTTGTATGTCTTGGTATAAAATAATCCCTTGAGGTTCATTTGGTGGAGATGCATTCTCTTCGGAAATTAGTTATTTAAAATACAATTGAGTTTACTCTGATATAAATTGTTTTTCATTGATACATAAAGCATATTTTAATGCAATGGTTCTTAACCCATGGGTCACAACCCAAAACTGGGTCACCATTCTGTTTGAGTGGGCTTCTGAGATCAGTCTTAATAATTTGAAATTTCCTAACCAAGTGGGGCTTTTTCAGCATTCTGTGGGCCGAGAGGCTAATATCACAAACCTAGTCTGGGTCTTAGCCAATAAATGTTTAGGAACCATTGTTCTAATGCAATGTGAAGATGTCAATAATTTAGACGACAGCACCTTGCCAATACTTGATTTCGGTCGATGCGCCTAAGTCCGATTGTCGATGTGCACAACTTCGATCTATATTTTTACAAACATTCCACTGAATTGTTCTGGAAACAAATACATTTTTGTGGATTACATATTTGAAGTTCGCTGATTAGGTTTTTACGGTTGTTAACATATTTTCTTATTCATGAATTGAAGTATAGCAGCACCATTATCTGAATAAGCTCTATTTAAAATCAGATTTTCATAACGATGTAAAACAGTATATTTTCACATCGATGTGAAACAATATATTTTCCTATAGATGTGAAACACTATATCTTCATATCGACGCAAAGAAAACAGAGATCACTAATTATAGTTGACATGTAGATGAAGTATCAACTAAAGCAGATACAATCTAATGAATTTATATTTCGATATAAACTAATCTCAACCAATGATATGCTTATATTCAATGTGTCATCTCAACCAGTAAAATGCTTGTTTTCAGTGTGTCATCTCAACCAATGAAATGCTTGTATTCAAAGTGATTTGGATGCCATACCGTAAAATTTAACTTTGGTTTTATTTTGTGAAAAAGTGATATTTCTAACATTACCTTTTTCTTGAGTAAGATTATATCGTTTATTAATTATTCTACAAGCTGAATATTAATGTTTAAATTTACCCCACCTTTGAGCAGCATACAAACGGGGAATGGGGTCGACGGGATTGCCCTAGGCACCAGAGGTCTTAAGTAACCAAAGCACAGGCGCCAGAGGTCTTGAGTCACCAATACACCTTTGGGCTATCATCGTCGCCCTGGACGCCATTTACCCTTAGAACGCCACTGCCACCTCTAAGCAAGATTTCTAATCGTCATATCCCACTTTGCTATATAATTTTCAATAATGAAAAACTTTAAATCCTGATGCAGATTGTATTTGCATTTTATTCTACATAACAATCAATTTGTGATTAAGTTCACGTGATTTTAAATTCCATACATATGAATAAAAATGTTCACACTTGCTGATCATCGTTATTTTACTATTGCCTGCTAGAAACATTACACTCAGTTTCTCAGAGTAAGAGTTACTAAATTTATTTTTCAAAAAATACTCACAACAGTTGGGAACATTATTTTACCGTTGTCTGCTAGAAATATTAGACCCAGTTTCTCAAAATATGACTGAATATTTAAAAAAAAAAACAAAAGTATTCACTACAGCTGGGATTTAAACTCAATAGTTTCATTTTTATCAAAGCAAACGGATTTGAAAATAATATAGGTAAAAGAGGGCAAATGTCATTTGGTAAACATGTATTATTTACGTATATAAATAAAAGACATGCATATAAAGTAAGAAGGAAACAGAGAATGAATGAATCCAAATTTCATTTAATAGGTAAACCAACTTTGTGAAAAAAAAATGATGAACAGTCTTATTCTCGTAAAAGAACTCACATGTGAAAGGCAGTGTTGTCTTAACAACATTGTAGGCTCTGGGCAAAGCAATGCACTGGGGCTCCCTTCCTGCCCTACTGTTCATAAGAATATGGGCAGCATGACACCCTTAGAAGCGTAAGGCCCTGGACAACTGCCCAGTGTGCTCATACCTTAAGACAGCACTCGTGCAAGAGATAGGCAATCAGCACCATGGTTTCGAAAATATATTGAAACTGGTTTATAACTTCTTAAAACTTTCACAAAATTACAGTGCAGATGAAAAAACGAAACAGATGATGGCATGAGAGAACGAGCGGAGAAAACACTAGGTACCAGCATGAGAAAAATGTTCAAAGGGCACAAACTAATTTCAAGCGAACGTCAGCAAACATGCATTTATGTTTTCATCCAACATAAAGCCAATTCATCATGATCATCATCATGATCATAGAAAGTCGTTACATTGTGTTTGCTTTTATAATCTGTTTTTTTTTTCTTCATCTTAACAATAAAAGCAACTAACAAAGCTAATTTCATCCAGTTTATGAACGCTGTTTTGCTCTTTAAACTACATAGCCCGCTTTTCTTTCTGTCTGCCAGTGTGTCTGCTCTTCTAAAACCAGAGACAGAAACTATGTATGATACTTCAGCTTTTAACTGCTTATTAGGAATGGAGAGGACGGTTTCGTCTGCTTGCTTCCTTTTGACAGATTACTTTCCTGCATCTCCAGTCTCCTTTTCACAACAACCATGTCTCGTGAAATCCTCTGTACTTTGTTATGGTGCTTCCATGCTATCCTGTACACTCGCGTGTACGAAAGACAAGACTGAGAGCATAATACACCGACATATCATGCTCTACGTTGTTTATCGACCACAAACTCAGATCATCCGGTGCATTTTGCAACGACAGCATTGCATTTATTCTCTTTGCAGTTAACTTCAGCTTATAGTGTGAGTGTATATGGAAGATGAACAAAGAAAATGAGTTTAATTCAAGATTAATCGAGGAGGTCATATTGCTTGATAAGCACACTTACAGCTTAAACACGGCTCAAAGTGTATATTTAATTTGACCCTGACCTGGCCTCGATTGAATTCCAACCAGGAAAATAGCAATCTCTGATATCCTTTTATGGCTGTAAGAGAAAGAAGCATAAATAAAATATTCTAACTCATTGCTGTACTATTGTTTTCCTTTTAGGAGATATCATGATCATTTTCAACGAATTTCTGATCAAACAATTATGTTTCTATGGTGGACTTCTCAGCGAAAATTGTTTCTTTGCTATTTGGCAAAACATATTCGGTTGGAAAGAAATGAGTTTTATTTCATTAAATATGTATTCATATTTGTCTGTCAGAAATGTATTTAGCTATCTTCTTTAATAAAAAGACAATGATAGTGACGCAATACATTTTTAACTTTCTTCTCAGCGTTATATTTCTCGAATTTTTCAGGGCAGGCTCATTGCTTCCTCTGTCTGATCGTATTTACAGCTGAAGGTGGTACGCGGTTAAAACTTCGCAAAATAATGAGGCCAACATTAGTTAACCATTTCATATAATTAATTCCAACATTTCAAACAAAACCTAATAGAAACAAACATATAATCAACAAAGACATGGTATGGTTGAGAAATATACACAAGATCTAAGTTTGTATTACTGAGCTCGTGCAGACTAAATCCTCTGCAGCGTAAACAAACTTAGCATTAGGATAAAAACTTAACTTGTTCGATATATATGCCAAGAAATTCTTATGGTATAAATGTTAAAGAGTAATTATACCTGTTTCTAGCTAATCTAAACAGCACCATGAAACAAAGTATATAAATGTATTAACATCTTTTTCCCAAGATGAAGTTACTAATTTAACTGGACAAATTATTATTAAATGAATAAAATCTCAAGAAGGTTATAAAAGTAAGAATTTCTTTAAAAAAAATAAGAATGAATGAAAAAAATCTTAATGAAAATATATTGCTATCAACAGCTGTCATACTTGGTATCTGAAAATGGAATAAACTACCTTAGCAAATGCCCTAGAGAATATTCACGCTAAGCCTGAACGTGTGCCAAACAATATGTTGTTGTTGTAGGGTTTAACGACATTTTTCTGCACCAGTTAGGCTAAACATGGTAGCCAGTATAACTGGTGGAGAAAGAACCCAGGGAAATCCCAGCAATAATCACCGACCCATGAGAAGCTACCGACTAGCTTGCTCACATACCCACATTGACCGAGCCCGAGACTCGAACCCATGCAGGCAGACGCGAGATGGCAGTGATCCGTAACTAGAGGTCTAGCTAGGATTTTAAAACTAGGAGTCCAGGACTCCTAATTTGGTAAAAATAGGAGTCACACCAGCAAAAGTTGCAGCCGAACTAAGCCAGAAATCACGTATTTGCTTACACTTGGCTACGGTCGCATCCGAACTATCAGATATAGCAGCTTTAGCACAGCTCTGAATCTCATTGAAATCTTCATCATTTTTTCCGTTCAACTACAAAACATTTGTCTAACTTTGCAAACAACATTTTGTCCAAGTCTCTTGATTTTGAGTTCGCGGCAATATTTTTACGGCAACAACCAGAAAAAAATTAATAACAGTGATTGTGCTCGGCTTCGTCAATGTTACAAATTGCAATTACGTTTTACATATTGGCGACAAAAATATACCTTCTGGCCATATTTTTGGCTACAACATTTTTGGCTGATAAAAACGGGAGTTTTGACTGAAGAAATTTAATGGCACCAGGACAGGAAGCCGTATATATATATATATATATATATATATATATATATATATATATATATATATATATATATATATATATATATATATATATATATATATGGATATAAAAATGCTCTGGAATCAATTGTTACATAAACAAATCCTTATTTCCTCAGGACCAACCTTCCTAACAGTTAATTGTTAAGTCATAATCCGCTTATGCAGATATCTGACCTGGATGCTGTACGCTGAATAAAATCAATCCGGCCGTGCAACTTACTATATAGCTACAATCGACCGCCTCTGAGGGCGGAAACTGGTAATGACTACAGTCGACCACACGACGGCAATTTGAAGAAGAAGAAAAAAAACAGTAACCCACCCACTCCACCCCACTCACCCCCCGAAAAAATAGTTTTGCTGCAACTTCAATGAAAACTGATTACCTCTGAAGCACTGATATATACTTAGGATGTTTTTAAAAAATTGTGTCAATGTTATCACAGGAGTCTGCAGTTTTATCAATAAAGCACGACGAAATTTCTGACTACATGAAATCACCTTAACGGTATTATACAATAATAAAGGAATGCAAATCGACCTCAACCCTCCGCTCGATTCAAATTTTCTCACGCATCTTTCATCCCTTCAGAATCGCACGAAGACTGAAAAACTACACATATCCATTAAAAAAACAGTAACGTACCTTCTCATCACTCTCGGACGACCATTGCATGAATCCAATCCGGCGAATTAACCTTTATTTTCACCATTACGGTCACAAACCCTGTGAACGTGAACCATGTGAGGAAGTAGCCCATTTGTACCACAGGCTAAATAACGTCATGATATTAATTTTACAAGATAAAATGTTTAACTTGTTTTTTTTATTTCAGATTGCATCATTTTAAAATTTTTGTATCAATTTCCATAACAGAAATATGTAGTTAAAGTTTTGATAGTACAAATAACGGTTGATGGCGTCATCATATTCAAAACTCAAGCCTCGACGGATGATGGACCCGGAAGATTAAAAATGTGTTGGATAGATTTTCTAGAGATCGCCACTTGGTAAGATCATCTGTTATACTGAGTTTTTATTTCATATCAGAAAATGATAGTGAAGAAGAAAATATAAATTTCCCTAGTATTAAAAGAAAACAGATTCTGCGCCGTATTCGGAACGATTATTAGACCCTAACGCATATTTACTGCAGAGTAGAAGCTAGTACAAATGGGCTACTTCCTCCCATGGTGTTTGTTTTGTCCCTCAAAGAAACCCTTTAGCGGCGCCTTCAATAACACATGCAACTTCATCAAAGCAAGCCGGTGACCTTTTGATCAAAGAAGTCTGCAACAAGCTAAATCTAAAATAAAGGCATAGCTTCAGTTTTCATAGTGATTAGAACATATTTATTGAGCTGTAGAAGTTTCCTCTTGCAACAAAAACGTGCGTACGGAGGACTCCCGTGTCGGCAATTTTATACGTCCCAAATCAAAAGTTTGCGTCCAAATATGCGTAATTAAGCGTTTCTGAGATCTCTGCGTAACGGCGGGCGCTTTAGACCACTCAGCCACTCGGATCTCTTTGGTCAAACAATAAAAAAATAAGGTCAATTTTCTTTGAGTGTGTGTGAAAAACTAAAATCACATGTATATCTAAACTGATTACAATATCATGTGACTTATCTTAAAAGGACTGAAAAAGTAACAAATCATACACGGTGTGAAAAATAATATCAGGACCTTTGTTAGTTAATATAAAATTTATATAAATATATAATCATAAGGTTTAAATAGAAATTATGCTTTGTACATTGTCACCAAGTTTAAATAGAAATCATGCTATGTACATTATCAGAAGGATTAAATCGAAATTATTCTTTGTACATGGTTAACAAGATTAAATGGAAATTATGCCATATCCATGGTTAACAAGATTAAATAGAAATTATGCCATGTACATGGCTAAAAAAGATTAAATAGAAATTATGCCATATCCATGGCTAAAAAAGATTAAATAGAAATTATGCCATATCCATGGCTAAAAAAGATTAAATAGAAATTATGCCATATCCATGGCTAAAAAAGATTAAATAGAAATTATGCCATATCCATGGCTAAAAAAGATTAAATAGAAATTATGCCATATCCATGGCTAAAAAAGATTAAATAGAAATTATGCCATATCCATGGCTAAAAAAGATTAAATAGAAATTATGCCATGTACATGGTCAGAAATACTAAATAGAAATTACGCATACCTTTCAATTTATTTGAAAGATACATAAAATATGAAAACTTATAATGATCACTTACATATAAGTCAATGCAGAGTGAATAATACATGTAAGATTCGGAATCCATGACAACACAAAGAATTATGACGTATACAGGTAAGATTCGGAATCAATGACAACACAACGCATTATGACGTATACAGGTAAGATTCGGAACCAATGACAGTAAAATGTGCACTAACTTATGTGTAAGTCAATGCATACTTACTTCTCCGCTAAGATTCGAAACTCAGAGTAACACAATGTTGACCTGCATGTTCATCCCATCTTACTTGTAAGTTGATGCATGCTGACTATCCATGCAAGAATAGGAACCAAGGACAACTGAGTGTTGACCAACACGTTCATCACAACTTACTTGTAAGTCAATGCACACTAATATTTATAAAGGAAAATAAACACACGATTTTGACATGGGGAGGTTCATCGCATTTCTTCATTACATAATACAAAGAAACAAAAAAGTACAAGACGTATTAAAATATTCTAGAAACATATTGCAAATAAATAAAAATCATAGTTTTGCACCTTCAAATAATTTACCAATGAAATGGTATAATTCTGACTATGCCTTGTATTTTCAAAATTGCAATGTAGTCTACTATACTCTGCAGTAAAGAAATATTTTGTTCATTTATAGAAATGCACAATTTATATAAACGTCGTTTTTTATTATTACCTTTTTCCCTAGCGTGGAGTGCCCGTTCCTTTCAGATTAGTACAAATCTAATTCACTAGTCAATATTGTTGATAGTATTAACTTGCTTGAAGATCCCGTCCCAACTATCGATGTGAGAGAGTTGTATTGGACAATTATCTCTAGAATTTTCATCTCATTATCTTTGTCATTTTGCTCCTAAATGAATTCTCACATATTTAAATTTAAATTTTCTGATCATTTATGAATAAGGCAGATGATTCCAAATTAGCGTAGACAACAACAATACGGACCAATTGGAATTTAACAATACGGATGTCACTGTGAAGGTTATGAGAAATTAACATTACAATCGGAACGTCGCTGTCCTCTATGGGAAATTTACCAGGTATGTGATACAGACCGACAAAATCAGTACAAGACAGACTAACACATCCTTTCAGAAGCGGGAAAAACAGTGAAAATTTCGAGACATGGTTCAGTGTATAGAGTGTGTATTTTGGATATGGAGAGGAAACTTTGATTATATTGGTATATACTGATAATAATGTTGACCTTATTCAAGAAACTCAGCTCATTCAAAGTAACAATGAAAAAGTGAAGCCAGACAAGCTTTGCAAATTTTAACAAAAATAATTTATTTCCTTAGAAAATACAATAAAATACGAAAAGGACTTACAGTTTTTGAATATAATCAAAAAATTAAATCTGGAGTTTAAAACTATAAGTACTGTCACTGGAATGTCAGAAATGAATCCAAGTTCGAATTCCGGCGAAGATAAAGATGACGGATGATGACGTCAGATAAATGCAGTATTGATGTCTCAAAAATTCCACATTGAATTTTATGATTCAATCGCACTTTTCACGGAAAGAACTTTGCAATCTACCAAAGAAAGCAGCGAAATTATGAAAAATGATAAAAGCGGTTATGGTATGATATCTGTTTTTACAGAGACACAATGACGCATATAACATGAGGTTGGTATGACCTTTTATAAATCAAAATACACAATCAAACCTGACAAAGAGAGCTAGGCATGAATATGTCATTTATACTCAGTTATAAATACAAAAGTAGAAGTGTAAAATATTTTTTCTGCGTATCATATATCAAATAGGAGCAGCTTGTGATTCTTCTACATACACAGACACATGCATACAAATGAGGGTAGGGCCTGTGTGCCAAAGTGGCCACCTGGCCTAAAGTTCTCACCGTTCCAGATTACTGGTCTCTCTTATCTCTATTTCCATGGGTTAGAGCCTCTGGATCGGCTAATAAGGGTACCTGAAAAAGGTTGCCAGTAGTATCTCGTGGGTTGGTGGTTCTTCCCGGGGTTTTCCCGGATTCATCCTCCACTAGTTTTATTAGGCCTAACGGTTATGTATAAGCCTATAGTGACGTTAAACCC
This sequence comes from Potamilus streckersoni, assembly GCA_016746295.1. NCBI lineage: Eukaryota > Metazoa > Mollusca > Bivalvia > Unionida > Unionidae > Potamilus > Potamilus streckersoni. Next base: position 2,631,079 of record JAEAOA010002358.1, on the reverse strand, counting down.
CGTAACAGCAACAACGACTACGGGTGGGATATGATATATTTCAGAGTTACGGACTCATATACAGAAGGTCGATGTGGTAAGATTTTGTTTAATAGAAATGAATGTAATGTAATAATTTATTGTCAAGCATATTATACATGTTCGTACAAGCACACATTTACTCATGCAAAGAGTCCTTTTTTATTCAAATCCTCATAAAATGGTCCTTTTTTATTCAAATCCTCATGCAAATGGTCCTTTTTTATCCAAATGCTCATACAAATTATGGCAATGGTACGATATTTTCATACAGATAAATAATTACGCTTATAAAAGGAGGTGAGGTATGATATTCGCTTCGTACCATAACATTTACACATAAAATTCAGGTGAGGCATGATATTCGTTTCGTACCATAACATGTACACATAAAATTCAGGTGAGGTATGATATTTGTTTCGTACCATAACATTTACACATAAAATTCAGGTGAGGCATGATATTTGTTTCGTACCATAACATTTACACATAAAATTCAGGTGAGGCATGATATTCGTTTCGTACCATAACATTTACACATAAAATTCAGGTGAGGCATGATATTTGTTTGATTCTAACACAATTACACATATGAAAGGAGATAATGTATAATACTTGTTTAATACTAACACAATCACACGTACAACAGGTGAGGTATGATATTTGGTTCAAACACATTTACAGCTGTAAAAAGTGGTGCAGCATTCAAAAGAATTCATGCCATTATATTTCTTCTTTCAAACACACAATCACAAAATGAAGGCCAGTGGCGTCACTGGAGTGGGGAGTCGGGGGTTCGGACTGCACTGGGTGACACCATCAAAGGGGGTGACACCAAAATGATTCGATATAGCTTTTGTGCAAGAAGGAGGTCTATGGGGGTGACACCACGAATTTGCACTGGGTGACACCAACCATAGTGATGCCACTGAGTGCAGTCAGTGACATGGGAATGTTCATTATGAGCACTGTTTCATACAAACACAATCACAGAAGGATGCTTACAAACAAACTGATAAGGGAATAAAGCGAACTGCTGACGTTTGCAAACTAACACTCCTTTATCAAAACCAGAATCAACACTTAACGCCTATTTACAGCAAGGTAGAATAGTTACTACCGACACGTTAGTTAATAAAAACGTATTAGTTTTATACGTTTATACTTAATACTGACCCATCATAGCTTGTCTTAGAACACAGTGTTTCAGTGGTCATTTTCCAGTATAAGTTTTGTAGCTGAGACACACTGTCAATACCGATAATAATAATTCTCTCACGTCGTTTCAACGTTTATTTCCCTTCTTATCAGATGAAAATTCAGCATTGTGATTTGATTGAAGAATCAGCATTCCGATTGGCATCAAGAAATGTCCTATTAATTTGCACCGATCACTTGGTAATTACAAATTTCCGTCCATTTTATAGGCTGTATGTCATTTGGATGTTGCAGTAATTTATACGACACAACGACACAAAAACTGCTCTTTATCACATTTATTTTTGTGTTAGTATAATCTAAAAAAGAACATTTGTAGTGGGGCCCCGAGTGGCCTAATGGTCTAAAGCGCTGTCCGTTACGGATCACTGTCATCTCACCTCTGTCTGCGTGGGTTCGAATCTAGGATTCGGCGAATGTGGATATGTGCGAAAGCTTGCCAGTAGCTTCTCGTGGGTCGGTGGTTCTTTCTGGTGATTTCCCGGTTTCTTCCTCCACCATTAATACTGGCCGCCATGAATAGCCTATCGTGTGCTGAAAAATGGCGTTAAGCCCAACAACAACAACAACATTTGTAGTAAAACCATCATTTATTGTCACTAAAATACACTGGAAAGATCTAGTAAATGAAAAAAGGTTTTATCTGTCCGTCTATTCCACTTTATTTGGCCTTGACCCTTGACACACAACATCACAATAGGTGAACCTTCTGTTTATAGATTTGATACATTTTAATTAATGCTATGGAAATCAGTGTTGGAAAGATATTTCTCAAACAGAGTAATTCCCCTATTATGGGGGTATATGTCCCAATGTACGGCATTTTTACGAGGCGTTATGGTATCATGGATTAGCTTCGCAAGATGGACCCTCCATAATGTCTTGGCATATAGCTTTCTCAAAATATTCTAGCGTATAGTTGTTTGGGTATATTCATGCTTTTTGTATGAAGATTTTTCAGGCCGTGGCAGACAATGAATTTGAAAGAATCACAGCCTTTACCCAATCAACGTTATTGAATCTTCATGTTTCCTCCATACTTAAATCCCACTATTCCAAACTGTGATAATCATGTATATATCTCATAGTGATTTTAAAGTTTCTCCAGGCATGAACATATCCAGCTTTGAAATAGAATAGACTTTCCACTTAAAATTATATTTCATGTTCGGGTCTATCGCTGAGATACAAATAGTCTTCAAGTTTCGGTTTGGATTCAGAAGGAAACTAAGATGACCTGAAAAATATACCTTGTAAGAAAATAAATGTAATTCCCGGTTATCTAATTGATTATAAAAGCCCAAGCAAGCAAGTTGGGCTAAAAAGATAATATCGCTATGTGAAAGAATATTATAAATTACCATAAAGACTTAAGTAGATTATTGGTCTAAGTTTTCGAAGCCTCGCAGACTTAAAAACGCCTTCCAAAGTTGCATTTTTAAACACATATGAATTTTTAAATCGTTTCAAATTTAAACGGAATTTGTAAACTAAGTTTTTATGATATTCCAGCATGTGAAGAAATTTTCTATTGTGTCTGTTGTTTTAAAGTAAAGTCAGTAAAAGCTACTCACAACACTTCTATTTCGATTCGATACTTCTGTTTCATTCACGAATGTGAAGAACAATAAATCCTTCTATATGCAACTGTTCTACCTCTGCATGAATATGTTGCGTCACAATTCGTGTCTGAGGTCACGTTATAACACTTGAGTAGAATTTTCCTGTCTTACAGTGAGACTTGTGAAGGGTTCTGCTAACGAACTATCGTGCAAATCTGGGGAATCAACGTTAAAGATTAAACGTCGAGTTTGTGACGTTTATCCTCTAGGTTATAATCCGTTTCCGAAACTAGGTATAATAAGCGTACTTAAAGAAGAGAGGCCTTCTAGCACTGGGATTGCGTCTTTTTGTCATTTCAACGCAAGTCTATAAACATGCATACCGACACTTGGTTTATTTTTTTAACATTATTACTTATCATTTATTCAAATCAGGTGTATGCAGCTAAGTTTATATGGAGTTAACAGTTTTACTTTTGACAAATTCCATCTTCTCACTAAAGGCGTACTGGGCTAAATTAATATCTTGTTCTTTTCCAGCATTGAAATATATGGGTATTATTTTTTTAGTTCATAATTTACCAGCTTGAGGGAACCATCTCCTTAAACAGATGGGACCCTGCGTCCCTAAGGAATGAGATTTTCCCGTTTGTCCTCATTTAATGGGTGGATGCATAGATAAGGCTGCTTTTTAGTTAGTCATCGTATATTATTACGAACTATGCATTGGTACAGGTGAAATCATTCATTGAAGACCTGATCTTAATTTGATGATCTAGAGTCATCCACGTAATGTCAACCAGAAACTAAATTAAAATTTTATTTTAAAACTTAATTTTGAGAGTTTATATTTCAGACATGAAATAGGTTCAGTTACAGAAATTATTTAGATTAAACAAGTATTTTAGTCACATCATCCTTCAATGCTTCACTGTTCTAATCGTATATTATAAAGTAAAATGCATTTACAAAAGTTAATATTCCTACCATTCCATGTATGGGACACTAAGTTACGTCCTAATGCGTCATGGGTGTGCATTTTAAAATATATCCCAGTTAATGTATCATTATATAAAGATTTTGTAAATTTGACATCTAAAGCTGAAAATCATAATGTAGGCCTAGATTTATAAACTGTATTTTATCGCTGCCTCCTAGGGAGAGAAAAAGTCATTTGCTAAAGGATAATTGATTACTGAAAATGCACGACTGTCACTGATTAGAATAAAGCGGTTTTATATTGGGTATGGATTGGAGCTAAGTTAAAATAATGTTGATCGAGAAATGGCTAGGATTCGATAAATTCCACCATCTGCTAGAGGCTGAATAATCTTCACGCAAAGAAACACCTGAATATAAAATGTAAGAAAAACCCAGTTTGCGGTCCTATAATCTAAATATTAAATTTAGCAAATACACGGTCTGTGGTTTTAATAACAATCTGAATATATGACGGAAGAATTACCCAGTCTGCAGTCACATAATCTGAACAGCTGTCTCATTGATTAAAGAATAGTTCATGTATTCATTGCTGACTGAACATAATTCTTAAGTTTCCATAAATTATCGCAATTCTCCTTTGTTTATTTTACTAGGTTTGCTGTCATTGAGGGACGATAATATTTCTTGTGTATGTTTACCATGTAGCCAAAGTAGCCTTACCATGTTGTTGTGTGCTCTTTAGACAATACATCGAGGTGAGGAAAACAAAACAAAACGACATTTCTTATTGCCTGATGCAAACTTATTACGAATATTTCATTTGGACACTGTCTCAAGGAAGTATGCTGTCGATTCGTTTGGAGGGATTATTTTTGTGCTTCTCAATCCAAAAATGTAGGCCACCTATCGCATCGGACTGGGCGTAGAGTATTCCGATGACTCACACAAAAAAAACGTCATCTTACAGCAGCGACAATTTTTACTACAATCACTTTCAAAACTACTTCTTCTTCTAATTGTTGGTTCCTTAATATGGCAAAATTGAACGCATATTCTTTCCTGACTGATTTAACTTGATCAAGCAGACTCTTCAGTTATTTTAACATATATGCATTTCATTTACTGTAATCAGTCATGGACATTATCAATCGTACTCTGCTTTTTTAATAGTACATTAGACAGGCAGACAGATACACACAAATAATATATATATATATATATATATATATATATATATATATATATATATATATATATATATATATATATATATATATATATGCAATAAACTGACGACGAACAGTACGAAACTAGTAACTAACTAGCCTAAGCGCTTTCGACTCTTAATGAGTCTTTTTCAAAGGCAAATACAAAACATAGTTACGACAAACAAATAAACACAAAAACGTTGCGTTTGTAAACCTCTACATTTCTATCTTCACATGTGCTAAAACTATAAATACAACCAGCTTGTATAGACTAGTTGCGGAAACTGAAAACGTTGTATAATTCCCTAAAAGTCTACAAGCCAAAGCGACATCTATTTTCATTTATTTATTTCAGTTTCCGCAACTAGTCTATACAAGCTGGTTGTATTTATAGTTTTAGCACATGTGAAGATAGAAATGTAGAGGTTTACAAACGCAACGTTTTTGTGTTTATTTGTTTGTCGTAACTATGTTTTGTATTTGCCTTTGAAAAAGACTCATTAAGAGTCGAAAGCGCTTAGGCTAGTTAGTTACTAGTTTCGTACTGTTCGTCGTCAGTTTATTGCATCTATTTTAATTAATCCCTGACAAACGTGATCCCTTGGTGGATCCAGTACGCTTGAGAGGGTTGTTATTCGCCATATGATTTGTATTCTTTATATATATATATATATATATATATATATATATATATATATATATATATATATATATATATATATATATATATATATATATATATATATATATTAATACAAACAGTACTATCTACAGGTTAGAGAAATTAAATTCGTACTCTACGGAGTTTCGAACCCAGGTTCGCAAGTAAATGGCACCCATTGCCTTGCCACGACTAATCACGCATCACCGAAAATTATAAAATTATGGCACTGAATCGGTGTTATATGAGCTCGTGCGTAGCAAACACACTCGCATGACGACCTAAAAATAATTCTCTTATATATACACAGTCGTTCCAGGTTCCTTTGAATGAAATCAAGGTATATAGGATTTTTGTAATACAAAGAATTACAAATATATACAAGACAGAACAGACAGTGCTAACACTGGATTCTGTAATATAATCTTGATAATAGTGAGCAGAATTTATAGTTTAATACAAACAATACTATCATAAAGGCTAGAGAAATTAAATTCGTACTCTACGAAGTTTCGAACCTAGATCCGCAAGTAAGTGGTACCCATCGCCTTACTTGCATATATATATATATATATATATATATATATATATATATATATATATATATATATATATATATATATATATATATATATATATATATATATATATATATATATATAGCCGAGAATGCCAAACAATTTATCGTGCATACTGATGCTAACAGTTCTGGGTTAGGTGCAGTCCTATAGCAAGAGTAAATTGGTGTAAAAAGGTTCATTGCTTAAAGGAGATGCAGAGGGCGTTGTGTTCGTTTGTTCAGTACAACGCCCTGCTCTCTCTCTCTCTCTCTCTCTCTCTCTCTCTCTCTCTCTCTCTCTCTCTCTCTCTCTCTCTCTCTCACACACACACACACACAGATATATATATATATATATATATATATATATATATATATATATATATATATATATATATATATATCTGTGTGTGTGTGTGTGTATCTGTGTGTGTGTGTGTGAGAGAGAGAGAGAGAGAGAGAGAGATTAAATGAAATTACGAAATTATCAGAAAGGTGAAGTACTCATGTGATTTAGTAAAGATATATCTGAAAAGCATTAGAATTTATTGAGAGGGAGCTCACCAATTGGTAGATCGTTAGATGAGTACTTTATGGGTCGCCTGTTGAATACCCACCCGGTACAGCCCGGGTCGTTACCTAGGTGTATCTAGGTCGAGAACGAATTGTTGCAATAAAGATCGTTTAGAAGTTCACGTTCCAGCGTTTGAGTCACAACGAGGTTTGCATGAATTAAAATTATATTTGGGACGGTATGGGGATTATTGAAATTTAAAGGTTATGTTTTGGATCATACGAGGTTTATGGAAAGCGAACATTAGGTTTGTGCGAGTATGGATCTTACGTAATGTAACATTGCGTTCGTGTAACATCCCGTTCTGGACGGTATAAAGTCGATGATATGTTAACATTACATTTTGGGACGACATGAAGTCTATGGCAATTTACATTATATCTGGGATACTATGGGGCGTATGGGACGGTCATCTACCTGTATAAGAAATGGTAGCTGCCTACTTTCTATAAGAAGATCTGGTGGAATATTTCATTCGTATGGATTACCAACGATCGATGCTTTATGAGAAGAAATGGTTTTTCAGTCCATTTTGATGAACGAAGTAACAAGCCTCATGTTCCCTTTGGAATTTATTGGCTTGTTTTGTATTGACTTCATTATGGTTAGCTCTTTTCTCTAGGTCGACAATCTAGTTTTTAAGTTGTTAAAAAGGCCAAACAATGATGGAAAACTGGAACTAATTGTCTCACTAATCAGAGTTGTGAGCCGTGTTAATATGCTTAATATACAGTTCTGTGTTATACTAATTATATGCTAATCAGACCTCATTGCTTGTCAGTAAGTTATCGAGTTTGTTGAATGTTGCACAATTTTGTGTTATATTTTGATGAAAAAAACCACATTGTCTTTGGTCAATAGTATTTATAGTATTTAGTTTTTAATTCTTTCTCTAGTTCTGTGTGTGTGTGTGTGTGTGTGTGTGTGTGTGTGTGTGTGTGTGTGTGTGTGTGTGTGTGTGTGTGGATCAGTATACCACCTTCTCCTTTATATTTTGAATTTTATTTGTTGAATTGTAATTATGTGCATTAATTTCTAAAGAGATCGTTTGTGTTTCATTAATTCTGTGCTTCTCCGTCGTTGTTAAATTTCGAGAGGGCACCATACTGATCATGCTTAATTTCCATTGGAGTGATATAGTAATTCAGTGTTATGGTTACATAGAGTGCTATCTCTACGTAATGCTAAATTTACATAAACCCCATACCATCCCATAAGTAATGTTATATTCAGACAACCCTCACAGTAGCCCAGATCTAATGTTAAATTCCAATAAGCTCCATAATGACCTAAACGCTAATGTTAAATCCCAAAAGGGCATTACATCAAGCCAAGAGTCATGTTAAATTCCTATAACCCAGTACCGTCTCAAAAGTTCATGTTAAATTTTCTAAAGCCCCATATGGTCCTAAATTCCCATAAATCCCATATTTACCCAAATGCAATTTCGAAATTACCAATTACTTGTATTGACCCAAATAGTGGTATCAAATTTTTTTTAAAAAAAACACATTGTCCCGTATAACTACCAACAAATTTGATTAAAGCGAATAACATATTCAACCCTCCAAAAATTTGTAATTCATCCATAAACAAGAACGATCATAATTAAACTTAACTACTAACATTACAGCTTAATAACTTTTTATCGGTGAAATCGAAAACATCAAGACGAAGAACAAGAAGCTGTTGTTTGTAAAGTAGAGCTTTGTGAGCGCACACCAGAGAATACGTAAATTACTGACTCAATAATTAATAAGTATCGCACATCCAACATATGTCAGAAATGGATAAAAGATCACGATAATTCCAAATTCTGGGGTTTTTTTAATTTCAGCTAGTATGTTCACCGATAACAACGATCGACTTTTTGAGTTAGTTCATGCGAATAAATTCATTACGTAGTTAAATTTTTCTATCAAGATCCAGTCGAGTCTGATTACTGGACACTCAAGTATATTCTCGTTCTATACAAATTGGAAAACTTCACGTTTTAGATACTCTCAAGAATAATGCAGAACTTTTATCAAAATGAAACACTCAAAAACTGTCAGAAAGTTTGGCAAATTAATTGTTCGATGAGGATTTTCTAATTTCAGATGAGAACTGTGTAATTCGATGCTCAGCGCTGGGTAGGACTTGTAATTGATACTTAGCATTGGATAGAACTTGTAACTGATTTTCAACGTATGATAGGACTTGTTAGCAAAAGTTCCTCTTTGCACTAGATGATATCAGTTAGAGGAACACTAAGATAGGAAGCATTATGGTTACGAAGAGAGACATCTAAACCCAAATGTACAACAAATAATATCCCCACAAACTAAATTACAATAAATTATATTCAAAACAAACGTTAAAGTTAAAAGAGCGGTAAGGGACAATTAGGTTTAGAATAAGTCGGTACTGACAGAATATATAAATATAAGGAAATATTTTATGAGTGGTGTGGAAGCGTCATATTGTAACGAGTGGTGAAGTCAGAAGTTACAATGCTTCGACTTCACGAGGGAAATATTTCCTTACATGTATTAAATAAAAAGCAGATTTTCTTTCTATTACAGATTTTCAAGGCAAAGAATATCGATTTGCTTGGATCGGTTTCTCCAATCTGTGTCAGGGCGATTAACGCCTGTATTACTGCTACATTTCTAAAAAAAAAGTTCAGAAATTTGACAATAATGTACAAATTTGTACAAGTGTAGTTTTAACAAATTTAAATTGTAAAATGCTTCGAATTGTGTATTTTGTCTACTTAATATTTGTTTTAATTGGAAAATAAAAACATGTTTACTTTCGTTAACACAATTTCTTGCGGGGATTGGTACAATGAATATTACTGGCTGTAGGGTAACTATAGCAAAATTAAATAATTGTTACGTGTCAAGGCTTGTACAAAGTAACAAAGAAAAGACTGAAGCCAACAACCTTTGTAAATTTAAGAAAATAATTTATTTCATAGAAAACAAGATAAAAATATGAGAAAGGACTTACGGCTTGTGAATCTAATCCAAGCCCTAATCGCTTAAAAGTTCTAATTGAATCAAGGTTCGAATCACGATAAAGTTCGAATAAGGAAGACGATGACATCTTTTATATCCAGTTTGTGTTGTCGTGTCAACAGTTTCTTGTTGAATCACGAAGAAATCTTCCGGCTTTTAAATTCCAAATAATTTCCAACAAATATATGTGTCCAAGACTTTGTATGATCACTGGTATTTTTCAGGGAATATGAACTATTAAATCCAAAAAATAGAAGAATAAATATTAAAAGCGCTTCGAGGTATGAAAGTGTAAATTACGATTGACTAAATCCATTACAGACTATCTGTTTTAACCCACAATTTTAGAGCACGTAGTCACTTAGTTTAAACAATGGAGTATAAAAAATATGCCAGTTAGCATGTAGGCTATACGGGTTCGATTGTGCTGAACGAATCTTACTATAAGAGTAAATTTTAAAAATAATGTTACAAAGAGTTGACACGCAAGTTAAGAATGATCTTGATTACGACCAATGGTTGTCACTCTTTGTTTAACAATCTCTGAATCAAGGTCAGGAACTAGGACAGCTAAAATACAATGTAGCAGAAAACTGCGTGTTTATCAAGTCAAAACAGAAAATTGAGTTATCCGAAAGAATGTCAGATCCAGTAAACACAATTATCATTACAATCACATGTAATGAAATGAAATAAAATAAAATAAAAGAGATTTAAAACTGACACACAAGTAATCAAATTACATATACGTAACAGATCATTCCATCATCAACAATCAACAGATTGTAATGATCATGGGTTTTCGTATAAGAATTTTGGTTTCTGTTTTTTTTTTCTTCTATTTTTCATTTCTGCATTCATACATGAAATGTTGTGTTTGGGCCTGCTTAAAGTCTATTTCGGTAACCGACAGTGTGACTACATTTATTTTGTCACTTAACTGCGGCTTGTGATCAGCACTAATAAATACCTGAATTCTCCATCGTTTTCCGTCCGACATGCTTATGAGTGTAAAAAATTAAAATTACTACATAAACAAGTTTATTACTACACGTAGTCAAGAGATTTTTTCTCTTAAAAATGTATACCATTTGTCGTCGAGCGTAACAGAATATCGAAAATCAGCAGGTCATGTAAGTTCAATCAAAATTTGGGGTTCATTTGTAGGCGTTGATGATGGAACCTTCTGATGGATTAATGTATACCAGAACTTCAGTAGTCTCGATGGAGGGAGGTGGTAGGAGAAATAACGAAACGTATCGAAATATGGAAATATAAGTCTGAATAACATGCGTAAGGGCAAATATACGTCGTTTTGGAAAACAAAGTAGTTCCAAAAGTGATACAGCTGCTGTGGCGATAGAAGTGGTAACACCATTGTGGCAATATAATATGTCTCCCACTGATATACATCAATATATCATTATGAAATATATAATAAAACGTGACGAAATACAATTATTATGTAATTTGTGTCTTAGCAATGTCACAGAAGCCAGCTCTGGCACCGTTGATTTAACACTGGTAATGTCTGATGGCAATGTTATATGTTTGCTCTACAAAGTTTGGTATATTCTTTTGTTATACTTATTCAGATGGATGGTGGTTAACTGTTTTGGTGATGTTACCTTTGCTTTGAATGTCTTTGCCACTGTACTGATAGTTAGGAACGCATAGATATTTTTAGCACGGTTGCTAAATTCAATTTACTTGGCACTTGCCTAGTTCTGCTTGGATTCTATATAAGAGAATAAATAATTTTCTGCAAATTTTGAATAATATGAAGATATCGTGGCAGAAATCTACCGTTTTCAGCACAATATTCACAAAGGCTAAATTCTCGTGATTACTAAAGAAATTAACGGCAATCGAAAAAAATTAATATATTTAAATTTAATAAATATTACAAGAAATTAATTTATTTTTACGTGGGACATAACATACGATTAATATATTTATCAAAGGTGATTCCGAGAAAAGTAAGACAAAAGAGGAAAAATGTTGAAATCGATCATCGTTTATTTCAGACTTGTAATCCTTTGGTAAATGCTGTCCCAAAATCTTTGCTTAATGCTAACATTTGTCATGTCCATCTACGTAATGACTTTTGAAAAGACGTAATGAACTTGGTTCCGATGTTATGATAATAGCACACGAAACTACTGGATAGACTGATGAATACCCACATGAAGTCTTGATATATCATAAATTAGAAAAGGTAACTAGTCCGAAAGAAGGTCAATTTATGGTGGCGTCATAAATCACACTGAGCAAGGTATTTTAAGTTTGGAATGTCTGCCGCCAAGTTCATAATGTGTCGAGTTTATAAAGGTTTCCCACCCACTAATTATAAGGAGCGCTTTCAACATTGTTCCGTTGCATAGTTTGCCGAATGATATATTGCTCTGATAAGTTTATTCGAGGGTACATGACTTTTCATTTTAATGCTGTTCAGTAGATTGAATATTATAACAGGATAGAAACAAAACCAAAAATACCCGTTAGTTAGGCGCAAGTCGCGCATGAGCGTAGTGTGTCTTAATGCCGTATATAATATTTCTGAATTTGTAACCTCTTTCGTTTTAATTGGAAATACATATAGTTTGCATGCGCCAGGGTAATAACGAACATAAGTTGACAATATTGCGTGTTCCTTCCCAGAACAGAAACAACAAATAAATTGACCATATTGTTGAATTTGAATGTAGTCCATTCCTGTCATAAATACTGACACTCTTTTCAAGAATGGTCATCTGCAGACGATTTTAAATTTATTTGTGTTGAGAAAAAATTGACTGCTTTTTTAAAAAAATAAAATAAAACGTGCCATTGTTTACAATTTATTTGTCCAAAGAAAACAAAAGATTTAAAACAGAAAATCCTACTTTCTGCTATATTTGTGGGGTATGTCTGTTTCATATTTAACCTAGTCGTAAATATGGTATAATATTCATCAAACATCCGATGTAAAATTTAAAAAAAGATATCAAAATATATCAGATGTCCCTTAAAATGGCCGCTAGTGATCTGAACTTCACCGTTTTGTTTCATTCATACGTTGTCGAACTTCAGATCTTTGTGAACTTCGATTTTCTATTTTATTAACGTTCTTGGGTTTGAATACTGACCTTGAATTAATAAAATATTCCAGAGAGAGAATTAGAACTTATTTTCAAATTCTATTCTCTTCTATTCTACATTGCTATGTACTGTCAATATAAAATAGTTCACATACAATAATTTATATTTAATTTAAGATAAGTAAATACTTATATATGACCTATACGACTTTTTATGTAGACGGTTGCAGTAATAACAGTAAACATGGAAAGAGCACATATTTCATTGATGTTTATAAACGCCGTCGAACGTTATTTTAAAAATCCATCATTTAAAAGAATATGTTCTTCAAACATATAGCCGGATGTTCCTTCTCAAAAAAGCTTACCAGAAGTATTACTGCGATTACTTTTCAGTTGAATTGCTCCTTTCCATCGACGTAGACAAAATAAAGCAACTTCATGCACAGACCGCTTGATTCCAAGTCAGCCTCGTTTTGATTAGTCATTTTAGTTTTCATTGTGTTGGATATAGGACAAAATTAAAACTTAACAGTGCTATTCCCCACTCGATCATTACGCGTTCCTCCTGGATAATGTTTAAATGTCAAAGAGGATCTTACACGAGTATAGCAGCGGGGAGGGTGAACAGGGAGAGTAAACAGACCATTTTTTTGGAGACCTTATTTATGAAAAATAAAGCTTCCTATGATAATTAAATAGGTCAATAACGTTAAACCAAAATCTATGTCAGGTTATGAAATTTCTCTAATTGGGTTAGCTCATTTTGCTGCATCATCACTGACTCGCTTTTTATGGTGTTTCGTTTACGTTCTGGTCACTCAACGCTGGTCGTTCACCCTCCCTGCATCTATAATTAACCCAAAATTTTATCCAGACCTATACGATAACTAAATCTTGGGTCATGTAAATTTATCGTTATTAATCCGAACGGAACAGCTTTTGCTTTTGAAAAGAAGTTTTTAAACTTAATCAGGTCCATGTCCCCTGAACACCAAGTATAATAAATATTTTGTAAAGTATAATTCTCTATTCCAATAAATGCAATCAAGATATTACAATTATCTCAGATCACTTTAGGTGTTTGTGTGTATTTATGAGTTAAATAAATAATGTCTATTTTTGTGACGGCCTAACGAAAATATCCGAGCTGTATTTGATTGTCCAGCATCACATCATCGTATACTACAAGATTATTGATACATCCATCAAGATCATCTATGGATGGAGCTTAATCGATATCAGTAATAAAATCAATAACATCATTGTCTTTATCAGGACATGTCAGCGACTTTGCATTTTCATTAAAATCTTTAAGTACTTCGTAGCATCGTTGATCATCTACAGATGATGCTATTAAATATAATTTATCCCACCTGAGTAATCGCATTATCAGATTAAATAATAATTGTGTTTTAACAGACACAGATGGTGCCACGTATGATTGCTCTGATGAAATTTAGTAGCACTGGATGATGTTTAACTTGCTTTTGTTTTCGTATCGCTTATGTTACGCATCGGCTCATTCAAAGTAACACAAAGAAAGAGTTACTACAACACGCTTTGTAAATTTTAACAAAAATAATGCATTTTCCTAGAAAACACGGAGAAAAGGACAACATATAAAACACGACTTAGGATTTACGAAGAATATCCAAAAATTGTTTCTAAAACTGTAAAACCACATACGTCCAGTAAATATACAGTTTTAAATTGATAGTCTGAAATCTCAGTTCCATTCTATGATTATGGATGATGACATCAGAGGAAAGTCCAGAATTTTCACTGAATCACAATTTGTATTCTTCTGTTCCAGTTTAGAAATAATTTCAGCAAATGTATTTGTCAAAATCCAATAGAGTTGTTCTCCATGGAAAATAATTATTTTGGAAGTAGATGAAGTACAGCTCTCTTTTCAGCGCAGAAATACCTTTTAAGATATTAAAACTCTATAAGATGTTATTGACTCTCAACTATGACCACGACTGACTACGACTATTTCTTACAAGTATCTGAGCATTTAAAACTAGCTATTGCGTCATTTAATGTACACATGCACGAAGAAGACGTGTGATCTCGAACTCACACTTGGATTTTACAAAACGTAATCAAGTATAATTTTGGAAACAAACGCGGTCACAGCCAATCGTTTACACTGCTCTTCCTGACTGATTATTTGCAACGACAAAACCTCCATGCGAAAATCGTGCTTACACGAGTCACATTTAAGTTTCAAGTAAACACGATGTTTCTAACAAAATATCAGACCCATGCAATCAAAATCATCATAACAATAATTATATCTAATTATAACAATAAATGAAATAAAATTAAAATAGAAATAAAGTAGAAAATTTCAAATCCTAAAACATACAATTCAATGACAGGGTTGTAACACCGAGAAGTCAATTATATCATTATAATAAAAAATATGGCTTTATATTGTGTTCGATGTAGAGCACCCGCCCATAACCGTGGACTAACAACAATAATAACAAAAAATAACAGGCGCGCACTTAAAGTCAAGTGTATGAAATGTTGTAAAAAAACAATCCAGATTTATTTATTCGTCAAAGACAGGTGGAGATATTGTTGCTTCGATTGGTAAATTGCCAGGAGCTCCATGGTGAAAACATCTTCCTGCATATAATTATTGTGGTTAAGGAACCCGACTTGATATTTGACTTGACGAACGAGATCAGCCATGATCTAGAGAGTAACCAATAAATGCGATTGATCATGTATGTCACGCTCATGATGTCGCGTATAAAAATCCAAATTTACAACAACAAATTGCAAATGTAAAGTTGATTCACACATTAAGTTCCATAAAAAATAAATCTCTAAGAGAAAAATTTGATAGCTTCCTTGTAAAATCTGCTATGAAAGGTAAACTAGTGCTACTGGCTAGTAATTAAGTTATATAACTACTATAATGGAATCTGTTTATTATAGTCCAAGAGAATATAGGAGAGCCAAAGCAGCAATTAGTAAACTTGCTGAAGTAGAAAAAGTCTAACATCCTGTTGCTGCAGCATGGTTAGCAGGACAGGTAATATGGCAAATTTATATAATACCATCTAAAGAATTCAGTACATACATCTTGATTTCCGTACTCCCAATATTTTGTTTCTACAACACGATACTATTAAAATTGACATCAATCGCGCACATACAAATACGCGTTAACTCTCGTTCCTGTTGCAAGTAGGCATAAAGAAGCAGAACCACTGTCAACAAAGACAGTAACTGAAGTTGCATCTGCGCTGGAACGAATTTATCAACGAGGATACGGACCACAAGGTGGTCTACGTTGGCTACAGTTTTACAGGTTGGTCCTTGCAAAGTAGTTCTTGGTTCAGTGTCATCATTGATTTAAAGAAAAAACAACGTTAAAGTCAGACGAGGACAAACTGAAATTCATTGCGATCAAGCTGTCATTGAACGATTTAATCGAACACTTGCTGACTAGTTATTTGGATATCAGGATGTGAAGACAATATCAACTGACTTTAGGTCCATGGAGAGATCTCGTGAATATGTTGCAAGGTTACCAAGTGTGATAGTTGCGTTAAATAGTGAAATAACTATCGTAACTTTTATGAAACATTCTAATACGATCAGAAAAATATATATACCAATACGCTGACGTGAATCTTCCTCTCAAACAGTACTAGGTAATGTGACCGTAAGATATTTATATGAACCTGGTGAACTTGAAAGGGTGTAAAAAGGAGCAATTTATCCTATGTAGATGTGACTACTCATGCAATTTCCAGCGTGGTATGGTCTACAGGTAGACATGCAATCTAAAGATTACATTAAACTGCTCCTCAGCATGGATTTGTACGCGAAGAGTTACAAATAATTGCTAAAGACACACAGTTACCGCCATCTTCACTTTTGTAAACTTGCCCCCTCTACATCGATTACATTCAAGGCAAGTCAGTATCAAGTATCAAAACTACTATTAACTCTATCAACGGTAATTTTATTGGATTATTATTCGAATACTGCCACAACATTATTCCGTTACAATTAGCACAATGATTATTCTGTTGTTGTTTTAGTGTTATAATAAATTGAGCATCAATATCGAAGTCGCGATTATTTTTTTTCGTCACATTGTTTATAGCTCGTTAATGTTTACTTGATGACAAAGTTGTTAGTTTCTTCTTCTGTTATTACGAAATCCATGATAACCCTGTGTAGTTGAGATATATTTCTGACTCGAGAAACTGCAAGATAAATTAAATTTTACCATTCAATACGATACGCGTGAATAGTTATAGCGTATCCTCACCTCCAGAGCGATTTATCCATGCTTTACGCGCTCTCAACAACATCAACAACAATTAAAACAATTTCATTTAGCACAAGATTTTGTATTCCACCACCAGGAATCTCAACATCAACATTGTGTCGTCGAGTATCTGCTGGGCGATAACATAATGGTACAGTTAGATTTGAAAATTTTTATGTAACGTAAATAATTGTTGTTGAAGTGTATCGCAAAAGATTTTTCTACTTGCAACTATCAAATCAGCAGGTCTCTATAAATTCCAAAAATGAATCATTGGAGTTTCTAGAATTACTTTGCGCATACCTCACACTGTATTTTATCTGGCTGTAGTCTTATTAACTTTTTAAACTTTTTCAGTAATTTATCAATAGCTCTATGATCATCGTTTATCTTCGTTAAAATCTACAAATGTTTTCAGCCACTCATGTGGAAACGATGCAATAAAAGGTGGCGGTTGACCATGATCGCCACACATTATCACAACAGCATTCTTCAATTACAGCAAATCAAAAAATATTTTATACCACCAGCGACACGGTGCAAATCTCGTCCCAGCTAATAATTTTACATATGTATTTCTCACCCATCCGTGATGGAGTCCATATGTCTCCGCTGCATATGAAAAAACTATGATAAGTTCTAAACACACCCTGAACATCATCATCTAGTAAATCTCCGTAGATCGTTTTGTATACTGGTAATAGTGATTTATTACCCTGAACATGGTTGGTCTGTGTACGATCATCTTGATTAAAATACCAAGTTTTTAATTCTGGTTTAGAAAGATACTCGACAATATTTTAAACATCTTGAATTTCAGCACGTGGTTTATCGGCAGACTCTATAGCTTCCTTAATTTGGTTTGGCAATGCTCCAATAACCTGTTGTGTTGCAGTTGTAACCTCAACGGTTTTTTCCTACACGGGAGGAAAGCCCCTAGTAGTCTTTGTAACAGGTTTAAATAACTGTTCTGCACCTTCTACAAATTCCACCTGAGACTCCCGACACGGACACGCTTGTAGTTGTTGCTTGACAGAATAATGGATGAGCAGATATTTTTATTGACTCTAGTCGTTCTCGAGCTAGTTTAGATGTATGATATTTCATTATCTGATACAACAATGATTTATCTATAGCAGCAAGGAAGGTGAACCACCAGTGTTGAGTCACAAACACGTAAACGAAACACACCATAAAAAATAAAAACGCGTGTCAGTGATGATGTAACAAAATGAGCTAACCCAATTAGAGAAATCTCATAGCCTGACACAGGTTTGGGTTTAACCTTACTGACCTTGATATTTAATTTTCGTAGGAAGCTTTTTCTTCATAAAATAAAAGTCTCCAACAAAAATGGTCAGATCACCCTCTCTGCTGCTAGCGTTTTGAGGAGCAAAAGAGTTTCATAAGTTACGTTTGAAATGAGCACTAATGTAATATTATTTCTATCACATGACGGAAAATGTTCACTTTTTTAAGATAACCAGTTTACATAATGAAATGACGTTCAAATTAATGTAGATGTTTCGGATTTTACAGCTTTTCCGTTGCATAACATTATGATGTCATGTTTAGCACCATGATATTTTATCTAAATGTTATGACACGTGAATAGTAATGTAAATAAGATAGTTAACATAATAATTAAATGACAAATATTTGTATTAATCTAAATAGTGATGCAGTATATTGTGTAATGTGTCCGCGGTGAGACTGTCTTCACGCTGTACTATGTGTCTATAGTCCAATACTGGTGAAAAGGACCAAATTTTTAGGTCGATCTATGTTAGAATAATTATGGTAAAACACACTTAGTTGCATACACGTACTATTAACGAGATTTATGGGGAAATAGCCACATTGTACAAGCCATAAAGTACAGCTTGGTTCGGGCAAGGCTAGAAGTTAGTAGTTTTTAATTAATGGCTTAGTTTGTTTAAACTTACCGAACGGGGTTTAAGTTTTTTTTCTGCGTAGGATTGTAGGATAAAGCACAGTCGTATCCATTTATTGATTGAAATAACGCAATGTTTAGTGCCAGAAAAGTGGGAATTATTGTAAATCTGATTGGTCACGCTGTGAGGAGGAGGAAGCGTAATTTTAAAACGACAACCTTAAGTTTGAATGTTCTGAAGGGATCTTGAAACTTTAGTCAGCATTTCTCTGAGATAGAGAAAGAATAAATACCAGTAGAATGACTAAACGGCAACTGTTCTGCAAGGAAAATTTCGTCATTTATCTCAAATATAGCAACAAAAAACAAGGAAACCAGCATCCATGTTAAGTTTCTTACAATGGCAAACGATATGGTCTGCCTGGTATAATGGTGTGTTATTAGTCCATTTGATGGAACTTGAAGTGCTTGATTCTTTACAAGGTATGAACTACTTATTAAAGAAAAATAGCATTAGGGGCAACATTTTTTTTTTATTGCAGAATGGTCTTTAGAGATGAAACTCTTGGACAAAACGAAAAAGGATGAAAAATAACTTCTCAAATGTTTTCCGTGTCTCTCGATTTTCCTCTCTATTAATAAATACCTTTTTCTTAACCACTATGGAGGCCTGATTTTCATATAGTTTATGTTCGAAATTATATGCAATTCTTATTTCATAAAGATATCACTATCCTGTAATTCATCTAAATCTTGAGATTTTAATAATAATCATCATCATTGTCTTTATTATTAATATTATCAGTAGTAGTAGTAGTAGTTGTAGTTGTAGTAGTAGTAGTTGTTGTTGTTGTTCAAAGCGTGTAAAACCCACCACTAAATTTCACCATATTAATGTTCTTAGCAGTAGTTGTAGTAGTAGCTACTAGTGGTATAATAGTAATACAGAATTTCATGACCGGAGAGGGGAAGTAGCAGCAAGTGGGCAGCGTAGGAAAACGTCACAATTATCCGGGACTAGAAACAAAAGTGTAATTCATTGAAAAATCGTACCCGCCCTCAAAATTGAATTCAGAAAAGTAGACAATATAAACAAAAAGAAAAGTTAAGGAATCGGAAATTCCTTGAAAATTTAGTTCCTGCTATTTGGATCATGGTGATCCGGTCTGAATTTGGATTCATATAGGGACAAAAGATAAACAATGGCGTTTGTTGCAAACCATATTCTGTGTGAATTACACCATTTTACAACCGTATATGGAAAAATGAAAGTCTCGTTTCTTTCAAGGTCGAATTAGACTGGTTTAACTATTTCTGCAAGTGGAGGTGGCAGGTGTCCAAGTGGACTAAAGAACTCGTCTTCACCTATCACTGCTATCACCTCTGTCCGCGTGTGTTCTAGTCTCGGACTCGGCCATTGTGGATATGTGAAAAAACTGTCAGTAGCCTTCCGTGAGTTGGTAGTTCTTACCTAGTTCTTCATGGGTTCTTCCTCCACCACTTAAACTGGTCGCCATATACAGCCTATCTTCGGCTGAGAAATGGCGTTGAGACCAAAACAACAAAATTATTTATTTTGGAATAGACCAGAAACTCATGAAGTATGTCAACTTTCCTCCGTTTGTTCTTCATATTTCTTAGTATTAATTACTTGGCTGGTAAATGCTAATTCTCATATTGACAGAGAAGTGTATTCTTATACAGATTTATTTTAAATATAGAAGGAAAGTTCTTTTCTATCTGGCATTATTAACCCATAATATTAATTTTTGTGCACATAATTTATATGGTATGCATTTCAACTGAAGCACATAAAATTAGCACAGCTGGTGGTTGAATTTCTATCCACGTAAGAAAAAACAGGGACTATCATTCAATTAACTTCTATATTGACAGACGTGACAAGTAACCCTGAATATTAAACATTTCGTTTGTGAACAAGACGTTAACAAGACTCATGTTGATTTAATGTCTCTATTCGTCTGCAAAGATGACAGTCACATCAAATGTCTCTCGTATCATGTTGCCTTCTGGGAAATTTTTCCTGTGTACTGTATATTGTTCAAAGTGTATTTTGATTCTTTCTTTTTTGTTAGACAACCTTGTTTACCCTTCTGTGACTGCAATTTTACCTGGATGATTAATGTGACGTGTCTGCATTTGATCAACATATTTTCCTAAGCTGAGTTTTGGCGGAGTTTTGTGACCTTAAACATGTTTGACTTCAATCACCGGCCGGTCAATTTGACGGCTTGTTCGTGCGTCGTGTGATATCACTATTCCGATCAAGGTGCAAGTAGACTTGATCCTCTGTTTTAAAAACGTGGGAAGATGGTAAATAGTAACTTGACACAAGAACTAAGCAAATTACCAAAAATAAATCTGACCATTAAAATTGAAAATGTTTAGAACATAAAGAATTAAAAAAGGAAATACATTTATGAAAATTTACCATCGATCTGATGCGACCATGATAAGAGATTTATAAAATTTAAGATCATTTCATTTGAGATTCTCTTATCACATAGTTTTTATTTTATTGGAAATTGTTGAAAGAGAAAAAAGAACTAATTTCGTTCATTCTGGCTAGATAGCTTACGTTTTTCATATATTGTGCATAAAAAAGTCTCAGACACGGTTCTGCAACCATTAACATTTAAAAATATAGTTTTGTACAAACCACAAATCAAAGAACAATTGCCCCTCCGATTATATAAATATAAAATTTTACACAGACAAAATTATTTTTCAACGCAGAATGTCCAATACGTGTGGTGTCACTTTGATACAGTACCAGTTAGAGTACAGTAGATGGTCCAATTTTGCACTCTGTCACTTCCTAAATATCCGTTGTTGTGATCTTCATGTGAAAGGATGATAACTGAATGTAGAAATTCCCATATTTACTATAATGTATTTGTGACTGGATATTTACAAATTTGATTTGGAACAGTGGACTACAGAAGATATAAGCAAATTTTATTACGAGTCGGAATTGCATCAGATAAAAAACGTGATCGTAATGAGATATTTAGCCACTTAAAAATGCTTTGGTTGGCTGAAGTTCTGCCAGTTGGGAGATATATTTTTGCCCACATTCTTATGTGAACTGATGTGAGTTTATTTAGTTGTATAAGTTAACATTTAAACATTGCTTTTATATGGGCATTTTTGCTAGCAAAGGTTCCATTAACCCTATCTACATATCGAGCAGAATATAGCTGTGTTTCGGGTCTCCGAATGTCATTGGATACGGAAGCAAACCGCCGCATCCAATCCAAATCAAATTGTTCAAAGTTGAACACTGTTACTGCGTGATCGAGACAATGGGAGCACACAACTTGAATATACTGAAAAGTAAGCAAATCTCCAATGTCGGTCCGTGTTGGCACAAATACTCCTGCAATGTCTTCTCTCTGGTAAATAGTCATACTTTCAATGTTAAAATTACAAAGTATCCATTTTAAATCAATTACAACCACCGTTTTCGGCGGAAGTACAATGCACCATGCTATGGGCTAGTTGAAATCTAATAGATGTCGCTAGGACAATGTACAAATATAGCCGTTTGATCCGCCAGGATGTCGATGCAGTTATCGGAACCTTGGCTTGAGGAGATGGTATATAGGATGGAATCTATGTTGCAAGTACCCAACCCCCACCCCCACAATTATTTGTTGTTATTGTCTTGGAGTTTTACTCCATTTTCGTAGCATATACGATATGTAACAATCGCCTATGGGGTAAATTGGCCATATTTAGACACACATGACCATTTTCCCTAAAATAATTTTCGGAAATAGAGACGAAAAATGGCCGCCAAATTGTTGATAGTAATCGTAGAAATAAAAAGCTTCAGAAGGCGATGTTATGAACTATTTTTCTCACAATCGCAACCATTCAGTAACGAAAATACTGTGCAAGAATTTCATGGGCTTTATTCAGACCTATCACAATTAAAGAAAGTGATTGTTAACATGTTATTATATCAGAAGTATTAAGTTGCACACATTATAAGAAAAATGTACCGAATATCTGCTAATTAGCATATCATGATATGCATGGCAGCTATTTAAAAGAGGTTCCTCCCCGTTACTTTCAACATTTTAAAATGGTGGCTTCTTGAAATAATTGTACCTCTTCAAGCCGGATACGTTAGACTTGCTGAGCCAAATCCTGTTACCACAGAATCCAAGTGGTTTTCAAATTTTTGTGAATTGTCTCTCAGAGAAACACAAAAACTCACCTGTTTCTCTTCATATTTTTTCTTTCTTTACTTACAAGCATAGTTGAATTTGTTTTTGTACTCTTATAAAACTCCCTATTCGCTGGGGAGTAAATTACTCTAAGACCGCCTAACAACATATTTTGTTACTTCTACTATATTCACACTCAATGTGTTAAAAGGCGAGAGTCTTCTAGACTACATGGTTGCTTCCTTGGGATTTAACAATTTTTAACAAACTTCCATCTTGAATAAAGATAAAATTAATATATAGTGTACATTTCTCATTCTAATGCACCTTAAGTTTTCCTAATAATATTTCAGAGGACAATACAAACAATGATTAATATAGACGTTACTTTTTCTAAGCAGATATTTATATATTTACAAGATGAGTTAAAGGCTTGTACTGATGTATGTAAACAGATATGTGTAGTGATTAACTAAAATATTGGCGAGTCCGTTAGGTGTGTTCTTGTATTTATTGTATACGACTGTAGATTATTTTTAAGTTCGACACAGCAGTGCCGGATTACGCAATAAGCGGAGTAGGCACCGACCTATGGCCCACACACTTGTTAGGGTCCCGGCAAAAACGGATAAAAAAATATTGAATTTATTTGATCTGTACGTATTAGGAGATAATTTGCTAGGGGGTGTGAGATGTCGACTGCTTAGTGGAATTCACAGGGTTTAATCCTGTACTGCGACAGTCTTTTCTATGTTATCATCAGAGATAAAGTCCAGTATATTTTTGCTTTAAAATCTCCTGCCAAAAGCAGCACCAGCACTATAAAATGTTATTTTATTCTCGCCAAGTATGCATCAAACAAGTCAGCACCATTTATCTTTTCACTTTTGGTTCCATGCAGTATATCCTTCTGGAGAAATGTATATACTACATAGAATTATATCTTTTAACAATATGAAAAATATTGCATTCAAAACATATCATAATAAAATTATCGAATTAATAAAATATGCGTCTCATAAAAACACCAGATTCCAGTAACTTAACTTTAACAAAAAGAGACCCCACCGCAGTATCTTCAGCGTTCGAAGATAAAAATATCATTGTATAATGTGCCAGCTGGCCTCAGTTGATGTAATACGAACTTTTCATTCCTCTCAAATCCTATTACCCAGCTCCATGCCCCTATCAACAAATGGAAACGTTACATGTGTCTTTCATGAGTGAACTGGTCAACCGCTGACACCCCGGCCCCGTACTTGTCAACTACCAAGGTGCAGGACCATGTGTACTTGTTTACCTACATATAGCCAGTCACGATTATCCATCTCATGCGTATATATCGAGTCATCAAACACTAACTTGTCATGTTTCAAAACTGAAAACGGCTGTTTTCATTAGCTTCATTTAAATACGGAAATAATGCATTCCTGGTAGCACACACTTTCTATGTGAAGGCCTCGGTACCTTGTAAGTCACGCCTCTCCTTAGCTGTTCAATGGCTTTTCAAAGCACGTTTTCTATGTCGTTACAGCAATTAAATTTGCCAATTATGGGTTGGTTAATGTCTCTGGACGGTAATCCCGCTGTGTCAATACTATATGCATGCGGAAGATAAGTTTTACCTGGATAAAGGACCTAACCTTGGACTCGCAGCTGTCACATTTTTGTAAACGGCGCCCTGAATATCATAGCAAAAGCAAATTATTTCAGCGAGAACATGTTTCAAGTTTATCCAATAGATACGCAATTGTCTTAATATTAACTCTCAGTCTTGTTTCAAATTATAGACATTTGCAAGCTATCTTTTTTACATCATCAATTTCAGCCTTCGTGTCATAAATAACAATTTTCAAGCATTTATCATTCAGCTGGTCGATATTCAACATAATGAAATCGTCGTTCATTTTACTCATATCTTGGTCATAATTTATATTGCCATGAATTTTTTACCGCTTTACTTTAGGAGGCTTGATTAGTCACTCGTATATCTCCAGCTTCAGAAACAGATAAGTTGGACTGTCTATCAATGATGCCTGTACGAACCGTTGTCGGCATCAGTTATGCTCCACGTTGCCACTTGCAATAACAAGTGACAAGGTCAAGAAAACTCACAAAGTCAGCGTAAGTGCAAACCCATCAACGTCAGAAGCATTGTATTCCGATGCTTTCATACGCTGAACAAATATACCAATTCTCGTTCAACAGAGATGTTTGTGTCCATTTTTAGTTCATTTTTCGTCAGTACTGAATAAACGTCAGTTCAACACAAGAACTGAGTGCACGGATGGCATCCATAGAGTGGCACATGTACTGCATGGCTTTCGGATGTAGATCATCGTTCTTTTTGCTGGGCACAGCACTGCACTCGACTTCATTGAACTTGGAAAATATGGATCATTTTCATTTGATGTCTTTATTAAAATGATCTTTCTGTCTTAGAAAACTCTCCTTTTTAAACAGTTTGGAACATCGCAGTCGTTTCTTGCAGACGTTCTAATACATTTTTTTCAAGGGTCAACTAACGATCGTGTGAAGAGCAATCGCTCTGACATGAAAAAATTGATCTTGACGTGACTTTCAGGTTTCTTATAAGACCACAAAGTTTACCACTTGACTCAAACGGTAGTTGATTGTCAGTACGTTCAGTTTACATTCTCTGTGAAGTTATTTCTTTTTTTTGGTACTGGTAATCGTAATTTTAGGTAAAGTACTGGCAACACTCAAAACAATCTCTTCGTTGGTCCATGTGCCTAAACGTGTGTCTTCGATGTCAGAGCCATAACCTCCAAGGCGATATATTTCCATGCAAAACTCCATGCCAGTATAAAGGACAAGGTCTCCCAAAGGTTGTAACATGGAATACAATTTTAAACGGGCATCGACAATTTTGTTATTACCAAATTCGTTGGTTATTACAAACTTTATGAACTCTTCCTAACTCATCAAAATCAAATCTTCAATCATGATTTCGACGTGCTTGATGCATTTTCCTTTCACGTCCATAAGCTGAAAATAATGAGTTGGATCCATCAAGTGTTCAGTCTATGACAACATTGCACGTTGAGTCAGTTTTCCACCAAAACAATTCAGCATGGCTTCAAGCAAGTCTTACTTCGTTTTGTTCTACGTGTTCCCATTTGATATTTTCATGAGATAGATATGATTGTTTGAATTTATCTTTTTCTTCTGGAGTGTTACATCAGGAAGGATGAGTGCTGGATTTCTTGTTTCAGCCTGAAAAAAAATCTCTGAACCCTTATTGTCGTCCTGTTGGTATTATTCTGTGGTTGGAAAGTGCCAAATTTTGTAATCCTTTAACAATCGGTATCCACAATCGCGAGCAGTGAAACAATTCGACACTGATCAATATTCTTGTCATAGTGCAATCTTGTTCTTGGACAGCTGCAACTATTTTAAACTTTAATCCTGTTGATGAAGTTGTAGTTGCTTCCATTGTTGGAGTCTCTGTGATAATCGATGTGGTCATGGAATACTTAAAAATCTTGGATTGTGAAATTCCCTTTCTCTTGATTGTTGCAAAAATAACTTCATTCATTCCTCTCGGATGTTTTAGCTCCGTCAAAATGTCATGTAACAGACTGACAGTTCTATTTTCACTCCCTTTCTTGTCTTCACTGCTTAAGATTTTCATCTTCTCTTGTGGCGTTCTCTTTTCCTCTTTCGAACAAATGTCTGTTATTTCTTCTTTCTGGCGTTCTATTAAAGTGTATTGTTCTTCCTCTCTTCTGTTTCTTCTTAAAGTCATCATGTGCTGGCAGTATTTGAGCCAGAAAAGGAGGAGGTATAGCGGCAAAACTTCTTTCGATAATATAGAACACACCCTGACTAAATCATATGACCTGTCTTCTGATTGGTGGAAACTCCTCAGTTTCGATTCGGTCTTGGACTGTATATAAAGGCGCTTTTATCAACCGTGTTGTTAAGATTTGGTTATGTGCTTTACGGCACTTCAACACAATTATCTTATTTAGTGACGTTCTTAAGTCAAGATGTTGATGATGAGTATAGAGCTCGACCGCCGTCTCAAATATGTTACTTCATATTAGCCTCCTGATCTAGTGGACGATGAAGAAAAGGACAGAGGCAGTCATTTATTTCAGAAAAAAATCTTTGTGGAGAGACTATGTTGTCTCAAAAGAAGGTTAGAATATGGCCGATGGTCGGGAGAACAAAAGGTGTGGTCAATATTAACTTATCATGGCTATCTTACATATGGCTCTTTTTAGGACCACTTTGATCTCTTAGAAAGATATACTATCCAGTCATGTATTTTGTGTATGACTGCTAAAAGCTAAACCCTTCTAAACCGTTGTGTTCTGTGTTTGTGCTAGTATGTTTGTATGTATGTATGTATGTGTTGATATTCTTACCCTTTTTCTCCGTTTACTCCACTTCTAGGGTTGTTAGATGTGTAAGTGTGTGTTATTATTTTTCCCCGTTCACACTGCGTGCTTATCCGAATAAATAGTGTTTTGTCAGTTTAAGTGAAAGTTGGTTACATGAGGTTGCTTGTCAATCAGACGGTGCTTTGATTAATATGTGTGGGTATTGGTCAGAGGTTTGGGTGTTGTCAATAAGTGTCAGTGTTGTTCGAATTATAATTCTTTTTCTTGGGCTCACACACATCAACAAATGTTAAACCTATGAACATTTATAACATTTCCCATTTGTGCCGATAGATCCCCATAATATTAAACCTATGGACATTTAAGCCTTATCACTTCCAACCGTGTCTATAAAGCTCCATGAATTGAAATGGAGTAATGATAACCCCGGTGTGTCCATATAGGCCCATAATGGCAGTCCTGTAGACTGTTATTAATTTCCCATATAGGCCCATAATGGCAGTCCTGTAGACTGATATTAATTTCCCATATAGGCCCATAATGGCAGTCCTGTAGACTGATATTAATTTCCCATATAGACCCATAATGGCAGTCCTGTAGACTGATATTAATTTCCATTATGGCCCATAATGGCAGTCCTGTAGACTGATATTAATTTCCCATATAGGCCCATAATGGCAGTCCTGTAGACTGATATTAATTTCCCATATAGGCCCAAAATGGCAGTCCTGTAGACTGTTATTAATTTCCCATATAGGCCCATAATGGCAGTCCTGTAGACTGATATTAATTTCCATTTTGACCACACCGGTCCCTAAAATTGGAGGAGTAATATGTATTTCCACTTGTGCTAATTTGTGCCAGGTACCGTTAGTCTGTATTACTTGAGTAATAGTGACGTATAGTTTTATTTATGTATTCTTGACGACCATTAAATGAAAGAGATGAGACGACGTATAGAGAGTGCACAACAGGACATGAAATCGAAATCTAAAACATTATCTTCCTGTTTTCTGATTTTCTGATTTGTAAATTGTCATAGTCAATTTTTCATTCACGCATACTGACAAGGGATTCTTATCTTGTATACACGTCACGCACGTACTACGTGAACAGTCACTCTAAAATCTATTTAAGGAACTAAAACTTATAAAATATACTGCCTTCGTTTGGAAGTTGTGTCATTGATGCAATACATGTATTTTCTTACACAAACAATGAAAGTTCACCCCAATTACGTTTAATGCCAGACCCAATAATAGCTGAGGTGAAATTCACCCTTTTAAATTGGATCAATTTAAAACTGCATAGCCCTTTGCTCTTTGTCGATCGTCATACCGTAATAATGAAGAGAAAAATGTAATGTAATGATTATTGATGTAGGCAGTGTAAGTGATCACAAAACTAAATATTTTCGTTAGACATCGACTAAGGTTGTGGAACTGGTATAAAGTTGAAAGTTAATTGTTGACTAATGAATGATGGTAAGAGATTTACCAAAGAGAAACAAATGCGCAAGTTTAAATCAAAAAAATGAAATGACGAGGAACAATGAGGTTATGTATTGACTATATACCATCTGTTTCGAATTGTTTGTCTTTTTTATCTTTTGCTGGCCTTGGTGAGTTTATGTTTGAATTTATTCTACGAGTTCATTCACTTTATTCAAATGCAGAACAAATGTAAGATTATATCTATCACATGTACAGCAATACTTTGAAATATATTCTGATGCTTCGTTTGTTATGTGTAAGCCTTGCATGATGTCATGACATCGCAGATAATGTCATCGAATGGGAAAAGATCTCAGCCTTTTCCATCCGGGCTTAAAACCCGCATAAGTGAATAATGCATTAGGAACATATTTGTCCCCTTCTGATGCAAGCTGAATAACTTCGACTCTCTTAAGACACTCGATGGTAAGGTAGTAATATTTCCCAAACCGGTAAGTTTTTGGTGGACAAACGTGCAACTAGATCTGTGAAAAGTAGTATTATATGATAATACGTCTTTATAATAGCATTGGACAATGCATTAGCAATCAATGAAATACCGGCAAATTTAATTTCAATATTATCCTTGTAACTTTTGTAATGAATATTAAATACCACATTTGGTTCTGATCAACTATTGCTTCCTTTAATGTTAGCGTTGAAACATTATCTATTATAAAAAACAATCCCGGTTTTAAGGGCAATTCAAAGTGGCATTTATTTACATCCGATGTTTTCTATAGCATGCAATAGAAAATGCCAAGGACATTACGATTGGATAATAATGGGCATTTTGTACTTCTTAGAACCCCGCAGTTGTTATTAAGTCATGACAACTTTATGGCGTCATAATCGCGTGATGAATTTTCATCATTAACAACAACGTAAGTAATAGCTTCAAGCTATCGAAACCATGATCTTAAAAAGTGCGGGTGTTTTACGGATTATTCACACATCTAGAAATTTGTTCACCATCCAAAATGTTACCTTCTGGGACTTATCAATATGATTACCTCCAAGTCTTTTTCAGGTCTCAGCCCTTATAACGTGGTTTTATTATGTCATATTAACTTCGTTCAAACAACAAATCAATGACTTATCATCCATAATATTAACCATAGTCTGAGTCAAATGAAACGAATGATTTGTTCATGTCTTTTTGTTCAAAAGTTGCAGAAACAATATTAAAAATTAAGGTGCAGTCTTTTCATTTATAGTTGAAACGTAGTGGATTGTAATTTTCATCAAATATAATTTTGCTAAGGATACACTATTCGTATAGTCAACCAGATGTTTGGGAAGTATCACAGCGATTACATTAGAGTCTCAATCACGGAGTCGATGTTATTCGAATCGAATCGATAAGATCGAGGATATCCCAATTGGTCATGACATGATGGTAAACTTGTTACATTTAGAAAAAATATTATATGGTCATATTAGCCTATATAGCATAAAAATCATGTGAAAAACGTAGGAAAGAGAATTTTACGAGATTCCTTCCCTAAGTGCAGAAAATATCTGTTATAATTCAAATATGTTAATCTAAAGCTTGACAAGTTATTACAGTAATAAATTTTGAGATCAACATCGTCTGCATCAAAATATTGAAGAAATTAAAATTTACATTTATTTTACGTCTCAATTAAAATAGCATCCACCACAGCAACTCACTGGATTAAAGTACTAACTTTTTAAAAATATAAATCGATGGACAGATATTCCTTAATAATGGTTTCACTCTTAGAATAATAACTGAATGATTACATCGAAGAATTTTATTCCTTGTATTTCCTGTTCTAGTATAATAAATCTAGTTAGTAAGCAGCTAGGATTGTGGTATTGAAAAACTAGGAAACTACACGGACAAACGAAAACAAAGTACGAACATTGTAAAGATTATTTATGTATAAGGTATGGGTGAGTTGTTGATGAAAGGATCTTATCACGTGCTTGGCAACAAATTTGAAATCAACACCAGAACGTGACCAGGTCTAGCTCGTTCAGTATTTGCTAATGATTTTTTGAAAATAGAAAGAAAAACAAGTCTGTTCAGTTTTACAAAACATTCCTAAGCGTGTTTGATTTTTCATTTATTTCAAAACACCACTATGTTTGGCTTGTATCCAAGGTTTGCTTGGAGCAGGATCGTTCGCTTAAATCAGACAAACCATAGACTGACACATTTTCTCTCTGTATCAAGCTCATTTGCTTCATTAACATTATATTTTCTTTCATTTTTTTTTTTTTGTTTTCATTCTTTTTGTCCTCTTATTATATAATTTATGGTTTGTAGTTCGTATTTGTTGTGAATTTACGTTTCAATGTTCGTGAAAATATGTTTGTTGTTCTGCCCATTTAACACACTTAAATGGGATCTTATCAAATGCGTCAGACAAAAAGTTAGATGCTTCGATCTTCCATAATTACTTTATCGAGGTGAGTATTTTTCCATGTTTGTACTTGTATTTCTTGTATCACTATCCGTTGTTAGTTTTTCAGTACAACAATTTTGTCACTTTACTCACTCTATTTAATAAAGTAAAATTTCGTAATGGTCGCACTGTTGCATTGTTAATATTATTTTGTGGTGGCTTGAGAGCTGTAACATTCAACCAATAAATCATATAGAGAACAAAATTAGAATATACTAGAAAACCTCCGTACTATCAGAAATCCCCACGATTTAATGTTGTGTCTGTCATCCACAAAGCAAGACAATCATCGCGTGTGTGGCGGGAGGTGCGGATTGGGGGATGGAAGTAATAAACTGATAAGACCCATGTGAACAATTACAAACTTCCTATAATGCAAATATATGAATTCTTCTGCTAGAAATATATCGAAATTTCGTGCTATGTTAGTATGTAATCACATTCACAGAGATGGGTATATATTGAAATACACTCGCGGAATGTCAAAACTCACAAATCTCGTTGGAAACTAACCTTTGCCTTACACTCAAACGAATATAATGGCGTTAAATTACGGTAGATATCTCAATTTTTATAAAGCTTTTAAACTATCCAATTGGTCATAAATACAGCTATTCGATAGTTGTATAGCCCTCAACTCTCTATGGGGCGATTTATCGTACACGTTATGAATAAATGTACACAAAGAACAAATAATGGTGACATTTTTTGGTCAGGAATATTTCAGTTTTCTTTTGTTATATATATTTTGTTTGTATTGTCTATTAGGTTTTTTATTTGTTACACGCTCTGGATGATTATATTTTGGACTTAATCTTGTCCAAAATCAAGTTAATTTTCTACCTGACCTGAATCATTGATTATGGATTTTGTAAACAACATCTCAATCTGAGTTCAAAACATTTGACATTCCACATGAAATGGCAAAAATCTTAATGTTGATTACCACATTTTATATTATAGTTTTAGTAAAAGACCTTCTAATTATAGCTAAGATTTAATTTTGTAAACATTTGAAGCCTTCCAGAATGAAGTTTTCCATTATGTAATAGTTTATTTTGGTTTTGTTTTTGTGTGTAAAGTTTTAATTGTGACCTGAGGTCATCTAGAGGACTATAAAATTTTGTTTATCTAGAAAGTATTCATTCCTGATGTTAAGTCTAAGCCGAATTAGTTTTATTATTGTTGTATCCAATATTTCATGTTGGACTGGAATTTGTTTATTCAAATTGTTTAATGCAAGTTATTCTTCTTTGGAAATACAAAAGCTAAAAAATAACAGTCTTGGAAATAGGGACTTGGATTTATAGCAAAATACCAACAAGATTATATTTTTGGATTGTGTGTTTAAGATTTAACAAAGGACTGTTGTCATATCACTTCAATACAGGTCAATACTGGCACAGCAACACTTCCAGCATTGGATTTGTTTTTTAATACCACTAAAGTTGTTTTTTTCAGAACCTTAATCGTTAGGGTCTATGTTATAAATTCTAGGATTTTTTGGAATTTAATTCTCAATACCTTAAATTCGTTTCACATTCTTCATTTTGTATTTTAGGGCAATAAATAATTTCTTCAATTTTACATAGCTTGCTGGTCTTCGCTCTTTTCTATTACTTAAGATCACAGAGTGGTAATACTCTGACCTGCTTGCACTGTGGTATTGAATATGTCAATATAAGAATTATGAGAAAGGGTAGTGTTGCTATACACGCCTTTTCCATAATTAATTAACTACAATTTTTCAATAAGATTTTTGGAAGTGAGTTTGAAATTAATGGTAATTGCCATTAATTAATAATGTCAATACGTGTTATATAAATTAATTATATTGATGTCGCTGTAATTTCAATCTTTTCTCTGCCATAAGAAATAAAGACACGTGGGATGTGACAGGCTTGGTTACGTACTATACTGGGGATGAGTTTTGGCGCCTTGGGGTGGTACCAATATTTTATTCAAACTATTGTAGATGTCCCACCCAGGCTCTATTTTCTTGGAAGTTAAATTTAGAGCAAGATGGATGTAAAGCTCCAAGCCCCCAGTCAGCAATACCAATTGTTAGATGGTTAAATATACAAAAAAGGTTGAGATTCAAAGAATACCAATTTAATAACTATTCAATAATCAAATGACTCAAATTTTCAATTACTCTCCTTCCGCATGACCCTTTTAATAAGCCTATTGCATCACTTGATTAGCAGTGTGAGATTGATTTCCACCTGTCGTTGTATTTCTGCTCATCTGTTGTATCTTCTCTCTTATTTCTCCCAATTCCTTTCCCTCGTCCTCCCCTACCTTTCTCCAAATTCCTTCTCCACCTCCTCGATTTTCTCTAGACTCCTTCTTCTCTTCCTCCTATTTCTCCCCCAAGACTACACTTCTGTCGACTTCGACTGTCTCGGCAACAGTCTCATTTCCGTCTCCAGCTCTTGAAGACTTGGGACCCAATGGAACCAGCAGTGGTCTGTTCTCTAAAAAGCTTCATGTGGAAACACAAGGACGGTACAATCTTTTTCTTCAGCCCTCTCATCTCACGTTACACACAGCCTATCATCAGATAACGGCTATTAAATTTCTTCAGTCACGCATTCGTTCACATCGAGATACCCATATGTTCTTGTATGGTAAAACAAACGTCATAATACAGCACGGTATCTATTTTTTAAATGCATATATCAATAAATTCCCTCACATTTTATTCCTAATCCCGTTATACTAAATAATATCACAATAATCAGATGCATTTCTTGACATTACTGCCAATACAAAGCGCGCAATTATTCAAATAACCATGTTCTGATATATGCATACGTCCATAGTGACTAATCTTACATACTTCAACTATGTGTCCAAATTCACAATTCAAGCATGTGTAAATTCTAATATAACGCATTGATAAATGCACTTGTTTACTACGATGTAGCCTAAGAGAATTACAAAATTAATTCTGACCACAAGCTAACAATGTGCATAATTCCGCCTCTCATCTAATAATTTTCTATGTAAGGCTTAAGCGCATTTTTCAAATAAGAAGGTAAATGATACACTACAAAGGTAATTCTACATACCCAACGATCGTAGTAATTAAGTATACATTCGACAATTAATTACAATTATGATGTTGTAATATTCTGCAAAAAAATGGAGCAAAAAACTTACTGACCTTTTCAAAGCTTTATCTTTCTTTAAAATCTACATCTAAGTTCTTCCACCAGATTACAAGTGGCTTCTTTCTCGGCGTAAACCCTATGGTATCAATCAGATCTGAAGTGTAATCACGCCCTCTGTCTCACTTTTGATTGGGT
This sequence comes from Potamilus streckersoni, assembly GCA_016746295.1. Classification (NCBI taxonomy): domain Eukaryota; kingdom Metazoa; phylum Mollusca; class Bivalvia; order Unionida; family Unionidae; genus Potamilus; species Potamilus streckersoni. The sequence continues at coordinate 2,596,253 of JAEAOA010002358.1, read as the reverse complement.
ATTGCTAAGGACCGACCCAATCAAACTTAGCGGACAATGTCTGTCAACGTAGGGATGGATAAGAACCCCGTGAACTTTCCTTTTGATCCTTGACCAAACTTATAACATATAGGTATGATAACGGCAAGCCTTTGTTAAGTGACGTCAGCAGTCGCCTTTTTAGACTAAAGTTTCTAGTCTCAGGTTGGTCATGGTAACCTCGCGTAAGAGTTCAATACTAACCCCGCGGAAATCATTAGATATCAAACACAAGGCTGCGGCAATATTCCAAAGACAGGTGGATTATAATTTATACATGACGTTTGCTGGGTGCTTAGCAAATGTGACGGCGCTCTAACAAATGGTGACTGTTCTGATTAAGAAATCTTCAGCAAGGTTTTTGAACTTAATCAAAATGGGGAATACAAGCTTTGATAACGTTTTAACGCTTCTTTTTACTAAATGACTCATTCCCCAATTACAAAAAAGAAAGGCTTCTGACATAAAATTTAGTGAAAGAAATCCACCAGGCAAGACAATGAATGATAGTCAAATATGTGTATAACTTGTTGTTTCGGCACTAACTGTAGCTGAGTCGAAGAATTTGTATTGCAAGGTCCAGACATATAAATATTTAATATACTAAACATCTGAGAGAGAGAGAGAGAGAGAGAGAGAGAGAGAGAGAGAGAGAGAGAGAGAGAGAGAGAGAGAGAGAGAGAGAGAGAGAGATTGATGGCGACTAGAATTCTGTACCAAATTTACATCCACGTTTGTTACATTTTTGTCCCGATATACCTTTCCCCACTGCTTAACTTTTTAGCCAAGTATAATCGACCAAAGTATGAGACTTGCGTGCATATCCACACACAATGCTTAAATATAAGGCTTCAAACTTAATCGATTACGATGTAGAAAGAGTAGGCAGGTGATGAAAAGTGTCCCTACACGTACAATTAATGGACTTACACGATTATTTTATCCCCTGTTTTCAATCGAACAACAACGTTTCGAAAGTAACAAAATACAGGCGGGTTAAATTTAGGTTTTGAACAGCAGGGATGTCAGAAAACGATAGAGAAGTTGTCTGTAAGGTTTTGCTGCAGTTTAAATCACTATAATAATGTTGAATTGCAACAGTGATTTCAAAAAAGACCACCATTCAATTTATCGTTTAAATTGCTACTAAGTAACAATTAGCTTTGCATTTTTTTTGACCTGATGTAAATTTCTACTAAGAGTGAATTCACACGAGAAAAGACGATGACTTTGACGTATCTAACACTGATTCATTATTGCCCAGTATTAAATATCTTAACCAATAGTTTACTATCTTACTGTCTGGTAACATAATAAAATATCAACAATTAAACTGGTACTGTATAACGTGGCTCTGTGTGTATTTGTGTGTGTGTGTGTATGTGTGTGTGTGTGTGTGATTTATATTATTAACGTAACTTTAACAATTTTAGTCATATCTCTACCACGTCTGCAGTGTAGCAGTTTAGCATCATGCCGCAGAGATGTAGCATCATGTCCCATCCAGTCACATAATCCTGACAACAAGCCGACTAGTCCTAACAGTAAACTCTTCATTCTAAGGTGGCAGGGTACATTTTTGTAAATTGGTCCCTGACAAATTTCTAAATTTAAGGCTATGGTGTGGCATATTGAGCTATTTTTGTTATGAATTACAGATATGGATATACTTGTGAACTAGGTGTTTTGGCTTTGTGTTCTTGCAATTTATGCCAGGCATGTACACCTTCCAAAATTCCTCTGCTGTATGTTGATAGTGAAATACCGATAGATGGCTAGGTAGTTGAGCTAGTTTCTCACAGAAGTAAACACATGGGTTTGTGGCAAGAAGAATATCTCAAAAACGGTTTGGATGACAACTATTTTCAACTACATTAGCCTATTTAGTACACACTGTTTTGCAGAACTGTCATATAAGAAAAGGGCTTGTGTTTGCACTGTGAGTATCATTATGGTGTCAAAAATGACCTTCAGACATAAAAATTGCAGGTACAGATTTGGGATTATGCTATGAACTACCAATGACTTCTCTAGTCAAGTGGATAATATTTTGTATAATTTGTCTTAATATAGGTATCTAAAACTATGGACCTTTTTGACCTCACTTGCGTATTTGATTTTTTATGATCTTTTTTTTCGTACAAGGTCGCTGATTGCGGCATTAAATTTGTACCTAAAAACTGGCCCCTGCCCTCTGAGCGCCAAGCGTGGCAGTGGCTTGTGCCATTTTTTTTCCAGAACAAATAAATCATGCACTCAATTGAAAGCTGTTCGATCTGATATCCTTCCGTTAATATGCGCGTCTGATTTGCCTTATTTCCGCGAATGTTATGTTTCTTCAATCGAGATTTCAAAAATTTCATATTTTTGGTTATATGCTAATGGTGTAAATGTTGCACAAATGTGATGGAAAATAAGACAAGTTCTATAGATTCAAGTAGTGTCAAGGTTCTTATCCATGGGCAGTTAATATAAGCCATTTGAAAGGGTGGAGTCTTAAGTGACGAAATAAAAATAAAATGAAAAACGGGCATCCTAATTGATGTAATATCAACCGTGTCTTCAAACAGTGAGTGTGATACCAAAAGCTTTACAGTGGCATAGATTTTACAGTATTGAACCGAGTAAAACCCTCTTCCGTCCGTATTGATTCTACCGTATTGACCCATGTATATATCTCACAGATCTTTAACTATGACATGTAGTCTCATTATACTTTGATAAATTAGAATCTATGCGGTGAGCTTCAAATCGCAAGAAGAATTAACGGTGTTGATTCTGATTAGCACTCGCATCATTATATGGCTAATCTGAGTCTACGCAGCTTGTATTAAGTGTTATGTACAGTTACATGCGGTATCGAAATTATGTCCTGATCTTGTTTTCAGGCCTGAAAGATGAATATAGTGTTAAAAGCTGAAAGTAGTATGAAAAGGGTCTCGATACAATGATCAAAGTGTCTCCTCTCAGCACGATAAGTGTGTTCAGATTTACTCGAAGCATTAGTTTGAATAAAAGTTATTCGCATGTATAAATACTATTTGTTATGACTGTTATTACAGCTACTTACTGCTGATGATGGCGATGATTATGATATTTTTCCTTACCATCAATGTACTTTCTGCGCGCTGGTTGCATCACAAAACAACACAAAAACAATTCGTATAATAATTTCTTTATTTATAAAATGTTACCTCCTCACTTAAAACTGCCGTTTAAAATAATTTTATGTTTTACTTGTCATTGGTTGTAATTAATACATTGATTCACGTGGACGATAGCTACCGGGAATGATTTATGTGTACTACTGGACGATGGCAAGTACATGGAAAAATCACTCTTCTAGAACTTGACTTCAAATTTCTACAAAAATAAACAACCTATATCAACGAGGAGAATCGGTACTAGATAGTAATTTGTTCTCGGACTGGTTCTTAAAAAGGTATTTCTTTTGCCATTTTTATTAATTATGCGTTCTCTCAGAAGGAAGTATAGCAAGTTAAAAGCGCCACAATCAACATCGACTTGCAAGTGCTTTTGTTCCGATGTCAGACCTGAATCGCACTGAATCCATCTTCTTCACATAGCTTGCAAAGGGAAACTCGCGCTGAGTTCGCGCATACGCAAAAGAAGAGCAATAATGGAAAAGAATCACGGAGCATGATCTTATTAAAAATACATGATGTGGAGAGCGAAATAAATGTACGCACGTAAAAAAATTATGTTGTTCCGTGGACTGCGTAGAGTTGACATTATTTTGGGATTCGCCTGATTGGGAAAATTTGGATGGCCACTGATGAAAGTTGAAATGCAATTTATACGCCACTACCAATATGTTTAATATTCAAATCTAACGGGAAATAAAAGGTAATGCTCTTACTAAAAGTTGTTAGAAATTACTCAGACAAATATATTACAGCGCCGTAAAAGTGGATTGCGAAAATTGGCTATGTAGGGCAAGGAGCATTTTGTTCCATTATGCTATACAGCCATTTAAAAGGTATTCTATTAGATAGAAGAAAACTAACTTTAATGTTGATGTATTGACAACATGCTAAGAACTGATTTTGAAAAGTGACATAATGTTTGTTTTATTAACTAAAATTGTTTGGACGCGATTAAACATTCTGCAAAATAAATTACCATGTGTAAGTAAGACTAAAGTGCTTCCTTCTCGTTTTGCACCATGACAATTCTGTAGCTTGGACGAAAAATTGATGATGGAATGGTATTATTGTTATTGATAACAGTTGGAAATGCTTTTTGAGAAGTGCTTGAAAAAAAAAATAAGCAAGAAGACCGCTCACTGTTCACCCCAATACCCATAATGCAATTTATTGTTCCCTTTCCGATCTGTTCTCATATCTGCATTATGTGATTTTTAAACTGTCGGAGTTTCGATAGGATTGCGAAGTTTGTTTCTTTGTCTATAGCTTAGCAATTTGTTGAAATCTGTAACATGTATCTGTGTTTTTTATTTGCAATAGTCATTGAATAAACACTTTATATTATTTTTTAATGAATAGGCCTAATGAGCTAAGAGCTGCAAAATTCCTTTTTTTTGTAGTGTGTACAATTTCGTACTATGTATGTAAATATGCAGGTATGACGATTAAATCCATGCAACTAGGTTATGATCACAAAGTCTTCATGTAATATCTGATTACGACTAACGATATTCAACAGAAAAACATGCCTAAAATTGAATATATCCATAAGATGTAAGTACAGGAAGTGATTTAGACTGCGGGTGAAGGAGGGGTTTACAAATTATTTGGTATCTTCTGATTAGCAACGTTTTTATATGTTCTGTAAAGATGGTTCTTTATGAGAGTTTGCGGTATTCATCCTAAACAAACTTTGTCACTAGCATTTGTTTCTTCTAGCTATAGTTCTTAAAGACTAGAATATCTGGAATATAAAAACACATTATTCCATGCGTCTTCGGCGTGTCGCGGTTTTGCAATGAAAGGGAACTAACTGATTACGCTTTGACGGGCAACGCTAACATAGTTATCAAAACCATGATAAACACTTCAGACAAGGCCAGCCTCAAGTTAAAATTAATAAATTTATTATTATTATTATTATTATTATTATTATTATTATTATTATTATTATTATTATTATTATTATTATTATTATTATTATTATTATTATCATTAGTTCATATATGCTTCTTAATAGTCTCTTTTATATAATACTTTCAAACGAGACAAGAATGGGTCTCAGTTCTTATTTACTGGTGACTACTCTTACTAGACATAAAAATAATATTCGTGATTCCAACCTATTGTCAGGATCATGCATCCGTACATAAAAATAATTTTCGTGATTCCAACCTATTGTCAGGATAATGCGTCCGTCTCATACATGTGATAATCTCGTTTGTTACAACATTTTAATTTAATTAACCCAACTTTAATTATTGTGATCTTACATAGTATTCATGATATTACAAGAATGGCGCTAAGTTCTTGCTAGGCGCTGTGGAGGGTCTGAACTTCATCTCCGTCTTCTTCATCGAATATCGGCTGCTCGAGTGTCTCCATGGATACCACTCGATTCCGTTATGTATCTATATGAAAATATATAATAACATTATGCTTCACAGTTTCTACAAAATTTCACTTCCTACATGTATGTCGTCTGAATATAAAGACAAAAACTGACCTTTTCCATCTTTCACTTCCTACAGGTCTCTTCTGCGTGTTGTTTAATCTTTGCATTAAAAAACAGCCAAAAACCTTTTTCGTCTTTTAATACAAAATTCTCTCTAGCTTATGGCTTAATAGAATATTTGGTTAAAATTATTTCGTACCCGTCTATATGTAACTTATGAGTTTGCAAAACTCACTTTAAAAAAACTTATTGGTATTTTTGCGCTGTCCACGTTCTGGCAAAATAATTATCCTGTCATATGGAGACTATACTGCTGGGATTTGCCTTATCCAGATGAAGTTTGAAGAAACTCTGACCCACTGAACATTTATAATTTCACCTCAAACACCATTTATACTTTCTGATTTTCAATGCCTGACATCGACTCGGATCAGTCTCGCATTCGAACCCTGTGATAAGAAAAGGTTTCTTATTGGTCGGCATGATTACAATAATAATAAAACATAGGCTCTAATGACATCACATACAGCAGTATATACATTAAATCAATATGATTTACAAAACATACAAACGATATATAACACATAAATACAACTAGACACATCACACAACACATAATGATATATAAACAATCATGCAAAGCACATTTAAAAAAGCGGTAATATTTTTTTCTTAATTAACGAAAACAATGCACACGTTAGGATCAGACAGTGCAATATTATCCAAAAGGCACTGTGCCTAGGGCCTAGATACGAAAAAAAGACACTCATATCAATATCATTCATTTTATTAAGGAAGTACCCAGGGCCTACAACTTCTATAATTATTATATTCTCGTATTATACCCTCTTTTAGAATTATTACACCCTCTTCTAGAATTATTACACCCTCTTCTAGAATTATTACACCCTCTTATTATACCCTCTTCTAGAATTATTACACCCTCTTCTAGAATTATTACACCCTCTTATTATACCCTCTTCTAGAATTATTACACCCTCTTCTAGAATTATTACACCCTCTTCTAGAATTATTACACCCTCTTATTATACCTTCTTCTAGAATTATTACACCCTCTTCTAGAATTATTACACCCTCTTATTATACCCTCTTCTAGAATTATTACACCCTCTTATTATACCCTCTTCTAGAATTATTACACCCTCTTCTAGAATTATTACACCCTCTTCTAGAATTATTACACCCTCTTATTATACCCTCTTCTAGAATTATTACACCCTCTTCTAAAATTATTACACCGTCTTCTAGAATTACTACACCTTCTTATTATACCCTCTTCTAGAATTATTACACCCTCTTCTAGAATTATTACACCCTCTTATTATACCCTCTTCTAGAATTATTACACCTTCTACTTCTTCTAGAATTATTACACCCTCTTATTATACCTTCTTCTAGAACTCATTTCTAGAATTATTATACCCACTTCTAGAAGCATTATACTCATTTCTAGAATTATTATACCCACTTCTAGAAGTATTATACCCACTTCTAGAATTATTATACCCACTTCTAGAATTATTATACCCACTTCTAGAATTAATATACCCACTTCTAGAAGTATTATACCCACTTCTAGAATTAATATACCCACTTCTAGAAGTATTATACTCACTTCTAGAAATTATTATGCCCACTTCTAGAATTATTATACCCTCTTCTATAATTATCTTTACTTAACCATCAGAATATTAATTTAAAAAAATATGATTAACGCGTAGCCAGATGTTCCTGTATTTAGTGCATCAAGTAATTCAACTTAGCTAGAGATCCAGAGCAACTGGTCCATATTGAATGCTGAGAAGAAAAAAAACAAACTGATTCACGCCAACATATGCATTTCTGAATTCTGCTTCAAAATAGAACACATGATTCCATTGTTCATTCGCTTTTTGTTCAGAAAGTGACTCCTTTCCAAACTACTAAACAGTGGGGTATAACCTGCATCACATAATGTTATATATTAACAAAAATTAGAATCACGGTCGTTCACTGATAGCAAGAATATTCGATGCAGCCGCTACTTTTAGTGATTTGTGTATGCCCTCTCCTGTGGTTCGTATGTGGCTGGGTGTATCCAAAAAAGTTTCATAACATATGTAGTAGATAAAGAATTAAGGAATAAGTACTCACCGCCGAAGTGTATGGTCCAGTGTTGTAGAACTTTCCGTTGAGGTCCCCAGCCCAACAGGCATTGTGCCACCAACCCGATCCGTAGGTTTGTGCACAGTTACCATAATATGTGTCCTGGTCACGGTCGAATGTGGAGAATTTCATGTGATTGGAGGCAAACACGGATCTAAAAATATTGTTTAAAAATTTCTAAGCTTGGGTCCTACTTGCTATGAAAGTTACATTTGGTTGGAAAACTGGAACCTCTGAAACGTCTCTGCTCAAGATACACTCTATAGAGTGGGAATTTACGCCACGAGATAAAACTCCAAATAAGAACAACGAATAAATTAGCATAATAGTCTACTAGTGAAGCAAAACAAAGCAAAATAAACAAATAATAAAAACAATAGATATTTCAGACGGCCGACAAAGTGCAATTAGGAAAAGAGTGACCAAGTCACAGCAGATTAAAATAAATCAAAAGTTTGAAAATTGGACCCTGCCTCTTTCGGAAAGGAAGTAGAATAAACTCATATATAATGAGCACTTGTGTGTCTCTGTATCAACTTGCATGCCACATTAATACGGAATATGTTAAAACGATTCAAAGCTGTGACTAATTTCGAACTTTACGAAATATCATTCCAAGAGAAGATTTAAAATTAATTAATAAGGAACATAACTTTCTCAAAAGGTAAAGGTGAAGCGACGAAACTACCAAAAGTAATAAAATAATAAAATAAGGCAGACAGTGTTCACAAAAATGCATTAACATATGTCGAATGTTACCTATGATATGTTGGGTACAAAAAAATAAAAACCTATCTTTTCATACTACTCTGATGTGATTGTAGAAACGAAATCCGACGGTGTACTCGTCTAGGCAAGCACTTGATAGCGATCAATATATACACACTGCGAGCTAATACGTTTTCAATCGATAAGCATTTGTCTCTGTGAAGATTTGTTTTTGTGTCTGTAAATAAGCGTTGTTTCTTATTTGTACTCGTAATTGTCTGTGACTTTCCCTTTCTGTCAGAACTGTTTCAAATTCCGCCGTACTGATCATTTTATTTTCAATTGCAACCGATTACAAGTTACTGACCGTATTGATACTTTTTGTTCCGGCAAGCAATACGTGAATTCGTGAATGCAGTCGCACTGAAATTAATTTAATAGTACTACCAAAGACACTTGTTACTATTGATATAGCTCCGACAATAAAACCGATTCGTACACCTATGGTTATTGATGTGTTCGTGATTCTAGTCACACAAACTTGCTGACACAGCAGGACAGCAAATGAATGGAATCTACGACTAAACTCGTGCGTTTGTATTTGACGATCAGTGCTGTTCTCTTGGAACTTTCATTTAGCAGCGTTGCTCTGCTTCGATTATTTTTCACGACGTTAAGACTGAGGGTCTGACAGAGTTATTCTATTAATAGTACAATCGCGTATTTTAATTACACGAACGGCATACCTTGACCAGTCTGATCATCACACACACCCGCAATACACACACGCACTGCTAGCTAATTTCCCTTTTTACTGACAAAATTGTCATACAGTTATAAAATCCTCTCACTCAGGAATACTTAAATACTTAGGTGATTGTGCGTTTTGATGGTGTGACACCCAAATTATACAAAAGCACCGCTATCACACAAGAACATTGACATTTAGCGATCATCTTTGTCCAATAACTGTTATATGACCAAGTACGTTCTTGTCGATAACAGTCGAGACCTTGTTTTATTAGCTGAATCAATGTTGGTTTAAAATATTTGATTTTAAACTAAACTGGCGATTGAGCGTTTGTCTGAGCTATGATTTCAAACTGGACTCGAGTTGTCATTGACACATCAGGGTGGTTCCAGGTATCAATTTCTACCTAACTCTTGTCAAGGTTTTCATTTTGGGTGTATGCGAGACTTATAATACCATTTTGCTGTAAATATTCGCTGCAAGGAATATAAATCTTCCATCAGTCTTTTGCGTTTGTGCATCCGATGACTTAAATAATCTTAATATTGCGGAGGTTGTATTATGCGTGGCCGCATTAAGCTGAGCGACCTGTGTTTGGGTCAATCAGACGAGGGCATTTCTAACTAATTTTGCTCGAGAAAGTTTCAGTGTGACCCCATAATTCTTTGCTTGCGGGTTTTTTTATTTTTGCAAGTTTATTTTCAGCAAGGACGACCTTCACTTTGTGACAGGACCTTATTATTAAAAACGAAACAGGTTTAATGATGAATATGAATTTTCCACAGGTGCATCAATTATCCACATTCAATCACGAGCACCCTCCAAAAGAAATGTTTTGTCAGAAAGTATTACAGCATAATATCTGAAATTTGTGCCACAAGAGGCTACACGTGCATGAAGAAAAAAAAACATGTCAATGATGGACTGTCTGAAAAACTCCCAAGTCTTATAGTGAAAAGTAATAAATCAGGAACAATGTGCAATAATTTTATTGGGAAGTGTACAAACATAGGTCGATGTTTTGATGTCGGTCAACATACAACCAAATATTTGGGACATGCAAGTGCAGCATAAGGAGTGGCTGCTGCATAGTCAAGCCGAATTTTTCAGGGGGTAACGATAAAACTGTTAGGGCTTTTGGCGTGGTTGTAAATAACCCACAAGCAACGTTACTCAGCCCAGTCCGTAATATGTCACGCACAAGGGTTTTCTCGTATTAACTATGCGAATGAGTTTCACACGTCAACGCACGACTGTCATTATTTTTATTTATTGTTAAATGTCAGGTCGATCTGTAATGTACTATTGTATCATCAACATTTCCCCGTGTCAGTCAGCTACGCCCGTCTTGATCAACAAAGAAAGCAAAAAACGAATACGTTCAGCTGATTTGTATCGTATGGCGTAATCGATATCAAGTCACCTGGTTACACAGTTAGCGAAAACCCAAACAATACATAACCCTAAACAACTGCGTCATTGACATCATTCTCATAATGTAACGCACGATACGATATAAAGTCCCTTTAGGTCCTGCACGCAAAGATATTTGAGCCAACCAAGTATAGCATTCTCAACAACGATTGTCCAATTTAACCTGATATTGTGGAGATTAAATGGCAATAATGGAGCTGAGTGTGGGCTCTTGTTCAATAATAGAAATTTTGGAGTTCTTGCCAGTCAACACCTAAATTCTTTATCGAACCGCATCATTGATTGAGCTAATATTGTACGGGCCCGTAGGAAGTTCAAGTGTGCCATGTGGTACCATTATTTGATGAAAACAGAAATGAATTGTTCGCGGACAGACCACCAAACGGTCGGGGAATTTTTTGTATATGATTGTGTACGTTTGATTGTCAAACTGACGTATCCAAACCCAAAGGATATTTACACCCCTCGACTGCAAGATCCACTCAAATCAATGGTGAGAAAACTATACGAGTTCGAAGCAAGCAAACATATCGTAAAATTCATTAAACATGTGGCCAGAGGCACACCAAGTCCAATGAAAAATTCAAAGATTAATGTCACGAAACATCATCAACATATTATAGTTGTCACGAATTACTTTTGGCCCATTGGGCGTATTTCTGAGTCAAATAAATGAGGTCATTATTTTTGTGTTGGCTTCTTGAAAATATTTGTGCGGGATTGACTTGATTTTCAAGCATCACACCCTCGTACACCACGAGATTAAATTTGCTTGCGTCCAAACTGTGAGTGTCAGAAACTTCGTCAGTGGTGGAAATTTAATCGATGGTGGACGACAAAGTCGTTTTGATGTTGTAACCACGTTCAAAGCTGTCTGAAGAACTTTAAAACATCATAACACGGTTAATCAAAAGCAACAATTGTAATTACGTAATCACGTACAATCGATCCCAGGTTAACTATCGTCAAACGATATTCAGCAACAGTTGAGTGTAACCTGATCTACCAGGTCCAATAATTAACGCTCATAGTTTGGAAACACCTCCATGTTCGGGCGGTTTAGAAGCTGCTTGTGCGGAGAAATAGAAGACTTAAAATCTATAAATTTTCTCTTGTGTGATGCCATGAAATAAGTTTCTGTTGTATAAGACGATCAAATTGTTATATTGTGTGTGATATCGCGCCAAAACACATAATGCAGATCCAACTCAAGTTCAAACACGTAATGGGGTGGGGGGCGGCGATTACTGAAACATGTGTTCGATGTAGAGAAAAAAACTTCACGTTTGCAGGAACAAGCCGTTGACGCGAAGGAGCCGGATAAAAATGTCACCACCGGTGGTGTTATCGCGGCTACATTAAGAAAGCTACCAGGAACACCATGGAGCATATATCCAGGTTAAAAACATGTTCTTGGTCATAACTACTGTGGACCTGCTGCACGTTTTGATCGAGACTCGATTCTAATAACCAACCAATACCTGGTAAAGCACCTATCATCAAAATTGATGCTGTGTGTCTACCTGCATGACCTTGTTCACAAAGAATCTAATGATATCCATGAATGTCAACGTACCAAAGATTTAATCCATGACATGGATGCGATTAATCAAACACTAGATGAAAGAATTAAGTAGGTATAAAAGCTAAGATTGCACTTAATCAATTCATTAAAAGTAATAATGATACACATATAAACAAACAAACAATGGACAAAAAATCCGCAAATAATCTAAAATATGCTACTGTCCGCGCGAGTATCGGAAGAAATGAAGCCTCTGTGAAACAGTCAAACAGTGCAGCCAAGTTCACTCATGGGATTGCTCGATTATGATTGGCCAAACAAGAGCTTTAGCAAATTCATTTGCAAGTATCAGATAGTTATAATGGGTTGGTTTGATGTCCAAACACCTAATGAGATTCATCAGGCAGATTTGTTATTTCTACCGCACGATTGTGTGCGTGATCAACGAGGTCGATTGCGTACATACAAATATGCGTTAACCATTGTCGAAGTTGCCAGCAACTACAAAGAAGCGGAACTGTTGACGTCAAAAGGTTATGTAAGTGTCGCAGATACACTCAAGCGCATTTATGCAAGAAGACCAGTCAATTTGCCACTATTGTTACGAGTGGATCCTGACAAAGGATTTCTCGGATTTGAGGCTGTGATGCTGGCCAAACACTATGTGCTAGTATGTGTCAGACATGTCAGTGTACATCGTGATCAAGGTATTGGCTATTGAGGAACGATTGAATGGTATGTAATGCGGAACGGTTATTCGATCATCAGTATGCACAAAAATTATTGATGAGGCCAAAGCGGTCTCAGGAATGGGCCGCATGACTCCATTAGTAATAGTAGAATTGAACAATGTTTTCACAAACACAAATGAATCAAAACAAGGGCAATGCGATTAGACAAAAGATCGTCACTGTTATCCAGAAATATGATTCAAAGCCAACAACATTGTAACAGCTCGGAGACATCTTTGTTAGGTATTTACATGTCCCTTTTGAGACAAAGGTGAATATCGATGTGGTGCCACTGACCCAATATGGTCCGTAGACGTATTCATGATTTCGGAACTGATTTATGCTCCAAGACAACCTCGTCACCTGGTATGCGCAAACACTCCCAGCCGTGTATTTGTGCAAGAAGAGTTACACATACGGAACTTCCACAAGTATTTGTTTTGACACGTTAACTAGTATCAGTCGTATGTTGGTTTACAATGGCACGATAATGAAACATGTCGGAGAATTTCCATCGCTCATAATCAAGCGAGTACAAACACTTTGATTCATCGGTATACACCCATACAATGTTTCTTCGATAGGTTCATATTAGCCGTGTGTGCAAATTCACGACGGTCTCCAAGAGATTCCAGGTACAGTTTGAGTTTGAGATCTTTCTTTACAATTACCTATGGAATACCTTTGGCCTTTTTATTTTCATGCCACAATTCTGGATTGCAGTAATCCCACGTATTTTTAGTTTACCCAAGCATTCATCCTTGAACTTGCCAACCACCTTTTTACTGGCGTTACTAAACAGCGGATACTCGATCGTATATAATTCGTTGATCAGACCTGGTTGTGCCATGTCCGCGTACATATCATCGGTCATGATAGGCATCAACACCGAGTCGGTGTCCGCGAACAATAGCTGGACCCGATCCTGATAAAACTGTTTGATCTTGTCATAATAAAATGTGTTTAATGTCCAGCACGGGCGATCCCATATAGATTTGTTTTGTCAGTTTTGATTTTTACTGTGAACATCAAGCTTCAACAGATTTTTCTGTATTCAAAGGCCGGATTCGCAATATACCTTTGTAGTTTACCTTTTCTCTCTATTACAGACAAGATCGACTTGGATTCGCTTGCACATATTTTCCATAGAATCACAAACACCACATTGTACAAGACTTTGAAATAGTCCTTTCCAAAGTCATTGGTGGCATTTGTGCGTAGGTCCGTATATATCGGAATGTACTCGGCCATCCAAGCTCGCTAACAAAATTCAAGCACTCAATGGATCTTGCTTACACACATAGCCACTCGCAAGAAAACTGCAACGTGTATTACACAATTGCTTTAGGTCTAAAGACTTGGTACCAGTTTGGTGCTCTCAGCGTAATTGCGTCCTCACAAATCAACGATCGCGCACTGATACGGGGATAACCACGTACTGAGCACTAATCCCGCCTCTGGGGTCAACGGATAAGCGTTGTATACGCCATGTAAGTGCCCAGAACATTCCAAATCAACCTCAAAGAAGGATTCGTGATGTTGTGATCTCGCATGGGTTTTCAAAGATGAATACGCACATGATTGATCCATTGAACTCCACCAATCGGACGTGGTTCATCCTATCTTATCCATAAAGGTTATTCATATACATTATATAACTCCTGGGATCAGCAGGGTCATATCCATCTACGTTGGGGTTGTTGGCACGAGCATACTTGACTTGACATGGATAGTCCGCTTCGAAGTGAAGCCTTAATAAACAGATGTCTGATGAATGGTAGCGGGCGATTCCAGCCCAGTTTTGGTCTTGGACAACAATTTATCCTATTCCATACCCGGTGACGAGAAGTAATGTGCATGATCAAGCTTCCACATGCGCATGGCATTATCACAAATTTTCTCAAACACATTAACAAGCAATAACACATTGGTGCACAAATAGTTTCTGCATTTGAATGCTGCGCAAACTTCCTTCGCATGTGAGTAATCTTCACTTGACAAAGATGAATAAAACGCCTCGAACGGTGGCAAAGAAATTGAAGGAAATATGTTCTAGTCGTTGATGTACTCGTAGTAATACTCGCAGTTTTCATCCGTGTGAAATTTAGAAAAACAGAAAATTCACGAATGTTATCATCCAGCATAATTAAGGGTGCTGTTGTGTAGAACTGCTGCCGATTCCATTTTGCCCTAAACTTTCGATCGATCTGAGAAATTCTTAATCTGTGTTTAGCAAACTTGCATTCTGGGCACGATAATGGCTACTTTGTTTTGCCATCTCATCGAACTGCTACATAACAAACTCAGGATGAAATTTATTTAGCGACTTACCCAGGTGTCGTCGGTATTTTCGAGGCAAGTTTTGTTTGTCCGGATATAACACTAACAAAATTACCCATTCAAACACCTGTTGTCAACGTTTCTTTACGTTTATAACCGACATTGGCGGAACCCAGCCTAGTTTTGGTGTATGGCTGGATTCACGAAACGGTCGATGGGGTGAGAGATGAACCTCGACTCATGAAGATCTTTTGAGAGTTCGTCCCGATCCTGCATTGGTGTATTTCAATAGCGTTTCTAGAATCTTTGCAATGTCTCTGCCAATTTAGTCACTCATAGCGCTGATGTTCAGGACTCCATTGTGAATCCACAGCGTAGTAGAATTTGAGTTTTATCCAGCATTGTAATGATTTCCCGGCATACACAGCTGTGCATTCAAAACAATGCATGCTTCGACCCAGTGCGATCAAAGTTTTGTCAATAATTGTCGAAGATCTTTGTGTGGAATAATTTGTCAGATTGTATGTGGGTGGAACAATTACCTATTGATTTTCCAATTCGCCGCTGTGTTCTTGAAATTTGAATTCTGTTACTTGTTATTTGTTGTGTTTTTATACGAACATAGCCACTTCTGTAGCGATTGCAGAGGCAAGACGATGACGACAGTTTTGTTCATAGTCGTTTACTGCTGTAAGGATGTCGGTTTTCTCTCACCTTAGAGTATTTGGATATTATGTTTATATTGTCTTTGTTTACCGTTGTTTTATTGGGTTTTTTGTTGTTTTTTGTGTCGCAGTGGCAACTAGTGGTGTTGTGGATGCAGTGAAATATAAATCTAAGCAATTTAAGTAGTTCTATTTTTCTCATACGATTTGGTATGTATATTCTGTGTTGCTTTACCTACGGCACAGTAAGCACACTATACCAATGGGAGGGTAAAGCTTCTTTCTAATTGAGAATTTTTTTTCATGGCTTGTTTTACTTTTGGTATTTGTGCAGGATCATAAACGGCAATTGATTCATTCCTGGTGATTATTTCAAGTATTTGTATCATCTATTTTTGATGCACAATATGTGCTTGAGCAGCCACACGTGTTTGTGTTTTTGATTTGTTTTGCTCGCTATATGGTACTCACAAACAGATCCACAAGGCTTCCAAAGCTGATTATGTGATTTGACTATGATGCTATATTTAAGATAGGGTCGTATCCCTAAACCATCACGTAATATTTGTATGCTCTGTACAGTACTTATTTTGACATGTTCTGACACAGAGTTTGCATTTTCCAAGGCAGACAGCTTTGCGCATGTTTCGTCCGAATGCCATGGAATTTCCTATACAATGCCATGGAATTTCCTATACAATGCCATGGAATTTCCTATACATGCCATGGAATTTCCTATACAATGCCATGGAATTTCCTATACAATGCCATGGAATTTCCTATACAATGCCATGGAATTTCCTATACAATGCCATGGAATTTCCTATACAATGCCATGGAATTTCCTATACATACACTCGAGCATTTTATCTAGATTATATTATCTTGCTAATGGCGCTTTACCATAAACTGGGTGGATACAGAACATCATAACATCCTTCATTCCACGATATGTGGTAATTCTAGGTTTAAACTGGTATTTTTAAATAAAATACCTTATTGCCTTTGAATTTCTCGGGGAAACCTGAGAAGTAAAATAAAATCGTATCAATCTTGAGTCCAGAACAAACAAGCTCAAATGAGACTGAGCTTTTTTATCAGCTCGGGATGTCTTTGCGCTGGTATCCAATAACACCAAATTTGACAACTTTGGTAAAGATCCTGCAGATAATTTGGTTCATTGCTTTTATCAGTAGGTTCTAAAAATTTGTCTCGATTCCCCTTCTGACACAAATCTGCAACGTTGTATATTACTTTAAACATATATTTCTCTTCTCGGGTGGATGGGTCGACTGCTTCGCCTTTATAGTTATGTCTTGTTATGCTTAGTATTTCCGTTCCCAATACTATTAAATAATTCTTACACTTATGACTCAAAATCATTTGTTTAATTCACTTGCTCTTGAGCATCCTCGTTAAGACAGCATCATAAACTTCACTCACTTAAGACGCAGGGGGAGACTTATGTTTCGCTGTGGATTTTCTCTTTCATGCACGATATTCTGCAGATTGTTTTCGTTTTATCGGCCTTAAAAATCTACCCAATTATGTTTCGTTTTGTTTCTAAAGTCACTGCCAGATTCATCAAATTATCAATGTGTTCTCAATTTGTTTCAGAAAATTCGTACATTTTTGTGCTTCTCTAATGAACATGTGTAGTGTATTCAAATGATACAGCGATCATAGTATATCGGTCACATTTTTTGGCATTTCATTCATCAGGCAGGTTCACGACACTAATATAAACGTCTATGAATTTCTGCAGTATATTTTGTGCTTCAATGACCTAGCTACCACTCAACATTTCTATATTAACTACCACAATATTTCTTTAACACAAAATATTCCCAACTCGATTCATCTCTACTATATTTTCTTTTTGCTAGAATAAATCCATCCATCCATCATTCATACATTATGTATGCTTGCAGTATACGCATATTGATCACGACCATATGCTTGCCTAAATAAGTACACTATGCGTGATGTCCTTTCTACAATCAAAACAGAGTCGTATGAAAAGGCTAGGTTTTGCCTTTTGTCCCTTTTAGGACAATTCCATCCTGACGAGACACTATCCGCCAACCCCACCCCCATGACTGGATTATCTTAGTCAGAGAAATATGTATGTATGTCTTTGTGCAGAACGGGTGAAATAATCCTAAAGGGGACACAAAATGGCAAAATGTGCAGTTTCGTACAACTAGGTTACAGATAATTTCAAAAAGTAAGGTCAAAGTCGAGTGTCATACACTGCGATATTGTCCTCTATTATTTAAATTTTATATGATATATATTTGTTTTAAAGTTGCAAACAGTGCCTTATTTACAAATCTATAAATTGAATACTGAAAACAACACAAAAACGTTATTAATTTGATTTGATGCATTATTGTGAACTTGATCATATGTAAATAGCCAATGAATACTACTCCACCGCATATGACAAACGACAATTACTTTGGAAATGGTGTTACAGTGATTTTTCTGACATTTGATTCACATTAATTGTACTTTGGAAAACCACCGCCTTTATAGTCATACTACCAGGCGGATGAATGATTAACATTTATTGTCCTATTGTAAAAATATTGATTGGCATCGAAACACAAATATGAATATTTATATTGCACCACCACCAGATATCAACACACACACACACACACACACACACACACACACACACATATATATATATATATATATATATATATATATATATATATATATATATATATATATATATATATATATATATATATATATATATATTCTGATTTCATTTTCTTCCAAATATTCTGACATTTCCTTCTACAGTGATAGAATTTCAAAAGGCATGAGAAAGAAGTGACATCATGATAAGATCCACTTAGACGTCTCCAATCAATTTTGACAGACAGAAGAAGAAGTGAAAGAACAAAAATATGATAATGATGACTATGATGATAACAATGGCGAGAATGATTTTGTGGCTACGATGATCATGATGACAGTCATAATGATATTAATATTGATTTTGATAGAAAAACGATGGCAACCATGATGACGGTTATTACGTTGATAAAAGAGTAAGCACTCACGCCGGATAATTTAGGGCATCTCCGGCGTTTCCACGGTAACCACCAACATTTAGTTTGAAACCGCTGGCTTCGTTCGAAAGGGTGAACTGGTCATACTCAGCATAAACATATCCACCCTCCCAGTCCCACATTTCGATTCTGAGAATCATGCTGCGGTTTGTCATCACATTGTACACCCTTTGAAGACCCCACCAGAAGTTTGCGTTTAGTTCCCCAAACCCGTCCCGGTAATCCGTCCAGTTGCGATTGAAGTCCACTGCATTAGAAACACGCCTGGTAAAAAAGTAAAGAAAGTGATTTCATTTATTTATTTATTTAATTACATACATACATACATACATACATACATACATACATACATACATACATACATACATACATGCATACATACATACATACATACATACATACATACATACATACATACATACATACATACATACATACATACATACATACATACATGTTGTTGGCATCCGTCCGTCTTCGAGAGACGATGGTGTAGCTCCCTGTTCTGGTGCCTTCTCTGCACCGTCGCGAGTGGCTGAAGAGCCGATCCTTGCGTGACAATCTTTGTTGCACTTGCTGCAGGTGAAGATTGATTCTTGTTAAACTTGTTGTTGTTTCGCCTTCCTCTTGGCTCTCTTTGTCGCGATGTTTGCTTTTATCCCTTCCTCGGCTTTCTGAATGCCTTGTCTCACAGCAAGTCGCCACTGGTAGCGGTTGTTAGCACAGCTCTTCCAGTTGTTGACGCTGATGTTGACCGTTTTCATGTCCTTTTTGCAGATGTCTTTGTATCGGAGACGTGGCCGTCCAGTCGGTCGTGTGCCTTTTGCTAGTTCGCCGTATAACAGGTCCTTGGGAATGCGGCCTTTGTCCATTCTCCTGACGTGGCCGAGCCATCGAAGGCGCCTCTCACTGAGAATGGTGAACATGCTATAAATGATGGCTCGTTAGGTGCTTTGTCCTGCCACTGAATGCACATAATGCGCCGCAGGCATCTCAGATGGAAGCTACTGAGTTTCCTTTCGTGGCCTCGTGTAGGTGGTCCATGCCTCGCTACTGTAGAGGAGTGTGCTGAGCACACATGCCTGGTAGACACGCAGTTTGGTCTTCTCAGTGAGGTTAAGATTGTTCCAGACCATCTGGTTTAGTCTTGCCATAACTGCTGCTGCCTTAGCAATCCTGCCGTTCACCTCAGCATCAATGGAGAGCGAGCTAGAGATGGTGAAATCAAGGTATGTAAAGTTCTCAATAACTTCAAGGTTGTACCCATTAATGGTGATGGCTGGAGGGGAGTCTACATCCTGCGCCATGACATTCGTCTTCTTCAAACTGATGGTCAGTCTGAACTCTTTACAGGCATGGGAGAGGCTACATACCAGCTGCTGAAGTCCTTCTTCCGTATGAGACGTCAAAGCTGCATCGTCAGCGAAGAGCAATTCACTGATGAGAACCTCAGTGACTTTGATCTTTGCACGGGGACGTTTAAAGTTGAACAGTCTGCCATTTGCCCTGGTGTTAAAGTACACTCCCTCGCTGCAGTCATTGAAGGCGTACTGGAGGAGCACAGAGAAGAAGATGGCAAAAAGGGTTGGTGCAAGGACACAACCCTGCTTTACTCCACTGCTGACTGGGAAGGCCTCTGATGTTGTGCCGTTGAAGCACACTGTGCATTGAGTGTTCGGGTGAAACGATGTGATGACAGAGAGAAATCGAGGAGGGCAGCCTACCTTATTCAGGAGTTTAAAGAGTCCGCTCCGGCTGACCAGGTCAAATGCCTTTGTCAAGTCTATGAAGGCAATATAGAGGGGTATTTGCTGCTCATGACACTTTTCCTGCAGTTGACGTAGGGAGAAGATCATATCTACAACTGACCGGCCAGATCAGAAGCCACAATAGGATTCTGGGTAGATACCGGATGTACATACATACATACATACATACATACATACATACATACATACATACATACATACATACATACATACATACATACATACATACATACATACATGCATGCATGTATGTAGTGATATAAAGTAGTGATATAAAACAATACATACATACATACATACATACATACATACATACATACATACATACATACATACATACATACATACATACATACATACATACATACATACATACATACATACATACGTGCACTGATTGAATTAAAGATTCATGGAAGCGAACATTCATGAAAACACAATAGTTTATGACTCTTTAGTTTCGTATGCAACGAAATTTCCTGTTGTTTCATTACCTTTGAAGTAATGTCCACCCTCCATTGTCGGTGGCCATGTCACAGGAAGCAAGAGTAAAGTTTCCATCCGGATAAACAATGCCGTACACTCCAGGAGTTGACATGTTGAAGTAGGTCCTGAGATCATAGCAGTCTCGCATGGGAGCTGTTAAACAAGTAGTGATATAAAACAATGGGATTGAATGCGCTTCTTACCTAAATATGGTTTAAGAACACTATCTGAAATAATACGCACAATAGCAAAAATAACATTCATGTAAGTAAAAGTCGACATTATTTGATTGCCTCAGTCACGGATTTCTCCGCTACCTTGTAATAAAATGGAATTTTGTACCATTTAAAGTTTTCACCTTTCTCTGTGTTCAGTATCAAATTTCATTGAATTCATTCCCCACATCCAGCAAAAAATGTAACCTCATTAAACGTTGAAGACATAGATCAAACAGGAAGCTTCAAGTCCGCCAGTAGTAGCAGTTTAGCGATATGAGACCAACTGGCCGATTCCAGCTCCCAAGCCCTGAGAACCTTCTATATTTCCAATGACTTTATCCAACTGAGGAGGTTTACACATGCGTGCGTCTGTGATTGTGACCCGCGTAAGCCTCCAAGCGATGTTTTCACGTGGTGCCTCAATCATATCAATTCAACCGCTGTGAGTTTTTGTACCGCTGTTGTTATTGATCTGCAGTATACTAGCTCTTTCATGTAGAATTATGTTTCTCTTATAAGGCAGTTTAAGCCGAGAAATAGAGCATACCTATAATTATCAAAGCAGACATTTTATTGACGTAATTGACCTTTACCACTTTCGATGTGAAAAAGACTCAAATTATTGTTATTCGAAGTGCTAAGAATAATTTAGACACAATTACGATAACAAGATCGTAGCTATGATAAACGTGGTGGATTCCTTATACGATTTTTAAATGTGATAAAACTTTTGGAACCTATCATGCGAATTTTAAGAGTTATGTGCACTTTGGTGTGGTAATTCTAGACTGGCATCATTTTATACTTACTAATAAGGAAGGGCTCCTCGCATCGTTTTTTGCCAGCGCTTTTAAGTTTATTTGTTAACATTTTTGTAGCTTATTCTATTAGTGTGTCACTCATGGAAATATTGCATGTTCGAATTACATTCGCGACATTTTTTAATTTTCCTTAAAAATTAAGAAAACCTCGAGAGCTATCATTGGTTGGACATGCAAATATAAGTCATATCTGATTATGTTTCATTAGTGTAATTATAACATAAACTTTGAGACGTAGTTTGGTCTGAAACAACCTCTGATCATTACAGGATGCAGTTTACCACTCTCAAGGCTCGTGGGTTTGCAAAATCAAGCCATCGTAACTGACACTGACTACAATAAAAATGTTGATTGTTAGAAATATATGCAACAGTACAAGCAGCAGCGTGTTTATTGTTCTCAAAAATAAATATTGTCTAAAAGCACAACCTGAGCGGATACCGTTTCAGTTTGCATGAGAGTATTATATTAAGCAATGACAAAGGCTAAATAAATCATAATGAAAACTTCACTTCTTGACTCGTATATTATTTTGAAAGAATTAATGAGCGTTCATATTGCTAGAACTAAATTGTCCGACCAACGGCGTGGTTTTTTTTGACGTCACATAAAAGATTAAATCACAATTTTGCCTTAATGCATCATACCGATTCGCCCAAACAATGTTATACAATTTTTCAAATACGTAATCGAAGCTTCCTTGATAAATGAATTGAGTTTGGAATCGTGTTGGGAAAAAGAACAAAATCTCGGCGAAGAATTAACATAAATAGTTATTAGTTATTGTACTATATTGTGAAAGAAAAGTTTTAATTGCTTAGCTTAATCGAAGATAATGTTAATATTGAGATGATCTGTTACGACCACAGTGAAAATAGCAATGGGCAAATCGATTTGAAAATGCCTGTTGCATATAATATAACAATGACATCCACACCAAGCATTCATGAGGTTTGCGATCTGGTTGATGTACAACACACTAGAAACAAAGCAGCTCGGTCAACGGGAAAAATTCTTTAAAGTCTTTTCCAAGTCCGATGGAACAAAAAACCCATACTTGAGATATACAAGTATTCCGCAAGATTTTATGTTGTTGGATACAAAAGTTAAAGTCTGGTCGTGTTCGAAAGCTCGAGTTGGTGCAATGCTCGATGATCAGTTATTCGGGCTATTTTGGTTGAGACCGACTTCATGAAACTTGTGTGGGTTTGCAAGCGAATTTACAAACATTCCAGAAAGTACAATATATATTTGCAAAAGTCTGATCTATAAATTTATAATACTATAACATAAAAATATGGTATGTCATTTGCTGGACTCTAACATAAAATATATAGTTGGACCTGATTCTGTTACCTCGGCAAGTACATGAGGCGATAAAACGAAACAAAAAAAAGTAAGTCATTAAATAGCGTCGATTGTATGTAGAACGTTCAGTGGCATTTTGAAGCAATCGATGAAACGGCGTCAAGATTATATATTGTTGGGATTCTTCCCAAATATGGCTCGGCTTATCTGTAGTCGATTACTCCGATAGCGTCCATGTATCTTAGATGCATCAATCACCATCTGACACACCTTGGTCTCTCCCTTATAGACCAGGACAGGCATCCATTGGAAACCTTCATAATGCAACTGT
Organism: Potamilus streckersoni; assembly: GCA_016746295.1. Lineage (NCBI taxonomy): Eukaryota > Metazoa > Mollusca > Bivalvia > Unionida > Unionidae > Potamilus > Potamilus streckersoni. The sequence goes on along the minus strand of JAEAOA010002358.1, from coordinate 2,572,331 downwards.
GCATTGGAGATTTATATGATAATTAATAAAGTAACAGACGCGTTATCCCGTGCTTGTAGTCAGCGCTAGAAAATTATTGAATCTACAACTACGAGCGATTACAATACCAACAATGACAACAATAATAAACCTTGTTGGTAAAATCATTAATGAAGCTGCTGAGCAACTGACCGATTCAATATTGCAAACGCGGCTATGGAACGCGCATTATGGGTTTTGAACGGGAAAAGGATATTAGACGAAACCTATCATCTATAAACGGTGGAAAATTCAAAGGTACAACTGATACCGCATTTAACATAGGTACACCTGATATATCGCCGAGTCCAAGAGTTTCAGTATTATTTGTACCTGAGTAGGGACGTCGCCATTGAAAACACAAATGCTTGAAAAGTTTAGATAAAACTTGTAAGTGATGATAACGGTATCAACATTAGATTTATAAAAAAACGCTTTATGGCGTTGTTCAACAGCGCACGATATGGAAATTAAATCTAAGTTATTCTCAACAACGCTGACACGTTCAATTGTCATGAGTATGATCGGACTCGCCAGAGTGGAGATAGTTCAAGATCGGCTGGCCTGTCATAATGTTTCACAAGGATGGATCTTACAATGCAGTTATGGACCGTTTAGCGCCTCAGCCGCTCTAAAGACTAAAGAAAATATAATATTTCATTATCTTATTCACAACCTTGGATATTACAATCTCGTGGAGGTTAATAATTGTTTTATTTTGAGAATCATCCGAGTTACATATTTTGGTTGCGCATAGAACTCCACAAAGCAATGTTATTTTTAAGCCAAATGCATTCTTGTTAACCCGAAATGGCAACGCTAACGATGCAGTTTGGAGTGAAGATGGTGCTGGTGGCGGTAAAGTTGAGTTGTCAAAATTAACATTATGGCTGTCTGTGCTGATTGCATCATTTACTACAATCACGTTTGTTGTATTTTATTCTGTACAAAGACAAGTCAATGTTATTCTTTTATATGCTCACCACAAACTCACACCGTAGCAACGTTCTGGAACAGTTTACATAGCAAATGAGTACCAAGTACAGTCTCAGCGTAAATAAACAAATTTCGTAGATTTCAGAATGCGCATCGAGTGGATGACGGGAAAACATGTAGTGCGATAACATCTGACATTTGACCAGTTGGAGTGTCTTAAATTACTGAATAATTTAACTACCATTCAGGAACCCTCCAAAGAAATTTTGCTTATCTTCACAGAAAATAATGTCGCATGTTTATATCACAATCTGGTCATACACGGTCTGAGACCAAAACATTGATGCAGGCCCGCAATTTTTCCAAAAAGACTTTACTTGGTTGTACCTGATTTGTTTTACTTTGCACTGGACCACTGGAGTTTTTTAAACAGTGAATGGCTGACATGTATTTTCATGCAAATGTATGTATGGTTACCACCGGCTGTTAGAGATGCATTGGTGTGATCCTTTCCTACAAGAGTCTGTTGTTGGCAATCACAGGTGGACGAATGAGGATCATTTATGCGCTGCGGAAAATTCGAAATGGTTTTCACAAACTCGTAACTGACCAGCAAAGACGTTAATTAATGTCCTTACCAAACTCAGCATGCCAAAATAAAGAGTACCATAACAAACTATTGCGGGGTCAAACTTTCTTCAAGTCAACTGTAATTGTGCCCGTTTTGTTAACCTCAGACAACCTGAATAGCTGACGCCGGCCAAACAAAAAAACAATTCGGCGACATTAAAATTGTCCATTAGAGATGGTGCAAATGCAAAACAGCAGTTTAATGTTTTGCTCGTGGCTACCTCTGCGTTGCTGGCAGCAACAGCCCGCTCTCCTGTAAAATGAGCTGTGTTAGGGCTCGTCTAAACTGCTTCCCGGTTGGCTCAGAAAAACACGGTTGGCGGACGCATAGGGTCTTGTGAACGAATAGAACAAAGGAAAAGTTCTTCAAATAGGCAACTCGTAAAATATCTTCTCTAAGGTCTTTGATTATCCGATACAACTCGCAAAGGTCTTAAGTTGTATCCTCGCTGTTCACGGCTACAGTGCGTGCATTGATCGATTTTGATTTACTCGTGGAGATAAATTCAGTCAAGCATCTCGGAGGTGTCTTTATGCGGGACGAGCTTGCGTCGATGAATCCACATATGTGGGAAAGTGGAATTCTTACTCTATTCTACAGTAGGACCTGGAACTCATTGTTTGCATATGTGGTAACTCCTCCACATTCCTTTTGTACTCATATGTACTTGATAAACGTGAACCTAACATCTTAAATGTGTTCGAGTCTAAATCACGTTTATTCTTCTTATGCCAATCATTTTATTCTACAGTAGGACCTGGAACTCATTGTTTGCATATGTGGTAACTCCTCCACATTCCTTTGTACTCATATGTACTTGATAAACGTGAACCTAACATCTTAAAGGTGTTCGAGTCTAAATCACGTTTATTCTTCTTATGCCAATCAGGAAGTGAGTGTGGTACAAAAATAATATTGATAAACAATCAGCTGCTTATTTTTTCGTATACTAACACACGCCATTAAAGACACCAATTTTCAAGTAGTTTATTTTACAAGTGGGGTACCAAGATCCTTAGTTTTCTGATATGAAATTAAATTCTAAGGACTCAACGTGTATATGGTAATGTACTTAACCGTCAAAAATATGGTTCCAAGGACTCAACGTCTACCCGGAAGGATATTTAACCGTCTTTGATGTCTGTGTTTATGAATTATCATTAGTGATGGATTCTAAAAAGGTACGCGACGACAATGTTGTGGAATTTTACAGGTGAATTGATGAACTGACTGACTAACATCAATATCAATTTGATCCTAAACAACATCTTGGAATCATGGCATTAGCACCAGAAAACGCCCATTCACAGACTACAACACCAGGTATAAAAACAACATGGGATACATTTTTTTTTCAACAATGAAGAGAAATTCGCAGATAAATTCACCATAATAAAATTCACCTTCAATTATAGCGAACATCAGTAAAACACTCGGCAAGGAAAATAAAAACTCATATTCAGCCAGGACGTTTATGTCTTTCAAACTGTTCTTGGCAGAAAACGAACACATAGTAAATATGTATTCAGTGTAGTTTTAGGTGAACGTGGTGGTATGCTCCCGGAACATCCTATCGTTATTGATATAACTATTATCCCCGAAGATATTTTCTCTGATTGTATGGCAGTTGTGCGAAAAAATCAAAATGTTTTTGATTGGAAGCAACAATGCTCCATGATGACAATATTAACAAGAGAATTGGGATGGATATACTAAATTACCGACGCTAAAACATAATCGAAACGGAACAACGTCTGAGAGATGAAATCCACTAGAAACCGATTAACTCGGGAAATACAAACGCGTGTGTGTAGTCGTGCATGTTATTTACAGAAACACCGCCACGACCACCGTTCACCCGGGCGGTTTTGGAGTTGTGACAACAGCAACAATCGTCAGTACACCAGTCAGGTTTGCTGTCTGGGCTTTATCGATATTAGCTGGTGTCTCAGGAATGCGCTGAAATAATAATGCTACGTTTCATTCGTGAATACGTGTCTATTCACAATTTCAAGCTGCAGCTCAAAGCAGTCTTAATACAATCAGTGAAATACTCAGTGGTCATCGAAAAAAACGATAATTAGAAAGGTTGAGTTCGATATCGTGTTGATCGAAATGGAAAACCACTAGCATCGCTCCATGGGCAGAAACGGAGCCGGGGCGCTATCGACCCCAAACAGGTGCATAATTTACATTAAGTAAAAAATCGAGCGCATTAAGCTCACAGCGGCAGTATTGATCTGATCGGATCAACCCGTGGGAACTTCGCCTGGTGGTATACGCTGGTTACATTCGTTGGTGCACGCTTGTGCAGATATCCTCATTTTAAAAGAAAGACACGTGGAATGTAGACGGGCTTAAGAGGCTGATAATCATAATCGGTATCATATAGCTATAATGCTACTATTCAATCGGAACCAGTTCAAACTCACCATATGAATCAGGTCATTCTAAATGAGTTAAATAGTAAGTGAGGTTTTTGCCATTAAATGCTCCAAATCTTTACGGGTCTATGCTTATCTTTTTAGAGAGAACAATGTATATAGTGTCATATTTGAATACCAGCAAATTTTGGAGAGAAGGAATGCCTGAACCTAATAATCAGCATTGGCAGACGTGAGATCTTAAAAAGCATCATACTTTCACCGGAATACAAAAAGTCTTCGAAAAAATGTAATGAATTATTTAATTATACAATATCTTCTCTGATAATAATATCCCAGTATGGTATATCTTCCTGATTACACAAGATACTTACATATTTCACACAAGACTCCCCTGACTCCAGGTGGACATGCGCACTCAAATGATCCGTTTCTGTTGATGCAAGTGCCTGATGAACATGGATTGCTGCGGGCACATTCATCAACGTCTGAGAATACGTTAATAACCATGAATTACTTAATTAAAAATATATATATAGATCATTTTTAAATTATGTTTTAAAAAGAGAGTGAAACCTGTCTGCCCACATGCTAGTGGCACTTTGACTTAAATATTTAGATGTTCATGCCTCTACAACTAATTAGCTTAATAACTAACAAGCCAACCAATCAATAACAAAAGTTTTCTTTGTACAAATAGTAGTGCAACTGTTTACATAATTATCTACTTGTCAATTTACCTATTTACCTTACTACCTTCCAAACTTAACTATCCTATTCTACTAAAACTTAGGAAACAGTCACCGACTAGATAACCAGCTGAATAAATGACTCACTAGTTGAATTCCATTACCTACATCTGAATAGTTATCATCGTGAAATTAATAAGTCAGTAGCATCAGTATTTATCAATATGTTGAAGTCTACGCTAATACACCTGTACTCCATGTGCACACTAATTATATATATATATATATATATATATATATATATATATATATATATATATATATATATATATATATATATATATATATATATGCATATTTGTTTCCTCAGTACAATTCAATTTATTTTAGTGTTCCATTTTCATGGCTTTCATTGTACTTCAGTCAGATTCTTGGCTTAATTCTTGCACATGGAGAAGAATCAGTTCGAAAGTTATAGAGTCCTTATATAATACCTCTATCACATGTGGTTCCCTCATATCCCGGAGGGCAGAAACAGTAGAAACCGGAAATGTCATCGAGACATACCCCTCCGTTTAAACATGGGTTCGGGGTACAATCATTGATATCTGAAAGAAGAATAAACCTGAAATATTTCCAACAAACAAAACTAAAGAACAATGTTATATAAAGTGACTTTTTCTCTAAATAACGGATACCTGCTGCATTTTCACCCGAAATATCGAAACGTCTTTTCTTGATACAAGAAATTCTACCCCACAATTGCTTATAAATAAGACATGGGAAATCGCATGGCGACAGGGATCGTCTACAATATATGAATGCAATTGTAAGTGGTTTATGTTTGTGATTGCCTTTAACGACCAGCTGTGATAGGTCGTGACCTTTGATGTGCAGATGACGTATTCCCCAAAATGCAAGTAACTATCAAGTATAACGACTGCACAAATATCACTAACTGAAAACCAGATATGAACATAACAGGTGCACAAAGTCACTAAAGCTCCGAAAGAAGGTATCCGTAACTTGCTTTTTAAGCATCAAGTTTTAGACTGCAATCAAAAATGTTGGAGAAACTTATCTAAATTAAAAAAGTAAAAAATCATTCCAATATCAAAACTTTTGTCATAATGACCTACTTTAGGTAGGGTCATGTAGTACTCTTCATATGTCCCAACATATCAAGTTTCATGACGTATAGTAAATAGTGTTTGAAGATGTTTTAAAAACATAAGAGATGTAAATTATTAATGAAGCGCGAGACTAATTTTTTTTATAAATGTATGCCCTATTAAAATGTGAAATATATGAATATACAAGTTTTATCATTGTACAAATACCAAATTATGAAAAACTGATCTTGTCATAAAAATAACGTGTTGACATCAAAAAGGAATACGATTTTTACGCCGAGTGTAAAGCACTTGTTGACCCTTGTGGAAAGGTTAAATATGGTTAAAAAGGTTATATATATATATATATATATATATATATATATATATATATATATAGATATATATATATATATATATATATATATATATATATATATATATATATATATTGTGTTTCGAAGTGGAATAATCAACACAAAATCCTCTACAGATACATGCGCAAGCAGACAGATAGGTCATTGTGATCTAATTCTATCAATGGTGAGAAGGGCTACTCAAGATAAATATTCTCCTCAAGTTTTAAGACTAAACGAAACAGTACCAGTGAAACTTAACCAAATCAAAAAACTGAACGTAATCACTAGAGCGCGAACGTAGATCAAAGTGACCTACTTTTACCCGTGATGAGCTGCAACCTCTACAATGAATCATCAATGAAATTACACGACTGTACAATGACAAGTGTCGGAGAAAAGGATATATGTGCAAACACTTCACGCCAACACACACCAACACGAAAAGTGATACATATCTCACGCTTAACTTTCTTTTTAAATGACACATTTAGAAAGATCGAGTAAAATATTCCTATCAGGATCACATGTTTGATTCGAGCAGGCGTATGTCTGTGTACTGTGTTCTAATTTTTATATTGGCTATTGAGATCAGTAGTCGAATGTATATGTTTTGTGTACTAATTTTTGTATGGGCTATTGAGATCACTAGGCCAATGTATATGTACTGTGTACTAATTTTTGTATTGGCTATTGAGATCAGTTGAACAGACAACCCACTGCAATGAATTAAGTGTCTAATTCCGTAATAGTGAATTTAAAATTACGAATATTGTTTGTTACTCACTTTGTTCGCAGTTGGTCCCATTGAACCCGGCGATGCACCTGCACGAGTAGTTACCTATACCGTCGACACAGGATGCGCCATTCTCACATGGATCGCTCAAACACTCGTTTATCTCTACGTGAAGAAAAGGACATTACATGTAATTAGATTTTAGTTTATACTAATACAATAAATAAATGAGCTATTGAGTCCTGAACAGTTTGATATTTGTTGTACATTAGCTAAACAACCTCACTTCACATCGGATCCATCAGAAGAAATAACATAATACTTGCTCACAATATCTTTTATATCTCCATGAATATCTTCAGTCTCTAGGTCCTACAAGAAATAGGTTCTGTCTTCGAAATCATTTAAATGTTTTGCTTTACTTTTCATTCAATGACGGAGCGTATTTTATGGGAGGTATATTGAAAAACCTAGATTTAGGAAGCAAAGTCCAGATTTTTGAAATTCTATGACTGTACTAAAATTACATAACACTATATTTGAGAAATAAGAGAAAAAAAATCACCTAAACAAAACCGCTATTTTAAAGATTCATTTCATTAAATAAACCTTAAATTAATTATTAACCAATGAAGCTTGAAAAAAGATGTAAAACGAAACACCGCATGCACACATCCACAAAGAACACATTTTTGTGTACTGTTGCAGTAGCACACGATTCAGTAAAGAAACTATTTAACGGCTGCGCTACCAAACAATTCAGTCAAAATACTGTCTTTTACCGTTGCTGTACCAGACAGGTTGGTAAAAAAAAAAAACTGTTTAACTGAGCACTAATAAGCAATTTAGTCAAGAAACTGTCTTTTACTGTCAAAATAACGACTATTTTAGTTAAGAAACTGTCTTTTACAATTGCAGTGCCACATAATTTCGATATGAATCTGTCTTTTACTGTTGCAGTGTCACATGCTTTATGCATGAAATTGTCTTTTAATCTTACGGTACCTCATAGATTAGTGAAGAAAGTGTCTTTGCTGTTAAAATAACGCACAATTAAGTGAAGACACCGATTGTTGCAGTAGTACACAGAATAGTCAAGAAACTATGTTTCACTGTTAAATTAGGTACATATTTTAGTAAGGAAAATTATTATACCGTTGCACTATCGCACAATTTAGCTAAAAGACTGTTAAAGTATACCATATATATATATATATATATATATATATATATATATATATATATATAGTTTAATACAAACAATACTATCATACAGGTTAGAGAAATTAAATTCGTACTCTACCGAGTTTCGAACCCAGGTCCGCGAGTAAATGGCACCCATCGCTTGCCTGCACGCACCAACCCATATACCGTCACGACTAAGCACGCATCACCAAAAAATGATGGCACTGAATCGTTGTTATATAAGCTTGTGCGTAGCAGACACACTCGCATGACGACCTAGTAATTAATTCTCATATATACACACAGTCGTTCCAGATTCCTCTGAAAGAAATCAAGGTATATAGGAGTTTTGTTTTACAAAGAATTATAAATATATACCAAACAGAACAGACTGTGCTATCCCTGGATTCTGTAGTAGAAGCAGTTTTGCTGGTAAAACTCTCTTCACTGTCTTCAATAGAGAGAGAGAGAGAGAGAGAGAGAGAGAGAGAGAGAGAGAGAGAGAGAGAGAGAGAGAGCGTTTCTGCGATGCACCACTGCGAAAGAATTCAGGTGCAGTGTACGACATGGCTGCAATGAAACTTTTGTTGGGAATCTCCTGATACTTCTTATTAATACTCGAAGTGATCACATGACTGCTGCTAATGTTGCAGAGAGTATTCGTCCAGAGGAGTATGAACTCAATTTGGCTTTTTGAGATTCATTATCCGAAAGAATTTTTGCTGTTAGAACTACCGACACCTTCTTCACCATCATAACCAGAATCTGAATGTTACCTATACACTTGGAAAATAATATTACATATGTATCCATGTAATTATCTTGTGTGATTTTCCAAGGACCAGGTTTCCGTGTATGACAATAGTGTATGAGAATATGTATAACCTTGTTTGGAATTGCTTGCTTTAGAAAAATTTAAAAACAATTTACATTTACGCCCTTTTTACTGAGGTGCTCTCTCTCTCTCTCTCTCTCTCTCTCTCTCTCTCTCTCTCTCTCTCTCTCTCTCTCTCTCTCTCTCTCTCTCTCTCTCACACACACACACACACACACACACACACACTAAAACGTGGATTAAGTTGTGGTCTACACAGAGTTGATTCCCTTTAATTGTTGCAACTCTATGGTCTTAAACTAAGAAACATGATAAGCGATGTTATTTAAATTCAACATTTACTGTTTCCATACTATACAAAGTGAAAATTTAAAGAAACTTACAATATTGTGAATTAAATCCCAAATAGTCTTAAAAGTTCTATCGCAATTCCAAAGGTATGGTGTTCCTTAATTGAATAATGCCATTTGTAACAGAGGGAACTGAATATGACACATTAATAATACAAATATATGGAATATGTAACTTTTGGGTATAGACCTATAAGGCAGAGCAGAAAGCTAAAAAAAAATAAGTTTTAAAGATGATAAAAGAGAATATGTTTGCTACTAAATGCTTCGAGTCATGATGTTGTATTATTATTTTCCTTACATGTATTATTACAAAAAGAGTCAAATGTGAAAACCTAAAAATGGCCCGCAAAACAAAATTTGAAAAACTGATTGGCTGGTAATGGAATGTTTACATTTGACATTTATAATTGTAAGGTCCTTACTTGCATAACTGTAGTTTGTTCAATATAAAAGTTCTCTTTTCAACCTGGTTGATGGATTCCCTCAGACTCCAAAATGGCTGCTGATTTTTGGTGTTGTCCCCCTCCCCCTTCCCCCTGCAGATCTGACAAGTTTACATTACAAATGAAAAGTGCACGTATTTTACTGATTGTTGAAATGTCGTCACGTGTTTTTCATTTCAACACATCATTTTATTAGAATATGCTCTTGCTACATCTAGCAGGATGTTCTTCCGCCAAAATCTTAGCAGTTTGATAAGAATCACTACTATTGCCTCCCCCTCTATTTAAAAGAGATGAATAAGTTATTAGACTGGCATCATAAAGAAGAGGATGTTACGATGCGAGACGAGATTGTTACCATGCGAGACGAGGACATTCTAAATAACAGTCACGCTAGAATCTTATTGAACGAGACAACATGCACTTAGAACAATTATATATGTGCATATTATCTTAAATGACACAATAGGTAAGAATTTCCATTGGGTTTGCTTTCGTTTGATACAACGTATACTTCTGTTAAAAAAAACAAACTAAATGGCACTTAACTTTCTAAAGTTATTGGGCTTTCTTATAAATTAAGGTTGATAGTTGCCGTTTTTAACTTTGGTGGTATAATTAGTTTTTCTTTTCTTTAGAAAAGTTACTCCTTTGAAATGGAATATTTTAATGGTACATCAGTAAAGATATCCCAATTTCATACTCTGAAAGTCTTATTTAGGGGTGGGGGAGGGGCGGTTGTAGCTTATCGTAGTCGGTACTTTTAATTTCTCTGTAGTTGAAATGAATAATATATTTCAAAAATTCCCCTCTTACGCAAATATGTTTCAGATGACAAGTGAATGACAGAATTCTATATTTGACGTTTTACAGGGGCAGCGGATGCAAGACAATAAAGGTATTTAATCAATCAATCAATCAATCAATCAATCAATCAATCAATCAATCAATCAATCAACCAATCAATCAATCAACCAATCAATCAATCAATCTCACCTATAGTAACCCAAGTCTTTGTTGCTTGTTTCTGTACTCACCAATTGCACAGAATTGTCCTGTATACCCAAGTGGACAAGTACAGTGATAAGAACCCTGAGTGTTGTTGCATGTTCCCCTCGCACACGGGTTGGCTGCGCACTCATCGACATCTGCAAAAAAAGAGGAAAATTGTATGTGAATATGAAATAAATAGGTAATCCTTTTTAAAAAGTTTCATTACTTTCTTTATCACTTATGGCCTTTTAGAGTCATTATTTTTCTACAAAGATGTGTATTGAAGTATTAACTACACTAACAGTACAGCAGGAATATTTTGGCGAAAATGTTTAGGGAAAACATTATATACCTACTCCTATCTAGGTTAGATTTGTTTGGAATAAATGGTAGGTCGTGCAAACAACACATGATCATGCAGCGTTTCCTTATGGTACTAAAGCAGATGACTTACTGAAAATGTATATTAATATAATTTTCAAGACTAAATATCTCTTCTATTTATCTGTGATCGAATTTTCACAGCATTTAAGGCAGTAAATCCTGAGAGCATTTGCATTTTTTTATGCCACTTCTCAAAAGCTGCAAGTCTGTGAATACTTAACAAGTATAACATGTGAATTATATGTTTGAAATATTTTATATGGAAAGGTACAAATGTAACATATCAGAAAAAAATGATTGGATTCTTACCGCTATCGCACATTTGTCCGCTGTAACCACTGACACATATGCAGGAATATGTGTCAGTGCCCGTACGCACGCAGGTTCCGTGTAAACATGGGCTCGACGTGCATGGATCTACAGAAATAAAACAATGTTAACAGATTATGCGAAACATGTATAAATGGAAAGTCGCCGAAGTGCTATAAGGAAGTCGAAGGTACATAGGACACTTCGTCATTTAACTGTCTCTCCTGCAACTAATGTATATGTACATTTAGTAACCTATTACACTCCACGCCCAATACAACAATTTCAAAAGATTACATCCCACGCCCAATACAACGATTTCAGCAGATTACACTCCACGCCCAATACAACAATTTCAACAGATTACATCCCACGTCCAATACAACGATTTCAGCAGATTACATTCCACGCACAATACAACGATTTCAGCAGATTACACTCCACGCACAATACAACGATTTCAGCAGATTACACTCCACTCACAATACAACGATTTCAATATATTACACAACAATGATTTCAAGACCATATCTTAACAAGTATTAAAATTATTTACTGTGCCCTTTACCTTTGATCTTTTGATCTGTCATTAATATGAATAATTTGTACCCTGGTCAAATTCTTTGTAAAGTCTCTAGAAAACCTTTTCACCTAAACACGAGTTTCGGCTATTAAATTTAATTCTTAAAGTTTGAACTTTTTACTCTAAATTATTAGATATATCCCATGCCTTATGGTGACCACTTATGCAATGTTTTGTCCGACGTTTTTCATTAAAAGAACAGATTTAGTCAGAACCAGAAATGCATACAATTAACCTCCCTCCTCCCTTTTTTCAAAATTTTCCACGGAAACTAGAGTTTATACCTTTTTTAAAAAACCATCTCTGGGAATGTTTGGTGTCCACTGATAAAATTGTGAGCAAAGTGTGATGTTGATCCACTCATAGAAGTAGTTGATATATTTGCCCTTTCAACAAACTTTATTCAAACGTAGTCTGGTTCCATGATTCGTATACACACTGTGTTGTCCTCTGCTATACGAAGAGCGGAGTGCAACGCAGGGGAAAACAAAGTAGGGAACCAGACTAATCCAAACGTTGCTGCCTGAGGTAGCTGGACAGAGGGACATTTTAAGCGCTATGTTTTGCCTTTTGCAACAACCGAAAGCATGACAAAAACTTTTGGACTTTGAAAATAGTTGTAATCACAATGTTAGTGATTTGTAGTCAGCACTAGCCATAATGCAGTCCGCATGTTAAAATACAGTACAATTCTTCATTTAGCCCAGGCTCAAGTTTCTGAAGGTGGTTAAAATTAAAATGTTAACACTATATTTTTCATATTTATATTATTTGTTCTAGGTTAGAACTATGTTCACATGGCTGCTTTACACGCATTTTACCTTAAAATCCTTGAAAATCTCGTTTTCATTTATTAACATTAGTTAAAAAGTGTAAAATATCTGAAAGGTCATCCATAACCAAACAATATTATTTCTAAAAGTTTGCACCAGTACAGTACGAAGATTCTTGAATTAAAATTATGAATATTACGATTTTTAAAGCTATTTAAAAAAAGATCTTATATATATCATGTACGCAGAGTCCTAAATTAAAAAAAAATCATTTACTATTAAATATATGTTATTAATTATTAAACAAAAGATAGATAGAAAAGTCGCTTTTCTGTAAAATAATTAATGTTTAAATAGAAACGTATGATCAATTATATAAGAAGCAATTTCAAAAGTGATTTATAAAACGTGTCAATATTCCTCAGTACCCACGGAGTAAAACTGTTTGGGGGAGGGGGAAACGACCATTTGTTCTCTAATGATGCAAAGGTCATACTCACGTTTTCCTTCCTTTTCTAAGGTGCTGTTCAACAATAGGACTTGTTGCTTTAACATTTCATTATCTTTTCTTAGCTGCACAATATCGGTAACCAATAAATCTAACTCATTCTGTACTCTTGCCTCTAAATTTTTTAGACTGGAAATTTCTTGTAAAAGATTTATCATATTTGGGTTGTCAGATTGGTTTCCAAAGAAAGTCATCAACCCCAAAATTTGACCGTCATGCCTACTCAGGTGCGCCACAATTGCGCTCGCAGTGGCATTGTCCATAACGCCGGAAATAGCGCTGCCTGCTGGTATTTTTAGAACATACTCGCATGTGCCGTCTGGGTTGCAATGGCCATCAAAAGTGTGGATGGTATAATCGAGAGGTCCTACAGCTAAAATTGTACCAACAATTAAACTTAAACAAAATGTCTGAAGTAGAACCACCATGTTGTATCGATACGTCTTGAGAGGTCGTGCTCTGATCTTGGCGTGTCAGAAGACAGAGGACTATGATCCTGTACACGATAAAATTGACCTGATAAAGCCCGTTAAGGGCAAGACATTTTGACTTCTTTGACATCTTAAGCACGATTTTTATATACATTAGATATGGTATAACTGATGTTTCCCATAGACATAGAATTCTTGCACTGAAATCTTATCTTTAACGTCACTGATGTCAAATTCTGATGTACATTTGGTTGGAAATTGAGAACAAAATTTTGATGATGAAGATATATTACTAAAGTCATACCATTTGCATATGAATGTAAGATTAAACAAGTATAAACTATGAATTCATGGCAAAAATCCATTCTGTTACAATGTGCAATTTCATCGTGACCTTTAAACTGATCTCTTGTTAATAAATTCCCACATGAAAACGGAATGCGCCTTTCGAACAAAGCCTCATTTCAAATTTCTTTCTGTGCCATTCATAAATATGTACCTGTGTCTTGAAAAGTAAATAAATGTATATGGTAGATTGTCGATGAATGGAAGGTAAATTAAATATTATAAACTGTCAGCTTATGGACGGTAAAAAAAAATACGATAGGCTGTCAGCGCATGGATGGTAAATGAAACATGATAGATATCAATGCGACGTTGGTAAATTAAATATGACAGACTGCCAATGCATGAATGGTAAATGAAATATGACATATTTTCAATGAATGTATGGTGAATGTATGGTGAATGAATTACGATAGACTGTAAGTATATGTTTGGCAAATTATTTACGACAGTGTATAGATGGTAAGTGAATTATGATAGACTGTCAGTGTATGAATAATAAATGAAGTTTAGTGTATGGATGGTAAATAAATTGTGATAGATTATCAGTGCATGGATGGAAAATTAATTATTACAGACTGTCAGTGTATGGATGGTAAATGAATCGAATATAGGCTGTCAATGTATGGATGGTAAATGAATTTTGATAGAGTATCAGTGCATAGATGGCAAATTAATTATGATAGACTGTTAGTGTTTAGATGGTAAATGATTTATGATATAATCTCAGTGTATGGATGGTAAATAAGTTATGACAGACTGTCAGTGTATGGATATTAAATGAGTAGGATACAGTCAAAAATTATGATCGATGCTACAATCTTAAGACTAAAATTAACCGAAAACGACCATTTACCTTTAATATAAATGTTATTGTGAATTTAATAATGTATATTCTGGTTTTTAATATTCAAGTTAAAAAGTTGTGTACTTAATACGAACCAAAAATAAATGTTTTATGCAACCAGAAGCTGATCAACTTGCCCGACAGGCCGATATGTTCATAACCAAAATTCGCGAGTTCGTTTTTTAAAGTCATATACCACTTCCAGACTTAAGTATATCTAAAGCAACATAATCTTAAAATATAAACGAATATGGTAAAAAAAAAATCTTAAGCTTTTTGAGCTCACAAATTATTTCCTTAAATGTATGCACTTTAATGTCACAGTACTATATATAACAGCAAGTTATAGCGCACAAGCGATACCTGATGTAATCATATCACAGGGGAGAGACGGTCATGTCCACTGCTCACCAAAATACTGTATACTGCTTGAAAATCAACCTATGGTTGGTTCCATATATATATATATATATATATATATATATATATATATATATATATATATATATATATATATATATATATATATATATATATATATATATATATATATATATAAAGAACATTGTAAATAACATTCCTGTGGATTTATACGAACTGATAAGATAGTACTAAAATACAAATTTTATCCTTCTCATTTTAATTATTTAACTTCAAAGAAAAAAGTAAAACGAGTCTTTTAAAGCTAAAAAAATCAATTCTATTTATAGTTTTAAACAGGTCTAGTGATCTAAAGCGCTCACCGTTACGGATCATTACCACCTCACCCCTGTTTGCATAGGTTGAAGTATCAGGTACGGCCAATTTGGGTATAGGAGAAAGCTTGCGAATAGCTTCTCGTGGGTCGGTGGTTCTTTCCGCGCTTTTTAAGGGTTTTCTCCAACATTTATACTGGCCCCCATTTATAGCCTATCATGTGCTGAACAATGGCGTTAAACTATGCAACAACAACATAAACGGGCTACACTGAGCGTTTAGATCTCGGTCAACTATCAATAACTCAGTGCATCGACTGGACCATATACAGTGTTCCCACGCTACCGGGAAATCGGAAAAAAGTTTGGAGAAACGATGTAGATTATTTTTTACACTAACTGCTTGATATCCGTATTTTTACTTACTTGGACGGTATGAAAACCAGTCTAGCATCACAAGAGGCCAACATGGTGGCAGCAAAGCTTAGCCGTTTACCAGATTGCCTTTGTTAAATTATTTGTTAAATGAGTCGCACCTGCATGAAATCGATATGAAAATTATTTTTGTCTCACAAATTGAAAGTATTAGAATCCTTATGTCTTTAATCTGCTGAAAGACGAGACAAAACTATGGCGTTCGTGAATTTGACCAGGTACTCGCAAAAGTACACAAATCTCACAACCTACATTTTCATAAATGTTATAGGAAAAAAAAGTTGTATATTGGTTGTAATAAAAGGACAAAAGCGAAAGAGAAAGAACACAAAATGCTTTACATTTATTCTGTGAACATCTACCGGGTTCTGTTTTATCACGTGATTAATGAATCTGATTGATGATTGGTGATCACGTGATTGGTTAATGAATCTGACTGGCTAGATTGCTGCGACAGCGGCAGGTTTCTTGTTGTTCTCGAAATAAATACATTGAGAATTATATTTTCTTTCTGGTTTTTACAAATGGTATCTGTCTTTCATTTAATATAATATAATTTTTGTACAACGGAATGAAAAAGGAGCTTGTTGTTGATATCAGGTAACTATTGGACTTCCTATGAAGTTGTTTGAGATTTGTGAAGTCACGTGACAAGCAATGAAAATGTCGAGCACAGGGTCATGTTTCATATATGCTGTAGTTGAGTCTGGTCTGTCACCGGATTAAAGACATAAATAATATAGTACTTTCCATATCTGAGAAAATAAATCATTTTCCTATCGATTTCATGCAGGTATACGTCGTTATAACGTCGTTTAAATTTGCTAGGCCAGCTTGTTAGCAATTACCATTTACCACTACCGCGCGGTGGCGGCAAATTATAAATTTTCGATATGCAATTGCTCTGACCCCACACCCAAACCTAAATGTCCAAATGTGAAAAATGAAGTGGAATATTCGGAGGTAACCCGATTAGAAAACGGACTGCTATTTGTTTTAAGCAAAATGTATTGTCCAAAAATGTTGAATCTATGAGCTGAAATTTGTTGCGAAACTATTAACCGTGAGATGTAGCTTGAAACACTAATTGCAGATCTTGAATAGAACGCAGGAGAAATGAAAAATTGTCGACCCTTGTTTTATATTTTAAAAAACGATAGGAGCCCCTGTATCAATAAAGTTTTGGGGACTGGTTTATCAAATCACAAGAAGACAAGTTGATTGTATAGAAAGTTCAGACCTTGTTTATACTGTTTATACAGCAACGTATAATTTTGAACGTCTTTTGTCAGAATTTAAATCAACCTTTATGTAAGTTTTTAATGATGGATTATTAATCAGATTAAGGAGTTTAGGTTGTTTGTAAAATCTTGTTTGGGATTTTATTGGCACACATGAGTTTGGGGTTAAACTTTTCTCGTTACAATATAAAATTATAATACTCTGCTTTTACTGGGTTTTTTTTGCATACTGTGATAGGAAATGTTTAGTTAGTATAACATGCATATATATATATATATATATATATATATATATATATATATATATATATATATATATATATATATATATATATTGCTATAAAATTCTTTAGAATTAAAGGTTCGAAAGGAAACAATTAATTTATGTTCATTATGTTGATTTCACACAGCAATATAATGCAGGTCAGCAAAGTAAAGTCACAAATTGTATTCTGTGCATTGAAATGACTTAACATGCGAAATTATAAGAACATAACCAAACTTGTTTCGTGTGATACATTTTTGGTTTTGTACGTGATCATCTTTTCTGACTTAGATGCTTTGGAGACTCTTGAAAGAGAAACATGTTTAGATTTAGAAAATTAATATTTTATGATCTAGCAAACGTTGAACAACTCATGGTGATTCTCAACCAGATCTAAATTGGTGTCTATTCCAGTTACTATATAATTCTCACCCAAATCCGCAATCATTTCTATTCCAACTACTAGAGCAATCTCACCTTAATCCCCATTTATGTCTATTCCAATTACTATAGAAATCTCAACCAAAGCCCCATTAAGTCTCACCCAAATACCCATTTACGTCTATTCCAAATACTATAGGATTCTCACCAAAATCTTCATTCATGTCTATTCCAACTACTACAGGATTCTCACACAGATCCTCATTTATCTCTGTTCCAGCTACTACATGTATAGAAATCTCAATAACGTGTCCATTTATGTTTCTTGTTACTATTATATGGCTTGCACCAAGAATTCGATTTACATGTCTATTCCAACTATTATAGGATTCTCACCCAGATCTCGATTTATATATCTGTTTATAGTATTATAGGACTCAAAGAACATTTCTCCAAACTTTGGTATCGAATAGTAGCAGAAGAAAAAAAAATCATTTGCTCAACCGAAAACGAAATTCATGAATTGGCTGTTTTTAAATAACAAAATATTGCTTGAAACTCAGGAAAGTTGAACGTATAGAGATTGTTTCTCAGTCTCATGCATTAGATCCGAATCGAATAATTAATTCATATCGTGTGATATATATATATATATATATATATATATATATATATATATATATATATATATATATAGCAGGCAGGGTGAACCCTACAAAAGTTTGCTCGAATCCTTAACGAAAAATAAAGGTTCCTTCAGAGGGCTGAAAAAAAAATCAATAGCACTAAACCAAAGTCTCTAACTAATTATATTTCCATACGGTAAAGAACCGGTAATTTAAATCGCCTGATATTAGCTCAGTTTGTTATACTATTATTGAAGTTATTTTGTCCTTACTTTGTAAGGCTATTTTGTTTACTCGTAAAGCGACTCAATTGTTGTCCTTCCACCCTGCCTGCTGCTATTGATAGTCAAGGGGAACTAACCAAAGATTTTATCTAGACCAACACGATATCTTGATCTAGGATCATGTAGATTTATTGTTATAAATCCAAATGGAACAGATTGTGCTTTAGAAAAGAAATTTTTAAATTTAATCATGTCCATATCCCCTGAACACCAAGTATAATACATATTTTGTAAGGTATAATTATCTACTCCATGAAACACAACCAAAATATTACAGTTATCTCTAATCACTTTAGGTATCTGTGTATATCGTTGTGTAACATAAATCACGTCTGTGTTTTTGTGACGACCTCGAGAAAATATTCTAGCTGGATTAGATTGTTTGTCCAACATCACATCATCATATACTACGAGATTATTAATGAATCCATCTAAGTCATCTACAGATGTGGCTTCATCTATATCTGTGATAAAGTCAATAATATCGTCACCATCTTTATTAACTGATTTTGCTTTTTCATTAAAATCCTTAAGTACTTCCTAACAATGTTGATCATCTACAGACGGTGCTATTAAATATAGTTTTATTATGATAGAAAAATTTGGATTGGATTGGAGTCTACGCCACTATATTATGATAAGAATTGTCTGATGTTGTTTTTAGACGTTTCCTATCATAACCTTCTTCTCGTGTCTAGTTACGAGAAGGCAGGAAGTTCAGCATTCATAAGAATAAGGTGTCACTTATAATGGTGTAGATACGGTTACATCTTTTTGTGGGGAATGCTTGGCTGCGAAGAGGTGGGATCGCTGTAAGAAATAGACATGATACTTCTAGAGCCTGGAATCACACTTTATTGACATATATAGATATATATTCTAAAGATACAACATGTAAATTTATTTATGTTGAAAATACATACAATACATATTACAATATTTATTAAATAGTTCTTCCACAATCTAGCATTTCATTTGTCCATTCATTTTTCTGTATTTTTGAATACAAGTGATTTAAATATTTAAAGAGCCTAAAATTCAATAACTGTAATAAATGTATTTTATTTTATTTATTGTAAGGTAAAGACCTGAAAAAGATCTGTGAATGTTATACTTATTATTTAAAGAATATATATTTATTCTCAATTAAATTATAACATGAAGCTAGTAATTATTTCAAACAAATACTAATGAACAGCGAAGCTGTAAAATATTTCATTACATTATGCTTGTGGAAGAAGGGAACTCAATAATATTATATTATAAATACAATGAACATCAATTTAGTAAAATATTAAATCAGTAAAATATTTCATAGTAGAAAAGAGAACTCACTATTACATTATATTAATGAAATAAAAATAATTCAGAAGAATACCACAACTCACTATAAAATCTTTAACTTCCAAAAGCGAGTATAAAGCATAAGTTTCTTACCTGTAAGAAATAGACATGATACTTCTAGAGCCTGGAATCACACTGAGAATAACCAGTCCAGTACCTATTTTTATATCCTGGAACTGCCAATTAACAGCGCTTCATCCAAGGTCAAAAGAAGTCCGTCTAAAAAAATCACGCGTGGTTCTTGCGTGCTATTCTAGGACAGCTTTAACTTTATATCAAGTTTTAGTGGGGGGTAGAGTGTGAGTGTATGGACGGTATTTTTCCAGGTAAAGACCTTTTGGATCATGTCCATAACCTTCCAGTGGTCATTCACATTGTAAACTTAATTAATTTAATTAATCCCTAGGGTGATTATCAATTACTTTGTTCCCATCATCACAACGCAATTTATTAAGGTTTTATTGATTGAATGGTGAGATAAAACATTATTTGGCTTCTATCCGATTGTTGAACTATTGAACTGGCTTCTTAATTAGTCTTTTTCCATTACCAAGTGAAAGCTGAACAATAATAAATGCTTAATCTAAATTCATTTCAATGTCCTTATTATATTCAGGATATGAATTATTAATTGGAGCACGCTTCTCCTACACTCCAAATCAATATCAAAGCACTATCTTAAATTTGGATGTTTTTATCTTCCAATAACTAGAGATTTCAATATGTTGTACACAAATTAATATTTTCATTTCTTTCTTTTAGAATTGATATCTTGATAGTTTGTTCCATCTCAACCACCTCATTATTAAATTTAATAATAATTGTGTTTTACCTGATCCAGATGGACCTATTATAATCATTCTTATCGAATATGGGAATGCTGGATGGTGCTTCACTGGTTCCTGTTTTCGTGTCGCCGAAAAATCAATTATTGTATCCATATTATTAATAACAAGAGTCTATATTATGTTCGATGTAGATCATCTACACCCACCACTGGATTGACAACAATAATAACGAAAAATAAACGACATGCATTAACAGGTAAATGTGTAAAATGTGGTACACAAAAATATAACTTTATCTCAGGGACAACAAAGATAGGTGGGGATATTGCTGCTTCTTTAGGAAAATTACATGGATTACCATGGGCCAAGTATATTGGTGAGAAACACCTTCCAGGATATAATTACTGTGGTCCTGGAACTCGACTTGATATCCGACTTGATGATCAGGATCAACCAAGACCAGGAGAGTATCCAGTAAATAAAATTGATCAAGCATGTCATGTTCATGACGTTGCTTATAAAAGTAAAGATTTGCAGCAGCGGCATCTTGCAGATGTAAAATTGATTCATGCATTAAATTATATACCTAATAAATCTGTTAGAGAGAAACTCGCTAGTTTCCTAATAAAATCCGCAATGAAAAGTAAAAAAATGTTAGGGGCTGGTAATTAATTGTATAATTATTATAATGGAATCTATTTATTATAGCCCATGAGGGTATCGGAGAGGTAAAGCAGCGATCACTAAACTTGCTAAAGCAGCAAAAGTTTCACATTCTGTTGCTGTAAATTGGTTAGCACGACAGGCAGTATGGCAAATTTATCTACCACCACCAAAAAAAATTCAATATGCACATTTTGACGTCAGTGTTCCTAACGAAGTTCATCAAGCAGATATTTTGTTTTTACCACATGATACTATTAAAACACGTTGACGAAAGTCACGATCGTACAAATACGCATTGACTGTTGTTGATGTTGCAAGTAGATATAAAGAAGCTGAACCATTATCAACAAAAGCATCATTTGAAGTTGCATCTGCGTTTGAGCGAATTTATCAACGTGGTGGTCTACAATGGCCACAACTATTACAAGTAGATCCTGGTAAAGAATTTTTTGGTGCAGTATCATTTTTGATGAAAAAACATAACGTTACAATCAGACGAGGGCATACTGAAATTCATTGTGATCAAGCAATCGTTGAACGATTTAATCGAACACTTGCTGAGCGGTTATTTGGATATCAATATGCGAAGGAAATATCTGCTGACTTTAAGTCCGGTGAGCGATCTCGTGAATGGGTTGCAAGGTTACCAAGTGTGATATCTGCATTAAATAATGAAATTACTCGTGTAACTTCCATGAAACCTTCTAATAATATAACAAAAAATATATACTACGTAGCGATGAATTCGGACAACGAGGTCAACAACCAGTATTAGGTAATGTAATTGTGAGATATTTATACGAACCAGGGGAGTTGGAGGGTGGCAAAAGACGAGCTACTGACCCTATTTGGAGTTTGACCACACATACAATTTCTAGCGTGGTTAGATCTACTGGAAGACCTGCTATATACAGACTAGATTCTACTGCCCCTCAACGTGGATTTGTGCGTGAACAATTGCAAGTAATTCCTGCAGATACACAATTACCGCCGCCTTCACTTATGTAAACTAGAACCCCTACGTCAACAAGTCAACATTACATTTTCAGGTGTGTGACCAAGATCACTATTTTTTCTGTCTACGGTAAATTGTCTTGGATTATTATTCGAATATTGCCATAACATTATTGTGTTACAACTTGTACAGTGATTATTCTGTTATTGTTTTAGTTGTATAATAAATTCAGTATCAATATCAAAGTCACGTTTATTTTTTTGTCACATTGTTTATAAGACGCTAATTTTTTCTTTATTACAACATCGTCATTAGTAATTTTTCAGTTATCACATAATCTATAATAACCCTATGTAGTTGAGTTATTCGTCTGACGCGAGATACTGCAAGATATACTAAATTTGACCACTCGATCCGGTCATCTACAATCCAGATATTTGTATCAGAAATAGTTAATCCCTGTGACGAATTAATCGTTATAGCGTATCTTAACGTCCACGGTGATTTATCCATATTCAATGCTCCTTCAACTATATTAATATTTACCAAAATAATGTCATTCAATACTAGATTTTGTACTCCGCCACCAGGAATTTTAACTTCAATATTCTGTCGTCGAGTATCTGCTGGGCGATAACATAATGGTACAGGTAGATGTGAAAACTTTTCTTTATGTAACGTAAATAATTTCTTCTGCAATTCATCACGAATTATTTTTCTACTTGCGACTATCAAATCAGTAGATCTCCATAAAGTTAAAAAATCATTCATGGTAGTTTCTGGAATTACCTCACGCATTATCTCACATTGTATTTTATCTGGTTGTAGTCTGATTAATTTTTTAAGTTCTTTCAGCGGTTCATCAATAGCTCTATGATCATCATGTATTTCTTCGTAATTATCCACATTATTCTTTAGCCATTCATGTGGAGACTGTCCAACAAAAGGCTGTGGTTGACCATGATCACTACACATAATCACAGCCGTGTTTTTTGTTAATAACCATTCAAGGAATGTTTTTAGTGTTTCTAACGACACCGTGTCTATTTCGTCCCATATAATATACTTATGTATATATTTCTCACCCATTCGCTCAGAAGACCATGTATCTCCACACCATCTAAAGAAACTATGATAAGTGCAAGTGTTTACCCCTCGTTCTTTTATCTCTCTGGCTAGTTTATGTGTAGGTGTCAAAACGATCATATCTGAATTGTTGTTCATAAATAATTTAATCACACGAGTTGTTTTACCTGACCCTCCACACCCATTAAGATAAACAGTCTTATGTCTAGCCACAAAATCGTACACAGATGGTGCAAATGATTCTAATATTTGATTATTATTTATGTAATATATTTCCTTAATTTCAACTGCAGCAAATTCAGAATAACTAAGTATATTTTCTTGCTGTATCCTCCATGTTCCCCACTCATCATTACCGAGTAGCAGATTTAATAAATCCTTATATTTTTTGTTTATATAAAATGAATCCGTAGCGACTCTAACAGCGTGACGAGGAAATTTATCATCGACAGTAGATTTATAGAAACATAGGCTAACATTGAAGATCTCAAATGAGTAAACTGCGGTGAGTCGCCATCAAGATAGCTCACAATAGTACCTAGTTTGGTAAATAAATAAGCATTATTTCGGTTTATAAATATGTTTCTCTCTGTTGTATCAGCGATTATAAAATCTAACTCAGCATCGTCCATAATCAATCTTGTACAGTGTCGTTTATAACCGTATGAACCACCTTGAGTAAACTTACCAATTATCTTTCTACCGAGATCTTTTGCACGCTTCTCATCGTGCTCGTCTCTGCATTTACGTATATTACTATTAATTTTAATAATGTCATCTTCGGCAAGATCAGGAAATTCCTTCCTGGCATCTTCTATATTAAATCTGTCCGGTTCTGGTAACAAAACTTGCTTTTGTAGACTATAGGATATAATCGCTTCATTTACTTTTAACGATACTAATACTTCAGCATCAATCATATATCTTAATAACACTATTGGTGCCCAACATTTTTCTAAAAAGTGTTTACCAAACCAAATATAAGTAATCGGATGGAGATCTTTTGCGAACTCAAATGATTCTATATATGCAAATCGTGTTATGTCAAAATCTGGTAAGGGTCCATTTATTGAAACTCTAGCCATGTCATGTTTAGGATGTCCTAATCTGTTAAAATATTTAGAACACTCACCATATCCAAGAAAACGTCCAGGATAACATGCAGCCATATCGACTGATATAACATCATTATAATCGTATTTAGTATTCCATAATCCTCCGTGTCCATATTCTATGCAACTTTTTTTGTATATCCTCAATAAATTCTGATCTTGTAGGTTTCCATGAATTTTTTTTTCCTGAGCGAAATGGGCTGCGACTAATGGTACGGTAAAGCAATTATTCAGTAGTTTTCTGATTTCGTCATCGTCAGAAGTATATTTTAGTGCAAGATTTCTCATTTCTTCATAAAGAGATTCTGTACGATAAATATCACCATTGGGTCGTACAAATTGATCATGATAACCGTGTTCCGAACTCTGAAATAACCAAATTGATACAGGGTCTTTTTTACTTATAATTTTAATAAAATCAAATACATGACCATTATAAAATTGATTCATTCTGTCTCGTGGGAATATTGTTACAGCATCAGTCCATGCATGTGCATTATGATCAATGATTGTTATAGGGCTTCCATTTTTTGTATATTTTGGGTTGTATAATATCTCTCCCGTTAACGTTTTTACTGTTATTGGAGATCTTAATGACTTTTCTAGCTTAGCAACATCCTTAATAGATGCACCTGAATCTTTAACGGTCTCTGTCCATTCATATATTTTTTGCGTCTTAAATCTGTTAAGCCATTGCCACGCATCGCATTTGTAAAATGTTCAGTAATGCGCTCCGCAACACAGTTTATTCTTGACTCTGATAGTCTCATCGGTTTGAGATCCGCAATATTAGATTTAGCATTTAGTAAAAACAATCCATATACCACAGCAGTAACAGGATACCCTCGCTCAAAATACGGTCTTTCAATACCAGTCAGTATTCCAGGTTTGGATTTGTTACTTAATAATATCGTTTTATTATTTCCAGACTGTATAAGAATAGGATTCCTCTTGTCACGAATCATCCATATATTATCGTCTGTCTTCACAATAAATTTTTATTAAAATAAGATATTTTTGATTATCAAGGTCGTTAATAATTACTTTCCCCCGTTTGTCGTTCATTACATTAATAATGTTTTCAACTCTAAAAGTGGACCATACATATTTTGCACCTTTTATTTACAAAATTCCTTCTTAGCCTCACGGATACGTTTGGTTATATCTGTATTTGTTAAAGCTAGATCTTTCATCGAAATACTAAATTTATATTCTGGTAGTCTGTCAAGATCAAATCTAGTAGCAGATGGTTCAATTGCTGATAATTCCTCCATCATTATAATTAAGACAAATATTCAAATTGAAATTTAGTATATATAGATATATAAAATAATTCAAACTGAAAATAAGTGTATTTGGTTGAAAACTGGACATATTTCTCATTGTGATAAACCATGCGTAAATAAAAACAAATACTGTAGTTACCATATGCAAAGTATTAGACATTGAAGTACTGGACCAAAACCCTGCATTCAATGTGATATTTGGAGTTAGGGGGAAAACGCAAATTTGTGCAAATTGTGGAGGTAAAAAATATAGGGAACTTAAACGCTATTATGACAAAAAAAAGATACATCGACAGGTAAATCCCCTATAAAAACAGAAAAGGATTATCTAACCAGATTTCAAAACAATGATTTAGACAAATAAATATTATATACAAA
The DNA here is from genome assembly GCA_016746295.1 of Potamilus streckersoni. Classification (NCBI taxonomy): domain Eukaryota; kingdom Metazoa; phylum Mollusca; class Bivalvia; order Unionida; family Unionidae; genus Potamilus; species Potamilus streckersoni. Next base: position 2,545,938 of record JAEAOA010002358.1, on the reverse strand, counting down.
TGGAGCAAAAAGAATTTGTGAGACATCCAATATATACGAATTACGAGGCGTCCAGATATGGTATAATTAGATATTGTAGACTAAAGAAACCAGTAGGTACTATTGATAATGCTGGTTATTTTAGATTTAACGTTAGTGGAAATAAAAGATATTTATCACATAAGTTTATATTTGAATGTTTTTATGGGAAAATCAAAGACGGACTTGTAATCGATCACATAAATTCAGATTCGAAAAATAATAATTTATTAAATTTACGACTTACCACACAGAGTCAAAACTGTAAGGCAGGAAAAAATGGCTTTAATAATCATTGCAAGAGAGCAAGAGTTATTAAATCTATACATTTGCAGACAGACCAAACAATAATATTCAGTTCGATAAGTAAAGCTGCCAAATATTTCAGTATCAATTCAGCATCAATAAAACGTGTAGCTGATCATATATATAGATCTGCATATTCAATAAAGTATGACCAAAATATTATATTTGAATACGTATAATAACTGTATACTCTTAACTCAGATTAATATTATTTTACTTTATAAATAATTCGACTCTATCAATCTTACCAAGGATCCTGTTTAGCAATAATCATATTTCCTGACTGTGACAGGGAATCACTTTCATTATCACTGTTCTCAGTTTCGCTATCATGTATCACAGAATCAAATAATATAATCCGTTTAAGTTGAGTCACACGATTATCAATCGTTTTCTTTCTTTCGTACTCGTGAGATAATGCACTTTTTATTTTTTCGATTGAACGCATAAGGGGCGAGAATAATCTTACATGTTTGTCATTTACGACAGCTAAGGATTCTAACATAGAATTATATATCGACTTTATAAATCTGTAATTGGAATTTAACGTAAACTTATTTTGAAATTTTCTCTCCTGTAATAATTCAAAGTCATATATGATTTTTTCAGGGTCAAGGTTACCGGATACATTGACTCCTTCATACTTTAATTTTTTAATAGCAGAAATAATATCATTAATATTTTCACTGTTCATTATATATATATATATATATATATATATATATATATATATATATATATATATATATATATATATATATATATATATATATATAAAATAAAAAACAAAACATGTAATCACAACACAACCCCATATGAACTTTCAGCTTGTTATATAACATGCTGATAAGCTCAGGGGCATTTGAATTAATCCCCGTGTGATCTCCTAAGGTGCCAAATAACATCTTAGTGAGACCAGGAGGAAATTCGAAAGACGAAAGACAAACCCCATTTTGAACCCCTCTGTTGCCCTATGACATCAGAGCAGGTTCAAGAGGTTACATTAAACGATTGTATGAACATGAAATATATACAGATGAATATGTGGTGTTGATATACTTATCTCTAAGACCTTAATACTAAGGACGGCACACTGACTTCATTTGAACTCCTCGGTTGTCCTATGACATCCGGGTAAGTCCAGAGGTCACATTAAACGATGTATGAGCATGAAATATATACAGATGAACATGATTTTGATTTTGATTTGGACGGATTTTGATGTGGACGGCACAAACCTCATGTTTTCCTTTAAGATGTTCACAATAACATCTTTTTAGGAACAGAGGTTACATATAACGATGTATGAGCATGAATATATATATATATATATATATATATATATATATATATATACAGATGAACATGATTTTGATTTTTAATTTGGACGGCACAAACATAAACTTATCCTAACGGGAAATACCTACATCCATCAAATTTAAATACACTCACCCACAATATACCCTGTGAGTGATACAAAAATGTACCAGCCACTTGGTATATGTGGTTGGTGAGTGTATTTGATCGAAATGGACTTCGTTCCCCCACTTCAAAACACAAATTAGCATAATATCGCCAAATCGTCGCCATATTTTTTGGCTGTCACGGAGATTTGAACTTACGCAGTGTTTCACCTAAGTACCACAGCCACACGATTAATCCACTACACTATAATCTTATCTTACATACTTCTGATCAATTATTTAATATATAGGTAACTTAAACATATCACAGTAGCCGTGATGGAACATTTGAACCGGTAAATGCTATCTATTTTCTTCATCCAGTTATGTGAGAGCAGAATATATCCAACGAGAAATTATTGATAGAGGTGTTGTTGTGTTAATCTGATAACTGTATCGTTCTAGGAGGGGGGATTGGGACATTTTTCATATAATATATGATTGTATACTTTTGCCAAACTATGATATATAATATATATTATTATATTTTTGATTGCTTCGTCAAAATTAATTATTAAACCATTCGTTAACTGACCATATATGAAACTTTAACAATAATGAATGTTCATTTATAACCAAAATGTCACATTGAGTATTTTCTGCATTAGAGTTGTCGTCCGTTAGAGGATGTTTACAAAGATATAAATAACTTTTGACCTAAATTCCAACGCCTTCAAGTTAGAAAAAACATTACTTACTGGAATTTTTAGGTTATAGAGACAAATATATGTACCAGTATCTCTCCGTGTTACATTTTTGTTGTTTACTAACACCTAATTGTTTGTGAATAACAGATAATTAGGCAATAATTGTCTGAAAAACGATGTATATTTGTCCATATCAGACAAATAAAATGTATTATCCTTATGTAAAAAGGGAAATAATTATCTATTGCTCAACATAGATTCAGAGCAGTAATTATCGCGCTTTGTTTACTAGTATTTTATTTAAATATCTATTATAAATATTATAAATAATGAATATTAATGAGTCCCAGTCAGCAAAATTTGCTAAACAGCGATTAGAATCAATTAAAAACTATTTACCTATCCGTGATTTAATCAAACAACAGTTAGAGCAGAGACAGGAAACTCAAGTTGATTTTGAAGAATACACTAAACAATTATTTAAACCTATAATTGAGACAACAAAAGATATTCAACCTATACCTGTAACAAATGTCAAAGTCAGAATAATGTACGATGCAAACTCAAATTTTATTATGTAAATCAGTGCGATATCTTTGTTTTAATTGACGGAAACAAGGTCATATGATTTGAAAAAATTCATTTTAATAATAGATTCATATGCAAGATAGTTATTGGCCAGATGGCATGACGTTACGTTATTTGTCAAATTCGTTCTATAACATAGCTGGTATACTCTACACAGTGTTAGCGGTTGAGTATTTTTATTACAAAAACTATAACTGCTCCGATGACTTGGTGGGTGCGAAAAGTCGCGAGTTCAAACTCCAGTCGAGTCATACCAAAGACTTTATAATTTGGTACAAACAGCTGCCTCGCTTGGCGCTAAGCATTCAGAGGTTGGTGTTAGGACTGGTTTCCCTAGTGTCAGGATAATGTGACGGGGTGGGACATTATGACAAATGACTGCGGCATGATGCCCCAGTGCTAGACATCACAATAATCTGTCACACTGCAGGTATCGTAGCAATGTGACTGAAAAATTGTTAAAGTTATCTAATATGTCGAGTGGATATTTCGTCTAATCCATCCATTACGTCAGAGAAGACAGGTATATTAACCTATAAATATTTCATTGCCTTGACATCATTTTGTATCTTTCATGGCGTGATCCAATTGAAAAGCTATACTGGATAGAAATGAGCTGAATTTCAACACTTTACATGAAATCATGTAATAGACCTTTACTTTGACGAATGTGAACTTATATGAACGATTAAACTCATCGTAATGGTCGTGTTGGTGAAAACGAAGTTAATAGGAACCATTAATTGTAGGACCACTGTTAGTATCATTATACCGTGTCCATGAGCTTTGAGAGATTATCTCCCTTTATCTAATCGGTATCGGTATGTCTCCACAAAATTAGTTTTCGTTCACTCTTATAAACACTGACATGGACTTCATCATTCTAAGATATGTTAAAAAAAAAGTGATCAGAATCCAGATCAATCTCCACATCCAACAGAGGTTTAAATGATTATAAAAGTTTCTTCTTGATCTGGGATTTAATTTGAAATTGACAAGCAACTCATACTCCTTTGAATAGAAGATTTCGATTACCTGCCTCGTTAATGTCCAAAAATCCGAGCGTGATTTGACAATAATATTTAAAATTATCTTTAAATATTTATACTGCAACTATCTTAGACACTTTGACTTCGATTAACTGATTGGTAATTAATCTGATTAACAAAACTGTCTATTAACGTTTATTTATATCATATAAATCATAAAAATGAGAAACGGTATGTCTGGCAACCTGTTTGTTCGTCTATTTGTCATGTCCGTACACAAGTAATAAAGTTTGCAATCAAGCATTTTATAGTATATATAACTACATCTTTATGTTTCTTTATGTCTGTTCACACTAGCAAAATGTTTTTTTTTTGTATCTGTTAATTGTCTTTTTGATTTGTATTTGGGGGTGTGCGTGTCTGTGCTTGGCTTATGTACGTGTGTGTGCGAGAGAGAGAGAGAGAGAGAGAGAGAGAGAGAGAGAGAGAGAGAGAGAGAGAGAGAGAGAGAGAGAGAGAGAGAGAGAGAGAGAGAGAGAGAGAGAGAGCAGTGAATAACGTTACAGGTGGGAAAGTTAATTAGGTAAGATTTGTTATTGAAATATTCTAAGCAAAGTCAATAGGGACCACTAACAACTATGAAATTAGAACCTGAAACCCACAATAGACACACTGTGTAAAAGAACAATGCCATATACACTGACAGATAAGGGTGGGTTTTTTTTTTTAAGTGCCGTTGAATTGGTACTTTTAAAGTAAGCTGATATTCTTGTTTCACAGTGCTGATATATGACCACTGAAAATAAATTTCAAGTGGTGACACAAAATTTTAATTTTTCTTTTTTTTTTGATTGGTTTAAGAAAGAAAATGAATAAGAAGAACGAAAGAAAAGAAAATGTTAATGAAAAGAGGATAAAACTTTATAATTCGACATACGAGCATTGTATGTTGTAGCAGTAATAAAATTAGTGCTTTTGTTGATTGTTGTGTCGTCTTAGTTGTTTTCTTGCCATCGTCAACATTGTCATCATTATTGTTGTTATTCCTGTTGTTTTTATCATCTTTAGTGACGTTGATTATATTATATTATTTATTTATTAATTTATTTAATTATTATCATCATTATCATTATTATTATTATTATTATTATTATTATTATTATTATTATTATTATTATTATTATTTTATTATTATTATTATTATTATTATATTATTATTATTATTATTATTATTATTATTATTATTATTATTATTATTATTATTATTATTATTTTATTATTATTATTATTATTATTATTATTATTATTATTATTATTATTATATTATTATTATTATTATTATTATTATTATTATTATTATTTTATTATTATTATTATTATTATTATTATTATTATTATATTATTATTATTAGTATTATTATTATTATTATTTTATTATTATTATTATTATTATTATTATATTATTATTATTATTATTATTATTATTATTATTATTATTATTATTATTATTATTATTATTATTGGAGAATAAGGAAAGAATGGGAAGACCACAATGAATCTGATATACAATACCAATCGTCTAGTGTGTTTGAAGAGAAAGAAAGATTGATTCGTCTGATTATTCAGCTCGCAGGTTAAAAAAGACTTAGAATACACATAAGCGGTGGAATAAATAGTACGGTATATAGGTTTGACTTTTATTGGCTAATTACAATACATACATATAAGACCGTTCGCACTAACACATCAATAGTGTTTCCTGCCAACCTGCAGTGACAGGTGGGTTTACAAGCAATACAGAAAAATACAACATTTTTCTACGTCCAGTGTTAACTGGTGTGCAATACTTGGTTTTAGAGACGGGTGAAAATGGCTTCTCCACAACAGGCAAAAACGTCGAGAAAAGGCAAAGTAGAAAATGTGTCACTAGATGTTTCTGGACCGAAAAAGTGTGTGGTGTGTGACGACATTCTAGATTCAGCAAAAGTATTACCATGCACGCATATATTCTGCGACTCGTGTTTGGATTCCTACCTTGAGACCCTATCGGATACGGAAAATGAGTTTCCATGTCCTATGTGCAAAGTCATGAGCCCCTCGCCGCGTCGGATCTCAGCAAAAAAAAAGATCAGAGATCAGAACCAACACAGCACCATACCTGCAACATCTACAGATCAGGAAGTACCCCCAATTGATATACCAGGGTCGGAAGACACGTCAAAACAAGAAGCAAACGACAAATCTCTGCGAGATACCCACCTAGAAACGTTAACGTCAATACGAATCAGTAATGGATACACGTCAACGCCAGTCACCGCGAGAGAGACTAAACGGGATGTAAAAACGCCACATCGTACCAAAGTTAAGGTAAACAGTGGTGCTTTTAGGTTTTCCTGTGTTAATTTTCACATAAATATTTCAGTTTTTCAATACACTTTATATAAATCTATAAATCCAGCACTACAACTTTATTTCAGCTTTTGGGTTTTAAGACTTTCAACTATATTACTGCCTCATAAAACGTCTTGAACTTTTTATTAATCCCTCAACTTCCCTACTCTGCTCCCTTTAGCCATACATTAAGTGATGACATGGGTCTGGTTGTAAAATCTCTTGTCAGAGTTTACATGCTATGATTTTATCACTCAGTAGCGTACTAAGGCGGTGGGAGTGCGGACCGGGGGCCAGAGGTGTTGGGGCACCAAACTCATGGGCACCAGAAGTATCGGGGTGCCATTTACCATTAGTATGCCACTAAAAATTATTTTAGATTGTAATCTGCCAGTATTTACATCTGCTTCAGTTTTTGTTTAAATTTACATGCAACGCCGTGGTCGACAAAATAATTCCTTGCTAAATTACTATAGTAATGATGGGGACTGTCTCTCACCCTCCCTATACTGCTAAAGAATGTTGAAGAGGTAGCCTAGGTTTAGCCGATTCTTTGCATAAACAGATTTCTATGGAAATTTTCATACAATCAACATTCCCCCCCCCGAAAATTATACGGTCAGTCCATAAATTTAGAAAAAATAGTTTTTGGATATGAATGTTGCTTTTTTAATTTTTATTAATTTCATTCATGTATAAGTAATTCGAAAATTTAAATTTAATTTAACTGCTATAACATTATGCTACTTTTCGTACCTTTTTCCGCTTTTTATACGATTTCACAAGGCTTATATAACTATATTATTTTCATTACAGGGTAAATCATCGTCTCCGAAGAATGGAACACTCACTCCGTACAGAAAATGCAATCCTTGTGAGGAGATGAACGAGATACACGATGCAGTTAATTTCTGCATGAGCTGCAGGGAGTCTATGTGCGCAGAGTGCAGTAGGACACACAAAGGAATGAAACTTACCAAAGATCACATTCTTACGCCATTAGAGGAGATAGAACCAAATCAGCTGAACCAAGTAGAGGTATCTGAATTTTGTCCCGATCACATGAGGAATCCTATGGTTCTCTATTGTGAGGACCACCGAATGCCTTGCTGTAACACGTGCGTTGCTGTGCACCACGTCCGCTGTACGAACGTGTTATCGATGGACAGACTTGCCACTTTGCTGCAAGAAAAGAAAGCATCTAAGCTGTTGATGGCCAGACTAAAGCAAAGTCTGTTAAACATCGACAACATGACAGAGAGAAAAGCAAAGTCTCAAAGACATTTGTTGGAGCAGAAAGAAAGAAGTCTTCATCAAATGGGTCAATTTAAAGATTCTTTAATAAAACTCATAGATGACCTCGAAAAGCGTTTTACAGATGAAGTTGAGAACCTATACGATGACCATTTGCTTGCTATACAGACCCATGCAGATAAGACTGCCAAGATAGAGACGGCACTTAGGAACTCGATTAAGACATTGAAGACAACCATGAAGCATGGCTCTGATACACAGCAAGTCTTGATGATCCAAACTCTTACCGCGGATTGTGAGCGATTTGAAAGGATGATACATGTTGACAAAATTAATTTCAAGGACTACAATTTCACATTTATGCCTGGAGAAGAACTCGAAGCGTCTCTAAGAACCGTGCCATCGGTGGGAATAGTGGAAATAGTTCACAAGAAATATTTCGGAGACTTACTCTCCTGCTCGGCGAAGAAGGAAGGCGTTATCAATGTTAAAGTACCAGGGGACAATGAGAACTGTATCGCCAATTCTGTTGATATCACGGATGAGGGAGATATAATTTTATCAGACTACAACAACATGAAAATCAAACTTTTTGATCAGCATGGTATTTTCAGATCTAGTATAAAAGTGAATTCAGGTCCACGTGGCGTGGCTTACCTTTACGAGCGCAAAGTTGCGGTATCTCTTCCCGATGAAAATTTGATTCAGATTCTTTCCATCGAAGGAAAATATCTGAGCCAGTTCCGGAACATCTACACTCAGTTCAAGGCTTACAGGTTGTCCTTTTTCGGAAACCAAAGAATGCTCGCCATATGTGACTCTGAGTCCCACAAAGCCATCACCGTCATCACCTTTGACGGGCAAGTAGAAAGGCAGATCAGTAAAAAAAAGGGAGTTAGAGGTCTAGGTGGAGTTTGCTTTGATCCAGTGAAAACCTACGCCTACATCTCAGACAAAGAAGTCGTCACGGGTTACACCTATGCCGGGAAAAGGCGGTTTCAGTACAAGTTTAAGCGCACCGATCTCCGTGGAATGACGTGCGATCTCCAAGGTAATGTGTATGTCTGCTCTCGTGACACTCGTCAGATTCTTCAGCTCTCACCGGAAGGAAAACTTATCAAGACCATCGTTGTACCCATGTCACCGCAAGATGTCGCTATGGAACCCCAAAGCAACAAGATGGTGGTGTGTGGTATGGGAAATATTGTCCACGTGTACAGAATAGTATAGATGTGAAGACAGCATTACATCAAGTTGTTAGCTTCCTGATTTTAACGATACAAAACGTGTATAAAGAGCACTAATATCACAAATCCCAAGCTTAGTTTTGTGTTGACTAAAAGGCTTATATTACAGTGTGTGGAAACAGAAGTTGTTGTACAGTATAGGTACATATTATCAAATTTATATGGTGATTGTCACGATCTATCAAGGGAAATTGTTTGCTTGACGTTTGAGACACTTCTGTTTTTCTTCTTCCTTAAAAAAAATCAGTTTTTTTTTAAAAAGTCAAAGTTCAGCTGAGATCATGCATGTCATATCTACTTTAAAACTTTGTTTCTTGAGGAAATATTTAGAAGTAATCATTGTAGATAGCACCTGGTGTTATTTATTTGAAGAGTGAGTCGTCCTTATTGCCATTCTGTCCAAAACAATTCTTCATTTGTATTTAAATGTTATTCGTTATGGATCATATGCCAGGACGCATGGAGGCATTTGTTTTGCTATATGTATAGCTGTGTCTCGCTTCAAGCCTATTAAGTAACTTACTTACCTACATAGAACAAACCCTTTCTTGAGCACCCTTTTACTGAACTGTTAGTTCATAGCACTGTTTTAAAAACACGTAATAATAAAAAAAAAGGATTTCTTCACTGTCGAGTGCATATTCTATGTATCAATTACTATTCATATCCTTTCATAAGGACTGTTCCTGCACAAAGGCCATTCACAAGTTGGATACATGTATTGAACGAGGGCATTATAGGGACTATGGGAAATTAATGTTCAATTTTGTCGTTTGCACTATAGGGAGAATGGGACTTTAACATGGGTGGGTCTGTCTAGGGACATCGGGAATTTAACATACGGAATGTATAGCGATAAGGTATTGGAGTCTGTCTAGAAACAATAGGAATTGAACAGGGGTGATGTCACGGTACTGGACACTGGCGACAATGTTGCAAGTGTCTGACCTCACTCAAGCGGAACAGTGTGGCAAGGAGCTTACCTGAATACGCGCTACTCTAAGACAATTAGAGACATTGAGATAGAGTCGTGGTTAAAGACATGTTCAGAGAAATAGACATATGACACAAAAATAGATTTATGAACATAAATATATCACATAAAACAGATTTATGAACATATATCCATCAGACAAAAAACACAAACATAGGTTTATGAACACAAATCTATCACACACAAATATTAACTAAAAATTGTTTTAGCTAATAGAGAATAGATATATTTTAGATGCAATGGAGTGGCCCTCCATTTTTCTCCACCATCATCTCATCTTATCTATTACGTCTGTTTTCTTCTTCCCACTACCTTTCTCCTCCTCAATCTTCTCCTCTTGTTTTCCTCTTGTTTCCTTTCTTCAATCTCCTCTTCTTTTTTTAAGATTGTCATTCCATCTTTTCATTTCTTCTTTATCCTCTTTGTTCTCCTTCTCCTTCTTTATTGTTTTATCATATCTTTCAATATTTCTGTCCCTTTCTTCAAATTATTAATCTCCATTTTCAATCAGCACGGGCTATAAGCCCCATCCTCTATTCTGATGAGCATTTCTTCCACCATAACTATGGTATCCACCACCTCTTGTAATTTTATCATCTTCTCCATGTGATTTGAAGCCATTTTTTAAAAAAATTCTGTGTTGAATGGGGAGATTGATTGGTTATTTGGATTTACCTCGCGTGCGCCCTTTCGGGCATGTGTGAGGAGTTTATGCACGCACAGCAGGCTATTAATTATTCCTGGGGAAAAGAATAAGAGCCTCATCCCCCCAGGCGTTAATGCTCTTAAGGAGAGCTGTTAAATTTAGTCTTCAGGTAACGGAACCACAAGCTCCATGCTACCTGAAAGGAAGGTTTTCATGAGTGAAATTGAACCCAGCACACACGTCAAATTTAGAATAGGTATCCAATCGGTGCTATCTTTAATGAGAATCGTCCCAGCACACACTCAAGTTTAGAACGGATCGAAATATATAGTGGTGTGGCAGGTGTCAGCCAAAGAAGTATGCAACACCACTCGCGATTGGTCGGCGACTGTGACGTCACATAGGAACACCTGGAGTTAGGATGTGTGGAATGCATTCTACATCTCCGTCATTGTACAAGAGTCCGAGTGAGACAAACACAATGGATGTCGTGTACGCTCCAAAACACCCGTTCATACTATTTCAAAAGCAGTCCAGATGTACTAATGGACATAAAAAAAAATAATCCAATAACGTGTAAGCCACTTGTGCAATTAACCAAATAAAATAAGTTTCTAAAGTTCGCTACTAATTACATTCAGAGTTAGACTTTAGTGTACAAAGAGTACATAAATATTTCCAGAAAGTACCCATCAACTAAGTCAAAATGATGAATGTATTTTGTATCAAGCATAATAAATTTACAAAAAAATTTGATGGTAACAAAAGGATCAATCTGAACTACAACATAGAGATATAATTAAAACGGTTTTCAAGACAAAGTGAAAACTAAATGGTAATTTCGGTCTCCACTCTTATAGCCCTTAGAAGAACTGACACAGGATAGCTTAAGGATTTCAAATAGCCTGGTAGTATCCGTTCGCTTCTAGTATGGATTATGTAGGATCTAGGGTCGACCGTGTCTGCAATGCACCAATTCAAGTAATCAGCTAGGACAATCAAATTCGCTGTTTGCCCCCAACACGTTGTTGATTAGGTAGGTGCCTATGAAAAGAGCCAGTTTCACAGAGCAATTGGTAAACCTAGCTCATCTTGATCTGCTATAAAGCTGCAAGCCTTTCTCAATTTCGCTTTAGAGAGTTGCGAAAGGGTACGATTTATGTCATGGTTCCTCAGACTCCAGACTGTTTGATGATCTTCTAGGGATTTTGTCGCTGCCGTTTAATATGTAATTAGGTGTTCTAGTCCAATATATATGGCTTCTTTGCGTGCGGTCAGGGGCAATTTCATATGATTAGCTTGACCTTTCCCTTCTTTATAGATGCTTTAATTTCATGCAGTAAACTTTTGATGTCAATGTCAAGGTCTGGCGCTGGAGAACTAGCTCGTTCCTCAAAAAATACATCAGGTAGTGGGGATGATGATGGTGGTTATGGTGATGATGGTGGTAGTGATGATGGTGGAGGTGGAGTAGGTTGATCATTTTTCCTCGCCTCAATTTTCTTTTTGTGATTTCTGTAGTTTCTGTGATACAGGCTGGCTTGTCCTAGTTGTTTTATATTTAGCCCACTGTACAGGCGGTATGGATAGGGGTCTCGTTGGCATGTCTCGTCCATGTTTATACCGTCTTCTTGAATATGTCCTTGATGGAGTTCAGTCTGTTTCATCTACGATTTCTATTATCGTCATAGTCTTGACGTCTGATTCTGCTTTCTCTGTTATCCACTTGGTCAGTAGTTTCTTTTTCCCATCTTACTAATATCCAGCCTGTTGACATTTTGATACCTAGACCTCTCAAGGCATTCCGTGCAAGGGCAGGATCAAGGTCCATCGCTCGCTTTGTTAATAGTTGTGTGCTTCTCCTGCAACATTCGCTGAGACTATGCGAATGGCACGAACGTCAAATGCTTCGTTTTATGTCTCAAACTCAGAGTGAAGGAAAACATCCCATATGACCAACTACCCATATCAAATACCGAAAATAAACCCACAGTAATGCAAGTGCTAACCTAAAATAAATTTGTGTACAAAACAACATACTAATACCAAACTTAAAGTGTTTAAGTACACGCGTTTTGTAAAGGAAATAGCAAACACTTATATACACATACACAAACACTATTTTGTGGTCAGGGATAATTATTTTGCTAAGGAAAAAAACAAACATATATACACACATTCACGCGCACACACACACAAACACAAACGTACGCACGCGCGCACACATGCACACACATAATTACATGATTGGCAACCTGATCAACCTCTTTTTTCTATAGAACCTGGTTTGCCTGAGAAGGGCAGTTTTTAATAACTCCAAATGCACCTGGTTATTGCTGACACCTCCCAGGCTGGACACCACAGTCCATGATCGCGTCTTCCAAAGGCGGTAATCCGTACAAATCAAAATATTCCACACAGGCATCGTGGGGAAAGTAGATGGCTAACCAGTGGGTTCCTAGGAGATAAATGTTTTCCGTGTTGATTACATATGTTTAGTGGTCTTTAAGTTTGTGGTGAGAAAGTTCATTTTAGCGCACACGACAGGTTCCAATGAAGTGGTGTATGAACTGTTTTTCTAAAGATAATAAAGTTCCCAGGTATCCATTTTTTTAGTTTCACAGGTAATGATAATTAATCAATTCAATCATGACTTGTTGTATGAAAATGTCTGCTAAGTAGTCGTCTATTTGCTTCGTTTCCGTACTCTGGACCTAGAGAGATTTGATGGTCACTTCCTTTTATAGCCGATGACTTGCGAAGCTGACAAGTGTCCTCGTAAAAATCTTCCATAGTACGTTGTAAAAACTGATTTCCAGTGTACCCTTGACGGACATCCGTAAAATAAGCATTCCTTAAACTAGTACACGATCTTAGTGTTTTCTAAGTTTCAGCCATTCACCGAATACTTTCCGATGATCTTTTCACCTTCTCTGTTTCGGGCGTGTTGCATCCACTTGCCTTCTTTGTCATTCAAGTGATGTACCCAGGGCAAGGCTTTGATCGAGTATTGACGTTTGATAAAACTGGTCATTTGAGGGTGTATGACAGCCAGAGTCTTCTTGGGCATGAATCGCTTGCGGAGCACTTAGGAACATAAGTTGGAAATGGTGCAGGCTTTTTCAAAGGATCGATCCTTCAGTGATCTATGAACAAATCCCGAAATTCTCCACGGTATTGCCGTAAAATGTTCACGTCCGATTGACAATACTTTAACATTTCTTTCTGAAAGTCTAAGGCGTCCGAGATGTGAGAGTGGTACAACGAAATATGTCAGCATGTTTTTCCCCGAATCTTGCTACAATGGGAGCATTCAAAAGGTTCTTGGATGCACATCTCGCACACTAGGCGAGGAACGCAGAAATTAGGAATGTGAATACCGGTCTTTTGCATGCATTCGAAATCACAAAAGAGGAAATTCCCTTGCTTTCTTTTTTTTTTCGTATTCTGCCATATTGGGGTTGGCATTTTTGAAAGTAGCATTTGTGTTCTAAGTTCACGATTTTGTGACAAATCTGACCGTTTTTTACCTGAATATACTATTGGTAGTATGCCTAGTCCACAAGTAGAGAACAATCTTATCAGTTGACGAGCACTTTTCCGCTGTGAACCTTGTGTCTGCAGATGTTGTTGTTAACACATAGGACTTACAAACGTACGTTGACAAGCTGGGCAACGCACTCGTTCATGTCCTTCGTGAAGAAAGCGTTTAGAAGCCAAACATCCATCACATTTCGATCGTGAGAAATGGAAAATGTGAAGCGATTGTCTTCATTGGCTTTACATTGCCGTTTCAGTGTGATTAACAAAGAATCTGACACGTCGGTGATGAACTCTACTGCTTTCTTCAACGGTTCGTCAGACTTGAAATCTTTAACTTCACCGTGGTTCTAAATTTTTGTAGCAGTGTTTATCCGTCTCTCGAATGTGGTACTCGTTTTCAGTGGTTACTGGTTGCTGACTTTGGTTTGACGTAGAATCTCTGGGTCTGGATTGTGGTTCACTCATGTCTTCTTCGAAATCGCTGACATTGATTTGAGCTAAGACTTCAGCTACTGTGCGAGGCGATATGTCACGTTTCTGCTTCTTACTTTTCTTCCCTTCTTCACCAATTATGCGATCGTTTCATTTTGATTGCAAAAAAGGTCAAATGACTAAATTTTAAGCACCATGGTCTCATATATATTAATGTAAGGTTAATGTCTTCCAATATAAAAGGGTCGGTGTCTTCATCCGAGTATTAATTTCAGTCTCAATCCTACCAGAAAGAAGGAAGAGTCAACAAAGATCGAACTTCTGATCAGAGTTTTGCGAGATGTCCGAAGAAGGTGTTCTTCAGGGAAGCTGATGAACTACTCCCATCCTTTCTAGATATAAATCAAGATACGTGCTATATCGATTAGAAGAAAGGGCAATGGTTTTCTAAATATCCACAACTTCAAAGTAGGACTGGCATTAAAAGAGACAACGGTCAAGACTGTTTGATACCTGTTATCATTGTCAAGAGAAAGGACATTGGTCTTCAGACCGCCCTAAGAAACTAAAGGAGCAGAAGGGAGAGATAGGTTATGAACAGGAAGAAGAGTTACCCTCCGAATAGGGATAACGCGCACAAGTTCAGAAGACAAGAAAAGAAGACGCGAAGAAAGTGAGGAAAAAAGAGAAAAATCTGACGGTGAAGAAATTCAAACAATGAATAGGGCTAAAATTGGAGAAAAAAAAGAAAATATGAACTATTTAAGTGATGTATTGTGAAATTGGATTGTAAATTTGTAACCAGAAAGAAAAACGTAAATGCCTTTTTTTCAATTTTAAAATGCCAGGACATACACTAACGCACTAACACACGTTCGTCATGAGGATAAAAGGTTTCTGAGTTTTAAATGATGTTGGCAAACATTGAGTAGTCTCTTTTCGAGAGAGAGAGAGAGAGAGAGAGAGAGAGAGAGAGAGAGAGAGAGAGAGAGAGAGAGAGAGAGAGAGAGAGAGAGAGAGAGAGAGAAAGATGGGTGAACCTGAAAAAGACCTTTCGATGTTTGGTTTTGATTTAGAAAAACAAACTTAGGAAAGATACGTAATGAGCTGTAATTGTATCATCCCTTTTGCCACGGCCAAGGCCTACATCTGGACCTGCTAATGTTGATGACTTGGTAGAAATCACCATTATTGGTACCTCAGGCGTAGTAGGTATGTAGACGGGGTTGGACTTTTTTGGCTCGGGAAGGTCTTTTTCTCTTGAGAAGACTAATACATTTGTTTCAGACTTTTTGACTGCCAAAAGTCTAAGAGTATCGTCACCGTTTGACTTTCACTGTCCTCCTTCTCTCTTAGACCTTGTTTCTTCGCTGCTTCCTCTTCTTGTTGTAGTTTTCTTCTTGCCTCTTCTTCTTCTAGCTGCTGATGGTGAATGATAATGGCTTTCTGCTGTTGCAAAAAGTGACTCTAATTATTCATTCTTTCCGTCTCTGTTTAAAATCCTCGACGTACGGTAAGGAAGGAGAAGGTGGTGAAGGTGCTGGTACCGGATCAAATTCTTGTGAAGAAGAGAGAAAATCCACTAAAGCCCAATTAAAATCGTTCTCTTCTTGAAGTAGGACTGTCTTTGCTTCGGTACCAGATGCTATGCCATCACTCCTCGTCTCCAAAGCAGATGAACCCCAATTCATCGTCTTCGTAGTTTCCGTCATGTTCTATGTCGTAGTGATTCCCTGCGCATAGACGTTAGCGCACCTATATAGGGAATGTGACGTCACATGTAGTTCTCTTCGGATTGAAGTACAGATTCCGCACTATGACTTAAGTTTGTAACGCTTGTTTGGATTGGTGAAAGAACTCAATCCTTTTCGATCTTCTCTTCCACTATAAATAACCGCCGTTCACCTCGTTCAATTCACCTGTTTTCGTCACAAAATGTGGACTACCGTTGAATCGTCTACCCTCCTATCTTCGATGATGTTCCACCAGGGTAACCTAATGTATGTCAAATTATCATGAGCAATTACCCTTTGGAAACGAAACATATATGTGGAGACAAGGCTGTCTGAAGAAAGTTTTAATCTACGGTCCAGAGGTCAGACGAAGTTTGAGGAAGAAAAGAACCGTACTATTCCTTTATGTTATATGGTGTTAACAAAAGAAAAGGGCCACTCCATTGCCTCAAAAAGATGTATATTCTCTCTTGCCTAAAAAATAACTTTTAGTTGATCTTTATGTGATAGATATATGTGCATATATCTATATTTGTGGGTTTTTTTGACAAATCTATAGTTGTGTCATATGCCTATGTCTCTGTCTATATCACTAACCCTGTCTCCAACCACGTCTCTATGTATATGTCTCTATTTATCCCTAGAGTAACGCGTCTTCAGGTCAGCCCCTTGCCACACTGTTCCGCCTGATTGAGGTACAGCCACTTGCAACATTGTTGCCAGTGTCGAGTACCGTAACGTCACCCCTGTTCAATTCCTATTGTTCCTAGACAGGCCCAATACCCTGTCGCTATACATTCCCTATGTTAAATCCCCCTTGTCCCTCGACAGTGCCACCCATGTTCAATCCCATTGTCCCCCTAGTGTCCCCATTCACAACTGATACAGCTGCAAACAAAACAGAGCCTGATCTACCATTACATAATGCACCTACAGAGCAGGTTCTGTTTTTTTTTTTTCCCTCTTGATTACTACTGACAAACTCCTAAAAACCAGATCGGTCAGCATATTATGCGATAGCAGACTAAACAACATATGGTATTCTTCATAATTCAAATACAATGAACTCAGTTGCTATATCCTACCTTATTATTAACCACAGAAAATATATGTATACTAATCATATATTTTTTACTGGCGATAAATTATTTTAAAGAAGAACCCTTTTTTCTTGGATGCTTTATTTTAATGACGTACTAGTGTTCTTTGCTACTCAAATACAAAACGTTACCTTTCTGAAGCAAAAAGAGTTGCAAGTACGTTCGTACGCTACACAGCCGATTGTATAACTAACATCAAATGAAAATGCACGACTTATTTCCAATCGTAGGGGTAGCCCTTGAGCTGTTCTTGCTGTTTTAGATCCAAACAAAAAATGTGACATTTTTAGATTTACAAGGCTTGCTGCGTTTCCTTTAAATGAAAAATGTATACAGCGTGTAGTATATCATTGATACAGCACACATACTATATATATATATATATATATATATATATATATATATATATATATATATATATATATATATATATATATATTCAAATATATGCCGTTTGATTGTTTGATTTAACACGTCTACCTTCATTCATAGGTTCAGAGACATCGTCCTATGACACAATTGATAATCCAATCGAACATTCTTTACGCCCATCTTTTCATGGATTTAAGTATGTATCTTACTTACTGGGTTGGTTTAGTGAAAAAGAGAGGGAAGCAACTGTTAAGACATTTTCATATTTAATTAATTTAATTCAATATATATATATATATATATATATATATATATATATATATATATATATATATATATATATATATATATATATATATATATATATATATATATATATAGGGGCATCATATATACAGAGAGAGAGAGAGAGAGAGAGAGAGAGAGAGAGAGAGAGAGAGAGAGAGAGAGAGAGAGAGAGAGAATTATGACGCATTATAATGGATCTCTTATCGTTCTCGCATCAAAAGAGCAATATTCTTCCATTCCCTAAAGGCATGGGCACTCTGGGCAGTTGCCCAGGGCCTCACGCTTGTAGGGGCATCATGCTGCCCATATTGTTAATGAATAGTAGGGCCGGTAGGGGGCCCACGTGTATTTCTTTTCCCAGAACCTACAATGTTGTTAAGACGACACTGCTTTCAAGTTGTCTGTATATTCATCCATGTGTGTACTTTTATTGGGACACGACGCTACTTCGTGAAGTCCCTCCGTGGACAGCGAACTCACTTCCAAAACTAGTCAAGCGATGTGTCGAGAGCAAGAGGCTCGCTTTATTGATCACAAATTGCATTCATCAAAAATCTTCATTGTTTTTCAATTTAAAAATTTGGTTTAGAGAAATCCATGATATCCATTTCCTTATAATCTTATAGTAACACCAGCTAACACTTCGCGGGAAAAAAAAAACATGATATTCATCTGTTTAGGAAAGATAAATGGTAATTTTTAGGTAAATAGTTGAGTTGGCTACCATTCAGCATGTTATAACGCAGTTCTTAGTGATGTGATGTGATTATGATTTTCAACGTAGCTTTAACAATTTTTTTTAGCCATATCGCTACGTTGTCTGCAGTGTGGCAGTTTAAAATGATGTCTAGCACTGGGGTATCACGCCGCAGACACGTAGCATGATGTTCCCACCCAGTTACATTATCCTGACACCAGGCGAACCGGTCCTAACACTCACCTCTTCACGCTGAGCGCCAAGCGAGGCAGCTGTTAGTACCATTCTTTAAAGTCTTTGGTATGACTCAACCAGGGATTGAACCCGCGACTTCCCGCATCTGAGGCGAACGCTGGAACCACTAGGCCACTGGAGCGGTTGCACTTTATAGTCAACCGCGATACGTGCTGGTTGTTTCTAAAGAAGAAAGATCGAAAATAAATTGAAAAATCCTTACCATATTATACCCTTTTTTAGGTTGTTGTTTTTTGTTGTTTTTTTTAAATACCCTGGCTCAGTTGAGTCACTAGGGTTGGTGTCACCCAGTGCGGTAACTCATGGTGGTACCCCATGGACCCCCCTTCCTTCACAAAATTCAAAATTTTTATAAACAGCGATTTTGGTGCCACTCCCTTTGATGGTGTCACCCGGTGTGGTTCGTACCCCTAGTGACGCCACTGCCCTGACTCGAAAGAAAATTACAGCCCCCTCTAAAAAAAAACAAAAAAACATGAAGTGGTTAGTACCATACAGTATAAACCTTTGCAATGCACATGTTCATTGTTGCGTACTTTGTCATATAAACACTGCAACTAAAGAGGGATGATTCAGTTTACACTATTGTAAAGGCAGGCCTGGCCCTAGAATGTGCCGGGCCGAAGGCAGCATGCGGGGCTCAAGGTAGCAAAGTACGAGCGCGGGGCCCCAAGCAAAAAAAAAAAAACTGCATTGTGGAGAAGCGCAGGGTGGATGTTAGTCCGAGTTTCCTCTGACCCTTGACACCCCATTTTTGATATTTGTTTTTTTTACGTTGGGGTGTAGGGTCAGAGTCTATTCCCTATCAAAAACTTGGAATTTGCCGACACCATTTGGTGTCGGCATAGGGTACTTGCCAACTATAAGGCCTAGAAAACTTAAATGACCTTGCATTGACCCATAATTACATTAAATCGATAGGGAAATCTTTTATCTTCTCAGAAATTACAAGCACAACACCGATTTTGTCTTTAATCCGTTGTCAGACGAGACGTAACTACAGCGTGGATGAATTTTGACCTCGATCGCACCATTTTAATTGCTAGTCAATTGACCAACTAAATCTCGCAGCCGATGTGCATAAACGTCATAGGTCAAATAGTCATGTGATAACAACAAAGTGCGTTGACATGAAGTTTCTGCGTGATCAGTCAGCCTCTTTCCAGAAAGATGCTACAGCGACATGCTTCGGGCTGCTGTTATCCCAATTAATATGTTGAATAATACGTGGTTTTTTTTCTTGTTATTGTATACATTGCGTGACTTTCATTCAATATTTTCGAGTTTTTGTCTTCTTTCTGCAATACTGGAATGGAAGATTTTGTGCATAAACCTATATTGCAACATGGCAGGTAAAGACGAATTCACGGAAGCTCTTGCCCATGAGATACTTTAAGAAAAGGGATACTATTTTAATAATAAGGAACTACAGAATGAAGTAATAAAATCAGTTATCAATGAAGGTGACACATTTGCCGTCTTCCACAAGGGGTATGGGAAAACGTGGTTTTTTGTTGTTATCACGTGACTATTTGACCTATGACGTTTATGCATATCGGCTGCGAGATTTGGTTTGTCCTGTGACTAGCAATGAAAATGTTGCGATCGAGGTCAAAATTCATCGACGCTGTAGTTACGTCTCGTCTGACAACGGATTAAAGACAAAATCGGTGTTATGCTAGTAATTTCTGAGAAGATAAATGATGTCCCTATCGATTTAATGTTATTATGGGTCAATGTACGATCATTTAAGTTTGCTAGGCCTGATAGTTGGCGAGTACCCTATGCCGACACCAAATGGTGTCGGCAAATTCCAAGTTTTTGATAGGGAATAGACTCTGACCCTACACCCCAACATAAAAAACCAGATATCAAAAATGGGGTGTCAAGGGTCAGAGGAAACTCGAACTAGGTGGATGGCGGTTGCCTCGTTCGCCTTGCCCTAGGACCGGACATGTGTAAAGGACTAAAAGATTGCTAACTTTATGTTGATAAAAAGGGGACGTATTGACTCGGAATCCTTGATTCTACTACACTATACTATTATAACAGTCACAGAAGCTTCCAGTGTGATGCCAACACCCGGGCAATCATTTTTCAGCAAGGGCCTGTAAACATAAACAAATACACTGATAAAGGGGATAATGTTTTGTGAAATAGAGAAAATTTCATAAACATCAAACATAGAACAATACCCATTCTGAAAATCGTTGGTGATACGCGGTCCTAAACTGGAATACCTGTACTTAATACAAATAAGATTAACAAACAAAATTTATCTGAACAACATCATATTTGGCCACCATGTTTGCACGTGGCAAACGTGTGAATAACAAAGGTTCGTAAGCATAATTATTTTTGCAATATTCGAAATGCCAAACAATACGAATCTTATTGAATTCGTAGCAAGTTTACTCTGGAAATTCCGTACATACATTCATACCTTACTGTCGGAAACTACTAAAGTAACGGTGTAGCGGGAAAAACCCCTGGAAACTGGTATCACTGAGGAAAGGGGGGAGGCAATGTCTATTCTTGATATGCTGAACAGCCTACATGACCGGAAGTCATTCTGTGTAAACATTTTTTGGTAAGAAGGGATTAAGTTAAGCAGCTTTATTAGTATAGAGAGAGAGAGAGAGAGAGAGAGAGAGAGAGAGAGAGAGAGAGAGAGAGAGAGAGAGAGAGAGAGAGAGAGAATCATTGTCTGAAGTTTTTTTTTTTTCAATCTCTTCCGGGAATGTCCCGAGATTTGATAATTCTTATTATCAGTGATATGAATAATGAAGTTTCGTCTCCTGTCTAGCATAAATGTTGCTTCTCTGTGGAAAAGTACACAAGAAAGGTTTGACCCATTATGATATAAAGTGTTTTATAATTACGTTCTTATAATGTATTTTTAATGATGCAATGTAAGCTTGTGTATTTCTGTTTTCTAGTTCATTTTACATTCTCAGGACTTAGAATATGGAATGATCTGTCCATATTTGCCTATATAAATGTTCTCCCTTACTTCTATGCTGATGCGCAGCGTTCTTATAATCTTGTTAACAATTATATCTTTGTTAAATACTTGCTTGTTTCTTCTCTCAAGTATCAGCTGATATTTTGAATGGTTTGTAGGTGTTGCTATTCACTAGGAAAAAAAATGCAAATCAGATTTTCTATTAGAATATTTGAGAAAACGTATTGTTTCTAATGTTCTGTTATTCGTCGCTGGCCTAATTAAATAAATAAATATGTATGTGTGCATGTATGTATGCTTGCAGTTATATCATTATAAATACATAAGCTAAATTCTCTAAATCAAACATTACCAATTTGGACAACAGCACATCATTAATCTTGTAATCTCTGTTTAAGAAAAAATAAATCAGACTAAATGTCTCAACTCAGGTTAGTGATATCGTCATATATCAATAAAAGTGATACTTTCTAAGAGAAAAATATCCCAAAACAATCTCCAGAACGGGACACAAAGTCAGACTGAGACATACATACATACATGCATTCATACATACATACATACATACATACATACATACATACATACATACATACATACATACATACATACATACATACATACATATTACGTAAGTGAAAACCTGCTAAGAAAATGCACCTGAATATATTGACAGATTTAGATTCAATCTACAAAGAACGTCAGTGAATCAAAAGGAAAGCTATATTAGTCTACGATCACGATACAGTTTCTTTGATTTACTAAAGCTACAATTAGTAATATAGTAACATATTTGTATCAATATTTATTTCAAGTTCTGATCATATTCAATGCCAAAAAAAATTATAACTTAAACAACTAAGAAATGTTCATTAAAAATATGAATAAATAAAAAGCAAAATAGACCAAAGAAAACGTAAATTTTTAGACCTAATAAGAATACCAAACTCCTATACGGCACTCAAAGTCCGTGTTCCCCATTTCCTCAAAATAGATTGAAAACAAAAAAAAATAGGCGATAGTATTAAAAGGTACCGAGGTGTGACACAGTTCTCTAAGTAAATGTGCCGAATGCTTTTGGAGCGTGCAAGGAAAGTGAAAAGTGATACAATAATCCACTGTGTACATACCTGATCATTGTAAATCATTTTCAGAAAGAAAATCTAATATCAAAAGTATCTACTAGAAACTTTCTACTTTGTTCTATAAACGGTGAATTTTCAAAGGTGAATTTTCAATCAGTCATCTACAATTATTTGCAAGAAGTATCGAAGCATTTATTTGGCGTTTGTCCATTTTTAAATGTACAATGTGTGTGTGTGTGTGTGTGTGTGTGTGTGTGTGTGTAAGCATTTTCGAAATCGCTGTCAATCAAAAGGTAATCAATTTAGACCTTATTCGCAGTTTTATAATAATATTTAACTACCATATTATTGACAGGAAAGAATAATATGTGTGTGTGTGTGTGAGAGAGAGAGAGAGAGAGAGAGAGAGAGAGAGAGAGAGAGAGAGAGGGAGGGTGGAGCGAGGGAGGTTTAACATAGCTATAACAATTTTTCAGACATATCGCTACGATGTCTGCAGTGTTACAGTTTATAGTGATGTCTAACACTGGGGCATCATGCCGTAGACATATCTCATGATGTCCCACCCCGTCACATTATCCTGACACCAGGATAATGTGACTGGGTGGGACATCATGCCACATATCTACGAAATCGCTGTCAATCAAAAGGTAATCAAGCTAGACCTTATTCACAGTTTTATAATTATATTTAACTACCATATTACTGACATGAAAGAATAATGTGTGTATGTGCGTGGAAGAGCGAGCGAGCGAGCGAGAGAGAGAGAGAGAGAGAGAGAGAGAGAGAGAGAGAGAGAGAGAGAGAGAGAGAGAGAGAGAGAGAGAGAGAGAGAGAGAGAGAGATTTAACATAGCTATAACATTTTTTTTAGACATATCGCTACGATGTCTGCAGTGTGACCGTTTATAGCGATGTCTAACACTGGGGCATCATGCCGTAGATATGTGGCATTATGTCCCACCCCGTCACATTATCCTGACACCAGGCCAACCAGTCCTAACACTAACCTCTTAATGCTGAGCGCCCAAGCGAAGCAGCTGTTAGTACTATTTTTAAAAGTCTTTGGTATGACTCGGCAGGGGTTCGAACCCACATCCTCCCGCATCCGAGGTGGACGCTCTAATCACTAGGCCAGCAGAGCGCTTCGAAAGAATAATGTAGTTTAGTCAATGCACAAGGAATTTCATACCGATAAAAAACATGATACATTTCTTTCGCTTAAAATATATCTCTATATATTTTGATTCAAAAGATTATTAATTCTCTATTTAGTATAATAAAGTGAAAATAATTTGAATTTTATTAATATAATTACAAACTTTCGATTCGATTCTTGTCAATCTTTCATCGAGCTCGATCCTTCCAAATTAAATGTAAACTCGCGTACTTGATTCATCGCGGTGAGTTGTTCTGTAACTAATGGAAAACAGATATTAAAAACATGGCGACTACTACAAGATCGTCTGTTTTATCGTTCGCCGATGATAATCCACTAACGAAGAGATCGTCGATCGTGTCTTACGTGGATGAACCACTCAAAAGATCTTCCGTTATCTCATTCTCAGAGGACACGCCAAGGTCAGTGTGCGCCATCTGCGAGGAGAGATTTAGGGCCCTGAAAATCTTACCATGTATGCATACATTTTGTGTGCCGTGCCTAAAGAACTATTTGGAGTCTTTGCCGAATGTAGAGATAGATTTCCCGTGTCCCATGTGCCAGACTATCATCCCCGCCCCGAGGAGGGACATGCCCCCAGAGAATTGGATATGGCACATCAAAAGCCATCAGAGAAGGTTATCGCTGGTAGAAAGTGAGGTTGTGCTCGATGAAATCGACCGTAAATGCGATCCCTGTAAAGAGATGGCGGAATTCAGAGATGCCACAAACTATTGCCAGACTTGCAATGAAGCCCTCTGCGGCGTTTGCACAAGAACTCACAGAGGGATGCGAATAACACGGCTCCACAATTTGATTCCCATTCAAGAGTCCAAATCACATCAGATGCAGCTCTTGCAAGCCGATGAACCATGCGTTGACCATCCTGGGAACACTATGAACATGTATTGTCAGGATCATTTTGTGCCTTGCTGCAGCACGTGTGTGACGGTCACCCACAGACGTTGTCAAAATGTTGTTACAATGGATAAACTAGCGAAAGCCCTGAAACAATCAAAAGCAGGAAGCGGCCTTATAACCAGAATGAAACAATGCCTAACCGCAATCGAGGCCGTTGGGTCCAAGAAGTCAGTATCTCAGCAACACCTTTTAGGCCAAAAGGAGGAGGTTCTGAAGAAGATGAGCAATTTTAAGATGAACCTGACCAAAGTTATTGACGATCTTGAACGGCAGTTTGTAAATGATGTTGAGAACCTGTACAGTGAGCAGACAGATCTTATCAACATGCAGGTAGAGAAGACAAGTCGGTTAGAGCGAGCTTTGAAAAGTTCCATCAGCACTCTGCGAACAATCATGAAATCCGGGTCAGATGCTCAACTCGTATTGAGCATCCACAACCTCTCTGGAGAATGTGACAGGTATGAAAGGCTTGTAGACGAGGACAGAATTAATTTCAGGGAATTCGACTTTAAATTTGTGCCAAACGAAGATCTAGAAACCATGTTTAAAGGAATTCATACACTCGGCGTGGTGGAAGTGATGCAGAAGAAAGTGCTTGGAAATCTTCAGAGCAGCTCAGCAAAGAAAGAAGGCATTATCAATGTAAAAATACCCGGAGATAAAGATAACTGCATCATAAATGCCATTGACATCACTGAAGATGGCGATTTCCTCCTCTCGGACTACAACAATGCCAAAGTAAAGCTGTTTGATCAGTATGGTATTTTCCGGTCCAGCGTCAAACTTGATTCTGGGCCCCGTGGCGTGGCATACTTGTATGAAAGGAAAGTTGCCGTGTCTCTTCCAGACCAGAACATGATCAAGATGCTTTCCATTGAGGGCAAGTATCTCGTCCACTACCGGGATATTTACACCCAGTTCAAGACCTATCGCCTGGCATACTACGGTAACCAGAAGATGGTGGCAATATGTTACGCCATGTCATCTAAATCACTCACCGTCATCAACCCCACCGGCGGCGTGGAAAGACATATCACCAAGAAGAGAGATTTCAAAGGATTGGGCGGCGTATGCTTCGATTCCATAAAATCTTATGTTTATGTCTCAGACAGGGATTCCATCTCAGCATTCAACTACAGTGGAAAACAGGTGTTTCGAAATACGTACGGGCGAGCAGATTTGAGAGGGATGTGTTGCGACTTCCAGGGCAACATGTACGTCTGCTCAAGAGACGCGCGCCAGATACTTCAGATTTCAGCAGACGGACGGCTTGTAAAGACGATCGTTGTGCCATTATCTCCACAAGATATCGCCATAGAACCTATGGGAAATAAGATAGCAGTGTGTGGTCTTGGAAACCTAGTACATTTGTACAGATTATTATAAATATCCACATTTTGGATGTCCGAAAAACAAAAAAAAAAATGTGTTACACTTTGCATACGTCCAAGATTATGAAGAGAATATTGTCTTACTCCGAATAATCAGACTCCATGTTAATGGAGATACGCATAGCTAATGAAAGAGTCTGTATGCCCATGATCTGCTATGCCCACCCCGTCTATATCCATTTCTATATGCCAAATATAAAAAATTTACATTAAGAAAGCCTAGGTAGGCCTTGATTGCATTATTGTCCAACACAATTTAAGGGAGTTCTGCACAGTTTGACTTTGAACTTTAATTTTTAATTGCATTATATTGGTGTAAGAATAAATTCGTAGTTCGTTAAAGTTTACAAAGGCCTCGCAATATGATATTTGGTATACCAGAATTTGCTTTCCATAAAGTATGCATTTCGTTCCTTGACTATCAATATTCAATAAAAAGGTAATTATTTCATACTTGCCCATACAATAAAACCATAATTGTCTTAGCTAAATACAACCGTATATATAGATTAACATTGGAATGAAAAATAAAGCTAAATACAACTTGCTGACAACAAATTTAGCATTATTAAGTTAAACAAATCTGCTGCTTCCTACATGTGCATTAGATTAATAGTGCAAACCGCTACATGTATAGAGTCGCGCATACAGTTGATATTATGATCCCTCTTGCGATCTCCCATAATGCAAGTGATCTTTTTAGCATAATAATTGTGCCATATTTTATTGTGCCATATTTATCCATGTCTGACTCCTCTGTGACACTGATTTGAAGATTGTGGATTTATTCAAGTTTCTTTCTCATAAATTAGTGTCACAGTGTTTCAGTTTGCAGTTAATGTATTCATTAATAGAGATATGTTTAATGTTTACTAATAGAAATTATTTTTTTCACCAATTTAATTAAAATAAGGTCTCCACTGTCCTACATGAATATCTGACAGCGACCGCTAAGTGATCATGTTCACATGATGTTTGAATTCATCGATGGAAATGCTAACTTCAGAAATTTGTTAAAATTAGCGATTATGGTAATAACATAGGTCACCAGAAAATGACTCCTAAGCTGTCGCTTGTCAGATCTTAACGTAAGACTGATGATTTGTATTTTAATCCGGGCATTTTTCATGAATATTATGAACATATATTTTTCATAATTTATTTTTGTTTGTTGTGCTTTCCTGATAGAATTTATTTTGTATAAACAATTGTTGTAGTTTTATTTAAGTATATTGTTGAGTTTATTAGTTATGATTTTGTACATTTTATTAATTTATATCCTGTGTATGATACAACCGTAAACAATTGATTATTTTACACCAGAAAATGTAACAGAGGGGCATAATCCTACATTTTTTTAAAAATATCAGTACATCTTCCCCTACCAACCATCCGGCAGGTTGTAAAATTAGATCAAAAACAAAAATCGTGAACTACTTTGGCAAACAACTCCAACCACCAACCCAATAACCAACCGACCAACCAACCAAGCTACAAGGCAGTCTTACACTCTTTTTTAGTATCATGACAAAAATAGTTTTATTTCACCCAATTCAAGACCTTTTATGCTGAAATCGACTTTTTGCTCAACATTTCGTAATTAAGATTCACATAATTTCGTGAATCATAGATGCGTTAAAGTAATAAAGGAAAAATAACATGTTGTGGTTGTTACAAGCCATATGCGATAATCTGATTTGATTGGTGATATCATCTTATTTAATGAGCATCTACTCATTATTAAATGACATTATATAAATTAATTCCATATCAATAAAGATCATTTTATGTAGTTTGAGACAAAGTAGTTTCATCTGAAATTTGAGTTTGAAAACGGTTTTATGTGATGATTGGAGAAAAGATCTTCGACTTGTAATGATTTGACGGAGGCTATTTAAAATAAAATATAAAAAAGACCTGAAAATGAAGTTTTAATATTGATTTTCATTGCTTGTATTCTAACCCATCTCTTCCATCCATAAATCTGCCTATCCGTCTGCCTACCTACTTAAAAAGTTTCCTGTCTTTAAGTTTGTAAATACATACATACATACATGCATGCATGCATGCATGCATGCATGCATACATACATACATACATACATACATACATACATACATACATACATACATACATATATACATACATACATAGAGTTTACAAATCCCTGTCTATTAAGACCTGCGCTTCTCTTCTATATCAGTAAATGAAAGAAATTTCTGAGTAATGGTCAATAAATACTGATTCTCTCAAACAACGCCTTTTTTTTACCCAACCAGCGTGCAACTCTACTGTTAGTCTTCGAAGTACAGTCGGCCATCTTGGTACCTATTATAAACCATATTCCCCTTCACAAAAGACTCCAACCATTATTCAAATCGCATGATTCTTTGTAAATATTACACGTTGACTACACCAGGAATCTATCTAAAGATTGTAGATCTTTCATATTTTTGGTAAATTACTAATTTCTTTTGGAGACAGAAATATTATATATCGAGTAGAGCCTTTCTGTCAATCTACATTACATTCTCTCGCCATAACATTGCCAGCCAAATATCTTCGAATCATTCCATACTGACATAGGGCATATGTACCTTAACCTTACTTTAGTAAAAAAAAGGAAAATCCTGCGAAATATATAGTAAAAAAAGCCATAATTATTTTAATTGCAGTGAAAACTAGCCGATCAAGAGCTTTCGAGTCGAAGCACACAGTCTGTTTTTATTTGGGGTTTTTTATACTCATTTATTTTGCACTGGAATTCAATATGAGATAGCACTTCTAAGGGGCCACATGTAGCTGTATTTGTACAAACACGGTCAGGCAGTGACAAAAAAATTTAGGTATGAGTCTATTTAAGTTGTGTCCTCTCCTTGTCTCAGTCACGTAGGAACAGTGTTAAAATTGAACAACTTAAGTTTGATTGGATGAGGTGGCTTTCCGCCACATCCAATGAGATTCACAGACCAGAAGCACAGAAATATTCTTCATGGTGTAGATAGGGTTAATATATCGGAATCTTCACAAACTAAGATAGCTCTGGAGAAGTTGAAAATATGTTTACCTATGTAAAAAAAAGTGTAAAAAAATATGTTTACCAAGCGGTTGATAAGAAAGTCATGCCATTGCTAAAGAGTCACTTCAGAAAAGATTTGGCTACAACATATCCTAAGAAACATTCTAAGCACGCTTGAATGGCTCAGCTGTTTTTGAAAATAAGTAGGACATACATTTCCGTACAGTTGTTATGGAAATCATATTGTTACTAAAATAGCGACACCTCATTTTTATAGAGCCTATTTTAAGAAACATTCTTCCCTAGTCTGGTTAAAATTGGCTCTGCAGTTCTGGGGAAGATTTAAAAACAGGTTTGACATATGGTTCTTTCGGAGACTACATCAGAAAGGCTGTTCTAGGGAACTGGTCAAAACAGGTTTTTCATCAGGTTGCTAAAGAACACACATCGTTGCTATAGGTGCCATCATGAATAAATGTGTATAACGCATTTCACAAAATCTTTCCCACCAAGTTTTCCATAAGGAAGAAGGGAGCCACCATGGACATAAGTTATAAAGAACATGTCCTAAAACAAATAATCCTAACAGTTAAATAGTAACTGGCTAAGATGTTGTAGAAAGAGACGAAAAATAGTTTTACCCCCTTCGACTGATCGCTGTGGAAGCCAGACTTAATAATGAAGATAACACTTCACAATGTTGGTAGAGTATGTGCTAAGAAACTCTTCCTACTTGGTTCGATACAGACTGAGCCAACGGTATCTGAAAAGTTGAAAATAACAATACTGATAGACAATGAACAAGGAACGACACACGCCATATGCAGGGACATAGCATAAGTTCACTTGGCCTCAGAGGTGGCACATCTACAATACAGGTAGTCGTTGACTTACGACACTATTGATTCCGTCGGACCGGTCATAACACGATTTGGTAGTAAGTTAGTAGGCTATATGTACAGTACTGTGAAATGATGTTATAAAAATCTTTAAGTAGTATTTTATCATAATTTTCTTTCATTATTGTTTTTATATATCATTTTCTTTGTTCATTTTATGCCATTTGTATCATCTCTACACCATTTTGTTTCTTATTTTTACATTGGTCAGGTTTGTTACTGCGAGTAACTGTGGATACGCGGTGGCTCCACCCACCCGGCGAACAATTATACTGCTGTATAAAAGCGGCCTGCGTGCCGAAATTCTGTCTGCCGTCTGTTAGTCTTTCTGAAATTAAATTGTGAAGGCAGCTGTCGTCAGTACCGTATTTTCGCGTATATAAGACGCGTCTTATACAAAGTTTTACTTACCCCGCACCCATGGTGCGTCTTATATATGAGTGCGTCTTATGTAAAATAGTTTTTACACAACTCGTCAAAACCCGCATTTTATATACCGGTACTTATATTTATGAACTTCAAAACCCAGTTGACACTGCCGCCAAAGTCATTGATCTTCATTTCTGTAGCAATAATTCGAGCCTTTAATTTGATCGCTATCGTTGAAACGGCAAGGTTACAGTCACGTTGTGAATGCACCCAGTTAGCTAGATTTTCTTCCATGTTCGTCCATCTTGCATTTTTACCTCTACGAGCTCGTTTCCTTGGATTCATCTTCGTAATCTCCACTCTCTACTTACATTTTTCTTGCTGTGTCCAAATTCTCTTCCAGCAGCTGTGTTGCCACACTCCTTGGCAAACTTGATGACGGCCGTATATGATTTTCGCTTCAGCATAGTGGCAGTTTTAAAATTATTAAAAATGCTAAGCAAATTGATCTCTCATTTATATATACCGGTAACAAGATAGTATTCCCACGTTTATATAAGCTAACCACATACATCGTGCATTTATTGGTCTATGTACCGTAGCAGAGATCTCGGAAACGCTTAATTACGCGTATTTGGACGCAGTTTTGATTTGGGACGCAGAAAATTGCCCACACAGCAGCCTCCATACGCACGTTTTTGTTGCAAAGAGGAAAGTTTTGCGGCAAAATAAATATGTTCTAATCACTATGAAAACTGAAGCAACGCTTTTATTTTAGTTTGTTGCTGACTTCTTTGATCAAAGGTCACCTGCTTTCTTTGATGCATGTGTTATTGAAGGCGCCGCTAAAGGCTCCCTTAGAAGGACCAATCAAATACCTGTTTGTTATTGCTGCGGCAACATCAAATAATTGAAGAACATTGAGACAATTATCTCAGGGGCCTCGAGAGGCCAAGTGCTCTACAGCGCTGTCCGTTATGGATCACTGTCATCTCACCTGCATGGTTCGAGTCTAAGTTTCGGCGAATGTGGATGTGGGAGAAAGCTTGCCAGTAGCTTCTCAAGGGTCGGTGGTTTTTTCCGCGGATTTACCGGTTTCTTTCTCCACCAATAATACTGGCTGCCATGTATAGTCTATCGTGTGTTGAAAAATGGCGTTAAGCCCCAGAACAACAACAAATTATCTCTACCAAGAGGCACAGTTTACAATCAATTATCTCTACCAAGAGGCACAGTTTACAATCATCTGTCCCAAGAAACACAGTTTACAATCAATTATCTCTACCAAGAGACAGTTTACAGTCAATTATCTCTACCATGAGACAGTTTACAGTTAGTTTTCTCTACTCAGAGGCAGTTTACAGTTTATTTCAAAATTAGATGCAATGGTACATCATGATCTATGTTGTTTGCAATTGGACTTGACTTATAACTGACTATACATAGTATGTGATAACTATATATTACAGTTGTCAAAATAGTAAAACTATCTCTAGCTATAATGACATCAATCATTATTATGTTATAATTGATTAATTTGCTTTGGTTTTTATTAAATGTAAGTAACAAGAAAACATAAAAACAGGATTATGTGCAGTATATTTTATTGCTTACAGTGATAGGCCATGAGAGTCATTGAGCAATCAATTAGACCATACTATCAGCTACATGGTCAATACATATATTTCTTCATGAAATTCAAACACATTTCAAAAACAAAAAAAATGTATTTTTTAAGCACTATAATCAATTGTGTATAAGAAGAATGTTAACTGGTTTGTTGAGTCCATCAATATCCAAATTAAGTCCTTTATTCTAAAACAACTCATATTTTTTGTTGAGCTAGGTCCAGTTGAAGACATTGTAGATCAAGGAGCCTTGGGGCATAGGTGTGGCAATCACCTATACATTAGTCAGGTAGTTGGCATGTTTATCTACCTGTATTCCACTTTAGAAAAATAAGTTCTAAATTCATTTATATTGTCCATATTTCATTTGTTGTATGCTTTTTGCACTTGCCAGGAGTCTTCATTGTCTGAAGTAATACTGATGGTGGGAATTTTAGGGCTAGGGTCAATTGCAAGTACATTTACAGTAAAGTTGCCAGATTCAGGCAATTTTGCACTGTGCACTAGGTCTAAGGTATTTATTCATTGATTTTAACTAAATAAATAATAACAATGCATCCTACAATCAATTTATACTGCGTTAGATACTCTACATAATACATGGCCAGAAACCCATCATTATTTGAACATGATTTTCAATTACTTTAAGTTTATGGTAAAGTTTCTGCAATCATTATGACCTAAGGTGACTGCAGCTATGATTGACCTAATTTCTTTTTGACAAACACAACAAAAAGCTCTTTGTGTATTATTTGACTTTACCTATATATACAGTGTGTACAGTGCTTGTGGTAATATTGTTTGAAAATATGCTTCTCATTACAGAAAACCTCACTTTTTTCAAATCCTGTCAAAACTGTATCCATTCATATGGTGCTTACAATCCAAAACAAGAATAAGTACTAAGAAACACATAAGTAATCCAACAACAAGTCTTAAAGAATACATAAATGACCCAACAATGGACTAAAATTTCAGGATGATCTGGTTTCCATCTTTTTTAAACAGCATATTTTATTTTTTATTTATGGTAATGACAGTATATTAATTTATCAATTAAGTATGTTTGTTTTTAAATTCAAGCATTAAAAAACAACTACCAAGTGTTTGCAGACATTTTTCCAATACTTTTTGGAATTGACCTTTAATTCAAGCACTTTTCTCGTTAACCACAATTTAAGTAATTTTCCAGTATGGGTGGGCCCTGATCATCAAGTTGCTGTGAACATTAAAAACAGCATATACAGTAAATATTTTAAAAAGATTTGCAACAAAACTCTTGTGATAGTGCAATTAAGAGAAAGATCTAGAATAAAAATTTGCTAATGTCCTTTTCAGCAACAGTATGTTTACAACACAGGATCCAACACATTATCCAAGCACAAAAAATGCAATCATCTCATTTGCCAACAATACAAGTTCATTTAAAACTCCCACTGTTCTCATTTACTATTCTTATATACCCAACAGCTATAAAATATTATATTTCACATTTATCTAAGTCCATGTGCCGAGGAGGGAATGGGTACTAGCTTAATGAGAATCTGCAAATTTACCCCCAACAACCTCCAAGGGAAGTTTAACATTGAAAAATGTAAGTCTTGTGTCTAAAAAACCCAAACAAACAGATATCATCTATATTCTGGACAAAGTTTTGGTTTCTTAATGTTCAATTGTTTACTCCGTTAATACAAGATCATTCAAATAACACTAAAACACAATCAGATCAGACATCCTACATGGTGTCTTCTTTCTGATGCTGTATCTTTCCCAGACTCCATCCATCCCTCCCAATTTTGAGTTAGAAATTTAGGAGATCCATGTTATAATGCACATACCAATCTCAGAATTGCATGAAAATTGGTTTCCATCTCTTCTTCACTACATGTAAGGAAAACAAATACAAGACTCTAGATTGTTTGGGGAAAAAATTTGTGAAGAGAAATTTGATGCTCTCAACAACTGCACTATCATCACCTCCAACATCAACAAGAGACTATAACAGTGGCAATGACTGCCTGTTTGATAAATGAACATGACCAGAATGGCCCTGATTTTTGGTGGCATTAATATAATTTTGAAAATGATCTCTGATTATGCATATGTCAGTAGGGAAAATACACAACAGGGTGGAGACTGGCTTGCAGAGAAAGAGGTGGAACTAAATGGTTCAAATGACCACTTGGTGGACTTTTATCTCCAAGTCTCTCCAGAATGCATGACTTCATGCTGTGTGCACAACGGGGTCATTCTAGTGCAGAAACATGTTTTGAATTAAGGTTTGATCTACTGTGTGCATGAGTGTCTGCTCATTTTTTTCTCCTAGCTTTGTTTTCATGCATGTATCAAATTTGACATAGTGAGTAGCTGTGTGGGAATTTTGTTTATTTACAAAACTATGACAAGTTTATGGCACCATCCTAAATATATATGGTGAAACATTTTTTATGGCATACTTACATGCATAAATCAAATGAATTCCAGCTTGCATTTGGGTATACTAACAAAAATTGAACCTTACTTCTAACAAAGAAAAACTCGTAACAGATTACAAAATTACAACATGAACGCAAGTGAACCTGAAAGAAGAAAATAAGAAAAAATTTTGCACACATGATAACTGAGAGAACATCAAATTAAAGATTTTTTCTTGTCCTCATATCTTCTATGGTAATAACATCATGGTAATGAGATGCAATTTACCATGGCACAGATATATTATTTCTTGAGTAAAAACAAGCTCTTCAGATGTACATACACTGAGAAAGAATATGAAACTGATATATCTGAATTAGCAATAATCTCAAATTGCATAAAACTAAATATTAATGTGCCAACACATAAACCATTCTGTTGTGAATAAATGTAATATCCTGTATAAGCCAATTTTCACAGCAGTCATTTCTCATCCAAGAAACTCTCATTTCTCAAGATCATGACATAAGGAATGCGAAAGATCTGTAGCCTAATTCAGGTCCTGAACATAAAGAAAAAGCATCTGTGTGATTTATTTGACCCTCCACCATCAAGACCTAAAATATTATTTTATGGAGTTTTACCAAGGTGACATCATACCATGAGTTTTGTAAAATTCATCTTCACAATTTGACTTCAACATTTAAATTAAAGGAATTCTAAAAGATCAAACAAGTTTCATCCAAGCGAATTCCTGAGACACCTTCATGGCCTCATTCAGTGCACTGACATTGGTTCCTGTCGCCTGTGCAGAGAATTCCCTCCCACCTCCCTTGCCATTTATCAAAGGAGCAACCTGCGAGACCCACTCACTAGCCGACAGCCCATTATCAGCAAGTTCCTGGAAAGAAATTGACAAGGAATCAAATACCATTTAAATCCGATGGGAATTTCATTTTGACTAGTATTGTTTCAATGCACCCACTTTACATCTCTGCAGTCCTGGATTCAATCCCCAGATGGGCCACTGCAAGGGTAAAATCAATCTTACAAGGCTGGAAGCTTCCTTGGTTCACTTGACTGCAAAGACTGTACAATATCAACATCTAAGCTAAAGTTGAGAGCTTGCTGTACAAGTGCCATAAAAATATTTTTTTAAAAACTAGCAAGCTTCAACTTGTAAGGCATAATTTATAAAAAACAAAAAAACCGCTGCCCATTTCAAATAAAATGTACCAAATCTGTTTAATACTTGAAATTTTGTGCTACCTACAAAGGGCAAAAATCCTTCAAGCCAGAGCTACTTCCTCGATTTGCCATGTTAATGCATCAATGTACAAATGCATACACAATGGCCAAAAAATATTCTTTGAAGAGTATGTACTGGCCATTGGATGTCTGAGTAGTAGTTTTCATTTAGGATCAGCTAGATCCACAAGATGAATGTGTGTCATGATTCAAGGTAATCCTATTAATTTAAGAGGTGTAGCAATAACAAACTTGTCCTAACAGTCATATGGACAATAATGGACAAAAGGCTAAACTATAATTTCTTCTGAGGTATGACCAGTATAGAGAAAAATGCAAATGTCATTGCAATTATGTAAATTTGAATTTTTAATCCAGAGATGCTCCCAGGATTTTATCATGAAGAGGGAATTATTCCCCCCTTGCCCCCAAAATATGGGGATAGTATAACAAAATTGAGGGGGAGGAGGAAATGGCTATACTTCATTATTTACATATCAATGTCCAACTCTCTTCCTTATCAACTCTCTATGATCCCTATTGAAATCAAAATCTTCAAAAGAGGTTGCCTCTAGTTGTATAAGCAATAATCTGTTCATTGGATCTCTGCTTAATCGGGTTCATATATGTGCATGTACTAAGAACCCCCTTTCACAGCAAACAGGCAGTGTCTTTTGCATAATTCTGCTCCAAAATAAGATGTTCCACAAACATAGGCTCTGTCAAAGTCTGTCTTGAATTAGCACTCTACAGACTACTATGATAAATTTACGATTTGTTACGACCCTGTAGTTAAAGTATGTGTGTGTAAAGGAATCAATTTTGTATAAATCTGTTTTATTTCATTAAATGTAATTATTAATATAATTATATTATTATCGTCTAACATGTTTTTGAAAAAACTGTTTACTTGAGCCGTAGATGTGACTCATGTGAGCAAGTGCTGTGTATGATAACAAGTTCATTACAAGTAAACATTCAGGAATAGCCATGAAAACGATTGGCTGATACTGGGTCAGGCTTTCCTAAATGTCTAGAAGTATTATGAAATTGCATGCGTCCTCGTGCGCGTGCAATTCAAACAACACATTAACTTCATTTATATGTTTGAGATTTTTGTAAGTCGTACACAGTCACGGACAGACAGTCATAATAGAGAGTCAACAGTCACGAAGAGGCAGAAATAGTCGAGTCATACACAGTTGTAGAGTTGTAAAGTCAGTTATACAACTTCTATTACCTTGAAAAAGGTATTTTTGTGCCAGAAGAAGTTGTCTGTTCGTATGTCTATGTAAAACAACATGTTTTGTTAGAAGAGCAATTTTTACTTCATTTTTATGAATAATTGTTTTCCTGGAGAACAACATTACTGATTTGGACATTTTCCCGAAAATATTCAAAATTGGAACTGGACAACACAAACTGTGCTTTATTGTGTAAATTCTGGAATTTTCTGTTAGCCTTTGTCAGACGTGGTCATCAGCCATTTTGGAGCAGAACATTAGACACTTCAGACTGTGTTTAGAACTTTTTACAGGACTTATTTTAACAAAATTTGGATCATTTCTGTAAACCGTAAGTCTTGCTTAAATTATTTACATTATTTCATGTTGTCTAGGAAAATAAATTATTTTTTGTTAAAATTTACAAAGCTTGTTGTGTTCACTCTTTCTTTTATGTTACTCTGAACGAGCCGTAACGTAACAGATTCTATAATGCTATATTAGGATTTTAAGTCCATTAATGCCACAGTCTACTTGTTCCAGCAATTACTTGTTAATCAAATAAATATCTTTACTTTTTAATTTCATTTTTTGATGCTTATTTATTAGATTTATCATAACCTTTTATGCAAGAAATATATGGTTTTGCAGCACATGATCCTGCAGGGCTAAATTATAACTAGAAAAGAAATGAAAATTCCACTCTACCTTTAAATTGGTTGTCTTTTAATTTGACTTGTTTGTTTGTCTTTTCGATATTTAATCTTGAAATACTGTGAATTGAGAGGTTGACGGTCATGCCATCTGTTTTGTTTCCATCCATGTTCTATATTGGGTTCAAATTTAACACCAATTATTGGTTCAAAATTAATCATTCGCATTGCCTTTCACACTTTCCCAGCTCCAATAATCTGATACACTTCCTGACATTACAAATAAATTGCCTTCCTTATAATGATCAGCCAGCACTTGCGGAACTAAATTGTCATCTATAGATGAACAATGTTGAGAATCAGCCATTCTGGGTCTTCTAGAGAGTTCGTTTTAGAAACAAGCATTTGTAAAACTTTCTTTAAGCAAGGTTCAAACTTCGATACAATGCCTGTTACGAATGCCAATTTATATTAACAACCACTCATGTCAAAGCCAAAGGGACCAGGATGTGAACAGTTGCAAAAAAATACACGTCATGTAGCAGTTTATAGTGATGTCAAGCACTTAGGTGTCATGCCACAGACATGTAGCATCATGTCCCACCCAGCCACATTATCCTGACACCAGGCCAACCAGTCCTAACACTAACCTCTTAATACTGAGCGCCAAACAAGGCAGCTGTTAAGTACCATTTTTATCAGTCTTTGGTATGAATCCGCCTGGGTTCAAATTCACGGCCTTTCATATTGAAGGTGGATGCTCTAACCACTTAGGCCACTGAAGTGGCAAATTATATAAAGTCTTGGTCAAATATGAACCAGTTTCCTTTAAAAAAAAAACACTGTTAAAAACATTATCATTCTTTCTGCTGTTGAAAGTAAATTATATACACTGTTAGAACTTGTATAATCATTATTAATACAGTTGAACATTTTTATTACCAAATCAAATTTACCACAATGTGTAGTAGTAATGACATTAATTTACATCTGTGAGACTATGCAATAATTAAATTTTCTGCAGATATCAAACTGTAAATTCGCTTGTTCTAAATTTTACAAAAAATGTCTGGTCTCTCATTATGTTTCTTTTTTATAAACATGTTCACTGTAAATGTATTCAACATACCTTAGGAACACAGCTCATGCAGAGAATCTTGCTGGCCTCTGGATCCACGGAGAAAAACATGGCTGCTGTCTTGGGACTGATAGCTTTCACCTGCTTCATGGCTGCATCCAGGGCCTATAGAAATGAAGAAAAACTGGAATCAATTTCAGCACATTCAATGAAGCACACTAAGAACAAAATCTAGTATGAAAGAAAAATAATCACAAGAAAAGGTTGGATCAGGAGCATTTTCAAACAAATTTTCAAGAGTGGACCAACAGACAGAAAGACATGAAGATGAAAGATAAGATGGATAAGAGTATATGTATCCATGGGAATGGAAACAGTTGTCAAATATTATTAGAACTACATTTGGAACCAATTAAAAAACAACAAAAACAAAATTTAGATAAATGTTAAGTAATTTACTCATTTCAATATATCTCTGCTCCCACTGAAGCCCACCCCTACATGATGTAGATAAATCTATAGCAAAAAGAAAACACAACTCCTCTAAGTACATCAACATGAATATCTTTTAATGATGAGGACCATAACATGCACCAAGTTTCACAGCAATCCACTAAAAATACAACAGGTGTATTCACAAATTTCTGTCATAGAATGCATTTATCTGTCAGTGAAAAGGGAAATAACTCTTGCAACATGAATAGAAATGCTCATTTCTCTTGCTTTAAACTGAACAGTCACTAGTTGCACTAAGCGGGTGTATTTAGTTATGTACAAATACAACCGTGTAAAGTAGCTCCCAATCTTTAGTATTACATGTTGATATTTCCTTATTTACTATATTGCAACAAAATGTCATTTAAACAATAAAGGTATAATTAATATTAGTCTCTAGCTTGTAATTAAGTCATCCAAATTCTTAATGGCTTTTTACCAAGTTTTATAGAAATTCAATGAGAAACATTAGAGAGGTAATAAGATCAGTCAATCAGATGAAAGGTCATGTCTTTAAGAAGACACATGCCTATTCTTGAGTGAAAATAAACTCATCCCACATGCATTTCATAGATATGCATAGGTTTCACATATAATAAAACCATCTTGACGGTATTAGCCTATTACAAAGTGTAACTAAAATCGGGTCTGGAAAAAGTCTCTCAAGCACAAAGAAATTGTTAATCATATCCAAAACTGCCTCATTAACACGTTCAAATATTCCACAGAATAAAACATATTACATTTCATTGCAGAAATCCCATCATTTGTACAAACTTGAAATATTATCAGGCCAGGTCACATTGTATCAACTGGTTTTGGAGGTTATGCCATTTAAAGTATTTTTTTAATGGTGGCCACAATTGGTGGCATATTGGCTTTATCTGTACAGACTGGAAAGGTCTTCATGTTTGGATGCTTTCTGATAAAAATATTTCTAGTAATGCCTATTACATTTGATGGCAAATTTGCATTATTTATTTTTACAAACCTGAAAGGTGTTCATGCAAAAAATATTTTCTGTCAAGGTTGATGAATTTTACAAAGCAGTTTTGGAGAAGTCATTACTTAAAACTTATCTCCTCTTAGTAATAGTTGACATATTTGACTGCAGATTAAAGAGAAATTGTATAACTGAAAGATCTGCATCATCTGGATGCCTTCTGTCAAATCTGATCAAATTCTATTCAGCAGCTTTAAAGGATGCATTTAACGTTTTGCTGTTTATAGTAATGGCAACCATGTTTCATGGTGATCATCTTTAAAAACTTGAAAGGCTTTTGTGTCTAGATGCTCTATGCCAAGTTTGGTTGAAATAGGCTTGGAGATTTCTAAGAAGATATTGAAAATAGCAATTTTTTTCAATATTTGGTAATGGCAGCCATATTTGATGGCAATTTTTTATTATTTTGTACAAACCTTGATGGATTTTATACCTGGATGCTTTGTCAAATTTGTTCAACAAGGCATTCTAATAGATTTACAGCTAGTGAGTTGGGGACATCTCCCAATGGGAACAGATGTTTGTTTTTTTAAGAGTAGTAGTGCCAATCACCCAGCTCCCTGCTGATAAGGACAGCCCTGTGTTCAGCCATGTTAGTAACGGTGTCAATATCTGATTGCCAATTAGCATAATTTTTACTTATTTAGAAAAGCCTTTAGGCTAGGATGCTCAGTGCCAAGTTTGGTTGAAAATTAATCAGCTGCTGCTTGAGGAGTTGAAAATAGCAACTATTCACAGATGGATGGACCCCAGACACCTGATGACATGTGAGAACCATACCATGAGCACCACTGGCATTACAGACAGTTGAACTAAAATCTACCAGATAAACTGTGGGACTAGTTGAAGTAAGAGATTGTTCTCTGCACTAAGTTACAAAAAACAACTTTAGCACCATGAGTTTCATGAACTCAGTGATCTATATGTAAATACTGGATTTTTTTTGCACAAAATCCATTCTTCTTGAAGATAAGTGACCTTGACCTTTGCCATTTTGATCCTGAATTAAATGGGCTTCTTCCTTACCTATATTGCAAGCAATCTACACAGTCTGTGATGTAATGACAGCATTATTATATAGGAAATCTATCATCTTTCTGTCAGTGAACCATAACTTTGCCTTTTGACCCTCTCAATTAATTAGCCTCCTTGCTTACCTCAACCACAAAACCATCCACAAAGATTGGATGAGGTGTGTCATACTGAACCAATGTTATCATGTTTATTCATTCTGGGCCAGTGACCATGACATTTGATCTTTGAACTCCAACATCAAAAAGTTCAGTATCTGCAGATGATGGAGAGCTCAACTTACTAGGTGAAAAATAATTTCATTGTCAGTGACCTTAACCTTGATCTTTTGACAAAGTGCAAGCCACAAAACTTGGTATCAAAAGACTGTGTAGAAACTATCTTTTATTCCTTTCAGTCACATTGACCTTGACCTTTAAGCTTATGAGTCTGAAACAGGATTCTTCCTTGCCCCAAGCACAAGCCATCCACCATGTCTGGTAACTGTGGAAAGTAGAGAATTTGAGTTATTGTGCAGAAACTAGATAACTTCTTTCAATTTTGGGGGCCCCGAGTGGCCGAGTGGTCTAAAGCGCTGTCCGTTACGGATCACTGCCATCTCACCTCTGTCTGCGTGTGTTCGAGTCTAGGATTCGGCTAATGTAGATATGTGAGAAAGCTTGCCAGTAGCTTCTCGTGGGTCGGTGGTTCTTTCCGGTGATTTTCCGGTTTCTTCCTCCACCATTAATACTGGCCGCCATGAATAGCCTATCGTGTGCTGAAAAATGGCGTTAAGCCCAACAACAAACAAACAAACTTTCAATTTTAGTGACCCTTACCTTTGACCCTGAAACCTGATAGGGTTCTTCCTTACCCCAGGCAAAAGACAGCCACATAATTTGGTGACTACTGTTGGAGCAGAATTTGGGTTATTGTGCACAAACTATTCCTTGTTTTAGACACAGCAATTGTGACCACTTTTGAACCTAATATCAATGGGGTTCTTCCTCACCTACAGTGCAAGCCATCAACATAGTTAAGTAATTGCTGATACTTGACAACTAAAGCTTTGAGTAAAAACCAAATTGGGACAAATAACATCTTAACACAAAATAACCCACCATAAGACTGGCATACAAAATAGGGAACAAAAAGTGACTTGTTGAGACATGCATCTTCAGGTCATGGCAATAATATTTACAAAGTTTCATGGCAATCCATAGAAAACTAAGACTAGTTGCATTAATGAGTGAAAGAAGGATGTAACCAGAATAACTATGTACCCCTGACTGGGGTAAAAAAAATAACTGTGACATAGTGGGATTGAGAAAAACCATGCTTTGAAAATTAATCTGGACTTTATTTTCTGCTGTTCTACCCACTCCCACTCCAAAACTGCAAAATGTCCTCCAGATATTTTTATTAATTGCAGCTACATACCAAATGGAATCAAAATTTTTATGACCCTGAGGTCATGGATATCATCCATGAACTCACATGCCAAGTTTGGTTAAAATTTAATATTACCCTTTGCTTGAAATATTGTGTTTATAGATGTTCCATCATGCAATATGTGTGTATACATGTAATTAGGAAATGCTTATTGTGAAACAACTTCCATCAAAACATAAAGTGGAGGTCAATGCAATTTCCATTTAAGATTCCTACCGATACCTTGGAATCTTACCTTTGCATTGGAACCTGCTTTGAATTCATGGACAATACATTTCTGATTGGGATTAGACTCTAGTAGCTTCTTGGCTTCTTCAACAACCTGAAAATTAAATTTAGGATTACTAAATACACAATGACATCCAAGAGATGTAAAGATAGAATCATCAAGTGTCTACAAAAAATAGCAACCATGTGTTGTCTGAAAAATATTGCAACAATGCAATTATCATTAAGTACCTAAAACTTTGTTTCTGTTTTTAAATATTTTTGTGGTTTACTAGAAATGGTATTTTCAATGGTTCATAACATAAAGACGAGGACAGACCTACTGTCTCCAGCACTGATTGTTTATTAGTTCTTTAACTGAGAAGAAACTGGTTGTAAAAGGCTAATTTGTTACACACAAAATGCACCTATTATTTCATTCTTGCAGTATTTTACTTCTTAAAACTTGTGTAATATACAGATTCATCCTTTCTTTTCTGCTATCAACAACATTCTCCATGCATAGGTAGCCTCCATATTTGTTAACTCTTCACCTGTGAAAGAAGTACTAGTCCATATCATGTCCATTCAGGTTAAGAGACATGTTTTGGTAGACTGTAATATGTTTGCAATAATTTGTATACATGTTCATTTTATAATAAAATTAGTTTTGGGAGAACAAAACTAATGTTATATAAATTATACTTTTCTAAAATTATTACATTACTATTATCTTTGTCTAGCACTAGTCCCCAATCCAACATGAAAATTACCTCAAATTAATAATTGGAGGTCTAGAATAAACTAAGTTTTGATTATTGGAACATCATCCTTCTTTGACTTAGACCAAAACTTGAGGGCGTCAGAGTGGGGAGGGAGGTGTGACTCCATTAATAATAGCCTGTAAGTTAAAACCTAATTAAAATTAGTTTTACCACCTCCAACCACCACCACATTTTAACAGCAGAATATTAAAATGGGAGCTCTGCAGCATGAATTTATCCTTTTCTTGAAAAATAAAGAGAAGAAAATCTGCAATTGTGGTTTGAAAGGAGAAGGATGGAATCAAAGCTCTACTTAATATGCCAAATGCTGAAAATTCTCCACTGGATATTGTAAACATTTGAATCTAACTGCCCCATATTCTGAAAAATGCTATATCCAAGCCTGCTTGGAAACTGATCTTAACAGATAAATGATGAGCACCCCAGTAAAAATCTCAGGTATCAGTATACAGGAAGTATTCAGGTTCTGTGGAGTGAAAGGGAATTCCAGCATAAAACCTGTTCTGTTTTCTTAACCAGCCATGATGGAGAAATCTGGATCCAAGTATAATCTTAGATTAAAGAAGGTCCATGTGAAGACACTGTGGATCAACAAGTCATCCAAAAATGTGTAACTTAAATCTGCAAAGATCTAAGCAAATCACTTCCATTGCTCTGGTCAAGATAAAAGGTAAGGAAGTGTGACCAAACAAAACAGCCCAAGAATAAAAGACTCTATAGTCCAGACATAACTGTTTGAAT
This sequence comes from Potamilus streckersoni, assembly GCA_016746295.1. Lineage (NCBI taxonomy): Eukaryota > Metazoa > Mollusca > Bivalvia > Unionida > Unionidae > Potamilus > Potamilus streckersoni. Next base: position 2,501,229 of record JAEAOA010002358.1, on the reverse strand, counting down.
ATCCTGATATGAAGATATGCATCCGAAGGTTTATGAAGATTGCTTAGTCATTTCTATGGAGATTGCTTAGACATTTCTATGGAGATTGCTTAGACATTTCTATGGAGATTGCTTAGACATTTCTATGGAGATTGCTTAGACATTTCTATGGAGATTGCTTAGACATTTCTATGGAGATTGCTTAGACATTTCTATGGAGATTGCTTAGTCATTTCTATGGAGATTGCTTAGCCATTTCTATGGAGATTGCTTAGCCATTTCTATGGAGATTGCTTCTTTTATGGAGATTGCTTAGACATTTCTATGGAGATTGCTTAGTCATTTCTATGGAGATTGCTTAGCCATTTCTATGGAGATTGCTTAGACATTTCTATGGAGATTGCTTAGACATTTCTATGGAGATTGCTTAGTCATTTCTATGGAGATTGCTTAGACATTTCTATGGAGATTGCTTAGTCATTTCTATGGAGATTGCTTAGCCATTTCTATGGAGATTGCTTAGACATTTCTATGGAGATTGCTTAGACATTTCTATGGAGATTGCTTAAACATTTCTATGGAGATTGCTTAGTCATTTCTATGGAGATTGCTTAGACATTTCTATGGAGATTGCTTAGCCATTTCTATGGAGATTGCTTAGACATTTCTATGGAGATTGCTTAGTCATTTCTATGGAGATTGCTTAGACATTTCTATGGAGATTGCTTAGTCATTTCTATGGAGATTGCTTAGACATTTCTATGGAGATTGCTTAGTCATTTCTATGGAGATTGCTTAGCCATTCAATCTCATGGCAATCATGACTGAGACTGCAGTTTCTATTTTGACAATTCTTACGGAATAAACTTATATAAGAGGGAAGATAAATAGGATGAAACTTACAGCCTCTTTTTGAAATCAGAAAGATCCAGAAATATCAACTTTGAGTAAGTGATACATATCTTTCTTTGTTAAAGGAAAAGGTACGTACAAAGAATCTAGATCGGTCAGGTAAAAAACATCCATGATGGAGGACAGTCACAGCAGCAAAGCTGGTAACCCTCTCTTGATGCAGAGAGGTCTGCCATGGCATTTGAAAAATGGCCTAGTCTTGCAGACGGTTTATAAAATAATCTTAGACCAAATTTAAAGAATCTTCTATCGCTTGTTATAATTTTTTTAGTAGCTTGCTTAAATTAACTTGCGAACTTTTAAAGCTGAATTCTCAAACCACTTTTCCTGTATTTGATGCAGAGGCTAACTTTCAAAGTGTAAAATAAAGTGTGAAACGTTCGTATCCTGAAATATTGGCATCTTTCAACAGAAGTTACTGCTATCACATTTTCTAGCTGCAAATGCACTCCACTTATAATGAGATTCAAGACATCATCTGCATTTGCAAGTCCAAGTGTGTATGTGTGTTTGGATTTTTAAAGTAGCTCAGCAATTTTTCAGTTATATCACTAAAATATATATAGTGTGACAGATTAGTTATATCACTAAAATGTATATAGTGTGACAGATTACAGTTATATCACTAAAATGTCTATAGTGTAACAGATTACAGTTTTATCACTAAAATATCTATAGTGTGACAGATTAGTTATATCACTAAAATGTCTATAGTGTGACAGATTACAGTTATATCACTAAAATGTCTATAGTGTGACAGATTAGTTATATTATTAAAATGTCTATAGTGTGACATTAGTTATATCACTAAAATGTCTATAGTTTGACAGATTACAGTTATATCACTAAAATGTCTATAGTGTGATAGATTACAGTTATATCACTAAAATGTCTAGTGTAACAGATTAGCTATATCACTAAAATGTCTATAGTGTGACAGATTACAGTTATATCACTAAAATGTCTATAGTGTGACAGATTAGTTATATCACTAAAATGTCTATAGTGTAACAGATTATTATATCACTAAATGTCTATAGTGTGACAGATTAGTTATATCACTAAAATGTCTATAGTGTGACAGATTACAGTTATATCACTTTAATGTCTATAGTGTGACAGATTACAGTTATATCACTAAAATGTCTATAGTGTGACAGATTACAGTTATATCACTAAAATGTCTATAGTGTGACAGTGATGTCTAGCATTCTGTTCTTATCAAAAGTAAAGGCACAATAACGAGTCAATAAAAAGATAGATGCTGTTTTGTATTACTTTTTAAAAATATTTTTCATACAGGTTTATGTTGGAAAAATATTCAAGGACAATTGAAATATAGAACCCATATTCTCAAGGAGTAAAATACAATAATGACAACAAAAATAAGTCATAAGTAGGTAATCTACACATGATAAAAAAAGCGAGCTGTATTTGCCATTAAGCAGAACTTGGAGTCATGATAAATTCAAACCAAAGACTGACTTGAATTACCAACAGCTAACAATGGATGTGATTGGACTGGTAATTTTGCATCTGTAAGTAGTGTGGCCAGATATATATCCGTTAACATTACATCAGCATTTTGTTATCAAATTATCATTAAAAATATATAACACTTAGATACACGGTAGCTAGATTCCTCATAATGAACCCAGTATGTGTAAAAAAAAAGTTGGTTATTGAAATAGCAGGACTACTTGACTTTACTGACTATCTGACTTTGCTAAATGTTTGTTTTTCTATCTGCATGGCTGGTCAATGCAGACTCCACCAATACTGAAAATAGTGTGCTTAAAACAGGGAAATAAGTGTTCACTGTTTACAATTTTGTCACAAAGCATATCTCTACACTTTCAAGTCATGTTAAATGAAAGCAAGAAGAAACCCATATATAACAATGACTTATGATTGATCTTTTTTGTTTTCAACTTTTAATATATCAGTGAATGCCAGCATATAAAAACAAGGTACACTATTTATTTATAAATTAAAGGAACTGTGCTCTCAGAATGCATGTGTTTATAAATATTTTGTAAGGGAGATCACATGCATACTATTGCCCTTTACCTCATGCTATTGCTCTTTACCTCATACAAGCCCTATTGGACACCTCCATCCATGTCACATTACAAGAATAAAATCATCTTGTGTAACGATTCAAGCAAAACTATCATCATGCAAAAAATGCAAAAACTTGACCATGAAAGTACAACTAATGTATATATAAAGTTAGTCCTCTCAGTTCTTTCCCTAGGGGGTAGGTGCTTTGAAACCCATTCAGAACTGTTGCCTTGGACATAAGAAGAAAAATGGTTGAAATTCAGTGAGGCTGTATAATTGTAGATGCTTTTATCTGTACAGATGTGAACATTGACACCAGGGTTTACAGAACAGCTCTCCTTGACTTTTGTTGAGGCTATCATAAAGGCGTAGCCGACATACTTCTGATCCTCTGTGGTACAGTAAAGAAAACTAAATGAAGGAATTGACCGAAGTCTGATGGTCAGTTAGACATGATTACCACTTCATGCCATTATCAAGGTGATGCATTAGAATTACAAATAGGAAATTTATCTCTTATATCAAGTGTCCATTTTTTCAACACTCATTTTAATGCACCACCACAAATTTGAACACTTTCTTAAAGGATTTTCATCAACTGCTTCTGTTTACAACCACATGTATCAAAAATTTGTTTGTGGTAACCATCTGTCAGATACAAAAGTCTGAATGCATAATAGATGCCTGTATTGCCAAATATATTTAATCAATCTATCTGAAGAATGAAAATAGTACAGAGGAACATAATATTTTAGTGCTGTTAAATTTGGGAAATTGTGTAAATGTTACACATTTTTTGAGCAATTTCGGAAATTTCATGTTACTGAAAATGTTGTGACAGGCTTGTTTACTTCATCTTGGATAATTACCTCTGTCATGATGGCAGCTTTCATTGCCTTGTCCTGGTCATCAAGCTTCATCTTCAATTCTTTCAGTTCCTTCCTCAGCCCATCCCTCTGCCAGTATGGGATAACAGACTGGGCAACTTCCTGCAGGAGGAAAGAATTTCTTGTAGATAATATACTTAACCCAATTATGAACAGCAAACCCTGGCTGTTGTATAATGTAATAAGCTCTATATAACCAGGTATGAACAGCAAACACCCAGATCTTGTCATGTATAATTTACTTGTCACAGCCAGTCCTGGCAAAAATATATACAGAGAATACACAGCTCTGAACAACAGACACCCAGACCCGTGTTGCATAATGCACTAACCTCAATTACTAAGACTATATATGCAAAGAATTTGCATTCCTAGGGAAAAACACCATACCAGTTGCACCTTTTTGCAGGTACTTTACATCTGGTGGAAATACTTTTATCCCATCACTTGAGTAAGTGAATATAATTCATATGATGACATCAAAGCATACAGGTCAAATATAGCATTAGGTTAATAATTCAACTGATCTTGCTAGATTTGAATTTTCTTTACCTTGAAGGTTTGAAATGGCATGCCTTGTTCTCATTATTAAATTTATTTTACCTTGGTCATTGTTCAAAAGCACACGCTTCAGCACATAAATTTGGGGCACCATATTTTTTTTTCCACAAGCCTTGGTCTGATTTTGTGCTGCATAGTGATAAAAGCAGACTGGTTGACCAAAACTAATAATGCACCAGTAGATTATGGTCTATGCTAATGTTTTACTCGTCTTAAGTCACTGTACAGACCACAAACTAAACTTCCAACAACATAATTTCTATGCAAGATCACCTCATTAATATACATGAACCCATTCAATATTGAAACTTATAAAATATTATGATCACATAAGCCTATAATTCAACTTTAATCAAAGTCTAACAAATATGGCTTCTAGAATTTGAACAAGATCCGTCAATCTGATGCAAGATCAATTGATATGTGTAGGTCTGGTTCATTTTCACTTTTTATTAGGATTATTGTCACTTTTGCCTTCAATTTGTTCTTGCTTTTTGTGTGGCCAACAATTCTGAGAAATGTTGTAAGTAATGTCTTGATCATGCAGACAGTTTGGCATGAAGAATGAAGGCAAAAATTCTGTTTCCATAGTAACAACAAGGTCAGTCAATTAGATTCAATATCACCTCATCAGTATGCATGGACCTGGCTCATCATTAAACTAATAAATCTTGATGCTATAAATAATTATTTTAAGACTCAATCAGAAATCTCGTCTACAGTGGGGTAAAAAAGTCAGCCAATCATATTTAAGATTACCTAATTAATATGTGTCATTCTTATTTGTCAGCAAACCCAACCAATATCTTAAAAATAATAAGCTACATAAAAATTGGATCAGTAATTTGCTTACCTGAGTGACAAGCTCAGCCAATCAAATGAATGATCACTCCATTAGTATGCATGGATCTTGCTCATTATGTCCAAGATCTTAATGATTTAGACATGTATTTCATGCTTGATCAAAACTGGATAAAAAATAAAGACTCTTAAACTCAGTCAACAGATGCAAGGTCACCTCATTAGTATCACCTCATTAGTATCACTGCATTAGTATTGCACCATTAGTATCACTTCATTAGTATCACCCTATTAGTATCACCTCATTAGTAAGAGCCACAGTGGCTCATTGGTTAGCATACTCAACTCACAACTACAAGGGTATGGGTTTGAATCCTACCATCAGACCAGCATAGGAAAGCTACTGTGGTGTATCCTTGGGCAAGGTACTTTACTCAAGCTGGTTTTGCACTAAAAAAAAAACCAAACCAAACCATACCTCAATAGTATGCAAGATGTTGCACATTATTGAACTAGTCCAAGATCTTGCTCAGACATTGCAAGTTTAATCAAAACTGGATCAGAAATCTGGTCTTGAGAGTGACAACAAAGTCAGTCAATCATATGCAAGAACACCTCATTAACATCCATGGATCTCACTAATTACTGAACTCATCTGATATGTTAATGTTATAGGCAAATCGTACATGTTTTTTAAAAATATTATCAACAATTTGGCCTCTAAAGTGATAAAAATCTCAGTCAACCAATCTTGTTCATTATCGAACTTGTCAGGGATCCTAATGATATAATCCTGATCAGAAATATGGTTTCTAGAGTGTTAGCCAATCAAATGCAAGAATTATGTTTCGGGATTTTTCTAAGTATCATCTTTTTTTCATGATATATATTCCAAGTTCAAATGATTAAAATTTGATTCTGATAGGAAATTTGGGATGCAGAGTGGTAAAATGCAATTGTTGACAGATGGACAATGCAGAACAGATGCAAGGCTACACTATAGGCTCATGGTGAGCTAAAAGCTTGACTCAGAATTGCTGCTTATACCAAATCTGCATTTCTTAAGGATATCAATCTACTAAAGAAAACCCTGTCTTCAAAGACTACCCCTTCTGCCATAAACTCATACTCTCTCAAGACAGGTGGTCTTTTCTGATAGTCTCACGACAGCTTTTACTGTATACATGATAGACACTTAATTCTGTCTGCTCAGCATATATTTGTTGGTGGGCAGACATTTCAGTCATCAAGCAGATAGTTACTTCATCTAGCTGCACAATCAGCTTGGTGAGCTCTTTAGCTGGAAGCCCTGCAGTCTCCACTTTTCTTCTGAGTTGTTCAAGGTTATTTTCCAAAACTTCCAGTCTGTGGTAAGCCTATCAAGAGAAAAACAGTTAACATAAAAAGCCCATGAAATAATGTTAACAAAAGTGTACCTCAAAAAATATCCTTGGGAAAATAGATACTACTTTGGATAAAATGTTCTCAAGTATAATTTGTATGACTTTGAAAACTAAGCTGCATGCACACACAGACACACAAATATACACAGACACACACACACATGTATAGCATGTTCACTTTAACATTGATATACAATAAGATGTACACGTTTTTCATTAAAAGGAAATTAGGTTTGCAGAGTTCCTTTAAATTAAAAATTGGTACAATGTGTGGTATGTCAAAAATACAGTGAACATACTATACAAATATTTTATTTACATAACAAATAAATACTTTCATTTCCAATGGAGTTAAGATTTAACTGCAAGAAATTTTGTATTGATGGAGTGAGTAAACTCTTCACATCCATGCCCTGTGTATCCATTTCAAAGCGAATAATCACAACTGTCTTTACAAAATGATAAGATGCTTATTTTCTTTTTCAGCTTTACTTTTCATTTTGACTTATTAAATAAACAAATTATTGATTTAAACACAAAAGATGGTTTACGTAAAGACAGTAATGCTACAAAATAGCAAGGTAAGCTTCTAACAACTATTCACAACTATCTTTCCAAATTAACTGATTGCTTCTCTTTCTTTCCTTTTTTAAAGCTTCTCATTCATACTGATTAAATAAATATATGATACAATTATGATTTAAACAAGAAAGATAGTTTAAGTGAAAAAGAAGCACTTAGTTCTGTGATTTGACACCTTACACATCTGAACCAAGTTTAGGGCCTGGAATTATTGAAGTATCACAATATTAAGCAAGACATACAATTACATTTTTTCAATTATGAATTTCCAGAAAATTCCAAGCCAACCCAATATTTTAGTCATTTTTGGGCATATTCCTCCATAATTATTCCAGAATTTGTTATGGTCGTTTTGAAATCTTTTTTTGTGTTAATATACTGTAACAGTTCAAAAGCATGAAACTTTTAGGGTTTACCAAAAAGATGTCACTCTACAGTACAGAGTAACATGACAAACTGTAATTGGCTCCTATCCAAACCATCATGAAGTGCCTGAAACTGTTGTTTCCGCCCTTGCCCATGCATCTACCCACATTTTAAACATGCTACTAATATTGGAGGCAAGAAATCCCTTCCATTTACTGTTATTTTTCTATGTATAACCTGTAATGACAGATGCCTTAAGATGATAACAAAGAACAAACATTTTTCCTTTGAAAATCACAAAGTGCAAAATTCATATTCTAAACTTCCCATTTATCCTTTAACTTAAATTTGCTTGAAATCTTTTTTTTTGTTTTTTGACTTTCATGCTATTTCAATATTATGGTAAGTCAAGGAAAAGCAAAATCACTCAACATGTACAAGATTTTATTTTACAAACATATTGTTTAATAATGATATAATTTAGCCTACCTTTGTTGCCTCTGTTCCTGTAATAGCAATAATTCTGCGGATACCTTTAGAAATGGCCTCCTCTGACACAACTGCCATTTTACCAATATGACCTGATTTATGTAAATGACTGAAATAAATCATAATTTTTACAATTAAACCAAAAACCAGAGTATGATAATGGCTTGAAACATTTACTAAAGCTAAAATTAACAGGAACTTATAATGGGGTTTTGTCCCACAATGACCATTATATTAACAATGTTTACACTGTCCAATGCAATATTATAAAAAAGTGAACTGTTTATTATTTGCCTGCCATGTGGCCAAACCCAGAAAAATAATTTTATAATTTCACCCAATCTGCATTTTATTTGTAATTCATTTACACTCAATCTGCATTTGTGTCCCATTCCTGTCAACATTTTAGCTATCCCCTAATTACTTTTCCTTTATGTATTTTGATTGTGGGTTTACTGATAATTGTTTTCTTTCATTTACCAAAGTTAAGGCATCCATTTTTAACAGTACATTTAGAGAGACAACTATTACTTTGTACTATATTAAAAGTCTGCTTTAATAATATAAAAATGTTTAAAAGTCAGGAAATTCTATTTCATATTTCATTTAGTTTAAATAAAAATTATACAGATACATCATTATACTGATGACAGTTGTAAGGTTTTTTTCAGGGTTTTATTTCTTATTAAGTAGAAAAAATACTGTAATGAATCTGATCATAGATGAATTATTTGTTGAATATTTGAGAAATTTAAATCTGAAATCAATTGGTGTCTTGCCCTGAATACAAGAAACTTACAAAACTTGGTAACAGTAAAAGATAGACTTCCAAGTTACTTTGCAGAAATATCTTTCAGCTGTCTTGATGACCCTGACCTTGAGCAAATGACCCCAACATTGTTAGAACCCTTTCTAATCTCAACTGTAAGCCATCAACAAAGTTCAGTCAATGCAAGTGATAGTAAGTTTTGTGGAGATCATTTTTCCTTATTTCAGTCCTTCTGATGTCTCTTTCTTCTGTTTAACCCAAATCAAATGGTGTCTTCCTTGTTTAAAATGCAAGTCATTCATAAAGTTTAGTCAAAGCATGTGTTACAGAGCTTAAGTAGTTTCGTGGAAATTATTTTTCCTACCTTTAGTCACTGTGACACAATTTGCTGTCTTGATGACCCTGACCTTGAGCAAATGACCCCAACATTGTTAGAACCCTTTCTAATCTCAACTGCGAGCCATCAACAAAGTTCAGTCAATGCAAGTGATAGTAAGTTTTGTGGAGATCATTTTTCCTTATTTCAGTCCTTCTGATGTCTCTTTCTTCTGTTTAACCCAAATCAAATGGTGTCTTCCTTGTTTAAAATGCAAGTCATTCATAAAGTTTAGTCAAAGCATGTGTTACAGAGCTTAAGTAGTTTCGTGAAAATTATTTTTCCTACCTTTAGTCACTGTGACACAATTTGTTCTTAAATCAGTGACCTTAACCTCACCTTTCAAACCATAATCAATTTGTATCATTTTTACCTCCAATGCAAGCCAGATATTGAGCATAATAGTTATTGTGTGGAAACCATTTTCCTTCTTTCAGCTAACCCTTTCATCACTGCGGACCATAAAAACGTTCATGGGGAAGTAAGTCCGTAAACACTATGGACCAACTTTTCGGTCTAGGGGAGTTTTCTTCTTTAATGTTATAGTACCCGACTAAATAACTTTCAGGGTACCTCTAATAACTTCCATCTTGTAATGTAATGTTATATTTGGATGATCTCATGAGTTTAGCTTGTATACAACTAGAAATATCAAACAAAGTAGGAACTTTTAACGTGTTTTTCGAATGTTGAAATTCGTATCCAAAATGGCGGCTTTTGAAGAAATTTAAGAAAAGAGCTATCGAAGGATTTTAATAATTTTGACCTGGTAAATTTGGATGAAAATAAGAGAAGATGTATGGAGAGACAATGGAATGCACTTGTGGGTGACAGTGATGACGATGAAGAGTACTTTGAAGGTTCTGAACCAGAGGAATTGTACACTCCACGTGATTTTGTTTGGATGAAGTCGGAAAACCAAAGAGATTTGTTTCAGTTTTCTGACAGAGTTGGGCACACCCAAGTGTTAGATGGCTCCAGGAAAGCTTCGGAATATTTACAAATATTCTATTTTGATGGAGTTTTTGGAAAAATTGTCCGTTTAACGAACTTCAATGCGACGATCAAACGTGGCAAAGGCGATATAGATGTGTGGACAGATCTCACCTTGGAGATCATTTTGGTTCATTTTATAGAATCTTATATATTATGGACACAATGAAAGAAAGACTTGTGTTGCTACTGTGATTATTCACTAATACATCTTGGGTCAATTGAACAAATTTTGAGAACTTTCTAAGTTTTCTAAGAGGTAATAAAAAAAATTACTTGTATTTTACCTGTTGTGTTACCTGTTTGTACCTGCATTTTAACAGTTGTAATAGATATGCACATTTTTTTTAATTAGTCATAAAATTTTATTTTTAACCTTGATTTTGACACCTAATCCAGCCAGATATCTTTAACATTGGCAAAGTTATGTTGTTTCAAAGTGCACAAGTCATTTTGCTTTACAACTCCAAAGTTAGTGTTGAGGACTATGCCTACAAAATTACTTAGTGATGAAAGGGTTAATGGGACCTTGACCTTTAGAGACTGAGATCAACAAGTTTCTTCACTGCCTGCCCACCCCAGTGCAAGCTACTTAAGGCTGGTAAGGGTATATAAAGAAGAACTAAAGTTATTGTGCATAAACAAAATTGAGAACAAACAGACAACATTACAACATAAAAGCCATTTCCACAGAGTTTAACTACAAAAGCACACCTTTAAAAATTGTACATGTTGCAAACAACAAACTTTAATTTTATGAGACAAGTTGAGATATGAAACAATCAGCTGTAATTAAAGACTTTACGATAAGAATATGGAATATAAATTTTTCATCATATAAAATAAGAGTATGAGGAAAATGTGATGGCAGAGAATGCACTAAGCCCGAGAAGCCAAACTATAAGCAGTATACAAGAAATCCTAGAATCAATTTTACATGACCTTGGCAGCCCATCTGGAATTAACAAATGCATTTTCCAATATGCATAACACACCTGTAAGCAGTCAGTAGCAATTAAGTTAAAACAATCATGGCTCACATACAGCGAAGTAATTGTTTTTCAACAACTTTTCAAAGTTTTGCAAAAGTTTCAAGATTTTTTTCTTCTGTTTTTTTTTTCTTTATGGAAAGTGAATTTTCTAAATATTATATTCTTTATCACTACACAGATACATAAGAAAGAAAAAAAAAACCAAACTAACTAGTGGCACCACTAAAGCAATATATTTAGTTCTAACAATCTGTGCAGAGTCAGACAAATTCAGATAGTTTGGAGAAAATTTATATTAATTTTTCAACTAATTTAAGGATTTCTTAATGATAAAACCTTTTTAGACAGATGGACTGCTGGAAACAACTTCCATGTCCAACAGCCTTAAAGTCAGTAGACAAGAATTTTAATTAGCAAAAACAGAAACAAGGTAATAAAACTGCTATATTGTCACATAAATAAAAGAAGAAACAAAAAAAAATGCAAGCAAATCAATAATTATACAACAATGCTGTGAAGATCTCACGTTTACCTCAATTCTAATCTTGTAAGCTTATATGATTACGAGCACAGTGGCAATGAAGTATGGGTAATCAAATCGAAATTAAAATATGCTAATCTGTTCAAGCCACAGCAAAATTATCTGCATAATTTTCTCTTCATGACTTACGTTCCTCCACAGAATTCCACTGAAGTGACAGATGCTCCTGGCCCAAGCGGGTCTTGAAGAAGATCTTCCACAGCTATCCCAATGCTTAGTACCCTAACTGGATCTGGGTATACCTTGGATATACAATGAAAACAACCAAAGTCATCCAAACATGTTCATTTCAATTAACAACAGCATGCTACTGGCTCTGTCATTATATGACATGGAAAATCAGGGCTTATGGTGCTCTTCCACAGATTAGTCTTAACAAACTGTACAGACTTAGGTCTGCCATCACACAAAATAATGGCAGATCTGGATTTGTGCAGTTTGAACTTGGGTCTTTGTTATAAAGAGAATATTAGTGGTCATTATTATTGGTAGAATTCTACTTCCATCTCCATCAAGAGATACATTGTACTAGGAGATATACCATGTTACTACATTCGACTTGACCTAAACAAATCAAAGCACAGCTGTCCCTCCTTTAAAAAGAAATTCATTTCCATTTATGTTGGTAAAATTAACATGGTTCCACTGAAGCAGAAAAAGTTAAAAAATTCCTAAAATTTCACAAAACATTTAAAATTCAAGTTGGACTAAAATCAAAATGGCCATCTAAATATGCAAAACAAAAAGACTACCAAAATTTCAATAGCTAAATTTGTGGTGTATTTTTCAAACAAAGTACAATTGTCAACCAATTCACTACAAAAGTAAAGTATGCTACAGAGCTGGGGGGCCTAAATGAGATGGAGATAGCCATCTGTAAAGTTCCCAAGGAAGAACTGGAGAGCTTTTACAAGACAAATACATAGGGATCATGACAGATAAATCAATTATCATTAGTGTGCACAAAATCTGATTATTTAAAGCCTTCGTAATAAAAAAACACATAATTTGTTTGGGGATCGTGTAAGTTTTTTTGATGGTAAATATGAGACTGCACTCAAAGCTCTTACCAATTTTGGGAAGAAAAGAAAATTAGGACAGAGAATGGAGTGGGGCTTGCTTCTAGCAGGGCAAATGTCATCATTGAGTGGACAAATGATGTCTTGCTATTGACAGTATTTCTCTCAAAACAGATTTTTTCAGTTCAAGAATTTTTTGAATTCTCACAGGCATTTGCAACTTTCTGATGTCTGCTCATTCATTTAAATCACAATTACAGATATTTTCCCAGATTTTGCTACTTTAGCAAACAGTATGTTTGCTTAGACATGTGTCCAATGTGAAAGGTTTCAAGCGGTTAAACAGATTAAAATCAAAGCTGAGAAACAGAATGAAACCCAAATAACTTTCCACAAAATCAACAATAAAATCTGCTAGCAAATTTCTGACACTTTACCTGTGAAGGCGCCAAAGAAAAAAAAATCAATAAATTTACTTTCATGTTTAATCCAAGATGTTTCCCAACAGTCAAATTAGATGTTTGCATTTTTTATTGTACATCTGTTATGATGCTAGAAATTTATTGATTTCACTTGAATTGAGAACTCCCTGCATTTGTCTGATAGTATCAATCTTTTTTTCCTTTGTATTAAATCTCTTACTGTCACATTTTAGAAAGTGAGACAGAACATTTTGCACAACTTTAAGACGCATGGATTTTTAAATTAAATTAAAACTCCCTAAGGTTTAGAAATTCCTTCAAAAAATTGCAATGGACACAAAAGCCACTTGGCTTGGAGAGTAAGTAAACCAATGACACACATTTTTTAACATGCCAAAAATAATTTAAATGGAAACAATAATTAACATATACATGCATAGAAATATGCCATATATATATATGTAATCATGGTCTCAGACTAGCCTGGTACAGGAAGTAAACACTATATAACTTTTGCATGTTTAAAGAAGTGCATAAAATTCCTCTACTTGGCAGGTCAGAACAGGTAAAGAAATTTGTAGGGCACATACAAATTTTTTTCATGCTCAAAGAAAGATGATGGAAATATTTAAATAAGTTTGTAATTTATGAACATTAAACCTCTCTGCAAAAAGGAAATTTTTTGTAACTGTAACCCCTTACCAACAATAATTAGACCATAATGAGCTCACCTCATCAAACACAGCACGTAAGCCTTGTATTTCTTTGGCCACAGCCAGTTCTGCATTTTTAGCATACACCACCTCATTTTTCTTTGCCATGTTGTTCACAATTTCTTCAACTGCCTTTACTTCTTCAACTGTCATTGCACCCTACATAAGAAAGGAAAGAAAGTAAAAAAGTTTAACAAGGTTTCAATGTAAATCAACATCTTTGAAAACTAAACTTAAAATTATACCTGTTCAAGCAATCATATCTCTAAAATCCACAAGGACAGTTCAGACCGCTTTACTATTTTGTGAGGGAAAATTCCCAAAGATTGCTTAGGTTCTGTAATAGTGTGAAAAGAGTTTCTGCAAACTTAGCAGAAATTCTTTGATTATTACACAAAGAATCATATTTTGATATCATTAACCTAGATATGGTCTTACCTTGGCAGTGAAGTCAAATCGGAGCCTATCTGGGGCCACAAGGGAGCCCTTTTGGTCAGCCTCATTCAACACCTTCCTCAGGGCAAAGTTTAACATGTGGGTTCCTGTGTGGTTCTTCATCACTGCCATTCTTCTTGCCTGGAAAAAAGCCATGTAACAAGATGATGTAGAAAGACTAAAAGTGGTGTAGCTTACTGCAAAGTTGCTATTTAAAGACCATGCTGCATACACGCCAGGTCAATGGTGGATTAAAATATGACTTCTCAATCCTCTAACCAGAAGGTAAAGTGATTGAACATTGGGACAAGTTAGTACAAGATCTTTAAAAAATGTCATAAACGAAACTAAGTAACAACGAATCAAAACTGACAAGTTTTATAAACTTAATCAAATATTTAATAATCAAATTTATAAAATGAAAATTGAAGAGGAACTTCAAATATCACGAGTTAAACCCCCAAAGAAATTTTTAAAAAGTTCTCGACAAACAAAAGAATCATATTCTGAATGAATTCCAGATCCTCAAATGTGCTGGCCTGCCAGCAGTCCTGATATATCAAAATGCAAGGTTCATGTACCAAAATGATGTTTATATTCCAGGAGATTAGAAAATGACAAATTTTAAAAGTCATTTTTAAAGTCTGACACTCTGATTAAAGATGCAATACTGCAGTTGAGGGCATGTGTGCAAATATTATAGTTACCAGACTCAATCATGGATAATGACTTAATATTGCTATCTTTGCAAAATCATTCACTGCAAAGCAACATTGGAAAAATAATGTAATTTATCCAAAAAAAAACATTTAGTTTAGCTATGTAATATCAAACTCAAGGACAATATTATAACAACGTCATTTTCAAGGTTTCCAGGATATTTTCTTTAATTCAAAATTCCAATTGGGTTCCAGGACCTCCTTAAAAATTGGTAAAGCATGGGAATCCTGAAAATGGCCTAGTCCAGATCTCCTCTGAATAAGTTCACAATAGTCCAAGAATAATAATTTAGTCCAATGGTTACTTTGTAATTCCAATGCATAATACAAATGATTCCTCTCAAATTCTCTCTAAGCACATCTGCAGACTAATTTTAACACAAGAATATATGTAATAAAATCCAAATTAGGAATGAAATATTGCTCAGTTTTCTTCATATACATACATACAACCTAAACTGCAATTTTCTCCTACTCCCTAGGTGACATTTCACAATACCCCACATTGTAAATGAATCCACCTGGTCAACCTATGGGAAATAAGTTAAATCTAAGAACCCACCTGATCAAGCTATCCAACTGGAAATAAATAACACCAGACTTGTAAGCGGGTCCTTATTAATATCATTATTATGATCGTAACACCTATTTATAGTACTATGCAATTTACAGGTACTGTTAATATCTTAAAACTGAATCTATATACATGTATAAAAATTATCTAATTTCATGTTTATAGACATTCACTACAATTTACAGTCAATAACAAAAATTACACACAATAAGATACAGTTATGCACCAAAATTGCATGCAATAAAGTTTTACACAGCAAAAAGTTTTGAGAACAAATCGGATAAAGATCTGATCAGAAACATGGCCTCTGGATTGTTCACAAACGCGATCATCAGATGCAAGATCATTAAGATGCATGTACATCAATCATAAATGAACTCATCCAAGATCATGTCATTAAGATGATTGTACATCAATCATAAATGAACTCATCCAAGATCTTGTCATTAAGATGCATGTACATCAATCATAAATGAACTCATCCAAGATCTTGTCATTAAGATGCATGTACATCAATCATAAATGAACTCATCCAAGATCTTGTCATTAAGATGCATGTACATCAATCATAAATGAACTCATCCAAGATCATGTCATTAAGATGCATGTACATCAATCATAAATGAACTCATCCAAGATCTTGAAACAATCTTACATACCAAATCTGATCAAAACCTGATACATGGCCTAAACAACAGGCATGTGCAACCTCTGGCCAGATGGCCACATTCAACATGCAACCTGGCTCCATCTGGTTACAATTACATCACACAGGCATATTAAAAATTGCTATCTGGTCCGTGTGCCAGAGGAAATTGCATATGCCTGGCATATAGTGTTCACTAGTTCAGGTAATCTCATGCAACATCACCTTATTAATATGCATGGATGTTGCTCACAATTAAACTCACTGGAGATATAGATGATGAGATTAGCTATACAAATATGATCAGACTGTGTAATGTTCACAAGCTCAGCCAATCAGATACAAGACACCTCATTAACATGTGTATTATATATACTCGTTTGTTAAGTCCAAGCTTTTACTAAAGCAATTATTACTGCAGATTAGGGGTCATCTTATAAGCAAGATACAACAAAAAAATTTTAAAATGTGACTTTACCATAACGACTGTTTATCTTGGGACACTATATGGGGCTAGATCAGGTCCAGTGTTGGGGAGGTTTTTTTAAACTATTCAAAAAAACCCAGACCTTTCTTGAAAGGGCACTAAAGCAAAAGTCTACATGACTTTTTACTCAAAGTGTGCATAATGCCCAATAAACTTGGATAAGAATAAAATTGTCAAATTTCAAGTGACTGGCTATACATTTGTGTGTGCACAGAGGTAAGTTTTAAAGCGGTGGGGAAGGCAGCCCTACTTCACCCCATCTCCTGTATCAACCCTGCTGTACGTCTTGGGACACCCTTAATTATTTTCAAAAGTAATTTTTTTATAATTTTTAAATGATGGGACACTAAATTTGCAATTGTTTCATGCACTGTAAGTCTTGGGACACCTTCACCAAAAAAAAATACAATAAAGACATTTCAGAAATATTGTTTTGAAAATAATTGTAATATTATCAAAACTCAGTTTTAGTTTGATGGAGGTTAGTAACCATACTGTTTACACAGGTATGGTTATTATGAGTACAAGGGAATTAAGCTCAAAGTACTTTGCTGCCAGACTAAATTCCCACCTACCTAAGACAGTTTCAGGGTTTAAACACTTACAATGACTGGCTTGCACTGCTGTTGGAAACAAGAAAAATCTGCCAATTATAAATGAAGATGCCAAAATAACCAGCTTGCCAATGTATGGGAAATTATTGTGCTAAGACAAACCATACAACCGAAATAGACTGATGATGATCTTAGTTGTTCTTTGTTCAAAATTTTGCCTTTATTTTGATCATTCTTCCTATTCATGTGACAGTTATGAGAATACATGCTGGTTATGAGCCTTGTATAAATTAAATGTCGTTTCATAAAGATTAATCCATAACCACATAAAATGAGCACTGCTTTGTTTTTCCCAACAGACAATCCTTGGTGTCTTCATACTTCTTCAAAGCCAAGCTGAGTCCCTGTGATCAAACTGTGCAACTGACTGACTTATGACCACAGTGTCTCTTACAGACCCAAAGCTCAACCACTACATAAGTAATGATCAAAGTTTGTGAATAGTCAGTGTATACATTTAAGTTGAAGGTTAAAGGCTTTGCAGAGAAAAACAACAGTGGAGAAGATCATGGTGTTGCTGAGAAAAACAACAATACTGTGGCAGAACGTTAATTTAGTGTTTCAAAGAAACAGGTGCATGACTAGTGCAAGAAAAAATCAGTTCTAGTTAATAGTGCCAAACATCTTAAGAAAATTCAAATAAGGGAAGGCTCTTAAGATTATTGGGAGTTTGAACAAGTGAGTCCTAAAGCAGTGTCAAAATGGGGATACAGTCATTGCCATTGTATTGAAGGCCCTTTCCACTGTCAAAATGGGCATGCAGGCATTGCCATTATATTGATGGCCCTTTCCACTGTCAAAATGGGCATGCAGGCATTGCCATTAGATTGAAGGCCCTTTCCAATGTCAAAATGGGCATGCAGGCATTGCCATTACATTGATGGCCCTTTTCACTGTCCAAATGGGCATGCAGGCATTGCCATTAGATTGAAGGCCCTTTCCAATGTCAAAATGGGCATGCAGGCATTGCCATTACATTGATGGCCCTTTTCACTTTCAAAATGGGCATGCAGGCATTGCCATTACATTGATGGCCCTTTCCAATGTCAAAATGGGCATGCAGGCATTGCCATTACATTGATGGCCCTTTCCAATGTCAAAATGGGCATGCAGGCATTGCCATTAGATTAAAGGCCCTTTCCAATGTCAAAATGGGCATGCAGGCATTGCCATTACATTGATGGCCCTTTCCACTGTCAAAATGGGCATGCAGGCATTGCCATTAGATTGAAGGCCCTTTCCACTGTCAAAATGGGCATGCAGGCATTGCCATTACATTGATGGCTCTTTCCAATGTCAAAATGGGCATGCAGGCATTGCCATTATATTGAAGGCCCTTTCCAATGTCAAAATGGGCATGCAGGCATTGCCATTAGATTGAAGGCCCTTTCCAATGTCAAAATGGGCATGCAGGCATTGCCATTATATTGAAGGCCCTTTCCAATGTCAAAATGGGCATGCAGGCATTGCCATTACATTGATGGCCCTTTTCACTTTCAAAATGGGCATGCAGGCATTGCCATTACATTGAAGGCCCTTTCCACTTTCAAAATGGGCATGCAGGCATTGCCATTATATTGAAGGCCCTTTCCAATGTCAAAATGGGCATGCAGGCATTGCCATTAGATTGAAGGCCCTTTCCAATGTCAAAATGGGCATGCAGGCATTGCCATTATATTTAAGGCCCTTTCCACTTTCAAAATGGGCATGCAGGCATTGCCATTAGATTGAAGGCCCTTTCCAATGTCAAAATGGGCATGCAGGCATTGCCATTACATTGATGGCCCTTTTCACTTTCAAAATGGGCATGCAGGCATTGCCATTACATTGAAGGCCCTTTCCACTTTCAAAATGGGAATGCAGGCATTGCCATTATATTGAAGGCCCTTTCCAATGTCAAAATGGGCATGCAGGCATTGCCATTAGATTGAAGACCCTTTCCACTTTCAAAATGGGCATGCAGGCATTGCCATTAGATTGAAGGCCCTTTCCAATGTCAAAATGGGCATGCAGGCATTGCCATTATATTGAAGGCCCTTTCCACTGTCAAAATGGGCATGCAGGCATTGCCATTACATTGATGGCCCTTTCCACTGTCAAAATGGGCATGCAGGCATTGCCATTATATTGAAGGCCCTTTCCAATGTCAAAATGGGCATGCAGGCATTGCCATTATATTGAAGGCCCTTTCCAATGTCAAAATGGGCATGCAGGCATTGCCATTATATTGAAGGCCCTTTCCACTGTCAAAATGGGCATGCAGGCATTGCCATTATATTGAAGGCCCTTTCCAATGTCAAAATGGGCATGCAGGCATTGCCATTATATTGAAGGCCCTTTTCACTTTCAAAATGGGCATGCAGGCATTGCCATTATATTGAAGGCCCTTTCCACTGTCAACCCTAACAGTGATGAAGCTTTTAAAACTTCAGCTGGATGGAGTATATGATTCATGCAATGTCGCTGACTTGCACTCAAGCAATGCACTCACATAGCCCAAAAATTGCCAGTTGATGTTGAGGAGAAAGGAATAGGTTTTTTTTAAATTTGTTAGCGAGAAGAAACACAATTTTTGACATGGTGCATGTAGGAAATATGGAAAAAGCTCCCATATCTTTCGATATATCCCATGTCTTTTGATATGCCACGAAATTCAACAGTGTACCCAGTTGGAGACAAAATGTTGACAACAAGGACTTCAGGAAATGAGAAACAACATTCCACAGTAGTATTTAGTTGCTTACCAAAGGATGCAAAACTGAAGCCAATACTTGTGTACAAACAAAAGACAATGCCAAAAGAAAAGATACCAAGTTAAGTAGTTGTAACCATTAACCCTAAAGGGATGGGTAGACTTATAGGAGGATCATAGAGAAATTCACTTTTATCAGCCCTACAAAGGGGGGGGGGTCCACTGACAGTGGAACTGACTAATAACTAAGCATATAAAGTATGATGCTCTTAAGTTAATTGAGTTTCTGATGATATAAGCTTATAAACCAAGTCAGATCACAATCTTTTAATGTGAATTTTGAGTGTTTACATGCTCAACCAACTGGATGCATGATTTTCTCAATAATATGAGTTGATGTCACTCATAACAGAATTCATCTGAGATCCTGATGACATAAGCTTACATACCAAATATGATTAAAATCTTTTCTGATAGTGGTCTCCTCTTGAACAGACCCCCTCAACAATGGTCACATACTGTTTACAGCTAGAATCCTTTGGTAATGAGGTTTTGCTCAAAAGTATCCCTCAAGTAAGGCAACCCCTCTAACTTGACCAGCGGCCAGCATATTAGTACAAAAATGTAAAATTTACCCCTGACATGTGGACATATTTAATTTTGATATATGTCAAGAATCAATTCATAATTCATGCAGTAAGGTAAGTAATCCAACAATAATCATTACCAATTCAAATTTTCATTAAAGAAAGAAGTGTTGGCAAAAAAAAAAATGTACCACCACTAAGGTCAAAAAATATATAATTATCTATCAAATCTGATGTTTATAGGGAATGGGTCAACAATATTGTGATATAGTTTTGGGCTTTACACAGCAGATAAGTTCTTCTCCTTGATAATTAGCCACAACTGGATGTAATTGTCAAGATCATAACATGGTCAGCACAGGTCATAACATGGTCAGCACAGGTCATAACATGGTCAGCACAGGTCATAACATGGTCAGCACAGGCCATAACATGGTCAGCACAGGTCATAACATGGTCAGCACAGGCCATAACATGGTCAGCACAGGTCATAACATGGTCAGCACAGACCATAACATGGTCAGCACAGGCCATAACATGGTCAGCATAAGTCAAATATAGAATTTGTGGATTCACACACAGAAATTAACTTTGAACAAAACCTAGTACCAGACAAAAACTGAAAAATCACATGACAGTACATGTATCACTTCATTTATAATCAAGGCATTTCATCTGCTCCACAAAAATTTTATCTGCATAATTAAATTGAAGTACTCTACAATTAGCAGCATATGATCAAATCATTAGAAAATTTAAAAATGTCATCACATAAACAGTATTAATACTTTTGAAGAAAAAGTAAAAGTTATTCAATCTGACAACAATAGGGAGAGTTCAAGAGTTCTTGCCAAACATTTCATGTTCAGAAGATTCACACAGACAACATCAAAACAAATAAGGATAATATTCTGCAGCAGTATGAAAATGGAGTAAATGGAAAGAGAATTCTAAATGCCAAGCAATGCATATACTAAGATTTAAATGATTTTTTATGGTTTTGTAATGTGCATGCCAACAATACCCCACTCACATTTCTTGCTTAAGAATAATAACTATTAACTTGAAACAACTATGTCATTAGACAAGAACCTTTCAATAATTACTTTTACATTAAGATATTATATGCTTTGAAGTTTCTTCCTAGATAATCACACATATGCATACATATACTTCTCTCAAATGTAGTCCCCCTCTGGAAAGGCCACCTATCTTGTACAGCCACTTTCTCTGTGCAGAAGGAGTGGACATAGAGGGAGACCACTGTTCATGGCTTAATCAGATGCAAGACTCCCTCACTAACATGTGTGAATGTTGCTTATAATGAAATTCATCCAAGATCTGATTATATAAGTTTACATGGCAAATCTGATTAGATATAGTCATTAGAGTGTTCACAAACTCAGAGAATGAGATGCAAAAATGTATCATTAATATGTACTGATCTCAATCAAAATCAAATTTATCTGAGATCTTGATACAAGCTTAGATTTAAATTCTAATTAAGATCTAATCAGAAATATGGCCTTTTGAGTAAATCAGATGCAAGACCTGCTAGTTAATGTGCATGGATCTCACTTATAATTGAACGCATCTGATATCTTGACTATAGAAGCCTACATATCAAATCAGAACAAGATCATGTCAGATATATGGCCCTAGAATGATAACAATTTAGGCCAATCAGAAACACGATTTCTGCATTAATGTGCATGGATGTCACTTGTAACCAAACTAATTTTAGACCCACATACAAATCTAATCCAAATCTGGTTAGAAATGGCCTCTAGAAGTGTTCACAAATTCAACCATTAATATTCAAGGTCACCTCATTGATATGAATGGATATTACTCACAAATGATGTTGTTCTGGGGCTTAACGCCATTTTCAGCACATAATAGGCTACACATGGCAGCCAGTATTAATGGTGGAGGAAGAAACAAGGAAATCCACGGAAAGAATCACCGACCCACAAGAAGCTACTGGCAAGCTTTCTCACATATTTACATTTGCCGAATCTTAGACTCGAACCCACGCAGACAGAGGTGAGATGGCAGTGATCAGTAACAGAAAGCGCTTTAGACCACTCTGCCAATCAGGGCCCCATTCTCAAATGAAGTCAAGATCTTAGTAAAACAAACTTGCATAGTAGATTTGACTAAAAATCATAGTGATACATGCTTGCTTACCATCTCTGACTCAAGATCTTAGTGATACAAACTTGCATACCATATCTGACTCAAAATCTTAGGGATACAAGATTGCACACCATATCTGACTCAAGATTGTAGTGATACAAGATTGCATACCATATCTGACTCAAGATCTATCTTAGTGATACAAGATTGCACACCAAATCAGACTCGAGATCGTAGTGATACAAGATTGCATACCAAATCATACTCGAGATTGTAGGGATACAAGATTGCATACCATATCTGACTCAAGATCTATCTTAGTGATACAAGATTGCACACCAAATCAGACTCGAGATTGTAGTGATACAAGATTGCATACCAAATCATACTCGAGATTGTAGGGATACAAGTTTGCATACCATATCTGACTCAAGATCTATCTTAGTGATACATGCTTGCATACCAAATCAGACTCGAGATTGTAGGGATACAAGATTGCATACCAAATCAGACTCGAGATTGTAGGGATACAAGCTTGCATACCAAATCTGACTAAAGATTGTAGTGATACAAGCATGCATACCATATCTGACTCAAGATTGTAGTGATACAAGTTTGCATACCATATCTGACTCGAGATCTATACCATATCTGACTCAAGATCTAGTTTAGTGATACAATCTTGCATACCAAATCAGACTCAAGATTGTAGTGATACAACTGACTCAAGATCTATCTTAGTGATACAAGATTGCACACCAAATCAGACTCGAGATCGTAGTGATACAAGATTGCATACCAAATCCTACTCGAGATTGTAGGGATACAAGATTGCATACCATATCTGACTCAAGATCTATCTTAGTGATACAAGATTGCACACCAAATCAGACTCGAGATTGTAGTGATACAAGATTGCATACCAAATCATACTCGAGATTGTAGGGATACAAGTTTGCATACCCTATCTGACTCAAGATCTATCTTAGTGATACATGCTTGCATACCAAATCAGACTCGAGATTGTAGGGATACAAGATTGCATACCAAATCAGACTCGAGATTGTAGGGATACAAGCTTGCATACCAAATCTGACTAAAGATTGTAGTGATACAAGCATGCATACCATATCTGACTCAAGATTGTAGTGATACTAGTTTGCATACCATATCTGACTCGAGATCTATACCATATCTGACTTAAGATCTAGTTTAGTGATACAATCTTGCATACCAAATCAGACTCAAGATTGTAATGATACAAGCTTGCATATCATATCAGACTCAAGATGTTAGTGATATACAATTGCATACCAAATCTGATCAGATTTGAAGCTTCTAGATTGTTCACAAATAAGTCAACCATATGGCCTGCTGAGAAAAAAATTAAAGTAAATGTTATCAAACTTTTGCTCCCTATATTTTAAAAGCTATAGATTTCAAAAGTTCTAGTTTTTCAATGTCATGGCCTCACCAAGTGAATAATTTACATAGGCAAGCAAATGTCATGATGCTGATTATACTTCAGGAAATATTCAATCCAATACTCTCAAGCTTGTAGCTTTCCACCGAGACATCAAACAAAACAATTTGCAGGATGGACAACTTCGTGTTTACATTGTGTATTTACATTTTGAGATACAATATTGAAAGGACATATTTTGCAATCTGATTGTCTTTTATTGCAGACGTCAAAAAGGCCAACTGACAAGAAACAATCTGAAGTTTATTTGCTCCTGAACAAATATCAAAGGCCAGTAAAACTGAATTTTCAGTCATCTAAGCAGACCTCAGTTCAAAATTGTGTATAAAGTTGTTGAACAATTTAAAAAGCTGGACAAAATACTGAAATTTTATACAGAAAAATGGTGTGAAATGTCTGAAAATTACTGAAAAAAAACATGTTTACTTGACTTACCTGTGTAGACTTTTACAACTGCATGCTCCTTATCACACGAGCTGTTTCTCATGTTCAAGTTTCCTGTACTGTCTTAGCCGCACAACTCCACACCACTGACTCTTTATTTGAATTAGTTTTGCTATAGCAGTTACAATTGTGTAAATGTGATTTTCAACATAAAATTGCTAAACAAAAATAGGGATTGAAGGTCCAATTTGGATAAAGCAGAGAAAAATAGGGAGCCTGACAAAATGGAGGAAAAACCAAGACCAATGGAAAGACATTACTAGGGTCAGTCTATGAGATTTTCAAAGGTGTGATATTATCAATTACTTCAGCATACCTAACTTACCTCATCAATAGATATCTTAACAACATCTCCAACTCTCAGGGTTCCTTCAATTACACCAATATGGAGAACATATCCTCCTCGAACCTGCACATTCCTCACAGTGAACTCTACATCCTGATAAAAGCAAAGAGAATGAGCATCAATATCACACAAACATGTTGGTACATTACTATGTTCTATGAACTCAATTTATTCTGGGAGTACCAATCTGCACACATTTCACACAGGCAACTAATCATTAATTAATGTACCCGACATAATGTCTTCACCATTAATGTTTTTGTTTTTTTGTTGGACAGAGGCACAGCCATGAAATTAGATCCTAAAGAATAATACATTTTGCAGAAAAACTAAAGCCTTTCTTTAGGTACTGCAATTTTGGCCCGTATCATGTATCTAACAGATTTCCACACATAATAAAATTCCTTCACACCTGTTGTAATGAAAGGAAACAGCACAAAGTCACCATCCGGAGAAAGATGCCCATCTACAAGCTGGATCCAACTGTATAGACCCAGATTTGTCATAACATGATCTGGATCTGTGCAGTTTGCTAGGATTAATTAGATAACAAACAGCACAGACCATGACCTGTAGACACATTATGTGATAGCAGATCACAGCCATGCTGCTGACACTAGGACCTGACACAATATCTCTACTCATTCACACACCCACACCAAACACAACACAGCTGCCAACGCCAGAGTATTAAAATACTGACTGCTTATGACAAAAAAAGTGATTTTTACTAACAAATATTGATTTCTAAAACTTTAAGACATATATAACTATTTACAACATCTACAAGCTTGGACAGTAACTTAAATTGTTTCATGTCAAAGATGCATATGTTGTACTTTTGCACTATCTGAACAAGCACCCTCTTCTGTTCTGGTGCCCATACAAAAGGTGCAAGAGTGTAACACCTCAAACTCAGACACATGCTATTATGGGTGCCTGTACCACACCATGTTTTTTAATCATTACTGATTCCAATGTACCATCTTTTATTGATGATATGAAAATTATGCATGATTTTTTTTAATGAACCGCTTTTGCTCTAGCACACTAGCAATCTTTTTTTTATTTTACTGACTGGAAAAATTAAATGCGAAATAAATTGCCAGCTAGACTAGCAATTTAATGAGGAAGGTTCATTCATAAAAGAAATTTAGTAAAATGAACTTCTGATCTAATTACATCAAGGTTCTCTCTGTTATTTATAACATTGAAAATTGAGTCTATGTTGTTGATGAAGCAGCTTTTCCAAGCTGTTTTGTGTCATGGGCACCTCCATGCCCAAAGCGAATCACAATTACACAATTTGCAAAACACACAATTTGCAAAACAAAAAATGTTCTGTTACTAAATGGCTTCACAAATCTGAACATGGCATAATTGTTCTTCCAGTTCTGTTTTCTTTTCACTGCTGAAGAAAACTCCTTTTTCTTCTGCCTGCCATTCTGACATGATTAGAAGATGAATATTACGAAGAAGAGATACAGTGAGAGCAATCACTGCTTTGTGCAATCCAATATGGTGGTTAAAAGACGCATGGTTTTCAATGAACCAATCATATTAGTCTATATCCCTATATACATGTGATACATTTACTCTCAGAAAGGAAGTGGGTGCCTGTTTTAAACAGAAAATTGCTAGGAAATTTTTAATTAATTTAAAATACATTATTAACAATAAAAATGTACACCTGTATTCAGTTCCAGAATATGGGGCAAATACGGAAACAATGGGACACTTGGAAGCTATGCACATATGCAAGGATGCATGCATGCATACATGTACACACACACACACACATTCTCCATTCTCATGCTGATTACATAATCCTCACCATTTCTTCAAAATGCATGAAGATGATAATCAGAATTATAAATCTGGATCAAATTGTTTCATGTATTTTACTGTATAATTATAAATTATCATGTTTATGCTGTTGGGGAGTACAGGTGATACTTAAGTACTATGGGGCAAGCTTGCCAGGCACATTTACTCTCAGGGCATTAGGGTGATACCAAAGTACAAATTGGCAAATTTACCAAGTTCATTAACTTTTGCGGAGTGTGGGTAGTACTTAAGTAGTGTGCAAAACTTGCTAGGCCAATTTACTTCTGTGGTGACTACAATATCCAACAGTACAAGTGATGTAATTTATTTAACATAAATTGTATTTGTCAATATTAAAAAAACCTGTATTAACAATTCTCTTTTTTAGCATAAAGTGAATATAAATCTTGTTCTCATTACTGACAGATGTAGGTACAGGCATGTCTACTATCCACTGACAGAATGAGGAACAGACCTGTCTAGTGTTGCTGACAGATATAGGTACAGGTATGACTAATGTCCATTGACAGATTAAGAAACAGGCCAGTCTAGTATTACCAACTGATGTAGGTACAAGTCCATCTAGTATCTAATGAAATATGAAGGTATAGGATGTTTAAAGATGAATATTGAACACAACCTCAATAATTTTTTACAGAAAGTAAAATTATAAACCCACCCAAATTATCATTTTGAGAAATATATTTTATCTTTTTATGATTCTGTAGTAATTTTCCAATTATTAAAAAAATAGTAATTTGAATTTTAAACTAATACTCTACAGCAGTTCCTTAAAATGAAGCGGAATTACTGAAAACATACCTCCTCATTTTCCTTGACCAGGAAGCCTTCATCATAAATCTGACCTCCCTGTTCTGCGTAAAAACATGTTCTGTCTAGGAGAACACCACACTCCATTCCTGATGAGACTTCCTCAACAAACTCTTTGTTAAAACGTAAAGCAAGCACCTTTCCAGAGCATGGTTCAAAGGCTGGAATTTGACAATTTTATAGTCTTTTACAAAACTGAAAGAAATAGTCCATACTTAATTAAAACACCTTTCAAACTAGCTCATGTTAGAAACTATTTTTGTCAAGAGATCTAGGCCATGTGCATATATGCATGCAGCATAAGTAAACCATGCTGAAAAAAGGTCAACACTTTTTTTCCTTTGTAAGGCTCATTACAAAGAGCTTGGATTTCATTTTCCTGCATATATTTCTTTTGTTTTATTACAAGTGAAAAATCTGGGTTGCAACTTAAATACCTTAGCATGAGTTGAATACATCTTATACTTTATTCAAAATTTAGGGCTTGAGAACTCATCAAAAAGTGGAGACAACTTCTACTAACAATTTTGGAAGATGTAGTATATAGGATTTTCAACTCATTTAAATTAAATTTTTCTTTTGCCATACAACAAAACTCTTATTCAACATTATATTAGAAAAGACATTTGTTTTAGTAAATTGTTTCTCAAAAAATACTTACCAAATCACAGAACATAAGAAAAAACCTCTGAATCCAGCCATCCCTGAAAGACCAAAAATGGCTTTCCATCTATATATCACACACCTGAAGGGAACTTACAGATTAATTCCCCTTGCATCCTTTAGATAGCTAACTGTATCCCTGATGTTTAACAGCTTAAGCTTCAACAAAACCTATAACAGGATGCTTGCATTTGTGATGAATCATGTGAGGTATTGATAGTAATTTAATCGGATAAGTACTTTCAGAGAAATATCATTTACTCAATTTTCTTTCCTTGTCAAAGATATTACCTAATGACATTAACAACAGAAAAGGCTGGAGGAGGAAGAAATATCTCGTGATCACTTTTGAGATGCTTTTCCACCCATGGACATTTTCTGTATGATTCAGATAGCATACAAGTGTCTTTCGGTTTCACCCCTTTTGACAGATCAGTCTTGGAAAGGGGGTGAATACTTATTTTTTTATTGCCATTAGATGGTAATTTGTTTTTAGATAAGAAACGGGGTTACATCATAATCGGGATGAGCTAGGTCTCATTCAGGTCCATGGATTACTCATCCTGCAAGCTAAAGCAAGTCTTTTATGATAACAGCTTCAGCAAGGTCAAAAACTGGGACTCAAATTTAGATGAGTAGAGTCACATTCAATAAATAAGGTCAGCATGAAAGGCTTGGATATATGAAAATTGTTTAAGTCAGAAGATTGTTGTTGTGGCCAATATTATCTCTCCATGATGCCTGAAGCTGTTGATATGCCAATGAGTAGATAGATCAAGGATGACAGGCCAATTAGTGATGGGTCAAAGTTGGTAAGCCAACGAGTACATGGATCCAAGTTGATAGACCAATGTATAGATGGATCAAAGTTGATATGCCAATGAGTAGATAGATCAAGGACAGGTCAATGAGTAGGTGTATCAAAGTTAATATGCCAATGAGTAGATGGATCAAGGCTGATAGGCCAATGAGAAGATGGGATCAAAATTGATATGCCAATGAAATAGAAGGATCAAGGTTGATATACAGCACAAAGTTGATATGTCAATGATTGGGCAGTGTAAAGCTGCTAAGGAATTGAATAGGGGGATAAAAGTTTTTGTCACTGGAGAGGTGAATGAAAGTTGAGATGCCAATAAGGAGGTTGATCAAAGATGATATACCTATGAGTGGCCTGTACAGAATTGCCATTTTATAAGCAAAGTGGATATGCCAATGAAAAGTTCGATCAAAATGTTTATGAAAATGAAAGGAAAGCAAAACTGTTATGTTCATTGTAAAACACTCACTGTATTATCAGCAGTGTAGTTGTACTGTATTGTAAAGTCACTGTAATATGCTTCATTGTAGCAGTGTAGCTGTACTGGTTAAATGTAAAATACTCGCTTTAATACCCTTGACTGTCAGCAGTGTAAACATATTGGTTAAGTGAAAAAGCAACAACCATCATACCGCCAACTGTAAGCAGTGTAGTTTATGGTTTTATGGGTCTTACATCATTTTTAAGCACAAGAAGGCCACAGGAAGAAACACTGACTCTGAGGAAGCTACTGGCAAGCCTTCTCATATAAACATGTTGGCAGAACCAAGATTAGAATCAACATCAGCAGTATCGTTGTACTGCAAAATACTCACTGTCATGACCCTGACCGTCAGCAGTGTAGTTGTACTGCAATATACTCACTGTAATGCCTTTGACTGTCAGCAGTATAGTTGTTCTGCAAAATATTCACTGTAATGCCCTTGCCTGTCAGCAGTGTAGTTGTACTGCAAAATACTCACTGTCATGCCCTTACCTGTCAGCAGTGTAGTTGTACTGCAAAATACTCACTGTCATGCCCTTACCTGTCAGCAGTGTAGTTGTACTGCAAAATACTTACTGTCATGCCCTTGACTGTCAGCAGTATAGTTGTGCTGCAAAATACTGTAATGCCCATGCCTGTCAGCAGTGTAGTTATACTGCAAAATACTCTGTAATGCCTTTGACTGTCAGTAGTGTAGTTGTACTGCAAAATACTCACTGTAATGCCCATGCCTGTCAGCAGTGTAGTTATACTGCAAAATACTCACTGTAATGCCCTTGACTGTCAGTAGTGTAGTTGTACTGCAAAATACTCACTGTAATGCCCTTGACTGTCAGCAGTGTAGTTGTATTGCAAAATACTCACTGTAATGCCCTTACCTGTCAGCAGTGTAGTTGTAATGCAAAATACTGTAATGCCCATGCCTATCAGCAGTGTAGTTATACTGCAAAATACTCACTGTAATGCCCTTGACTGTCAGTAGTGTAGTTGTACTGCAAAATACTCACTGTAATGCCCTTGACTGTCAGTAGTGTAGTTGTACTGCAAAATACTCACTGTAATGCCCTTGACTGTCAGCAGTGTAGTTGTATTGCAAAATACTCACTGTAATGCCCTTACCTGTCAGCAGTGTAGTTGTAATGCAAAATACTGTAATGCCCATGCCTATCAGCAGTGTAGTTATACTGCAAAATACTCACTGTAATGCCCTTGACTGTCAGTAGTGTAGTTGTACTGCAAAATACTCACTGTAATGCCCTTGACTGTCAGTAGTGTAGTTGTACTGCAAAATACTCACTGTAATGCCCTTGACTGTCAGCAGTGTAGTTGTATTGCAAAATACTCACTGTAATGCCCTTACCTGTCAGCAGTGTAGTTGTAATGCAAAATACTGTAATGCCCATGCCTATCAGCAGTGTAGTTATACTGCAAAATACTCACTGTAATGCCCTTGACTGTCAGTAGTGTAGTTGTACTGCAAAATACTCACTGTAATGCCCTTGACTGTCAGTAGTGTAGTTGTACTGCAAAATACTCACTGTAATGCCCTTGACTGTCAGTAGTGTAGTTATACTGCAAAATACTCACTGTAATGCCTTTGACTGTCAGCAGTATAGTTGTACTGCAAAATACTCACTGTAATGCCTTTGACTGTCAGCAGTATAGTTGTACTGCAAAATACTCACTGTAATGCCCTTGACTGTCAGCAGTGTAGTTGTACTGCAAAATACTCACTGTAATGCCCTTGACTGTCAGCAGTGTAGTTGTACTGCAAAATACTCACTGTAATGCCCTTGACTGTCAGCAGTGTAGTTGTACTTTGGCAGATCATCGGTAGGAGGGAACCCTCTGTTCCTGAGATCACTGATAGCATGAACATCAAGGTTGATCTGATCATTCACAACTCCACCTGTGCCTTGAGACTTCAGCTGGAATTAAGCAAATCGAACATGCACTTTTTATCCATCTACTGTTTAACGTGTTTATTGTAACAAATATAATGTTACCATGCATATACTATTAGCAATGTTGAAAGGACGAATACATTCAAAATTGTTTTCAGAAACCAGCAAGAAAATGTAATTTGCGAAATGCAAACAAAAACATACCTTTATATAGACATTTTCATCGGACTCTTGAATCTAAACTGTATTATCACAATTATATTATTATAATTTTAAGAGGAAGCAATGACATATATACTAAATAAAAATTTATCTTGTTTTATAAAAAGCTGCAAACATAATGGCAAGGAATTCACTCAGGGACTGTCTTTCTACTGACTCAAAAGAGCTAATTGAAATCCAAGATAATACTTTTTCTCCTGTTCAATTACTTACTGTTGATACCATCTCTGACATTCCCCAGCTATAGCAAGATTCTCAAACTGACATCTCCGGTGGCAATATCAAATGTGAGATCAGCATCATTTTCATTTATGACCAACTAAATATCTTAAATCCCTTGCTGATAACCAAATGTTGATATGATCATCCATTTGGAAAAAGATTGTGATTACAAGATTTTTACGCCGGTCACCACGGTGGCCTGATTAGATGTCAAATCGATCAATATCGTTTAGGATCAACTAGATACCATATGAAAACTTTTAGTGAAACATGTCTATATGATCTTTCATTTAGGAGTAGTAGTGAAAAAAAAAAACAAACTAAACTCTCATGATGGCTGCCATGGTAATTTTTGAGACTACATTAGCAACATTTTCAATTAGGATCAACCCAAGATCATTTATAATCAACCAGACATACTTTAGGATCAACCAGACATCATTAAGAAGTCTTTTTCTGAATGGCCTGTCCAAGTGCAGTTGTGATAAGATTAAGAAAATGACTACTTTAGTGTGCAAAATGTCTGAATAGCAACACTTTCATTTAAGACCAAGTACACCTTAGGATAAATGTGAATATAAAGTTTCATGGAAATTGAACCTCAGGTTTCTAAGAAGTAGTGATAACAATGTTTGACAGTACAGCACATGTGATTACTTTTGTAACTAGAGATGAATGCACTTTTTCTTCTAAAGACATTATTCAACAATCAAATGTATCATAACCAAAAGATTTTTGTACATTTTTCAGAGAAATCACAAACAAAAATGCAAGTCACAATTGGAGTACAAAAAAAATCCAAGCTATGTTCATCATCTAAATAGAATTGAATAAACTTAAAGTGGGGCAAATATTATTTTTAGTTTTTAATTTTCTTTTACAAGCACAGATATGTGCTTATTTTTCTTACAAAGAAAAAGAAGAGTATAGGGAAACCTCTGTAGGTATATTTTCTGTAATCTATTATTTTTTTCAATGTTACTAATTAGCCTGATCTTACAAATGCAAAGATGATAAGATGATGTAGTACCACAAAAGGTAAGAATGGAATTTTAGCGAAATTGAAGTTAATATATTAAGGTAAAACAACATTTGTATATCCTTCAGTACAAGAGAGATAGTTACAAACTGCAGAAACAGATCTACTGTTGTATAATGCACTAGCCAATCTGGGTCTATGCAGTGTGCATGGAGTAATCAATAAAATAAACAAGATGTATCCTGATCTGCCAGTGTACTATCAAAGATGCTGCAAGGACTTTATCCAAAGGAGAACTCTTACCCCATTGTCACCAAACAAAATAAGGGGGTAGTTGACTGAAGCAAGAGTGGAAAATACCCACAGCTTAGTATTTATCAAACATCTTTGTTTCTGCTCCACTCTGTTAGGGATCTACTGAAATGAAAAAAACTTCAAAAAAATCACCACTAGTTGCACAAGTAATAATCTGTTGATTGTTTTGGATTTAATCTGTTCCTTATGTGAATAAATATTGTTCTGTGCTGAGAACTACACCCACACAATAGTCTGTTTTCTCAAAAAGTGCATGCATAACTAGTTTAACCAACATGAACAAGTTGGGAAACTGTTCTTAATGGTTGTTAAGTAGCACAGTTTTTAAGTATTATCTCTTGATATCTCTGCTCCAAACACAAACACGAATAGTACTGTTAGTACTGTATTAGGATCATCAATGCCATAGTTTGCTTATTGATCCAATAAATATCCAACTTTTAATTTCTTTTCTTATTTATTCAATTTATGGCAACATTTTAAGTGCAATATAAGTTTTTGTAGCCAAGTTTCCTCAGCCCTCAGTGCTGAATTGTGTGAGAAAAGTAAGCAAATTTTTCAAGTAAATTATTTTTCTCCAAGACAACTTACTTGATCACATTAACATTAGGAATACCTTCTTGAATTTAGCCTTCTAACAAACAAAAATGTGTCTCTAATGTCCATATCACACAAAGGACAGTAATTCTTGCCTGTTACCACCCCTACAACCACAAGGTGGTGTAAGTTTTTAAGCTGAGCGAACTACCAATGAAGACAGAGTGGTGGAGAGGGTCTTTAAGAAATCTTACTGCATAAGTACTCTCTCTCTGGCAAGTATAATTTGCTAACAAAACTACTTAATCTCATTAATATTAGAAGAATAGGAGTAGGGACTGGTAAGCTTCCTACTTAATACCTTGAGTATCCTTCTAGGTACGAAAGATTGCATTCACTATGTGAATGATAACTGGCACTCCTACTTAAACACGGTATATGGTCACATGAACCATGATACCTCAATTAGGTTAAGATTACTGAAATATTCTTACCATCAAAATACGCTGGTGATTCCAGTGAAGCTAAAAGGCTGTGTTGGTTTGTGTCTGGTGGTCATCTGGGCCACTGCCACTGGACTCACCAGATCGGCTACAGCCACAGAATCCACCAGATCCAGATTCCGTCTCTGTGAAATTAAATCTCCAAGACAAAAACTTGATAAGGTTGATTGCATGCCAGAAAAAAGCTGGCTAGCTGAGGGATAATTCACTCAAAGTGTCAATGTTTTTGATTCGCTACCAGTCCCTGAAAATATACCACTACCCTCATAAGTCTTCAGAGCCTTCTTGCTCTCAAGATTAATGTCATTATCACAGTATAAATTCTTTCTCTCACAAGCATGGTCTGATGAAAGCCAGGTGTAAACGAGAAGGTCCAGGCAGGGGTGGAATACCTGCAACCATTGTTGTTTAAGAAGATTTGGCTGCAATCCTAATGTCAGGTCTATCTCTTAAGTGATCACTGACCCAGGACTTGTCTCATATAAGAGAAACTATCCAAATTACCTTGTAATTTTGAATCTCGGGGATGGGGGAAAGTAAACAATGACCCATAACCCCTCCCAACTGATTGACAGATCCATGGCCCAAGTTTCTGGGTCCAAAGCTGGTAAGACAAAGATAAACAATTTGTGAGTCTACCGTTTCGCAAAAATGTTGATCAACCTATGCCCCAAATTCAACGAAATATCAATGGATGAAGGGACCTTTTCCAATATGGATGTCTGGACCCATTCTGGAGAGAATGTTAGCCGTGACATTGAGTCTGTAAGAATGCGATCTGTATATTCATCTGATGTTGCAGCAGTAACGAAGAAACTACCAAACCAGCAAACACAGGATGGATGATTTGGTACCCCCTTCTCATCTGTGAAGCCAAGGCACCTCAACAGAGTTCTCCAATATAATCAGGACTGACTTTCCACAGAATCAGTCAACAAAATGTGAATATACCTGTGACTCTTCATGGATGTTCATGTCATAAAAGTGAATCTACCTGTGATTGTTTCTTGGATTCTTCATAGACATTCATATCAATACGGAGGCCCTTCTCTTCTGTCATAAGCGAAGTCAGATCCACAGGAAACCCATATGTATCATACAATCGCCATGCGATGTCACCTACAATGAAAAAAATGTGTTTCATAAGCTTACCTGGAAAAATTTTTTACCTATGCATAATGAAATATAAGTTTTACTTTTCCGTTTTCAGATTTATCTTTTTTTAAAATCTAAAATGGGATTAAAGAAAATGCTTGGGAATTAAGAATATCCATGCAGCAATAGTTTAATATTCACAATAGTTGGTGAAACTGCTGAATTGTGCCTGCAGAACTAGATCCTAAGACAACAGCAAGTACTGCAATGGTGTTAAGTTTCAGACTTTTTTGACATTATCTCATCACAATATTTTTATCCACCCTCATATTTTGCTCAGTCCTGATCAGTATATGTACCCTAATTGCTAAACACACAAAACAACCTGCTACAGCTTGTGGGAAAAGAAGGTTTCTTAAGCCAGTTATTGCAAGTTAACAATGACAGTGCTGATAAAAGAAAAATTCATATTGGCTGCACTAAGAATTTCCATTTTAAATTTATTTTTCTTTCCAGAGAAAAGCACAATATTCACTAAAAGAACAAATTAATATAATGTGCATGCATAGTAATTAATTCCCAATACTATTTCAGTAAATACTGAAAATTATATGAATACATTCTATGTATGCTGTGCTATGACGTTTTTAGTATATCCCTTGTAAATCACATTGTTGAAAGAAGGATTGGGAACCACTGGTTTAGTAGATTACAAATGTTTACATTTACCTTTAGATATCCCATTTTAATAAGTTGATTAAATATATTAATTCTCCATTGACAATGACCGCATATATTTGTCATTTAAAACTGTTTTGGAATAAACATTGTTCACCCTACTGGATATCAGTAAACACATGTTGATGTTGGTATGGAGATTTTACTAGTAACAATAACAAGGCAATACTCCACACACTTCATGTTAATAATGTCTGCCACTTTATCAATGATCCATTACAGTGCTAACAATGATAGGCTATTTGTACATTCTGCATGAAAATGGTAGTGAACATCACTGTAGACAACTCTGGACTATCACTTAGGAAATGTTAAAAAAGGAAATTATATTTATTGGTTGTACTACTTCAATATTTTGACATAGTCTTTGTTCAATTGATGCTGATCATGCAAGTTTGTTTTGGAAACTCCAACTGCTCCAACAGTGACAAACTGTTGTTCTGATTTTGTTATTTTCATGTTTGAAAGCAACTTCATTAACATAAAAGAGGTCAAAACAAACTGCTATTCAGACAGGAAAGATTTTAATAATGTTGTAGCATTAGAAACAGTCATTAATTGGATGACTGCAACTAGCAATCAATCTTACCCTACCAAACCCAAACTGGCTGGTTTTGTTGGAAAATATTTTTTTTGTCCCAGAATTTCTGGGACATTCAAAATATATAATCCTTTTCTTTAAGCTCAAATTAATGGGTACATAGTAATCTATGCAGTTACCACGACATGAAGAGTGAAGTGTTCGTGGAATGCAGCATCCTGATTGCATGTCATGTAATCTACCGGACTTGCAAAAAGTTTAAAATGGAACCTTAATGCTGATGATCCTGTTGCCACCTGAAGAGAGATACTTATGTTTCATCTTTATGTAATGCAAATAGGACACAAAACTGAAATGAATCAGTAGCTACATGAGATTAATATAACAATGGCTTAGGATGCTTCTTACCTGGGAATACATTCGTGTCCCCTAATTTTCCTATTGTTCTCTCAAGTAAACGTCGACCTCTTGATAAGGTCTTCAAGAACTGAGCTTCTTCTTCATTAATTATGCTTTTCACCTGTCAGAAAAATGAAGTCATGAATGTTAAGGATACACTTTATATTTACATGCCCTGTTCTTATGTTAAGGATACACTTTATATTTACATGCCCTGTTCTTATGTTAAGGATACACTTTATATTTACATGCCCTGTTCTTATGAAATCAAAAAAGTGAACTCCACTTGTAATGAAATTATATACAATGATATACTGGTTATAATAATGAATATTGCCTGGTTTCTGTCAGTGTCTACTCATTATGTCATTTCTTAATCACAGGCAAAATAATGACTATCTTCTTGTTTCAACATGGATTAAGAATGCAGGGCATCAGAATGGGTGGGAGAGGAAATCTTTGCAATAGCTGCAGGTGAAGTATTATGTCATCAAAATCAGTTTTACACCCACCCCAAACAAAAACTGCATTTTAACAGCAGTAATAAATTGGCATTTATTATTGCATTGTTAAATTTACCAGTCATGAGGAAGCTTGATGACCTCAAAAACAAAAACTGGTATAAGAAAAAAAATGCCCTCACCCTTGCTGTAAGTTGGCAGACTACTTGGCAATGTTGTACTGTTATACCCAACAGATCAATAATACCACCACTTTTGCAACAACAAAAATGAAAGATAGAAGGATGAAAAAGTAGAGTGATACCACTAGATTGCAGATCTTGTAACAACATCCAAACTGAGTGATTAAAGTATACCCAGGATGCAGTAGTAGCCTTTAATTCTCATTAAATTTAATTCTGATGAAAGAAAGATCCCTCACAGTGAGGTGTTCTTGTCGACAATCCACCTGAAAATGGTTACCATCAAAATAGAGGAACCAATGACAGGGAAAAAGAAATAATTCCAACCATTATTTCTCCTTTTGGAGGAACTAAAATAAAACTTGAAGCCCTAATTGTAAAAAAAAAACATATCTTGATCATTCCCAGTAGAGATAAGATTGAGAATCTCAACAGGAGAAACCGAGAGTAGCTGATTCTAAGCATAAATCCAGGCTGGCAATGAAGTAAAACTGAATCATAGCAAAATGAACCACAAACAACCGTTTTACATCAATAAAGCAAGAATTTCACTCTTTCTTGTCAGTGATGCTTAAGAGAGAATCAAGACTCTTTTGGGTAAGTTTCTTGAAGGAAGCTTTACTCAAACAGGTTACTTGGGTTTAAATAATTTCAAAAGTTGTGTCCAGGCCTTACTCCTTACTGAGCAAGATTCTGGTCTCTGAAGTTCATAATGACCAACCTGAAAGATGGGCGATCTCACCCATGGCAAAACCCCAAGTGAACCTGCATTTTTCAGAAAGGGTATAATTATAAACCTTAATGGTAGATATAAAACATTATCTTTTCATGAATGTAAAGAGAAGAAAATCTGCAACTCGCGTAAAGGTGGCATTCTACAGTTTCGTAATTAGCATAGGGTTAGAATTTTAAAGAAAAAGAATTTCCCTGGGTTTCCTCACTAGTTATACTGGTTTTTTAAAAAAGACCTTGTATATCTTAGGTATTGTTCAAAAAACCTTTAATTCCCCTTTTTTTTTGCATGATTGATTGGTGTAATATGGGTTACAGAGTATAAAGCTTGGCCTTACTCCAGATGTGCACCTTTCAAAAAAGTGCTAGCTCCACTTGCTCATTTTCACTTCCCGAACATCAGATGTAAATTGTAAAGTGATAACTTTTTTTTACATTTAATGTATATGGTAATTCATTCATTGCCTTTACAGAAGCTGGTATTGTCTAGTCTGGCAAAATTCATTTTCCCTCTTTTAATAGCTGCCAAGGATAGTGTACTTTAGACAAATTCAGGTTGATTTTTGGAGCACAAGGGAGCAGTCATTTTAGTTAGTAGTGTGCTAAGATCATTTACAATTTACAAAAGTACAATATCCAAAGAAAGATCAGCCATAGTATATAAAAGTAGCATATAGGTATGCCAACATTCTCTCTACTGTGCATGTTTTAAATGCATAAATGAAACCAACTTCACCTCACATACATCTGTCACTCAAAAGTACATAATAACTGGTGAGCGCCACTAAAGGAGAACAGATAGGATCAATGTATTTCCTATTGCACCAATCACAGAAGATTCTCCACCTAAGATCATAAACTTTGGAAGAGTGCCTCCTGATCTAGGCAACGTGGTTGGAAAGCCTGCATGAAAACTGGTCTTCTGTGGCTTGTTGTGTGACCCTTGTGCTGAGACAGCATAAACTCTCCTCAGATGTAATCTTGTCTAAGCATCTATCAATCTCCTGTACACATCTACCAACTGGCTGAGGAGACCACTGAACCAGAATCATTGAGGCAACAGGAGAGCTATCAGGTAAAGAACATAATGGAATAGTTTTAAATGGGGGAAAGTATATGTGTACACTACACACTAAAAGCATCCATTGCCTAAGCCCACTGAACTTGACCCAGAATTAGAGACATAATCAGGGAACTTTTGTTCAGTCTCATAGCAAATAAGAGTGCTATTCGTCTCTACCACAGTTGAAAAAGTGCATCTGCTACCAACCAGTGCAAAGACCATTCATTTAGTTCATATAATTCATCCAGACAGGATGTCCATAAGGATATTGCTTTTCCCCAGAATGTTGTGAATGTGATCTCAGAAGATCTGACCATCAGAGAAGGTTCCAGACATACATTTATAGAAAGATCATGTGTATTCCTCTGTCAACTGAGGCAAGGTTCAACTGACATGATGTCTAGGTGGGATCACAACACAGACACCTTGTGAAGTTGACACACCAATGTAGGAATAGAAAACACTGCCCCCATTTCTATGTTGTTGATATGATGGGTTGATAACTCCTGAAATCATATTTCCTGAATAATTATCTCCAATGGCACTAGGTGAGCACCTCATCCCTAATCCAATGCATGTGACAAAAAAGTAGTGGGGTTCTTGGGGTGTGAATTGAGACTCACTTCAAAAAATGGTCCTGATCTATCCACCTCCTCAAGTAGTTGACAAAAATTAGATCCCAGATAAATTTATCCTACAAGAACCAGGAATGGAATGCATTTAAGATCTGGAGGTAGTGGAGTTTACGTTCATAATATTACTGTGATTAGGGTGTGTGTTCAAAGGTGAAAGGATGACTCACTAATGTGTAGTGGAAGGCTTAAATCCTGTTTGGGATTAAAAGGGGAAAGGAATGGGGGATGCCAAAACAATTCTTGTCCCTAGCAGGATCAGCAAAACCAAATGCATTAAAGGATAGCCCAGATAAAGGTAGTTTTATTGATGCATTCCCTATCCGTAGATCATCAATTAAAGGTCAGTGTCCAGGAGATCAAAGAGTATTGTCCTTTGCCTGGTGAGAGGTCATCAAAGTCATCAAATAATGACCAGTCCAGTCTTGATGATCCAATGAAGTGATGTGATATGATTATGATTTTTAACGTAGCTTTAAGAATTTTTTCAGTCATATCTGTATGATGTCTGCAGTGAAGTAGTTTATAGTGATGGCTAGCACTGAGGCATCAAGCCGCAGACATATAGCATGGATGATCTAATGGAAAAGTTCTGTTTGGAGAACTAGGGAAAGTATCAGATCTGTTCTGAAAAAAAGTCACAGCTAACTCATATCAGACACTGGCACTTTCCTCCCTTATGCAGGGCCCATGACCTCTAAATAACAAAAGCTGACAGCATCGATTTATGTGTTAAAAATCTAAGGCAATTTCTTAACCACAGAAAGCACACCTGATCAATCCCTCACTGATGCTGTTGACTTCCCTAAAATAGGAAGTGATCTAGATCCCCCTCTGGTTGTCCGAGATGAAAAGGAAGTGGGACCTTTCTTTCTCTCTAAGAGCAACAACAATCCTATACTGTGACCTCCACAAGACAAAAAGCTGGACAACCATGTGTACACCTAGGATGTGATAAACAGGTAGGGTGAATGTCTTATGCAGACTTACTAGGCCTTCATTTACAATGTGAAAAATACAGCATAAAAGAGTAAAATCACAAAATCAAAATGAACTGCACCCAAGATGGGGTAACAATTTACCCTGGAAGAAAATGACTAAAACTATGCAAATAAAGACAATTTTTGCTGAAAAGAAGCAAAAGACAACAGCAGAGGCAAAACTGGTTGAAAGTCCTAGCAAGCGTGTATTATTCTGTATGTTAGATATGACTAAGGAATCAAACTGGATTGTGTTATTTTCTTTTCTGGCCATCATTAATTAGGAGTATTTAGCTTGGAGTAGGGACTTGGTGTCCCTGAAATGAGTAACAATACAATAGTAGCAGGTGTTGTATTAATGCTATTAAAGTTGAGTGCATATGCAAGAGAACTAGCCATGTATGATTTGGCATTATTTTATTGGCAGATTTGTTAGCATTCAACCAATATAAAGACTCTCTTTATTGTATTAATGCTATTAAAGTTGAGTGCATATGCAAGAGAACTAGCCATGTATGATTTGGCATTATTTTATTGGCAGATTTGTTAGCATTCAACCAATGTAAAGACTCTCTTTATGGTCACATATTGGTGTGTTTGTTCGGAAGGTCTTTTGCTCATCCTGTAAGCTTAGAAGACAGCTTTTGCTAAGTCATAATTTTTTTTATTGGTAGTAAAAATTCTTCACAATTTTTGGCTGGAGAATCATTACTCATTATCAAGAAGTGTATCCCCTATGGGTGCAAGATTGTCAGTTAAAAGTCCAGTTGTTGTCAGAACTGGAGGAGGTCACATTGAGTAAAAAACAAATCTAGGTGTCTAAACTGGGGTTAAGTTAAAAATTTGGCATTCTCTTATGCACAAATGAGGGTAAAGGGAAACACTAATCAAGTCTGATCAATTATTGGACAGACAATTAATCAAACAAATTTTGCTTCATGGTATAAAGTAAGTCATATAAAGCTGTCGTACATGCATAAGAACAATAACTTTCCAACATTTAGTTTTGCAAATGTGCAAGATATACAAGTACAATGTATGCAAAATGGCTGATTAATTTTACACTAAGAAAGTAATTTGAGGATGGAAATTTTATGCAAATAAGTTATAAGCAAATAAATGGGATCTGTTGTGTTGTTGTTGTTGTTGTTGTTGGGCTTAACGCCATTTTCAGCACACGATAGGCTATTCATGGCGGCCAGTATTAATGGTGGAGGAAGAAACCGGGAAATCACTGGAAAGAACCACCGACCCACGAGAAGCTACTGGCAAGCTTTCTCACATATCCACATTCGCCGAATCCTAGACTCGAACTCACGCAGACAGAGGTGAGATCTATTGTGTATATACATTATTAAAAGGGCATAATGAATTATCAATACTGTCAATATGTTTTATTCAATAATGTTTGGATCCCTTGAGCACAATTATATTCATCATCTACAACACCAGAAACCTAATAATGAATACTTTGTAGAAGATTATGATAAGAAGTAAATTTATCATATGACAACTCTTTTATTAAAAAAATATTTATCCATATCAATTATTATAAGTATGTAAAGCATCATGTAAAAATAGGCATATTGTTTATGGAATTCCAAAATATTCCAAAGGTCATTTCACTTTTCTAATCTGTGGTTTAATTTTAAAAAAAATCTATTTGGGAAGATCATGTGTTAAACAGAATCTTACAGTAATACTCACATTGTAGTAATTTAGGACAATTTATTATAGAATTTAAATATAAATTATTTGATCAATTTCATCTGAAATAGCACTCATATATTAAGATCCTTTACATGTTGAATTTGTCAATGTTTTATTTATCATACTGGGGCCCCAAGTGGCCTAAAGTGCTGTCTGTTACGGATCACTGCCATCTCACCTCTGTCTGAGTGTGTTCGAGTCTAGGATTCGGCTAATGTAGATATGTGAGAAAGACTGGCAGTAGCTTCTCGTGGGTCGGTGGTTCTTTCCGGTGATTTCCCGGTTTCTTCCTCCACCATTAATACTGGCCGCCATGAACTGCCTATCGTGTGCTGAAAAATGGCATTAAGCCAACAACAACAACAACTTTTCATACTAATAAAACATATTAAGGATGAATTACACATAATAATATGAAATGTACAATCCTGTTACGAGCATTTGTCAATAGTTTTAGTTGCAAGATCTGATACTGACATCTTAAAAACAGTGTATTAAAGACAAGAATGAATAAAATACAAGGCAGAAAAATAACTTTCAAT
Organism: Potamilus streckersoni; assembly: GCA_016746295.1. NCBI lineage: Eukaryota > Metazoa > Mollusca > Bivalvia > Unionida > Unionidae > Potamilus > Potamilus streckersoni. The sequence goes on along the minus strand of JAEAOA010002358.1, from coordinate 2,457,812 downwards.
CGCTGCCATTAAGGCACAAAAAGAACAGTTTCAATCACTGTTATTTAGACAGAAAAATAACTGTTTTAATCACTGTGACTTAGACCAAAAAATAACTGTTTCAATAATTGCTATTAAGACAAGAAAACAAGTGTTTCAATCACTATCAAACTGCAAGTGAACTAACCGTTTCTGGATCCTTCACGATTTCTGGAAAGGCATCTCCCAGAAGCTGGAGAACTGTATCAACCAGGGAAGCAAAGAAGCCTGGTTTGGCATTCAATTTCTCAGTGGCATAGCGAACTGCACGCCGCAAAATCCTTCTCAGAACATATCTGATTACAGAAGACAAAGATAGAAAAGTACACATTATACATGGTGGAGTGTTTATATTCAACAACATATGGCTGTTCCATTAAAACATACATGGCATCCAGGGAAAAAACTTTTTAAGTTGAGTACCCACCAATAGATGCAATTTAGAATCATTTAGTATGAACTCTGTGAAGTCAAAGTACCATGGCATATATTTTTAAAACACTGCCTTCCCTGGATACCATGTATGTTTAAATGGAACAGCCATAAGTGCAAATAAGCTTGAAAAACAGCTAGCTTTAAAATTTCTAAGAAACTCTTTAAAGGAAATAAGGACTGAAGCAAGGATACATATGTACCAGATTAACATAAATCCTGACTTGCATAATTTTATAATTATAACCTGTACATGTCTTTCATCAGAACAGAAGACCACAAAAGAAAATGGTGTTGTGCAGCAGTGTGCAATTACGATGTGCAACAGATAATTTGACCATGCAAGCATCTTTTTCTTTGTGCAGTAAGCTAGACTTTCTTGAATATTAAAACTAAAAAGTCAAAGGTTAAAGGGTCAAGTCATTTTTTTTAAGATATAGCGTAACCTCATCACATCTCTCATGCATTTTAAATGGAAAATCTTGTTAAAAATTGCTGATAAGCACAGTAATTATGTCTATTTTGGGAATGTTAACTCAAAAGTTCCTTGCAGAGATAATCTGAAGATATTGTGCCTTATTGGAAAGAAACAACAACTGCCTTCTACAGGATAGCATACCACTAGATCCCAAATCTAACAAGTTCCTAAAAAGCCCCTATGAGAGTGCATTAGAACCTATATCTAGCTCATCAACAAAAACATGCAGATGAGATGTCACTTACAACCAAAGAAACTATATGACCTGGTTAATAAATGTGCAAAGATAAAACTGCCTAACAAACTCCCTTTTTATAAAGCAACCAGAAAAATAATATGCAGGTATGTCAAGCTACGTAAGGTAGTTCTGACTACCTCCAGCAGTGCAGTCTCAAAACAAAATATCTAGGTATTGAGTTCATCTTGTACTCAAGGTTGACAATCTGCCCTGAATTTTAAATCCTACTGGCGCTTCCAGAACCTAAATCCTGATAGAGTGCCCAGTATTTTAATCCTAATGGAGCACTTTGAATCTGAATCATTAGAGAGCACTCAGAATTTGAATCCTATGGAGCACTCAGAATTTGAATCCAATGGAGCACTCAGAATCTGAATCCTTATGGAGCACTCAGAATCTGAATCCTATGGAGCACTCAGAATCTGAATCCTATGGAGCACTCTGAATCTGAATCCTATGGAGCACTCAGAATCTGAATCCTTATGGAGCACTCAGAATCTGAATCTTATGGAGCACTCAGAATTTGAATCCTATGGAGCACTCAGAATCTGAATCCTTATGGAGCACTCAGAATCTGAATCCTATGGAGCACTCAGAATCTGAATCCTATGGAGCACTCAGAATCTGAATCCTTATGGAGCACTCAGAATCTGAATCCTATGGTACACTCAGAATCTGAATCCTATGGAGCACTCTGAATCTGAATCCTATGGAGCACTCAGAATCTGAATCCTATGGAGCACTTAGAATCTGAATCCTTATGGAGCACTCAGAATCCGAAACCTAATGGAGCACTCACAATCTGAATCCTAATTGAGCAATATACTATGTGAAACCTATTAAAATCAAACAGCCCAATTGTAAATACAAGATTGAATTGCAAAACCATTAATCTCTGAGTAAAAATGGATAAATCTTTGAAAGCTCTTACACAAATCTCATACATACTTCCAAGAGATCATTCTACCATGCAATGTTACTTAACGACCATCAACATAGACAGTGAATAATAAGTAAGTGAGGCAAAAAAATAATTTAAAACATAAAAGAATGCCTCAGGGATATCCATAAAAAGAAGCATACCCAAGCATCTAAACCCGACATGACCACAATAGAGAATATTCAGCAACAAATAAAAAAAATTTAATTTGTCTGCTTCAGACTTATCTAATAGGAATATTAAATGTAAATACAAAGAATATTTTTTGATTACATCAATTACAACTCTCTATCTGATATGGTTCAACATCATTTTAATTCAATGTTCCTAGTATGTCTCACCCTGCAACAATATTTTGTTGGTTACACCAAATTCACCTGTGCAGAAAGAAGTTACATTTGAGACAGAAATGCATATGAAATGAATCACTAGCATCTATTAGTTGGACTAAAGTTTTCAGAGATGGGTACATCATTATATTATGCTCACTAGAATTTACTCTAAGGACCATAATGAGAGAAATTAGTGTCGGAAAACCAATGTTAGAATAAGTTGGATATTCAGGGGCCACAACTCTAAATTAGGATGTGGAATGTTTGAAACCCAACCCTTCATTTAAGACTTGTGATACTAATGATATGGATGAATGCGAACCAGTCTAAGAATGGCTAAACATAAAATTTAGTATATATGGATGAATGTGAGACAGTCTAAGAATGGCTGAACATAAAATTTAGTATATATGGGTTTGGCTGGCCATGATGGGATGATAATGAGAGTAAAATTTTAGTAAAAAGAAACTTTATCATTGCTGTAACTGAAAACAAGAGAATTTGTTTTAATAATGGAATTTCTTTTCACAGACCTGTTTGGAAAACTCATTACTGAAATCATTACCCGACACTGCCATGTAGAATTGAAAGCGCATGTTTCAAACATATCTAGATCCAGAAAGTGTTGTGGCTTATATGGTTTTCTCTAAACAGAAGCCGTCATCAAGGATGTGTCTATGCTGGCATGATACAAGTCTAGCTAATGTCAGGTCCCAATGAAAGTTTTTATGGCTCTCTCATATCCTGCAACAACTGTTTGGCCTAAAACACTGCCCATCTGCCCTTTAGCAAAGAATACAGAATTCCCAAGTGTGGTCTGACCTGCATGTTATCTTCTGATGCTTTAACATATTGTAAACCCTGCTATTTAGTCCTCCATAATGTGATTATGTGATGTGATTATGATTTTTAACCTAACTTTAACACTTTTTCTGTCATATCGCTATGATCTCTGCAGTCTGGCAGTTTATAGTGATGTCTAGCACTGGGGCATCATGCTGCAGACATGTAGCATGATGTCCCACCAAGTCACATTATCCTGACACCAGGTCTACCAGTCCTAACACTAACCTCTTAATGCTAAGCATCAAGCAAGGCAGCTGTTAGTACCATTTTTGTAAGTCTTTGGTATGACTCAATCGGGGATTAAACCCGTGACCTCCTGCATCTGAGGCAGATGCTTTAACCACTAGGTCACCGGAGTGGTTAGTCCTTCATGTTACTTGTACTTAGAAAGAACAAAAAAATGGCATACAAAGATGACAAGAGTCAAGCAGTACAGTAAGTTTACTAGAAGGAAATACGGAGAATAAATAAATGATGGTTTTCTTAAAAATACAGTTGAAAACAAAGATAGAGAGCAACACCAACCTTCAAAATACATTTAAGACAGCACCTTGTTGCCCATTGTAAAACAAAAAGGAAAATACAAAATATCTGTCTACAAATAAGGATAGAGAAAAATTTGATGAGAAAAAAATGGAATATTCTTCCAATTTAATGAGAAAACTCCTTGAATCACTCAAACTAGAAAAAGATCATAAATTTGATGAAAAAAAAAACAGAATATTCTTCCAAAATAAAGATCACAAAATTGGAATTTATCTGTCAGGCTGCAGATGCACATGATGACCAAGCACAAGTGAATATAGTAACTTAAAAATGATGGTATTTTATGCAGAGGCCTCAGTTCAAGGGGGAACCACTCCCTGAATTGGCTTAGTAATCTGATATTTGAATTCTTTTTTTATGCTAAAAGACAGTGTTAAATTGGTTTTTGCTTGAAAGAACTGGATCTGCAAGGCAGATGATGAATCCTTATTTTATTATAATAAGATTATGTACTTGAAATATAACCTTACTTTTGACAACAAAATTAAGATATGACCAATCTCCAGTTTTATGCCAAACATACACAGCTCATATATTGTCAAGTAAGAAGGGTTGGAAGCTAAGTATAAATTAGAATGAGAACTGAGTACCCTCTGCCAGTGTTGTCTGGTCTGCCTCCATCTGCCAAGGCAATAGTCAGTGTGCGAGCATGGTCTGCAAGTACTCTGTAGGCCATGTCTACTCCATCCACATCATGCTTACCAACCTTCCCTGTGTATGCACGAGCCCCTGTCCCCTGTGGATTCACCAGAGAGATATCAACAATAATACTGTAGCAACATTGATAGCGTAAAACTGAAACTCTTAAATATCACAGATAGTAGTATGTTTAATACACAACAATGAAAATAAGTCATTCAATTGGTCCTGTATTAGAAGAGATTAATGAAATAATGCCAATGTTCAGAATCTTTAGATGAAAAGACACTCATATCTAAGTGTAATAAAATAAAATTTGGATAAGAAATAATTTTAGCAAATTCTAAATCTGCGATTTTAAAAATTTATTGAAAATATCTCAAGCATCTACTTAGATAAAAGGGTTTACAGAATACACGCTTTACCTGGCAACAGCCCTATGTTAAATGAAAACCATCTTTAAGAACAACCCACAGGCTGACCACAATGGTAGGTCCTTAATGACAGGTTCCCGTTATATACAAGCAAAAAAAACAAATTTAGGAAAATGTGTTCATAAATTAGTTTTAAATAGGCAGTTGTTCTTCATCTGGAAATGACTGCTAAAGAATGGTTTCATGTATGCTGTAATGTGCTCACACAATTAAAAGCTTACATGTGTTGAATAAAATAATTAAAATACCACAAAATTTTTTTTGAGTCTATGTGATTTTGATTTTTAGAGCAGTTTTAACAATTTTTCAGTCATATTGCTACCATGTCTGCAATGTGGCAATTAATAGTGATATCTAGCACTGGGGCATCATGTTCCACCAGGTCACATAAAACTGACACCAAGACGACTAGTCCGAACACTAACCTTGTAAGGCTGAGCTCCTAGTGAGGCATCTGTAAGTACCATTTTTTATAAGTCTTTAGTATGACTTGGCCAGGGTTCAAACCTGCAACCTCCCGCATCCAAGGCAGATGCTCCGAGCACTAGGCCACCAGAGTGATGTTCACACACTTAAAAGCTTATATCTGTTGATGAAAATAATCACATCACCACCATAGAATTTGTAAAAATATGTTTCAATTTCCTAATGTATGCAAGTCACAATTAGTAATAATGACATATATGAGCTGCCTGTTATTAATGCATGGCCATTGTATTTTCCAGCAATCCAAGATATATCTGTTTCTTTTGAACTTTCATTCTTTTAAACTGCTTAATACTGAAACGATCTCCCAAGAATCTTCTTCTGGTAATGAAATATTCTTACATGTTCTACTTAACATTTCACAAATCACCTTTAAGTGCAGTAAAAAAGATATTTGTTGTGCTCATATACCTTCAACTCATATCTTGGTTATATTGCTGAACTTGCTCAGACAATGTCAATATATACTTACATGCTAAGTTCGGAAGTTGAATCAGTATCATTTTATTATTGGAACAACTATAAATAAAAACCATTTTCTAAGCAAATAAGAAGTGCTTCTTTTATTCTTTCATTTAAAAAAAATGTTGTATAAGCCATCTTTTGAGAAAAAGCAGCTGTTGTTGTTGTTGTTGTTGTTAACGCCATTTTTCAGCACATGATAGGCTATTCATGGCAGCCAGTATTAATGGTGGAGGAAGAAACCGGGAAATCACTGGAAAAAAAAACACCGACCCATGAGAAGCTACTGGCAAGCTTTTTCACATATCTACATTAACCGAATCCTAGACTCGAACCCACACAGACAGAGGTGAGACGGCAGTGATCCGTAACGGACATCGCTTTAGACCACTCGGCCACTCGGGGCCCCGAAAAAGCAGCTGTAACAAGATTTTTATATTCTAGGGCATATTTTTATCATTCCTACATTGGACCAACTACAAATTGTAAAAAATCTTACACTGAAAAATTCATGTTAATATATGATTATCTTTCAAGAGGCACCCAAAAATAAAAAAGAAATACTGTATGAACGGGTGGATTTAGACAGTTTGGACATATCATATATACTCACATTCAAGTCAGATCCAACTGCAAACTGCACAGACCCAGTTCTGCTACCACATGTGTTGGCAAATCTGGGTGTATATAGTTTTCTAGGAGTGACCATTAAATCAAACAACACAGATCCTAACCAATTTGCACATTATGAATTGGCAGATCTGGGGGTATGTTGTTGGTAGTTGGACTCGACTTGTAAGCGAGTATATGTGCTATCCAGTTTTTCTTACCTTCTGAATTGCATCAAAGAGGGCCAGGAACAGATCTGTATCATAATTTGATGTTTTGCACTGAATTACAGACACCAATCTCTCCAGTCCCATACCACAGTCAACATGAGGCTTTGGCAGACGCTTCAACACAGTAGCAGATTCTCTAAAAAAAATGTGTAATTGAACTTGTACAACTAAACATGTTTTTTCTCAAAATAAAGTAAAATCTGGCACTGCAGATATCTCTGTATACAGGACATCAGATGATTATGTATTTCCATATCTCTAATTCAGGGGAATGCATTTGTTTGTGTTAATTCTTTTTGATGCATTTTTGTAACAATGAAAGTGGCACTACTAGGAATATGCTAAAACTCATGATAAATATTTGTAGTGCACATTACAGACATGTAGCATTATGTCCCACCTAATTACACTATCCTGACACCAGGGCTACCAGTCCTAAAATTAACCACTTAATGCTGAGTGCAAAGCAAGGCAGCTGTAGGCATCTTCTTTGGAATTCTTTGGAATGACTCAGTCTAGGTTTGAAGCCATGACCTCCCACATCCAAGGTGGATGCTCTAAATACCTGAGCCACTGGAGCAGTAAGTTAGTTAACTACTAGTGCTGATTAAAATGTCTTTTAACCACATTATTTACATTTTATTAGTAAAGTTTTATTTTTAAAAAAACTTTCAAGTTTGTAAGCCACCAGATTTTAAGTTGATGTAGATAGTACATAATCATCTTATGTACACATCCACAAAATACACCCAGCTGCATTCACTGTCACTGTCAAAATATCTTACCAAAACTGGAGAGTGCTTTAAATCTAAATCACTACTTCCATCGCTGGCAACAGGGAAGGAAGGCTTTGTATTTTATATTGTCAACGATTTTTTTTTCCTTCTATATAACAGAACAGTTTGTTTACAATTACTCAAGTTTTACTCCCTGCACATTTGTATAAAATGGAACATTTTACAAATAACTTGCTCACATGATCTGCCACACTTATTTGTAAATTATGCTCCACAATGAATTCACTAAAGTTAGATGATACAGTCATAATAGCAAGATTTAGGTTGAATAATTCCTATTTGGGTTCAAAGAATAATTAAAATTTTTTGTGGAACTTTGCATTGCAGCTAAATCCTTGTATTTCTTTGCAGAAACATGTTTTTACAAACGTCCTTTTTTTCCATGTGCTACGCTAAAATGCAGACAGCATATATTACAAAAAGAGAAGGTTTCACTTTTTTCCGATCTCTGTATTGTGGTCTGAACTTCTGTGCACATTGTTTACAAGTAATCTTTCATGGTGTCTCATCACCAGTTTCATAAGCATGTTATTTTCTTTGCACCATATCTGGTTACACTAATACTGGCAGTCAAAGCATCCTCTGCCTTTCCAGTCAAATCAACATTAATACTTCAGATATAATTCATCACCACTAAGTACTATATTCTGAGCTACTTTCATTCATATCATGGTACAATATGGTAGCAGAAGCACAAGGTCACAATCAGAACAATCTTGGCTGTTGATATTATAACATATGTTGTGTAATCTGGGAGAGGCATGTCACCAAACACATCAAAATGATGTGTACACCTTCAAGTCTTCTGTGATTACTTCCTGACATCACAAAAGTCACAGAGTGATGTCCCAATAGTAATACCGGATCTGAATGAAAGCAACTAATTCTAAACAGAATTTAGGATTTCTTTTAATATTGAAATTTGTAAGGGAAAGAAAAAAAATCATAATGGCTTAACCCTTTCATCACGGCAAACCGCATATGCGGTCCAGGGAAAGTAGTCCGTCAACACTATGGACCGAGTTTTCGGTCTGGGGCAGTGTTCTTTGTTAACGTTATAGTACCCGACTAAATATCTTTCGGAATACCTCAAATAACTTCCATCTGGTAATGTAGATGTTATATTTGGATTATCTTGTGAGTTTAGCTTGTAAACAACTAGAAATATCGAACAAAGTAGGAACTTTTAACGTGTTTTCCGAATGCTGAAATTCCAAAATGGCGGCGTTTATAGGATTTTTTTTTAGAGGAGAGTTTTCGGAGGATTTAAATAATTTTGACCTGATAAATTTGTTTGACAATGAGGGAAAACGTATGGAGAGTCAATGGAATGCACTTGTGGGTGACAGTGATGACAATGAAGATGACTTTGAAGGTTTTGAACCAGAGGAATTGTACGCTCCACGTGGTTTATTTTTTTGAACGAAGCCCGAAAACCAAAGAGATTTGTTTCAGTTTTCTGACAGAGTTGGGCACACCCGAGAGTTATATGGCTCCAGGAAGCTTCGGATTTTTTTCAAATATTCTATTCAGATGAAGTTTTTGGAAAAATTGTCCGTTTAACGAACTTCAATGCGACGATCAAACGTGGCAGAGGCGATATAGGTCACTTAGGTGTGTGGACAGATCTCACCTTGGAGATCATTTTGGTTAATTTTATAGAATTTTATATATTATGGACACCATGAAAGAAAGACTTGTGTTGCTACTATGATTATTCACTAGTACATCTAAGATCAAATGAACAAGTTTTGAGAACATTCTAAGTTTTCTAAGAGGTAATAAAATAATTGTATTTTACCTGTTGTTACCTGTTTGTACCTGCATTTTAACAGTTGTAATATATATGCACATTTTATTGAATTAGTCATAAAATTTGATTTTTAACCTTGATTTTGACACCTAATCCAGCCAGATATCTTTAACATTGGCAAAGTTATGCTGTTTCAAAGTCCACAAGTCATTTTGCTTTACAACTCCAAAGTTACTTAGTGTTGAGGACTCTATGCCTACAAATCACTTAGTGATGAAAGGGTTAAGTTACCCCTGAAAATTGTGTGGCTTAAACCAATATTGTAAGGTAAGCAACTCTGTATCTAAATATATGGGGACAATACATTTATGTCAACAGGAAATACTGCTCAAAAGATGTAGGATGTATCAGTTTTATGTATTTTTAAATGTTGACCCTGTGAACTAACAATTTTCTATGGATACATAATATAAAGAACTTTAATAACAATTCTTTTTTTTTGTAAAGAAAGAAAAAAAAAATACAATGCAGGGGTCACATTACCAGGCGAAGTGGGCAAAAAAGTCACCTGAGAAATGTAAACATCATCTTTTTCTGTTATGAAAGTGAAAATGACTTCATTCTCTTATGTTTCGGATGTAAAATAGCTGTAAATTATTACTTTTGTGACGCCTCCTCGCTGTAGCCAGTAAGTTCTGGCACTGTTGTACCCCAAGATGATATGCATTTACGTGGTGTTGATACCAATCAGCTTACGGCTTAAGAAATTTTTGCACATTCACATGCAAGTTTTAATAGCTAACTGACCATTAACCCTTTTCCAGAGCAAGATATCACTGCTTGATTGCATGAAGTTGGGCCTATTGTACTATGATGAAAATATACCAAATTCTGTTTCTAAATTTAAACATCAATTTGTAAATAGTAATTTGCTTTTAAAAAATATGATTGGTTATAAGCTTTTTCTAAAAAAATTTATAAATGGAAATTTTAACAGCCGTATTTGTGTATTTTCTTTATAAAATCAGTTTTAAACTAAAAATGAGCCTGTAATGGTGGATATCACTGCACATATGATATACCAAATCATTAAACTGTCTGTATTCGTAAATAACTTTGCAAATAAATTCATAAAAAATAATATAATGAAAACAAAGTTTAAATATTATGTGATCAGAGATTTAGCCTAAATATTTAATAATGTTGACAAATGTACAAATGCTACAACCATTAATATTATGAATTTTTTGTAACGAGGCATGAAAGTGAGTAGTTATATTAAGAAAAGAATCTAAAAATAGATGTACTCACATGGTGCATTATGTTCTTGGATGTTTTGGTTGGGGTAAAAAAAAGATCTAGTTTAGTTATATATCTACTTTAGTGCTTTAATGTGTTGTCTATAAATAGTTACAGTAATGTTTTATCAGGAACAAGGAAATCATGACAAAAGTATGGTTTGAAGTCACTTGTGCATTTATTCCTATGTTCATGTATTAGGGGTTGTTTCAAAGAATGCTAGAAATCTTTCTGACTGCAATTTTACACAAAACTTGCAGGAAATAAAATAATTAAGTGGTAGCCTATTAAGCAATTTTACCAACTTGCAACTACAAGACTCTAATCTTGTTACTGCTATTAGTTACAATTAATTACAATGTATAGCTTCTGCTGTGCTTTTCAAGTCATATGGCCAAAACACACAGCCTTTACCTCAATCCAAACACACTTTAATTACAACTATGAATATATTTATGTGTTGATAATAAACATATAACAAATATTTTTTAACTTGAAAAAAAAAGCACTGCTTAAAACTGTTAAAAGCATACCAAGAAATAGAGCTCATAAATAAGATAATGCAATGCGGGGTTTATCTCTCATATATATATATATATATATATATATATATATATATATATATATATATATATATATATATATATATATATATATATATATATATATATATATATATATATATATATATATGTCACATTTCTTGCTTTGCTCTCACTTCTCCCTGTTTAGCTCCTACTTCTCCCTGTTCTGACCAAAAGGAGAAGTCACTTCTCCCTAAAATTTAAGTCTAGCTTGACCCCTGCAATGTATTCCTTTTTTTCTTCAAAAAATATAAAGGTAAAAAGATAAATTTGGCATGTAAAAGTTGTAATACATTGTGCAAGGTAACAAGAAGTAAGCACCTATTGAACTGGATGAATACAAGATTCCATATCTCAAGGACATCTGGATCATCTCTGTTGACAAGATGTTTGGCATCACGACCACCTATACGATCAAAGTGGATCTCTGTGCAGGGTCCACATGGTCCTGTCTCACCCATCTCCCAGAAGTTTTCCTTCATGCTAAATGGCAGAACCCGCTCACTTGGAATCCTGGAATACATTCATCCAAATTACATGAACTGTTTGATACCTATCAGGATCTTTTGCTTTCAAACACACTGCACTTGAACAATTTGCAGGAAAATAGGCTTGTTTATTGTCTATGGTACCAATATCATATGACAGAATATTTATTTAACGTTAATTTTATCTGATCAAGATATATATGACTGTACCTAAGCCCATTAAGTCATACCACTAAGCTAAAAAGTCCATACCAGGTAAGCTACTTAGTAACTGGCCTACCCATAATCACAACACCCCTCCCCCACCTTGACATTCTTCCATCAATGTCCACTAGATTGATCTAACATCACAATGACAGCTACAGAGTTGGAGATGACACGATATGCAAGATGAAGGATGTGGGATACAAACAATTGCACTTGCCATCAAAAATATAACCTGTTTTGTGGTCTGGCACATATGCCACATAGACTAAAGGTACGGCAAGAACAGCTGGTTAGTAAATGGCATCATAAATGCTCAACTACTATACTCTTCCACACCCCTGGTGCCTTGACATTCATCTGTGAATAACACCTGCATTAAACATATATTCACCACAAAACCAGTTGTTAAATTAGTGGAGATACCCTATATACTGGTATGAGGGAGGGACAGAAAGTGCAGCTTTGGTTTTTGATAATCACACCTGGTCATAACAGAAAGAGAGTCTGGAAAAGCTCCTCAGTTTGCAAGATATGATCAGGGGCTCAAATCCCATGGGTAAGGGACTGACATTAAGGTCAATGTTAGTAGCATGTATAAAACTCTAATGCTAAGTGTTAGGGACTGACATTAAGGTCAATGTTAGTAGCATGTATAAAACTCTAATGCTAAGTGTTAGGGACTGACATTAAGGTCAATGTTAGTAGCATGTATAAAACTCTAATGCTAAGTGTTAGGGACTGACATTAAGGTCAATGTTAGTAACATGTATAAAACTCTAATGCTAAGTGTTAGGGACTAACATTAAGGTCAATTCAATGTTAGTAGCATGTATAAAACTCTAATGCTAAGTGTTAGGGACTGATATTAAGGTCAATGTTAGTAGCAATAATAAAACTGTAATGCTAAGTGTTAGGGACTGACATTAAGGTCAATGTTAGTAACATGTATAAAACTCTAATGCTAAGTGTTAGGGTCTGACATTAAGGTCAATGTTAGTAGCATGTATAAAACTCTAATGCTAAGTGTTAGGGACTGACATTAAGGTCAATGTTAGTAACATGTATAAAACTCTAATGCTAAGTGTTAGGGACTGACATTAAGGTCAATGTTAGTAGCATGTATAAAACTCTAATGCTAAGTGTTAGGGACTGACATTAAGGTCAATGTTAGTAGCATGTATAAAACTCTAATGCTAAGTGTTAGGGACTGATATTAAGGTCAATGTTAGTAGCAATAATAAAACTGTTGCTAAGTGTTAGGGACTGACATTAAGGTCAATATTAGTAGCATGTATAAAACTAATACTAAGTGTTAGGGACTGACATTAAGGTCAATATTAGTAGCATGTATAAAACTCTAATGCTAAGTGTTAGGGACTGACATTAAGGTCAATATTAGTAGCATGTATAAAACTCTAATGCTAAGTGTTAGGGACTGACATTAAGGTCAATGTTAGTAGCATATATAAGATTGTAATGCTAAGTGTTAGGGTCTGCCATTAAGGTCAATGTTAGTAGCATGTATAAAACTCTAATGCTAAGTGTTAGGGACTGATATTAGGGTCAATGTTAGTAGCATGTATAAAACTCAAATGCTAAGTAAGTGTATAATATATGTACTTATAAGGATGTGGATCAAAGCAATTTCCAAGTTATGACTAAGGACTATGTTTTCTGGGCAGGAAAATAACCCATGGCATTGCATTATACATATAATGTTATGAGTCATACAACTCAGGAGTAACTTGAAACTTTGCAAAATCACCCTGCCCCAAGATTCAATCAAACACTGTGTTATCATATTATAGACACAGAAAGTTATCACTAACCCATGTTATCCTGAATACAACTACGGGTGTAGTATCCCATTTTATCCTGAATACGACTATTGTCGTACTCTACAACGTATGTGTGTAGTTTCTCTAGAAACACAGTGTTATACAGCACAAATATTTGTGTACTTCTTAACAAACACAGGAAATGGTTAAAGCATGCATGAACTGTGAAATATATACATAAAATGTGGTTTCAAAAGAAATTGTTGGAGTGAAAAACAATCGATAAAATGATGGATGACAACTCAGATTTAAACATGGATGTTGATAGTGAGGGTAACAGCATTGAAGTTGACGATTCTGATGATAGTATCGACTTAAATGATGGGTTAGAACAGAATAAAGATGATGAAAGAGATGAAGCATGGCTTCATGCACATTTTGACGGTGATTTGGAGAATGAAGCTGACTTTGAAGGTTTTCATGATTTTTCAATCTCAGTTGCAGCCACAATTTAATTAAAGTAATATTGTTATTACTGACATAGTAATGATGTGGACTTAAAAATGTGGACAAAAATTGTACTAATTAATTACCTTTATCTTTCTGAATGATTTCTGGGATTAATTTTGTGACGAGTTTTCATGAGAAAGTATATGCCAAAAGACATGTTTTAGAAATTGTTGCAGGAGTTTTGTTAAAATTAACAAATTATTATTACTTTTTAACTAACAGTACTAGAAACTTCAAATTTGGACCAAACTACTAGAAATTGAAGTATCTTTATTTTATTCAAATACTATTAATAGAGCTTTTCATTTATCTTCATAAACAGAAGATTCACTGAACATCATGTTAAGTTTTAATTTGATTCTTTTTCTTTCAAGACATATTTCAAAACAAAGCTTGTGAGCATGTACATTGGTAAATGATAACAGAACATATATCACTGGGTAGCAAATTTTATTACCTTTTAGAAAAATACCTAGTTTTTATATACCTAAAGAAAGAAATAACAATGTTACAACATATTTAGTAAACATGGAGAAGGTCATCAAAATTTCTGCTGCTGCTGCATGATGCTCCATTTTACCAGTGTATTTATAATTGCTTCTCTGGAATCAGGCACTGCAGTTGAAATTGGTAAGCTGGATAAAATGAGTTAACCAATGTGTTGTGCATCTAACATGGATGGACAGACATTTATTTCATGGTTCTAACTCTAAGTGTGGCAGAAGACATTACACATATACATGTGTAAATATGATGGATGGACATTTAATGAAGCACACTAACAATAATTGTAGGAAAATATTACCTTAAACAGATTATTGCAATGGATTTGTTAAAGAAAGGTAAAAAGAGTGAAACTTGTCAAGAATAACAGAACAGACCAGAAGACATTACAATTACTAGGTAATTTTGGTTCTGGATTCATGCTGTATCAAGCAGCAGATTATAATCACATTCTTAATGGGGAATACAAACTTTAATCAGAATGTAACCAATGACAATAAAGCTCATCTCTGGAAAGCTTTCTGTAGTTTCCAGCAGCCAATGCAAACATTTAGTACCATGCATAACAAAACTCCAACTAATGGCGAAGTGACGGCCCCTTTTCTAACAAGATTTTAGGACAATTTTTATCTTCACATTTTACCTTTGGATCTGTTTAAAACTGATAATTTTAACTAATAATCACCACCATATTCTCAGTGTTGTGCTGCTATAGCATTGACTACCACCTACCCACTCTGACAGGGCAAAAAGGCAAAACTAATAAAAAGGAATTTTCTTTTTGACAATATAAAAGTAGAAACTCTATATTGAATTGAAAAAATAAACAGTAATAACTGTAGCTAATTTGGTTGTATTTTTAAATCATCATTCATAAATTCTGCTTCCGAAGCTATTATCATTATCCACCCCTGTAAGCTACATTTAACAGGATTTCAGTAACCTTGTAGTGAGAGCTTGTAGTACAAGCATTCTTCATGCATCAGTAATTACCTTGATTAGCCACTGCAACTACTTTAACTGAGGCCTCACATGAAAAGCATGCAGCAAAGGTCTCATTCCCATGTTGTACAATTAACTGTTAAAATGTTGAGGGTATCCATCACAATCCACAATGTGAAGTCATTATTATACAAAGTGTACCAATGAATATGCATATTTGTTCCATGAGCTAAACAAAGAAATACAATCCAGGTAAATGTGAAATGTAGGTCACAATGACCTTATGCTGCATGGCCATTGTAATAACATAAATGTATTCAATCCTCTAAATTGATGATTTCTGACATGAAGAGTTTGCTCAGTGAAGAATGAAAAAAAGTCACAGTGATTTAATTTTGTGTAGTGGATGTATCATTCATCAAAATGCATTCCTTCATGATTCTAGATATAACAGTACGTATACAGAGTACAAAAATCCTATTTGGTTAAGAGCTAATCTCAGACTTTAATCTAAACCTGAAAAATGTCAAATGTAGGTCACACTGATATTCTTTTGTTGTAAGGCAGAGGTACTAATAGATAAGCATAAAATCATGTTTAATTATTGAAACATCAAATGAGTATGAGAAATAGGCTCAATACAAAATTTAACCCAAGATAGTGAAGCAATGGCCACAGTGACCTACTTTTGTTATTATGGTGTAAGATATATCCCCTCACAAAGTTCTATGATTCCATATATAAAATATGTATAGTGTGTGGAAAAACCCAAGTTAACACAAACCTTTACCAAGAACACAAGAAGCATGTACGATGTCTGACAGCTTCCTCCCCATGATAGAGTAGCTTCTATGAAACCCACTATAAAGTTGTGCTCTACAGTTTCATACTCTGAAAATAGGTTCACTTCTAAAGAAAATAAAAATTTAAATGGTATTCCTCTCTGGTTAAGCTAGCTACTTAAAAGATATCTTGTATCTCTTAGGTTTTTCAAACAAACTTTTAATACCCTTTCTTTTAGTTTATGACTGATCAGATGTATGCTTAGATCATGCACAATTCACAACTACATTTCAGCCGCAGTACATGAATATTGTATAAATATTCTCTCCAATGTGCACATTGTAAAAGGCATATAACTTCGCCTTACATGTGTAATTTTGTCAGACATATTAAAGTACATCCTAGACTGCTGTCTCGGACCTCGGTAGAATGAATGATTGAGATGCTGTGAGCATTTTCATAATTATATATGTGGATGTCTGCCAACACAGACACTGGGGTGGTACCGGACCGTCATTTACTCTGAAATGATGACTAAAAACCTAAAACCTAAAATGTATAGAAGTGGATACCTCACCCCAAACTGATCCAAATATCCCTTGTCTCATTGTCTGGCTCCAATTCAAAGTCTTTATTTCCTCCAAAGTATGTGACATACAGTCTGTCCTTGTTCAGCCCATACCTCTCTGTCAGGAGTTCCCATGCCCAAGCACACATCTCTTTCTAAAGAAAAACAACCAAGAGCCTGAGTACATATTAGCAATTTCTTAAGGTATTACAGCGGCTGGAAAAACAAACTTGTGCTAACTTACAGATTACATGCTTTTCTGATCTATGTGCAGCAGAGCTAAATATTCCTCAAATCTGCCCTGATTTAAGATCACCAAATCCCTGTGTCAAATACAGATAAAGGCAAATCTGCCCTGATTTAAGATCACCAAATCCCTGTACACAGATAAAGGTAGATGTTGGTTAATGAAATCTTTTAGAATGACACAATTATTGCAAAGACTTCATTTTTGCACAACCAAGAGCTTGCACAGTAGATTTACAGCAGGTTTTACTATAAATACTACTGTGTTCAAAAAGCTGTTTCAATCAAACATGGTCAATTCATATTTGGTTTCCTCATCTTGAACCATCTAAGACATTCCACAATGACAGCACATGCTCTCTTTGTTAAACACAGGACCTAAACATTACCAGTAATCAAAAAGCAATAAAATAGTTACCTACCCATATATAATCGCAAGATGGCATGAACTACACAATGTCCAATTTTACCATAAACAATAAAACACTGGCTACTATTAGGAATGACTTCTAGAAATGTTAAATTCTTCCAGACGATTCATCTATGGCAGCTCTAAATACAGCTATGATCCATCCATCTAAGGCAGTTCAAGATTTTAGTAAATACAGAAATGCTGTTTTATAAATTAGGTTACTGTATTGAGGATGCTGATTTTATTATCTTGTTACACCTCTCCCTCGATAACTTGCACACAACAGAAAACACAAACATAGACC
Source organism: Potamilus streckersoni (assembly GCA_016746295.1). Taxonomy (NCBI): domain Eukaryota; kingdom Metazoa; phylum Mollusca; class Bivalvia; order Unionida; family Unionidae; genus Potamilus; species Potamilus streckersoni. The sequence goes on along the minus strand of JAEAOA010002358.1, from coordinate 2,439,947 downwards.
ACACCATAAGTTAGGGTGCAAGTTGCTGAGAGACATCTAAATATTAAACAAGTCCGCTTAAACACTGAGAAAACCATTGGGGGTAGGGAATTGGACTGTTTAATGACTGAATCCATGTTTTCACAATCATGTTGATAATTGTTAGTAATGCTCTTAATGAAGTTGTTCATTTTTCTGCATAAAAAAAAATTATTTTCAAAATGTCTAACAGGTGAAAGATTACTCCAACTGGTTTCAACAACCATCATGTGTATGTGAAAAAATTGTGCAATACATCACTACTTTTTGTTTTGTTGATTTGTCTGGTTCTTAGAGTGGTATTTAATAATATAATGACAATGTAACAGGGAACTAGACTAACTGTTGATATGCCACCAAACAAGATTCCTTTTTGTTAAAAACTAGTGACATTTATTTCATGAGACAATCATCTATGTCAAAACTTGATTTTTGTATTGTTCAATTAGTACAATATTGATATCATTATTTCATTGGAAGTATTAGTGAAACTTCTTATCATCAATGAGGATATATCTAAGGGCCAGTTCAGGAACTCCATAAAACTCACTTGCCCACAATGGTCCGTATCTGTGAAACCAAGTTCTTTATTTTTACAAAGTACTAGTTTCACTTGGTTGCCTTGCTATCTTTGATCAGTTATTAATGAGTCGGTTAATTTTAAGATAGTTTAATTATGTTAAATACACAATAACATTTATGTTTGATTGATCAACTGAAGTGAGTTCACCAGACACGACTGGGGCCACTAGAATTTAGGTATGTAGCTATTGCATGCCTTTTAACTTTTCTTTTATTCCATTTTTTTTATTCGAGTCAAAAGACATAATTAATGTGACAATACAAAGGAGGACAGCTTTTAATTCTGTTCAACGATACAACAAATAATTCCCCATGTCAGTTATCAAAACATAGTTGGCACTTAATTAAGTTATCAGAGAAATGCTTGCAATATAGCTTACATTAGATTGACACATTTTATATTCAAATACACATTGCAGTTATAATGATTACACTTGAGATAATTACAAGACAGAATTAAAACACAAATTTCACTTATTAAAAGTTATTTAATTGGCAATTAAATATTAATGTGCTGCCTACACTAGGCAAAAGTGACATTTTCATTGATCAAAATTTCCTTCTTAAATTACTGTGTACTAAGAATGTCATTTGGAAACAAAATGTGACCAATTATATGACTTCTTATTAAAAGTTGACAATTTCAAAATGTTGAATAAAATTTCTACTGTTTTTGACCATAAAATGAGTGATATAATCTTTTACCTCTGAAAAAGTTAAATGAACTGTAAAACAATAATATTATTATCAACATTAGACTTGATTACCATTTTGAACTTGGTGCAATGTTTGAAATGGGAAATGTGTCTCTTAAAATTTTACTACAAGGTGGCAACACGAGTAAAATTCAAACTGTACAATATACAGATACAGGTGTGGGTGGGTTTGAATTGTAGGGTAAATCTGTGTTATATTTGCTAATTACAGTAATTGCTCAAAATTTCTCAAGGTCTTAAATGCTATTTGTTAATAGTATCTTTTCTTGTAATTTTAAAAATGAATAGCAATTTTTTTTTATTAAAAAAAGAGATAGAATAAAAATGTCATTTTATGTCCAACCTCTCTAAGAGGTCACTATGTAGTTTACATGAAAAAATGTGCCATCCTAACGATGACCTAAAATAATGATCACTACATTTTCAGACCCAATAAACCCTAAAAAGACTTTCTCATTAAGGCAGTCAAATTTTTTCCATTAGTTTGGCTAGTTTTCAGTACATAGTAACAAAAGATCATGTACTGCTATAGACAAGCTGGAAAACATGCATTTTAAAAGTCCAGTACAGTAAGCACTGATCTGATAAAAGCTGACATCCTTAGCACAAAGTTGTCAATGGTATAGATTCAGATCTGCCACTGAATAATATACCAAGCGCTGTATCATAACAGAAATGAACTAAAGTCAATGAGGTGTATTATGTGATTGTAATGGGTCTATGTTGTTTACAGTTCAATATGCATCTTAAAAGACACAAAACTGCTTCAAAATGAAAATTTAAAACCTTGTAATAGTCTCCAAAGGACCAGTTTCCCAACATTTCAAAGAAAGTATGATGGTAGACATCCTTTCCCACATCATCAAGATCATTGTGTTTTCCTCCAGCACGTATACATTTCTGGGAGTTGACAACACGAACATACTTAGCTAGATCACTGTTGGGATCCACCGTTCCAAGAAATATTGGCTTGAACTGCAGCAGAAAAAGCATATAATTAAATTCTGTGTGATCTAACTATACACATGTAGGAATATAAATTGTATATGTCTAAAAGAGTTTCAGAACATTTGTGGACTGTTGTTATTTGTTCCGTTAAAGACAGATAGATCCTTGTATCTACAATTATCTATTTAACCGCTAAACAAATTTACAAATTCAATATATTTTAGCCTCTCAGATAATAGCAATTATTAATGCTTGAAATTATTTTTTAAATAATACAATGTCTTTTTTCTTTGTATTCTAGTAAAAAGATGTTCCATCTGAGAAATGTTTGCATTTGTAAGTCTACTCTGTACTATAGCCTGATTTATTGATCTGCATCCTAAAAGTGTACATCATATTCTGCAATAAGGCCTTTAAACAGTCCAAGAAGTCACTTCTGATTTGATATATTTAATACGAAATTCAACTGGGAAAGCAGAACATCCCTGAGCTCTCCAAACTTACACAAAAGATATCCAAGGACAAATTTTTTCAAGAATAAATGACCTTGCAAGTGTCATGCTAACTGGGCCTTTAGCATGTCTGCTCAATACACGGCTGTATGGGACCCAAACATTCAGATTAAATTAGAGTGATATTCTCAGAGGATGAACCATTTCTGCAGAACAGATGATTGTTACACTTAGGTAAAATGGCATGAAGCCAGACTAATTAATGGTTAACTGTTCTCCAATATAATGACTCAAAGAAACAGATGTTCTATGGAATGTGTATGTAAACACCAGCAACTGTTCAACAAATAAATGAAACCCTTACTTGATTTAATAGGATTTAAATGGTTTATATAAATCATGAAAGTATCAGAATCTGAGTTTAAGAATATTGTCCAATCTTTAATATGCAATAAAAAATAATAACTGCTACATCAATATGTGTGATTTACACTAGATCACTAGAGTATCAGTCGGCACTGTTTCAACGAGAGAAGAAAAGTACTTTGACAAATAAAAATTAGTCAGCAAAATCAGTTTTCATTTTTCAGGTAATGGAAATGTGACAAAAAGTGGAACTAATGTTTATAACAGGCAAAACACAGATGAGGTTGAGAACACAAGTGAAAACAAGAACTCAAACTGCACATTTAATGCTTACTCCAACTCAATTAGTGAAGGATGCCAATAAAAACAGCAGCAGAATATGAACTTGAGAACTTCATGACCGGAGTGGCAGAAGCAGTTCTTGTGGTTTTAAATGGTGGAATCAGACGGTACATTAAAAGCAATTTGCATGTTGAGTAAGACTGCTGGAAAGCAAAATATTTTCACTTGAAATACTAACTTGCAGCTATCAGCCTTCGCCATCAAGAATTTAACCAAGATCATTGAATTGCTGTTGTACAATGAACTGTGAAAAAAGAATCAAAATAACAGGGGCATCCAGCACCTGGCAGCTTTGAAAAAACAAAATGCTTCAAGTGCATTTGTCAAGTCAAAGAACAGTAGAAAGTAAAGAAACAAAACAATTTGAAAAACTATTTTGCAGAAAGCATAGTGCAGTATGATGTATTGTTTTTTCACAATTACTGATCTTATGTGGCTGAGAAATGAACCCACCAGATATATAATTAAATAATGATCATATACTTTTTTCATTTTCTTTTCTATTCTTTTGAAAGTGAAGGATTTGAATTCTTGTGCAAGGTACTCTAAGAAACAGGATTGGGACTCCTGAGTAACACTAGTGAAGAGCCCAGAAGATTTCATCCTGAAATTATGTTGAGAGCAAACGAAACACTGTTAATACACATGTATAATATCAGCAGAAAAATGACATTAGCACATTCTGTATTAAGTTCACACAGCTAGAGTGATGTTTCCTTTTTTGCCTTAAGTGGACCAAATCAACAAATCAGAACTGTAAAATACACTAACCTAAAAGAGCACTCAGAAAGATACTTTATCTGTTGTATGTTAAAATGAGATCTCCTCATGTATTATCTATCATACATTAGATGAATCTGTTTGTCAGAATATAGTAATAAGTGAGTTTTAAATATTTTTAGCTTAACCCATTAACCCCTGGAGGTTTTTGTCATTTTCACCTGAAATGCAAGTAGGAAATTGATTTAGGGAGATATTTTTAAATACATTATAATACATCGAATTGGAAGACATTTCCAGCTTACTTGATGCCTATTTGTGTTAGAAACATCAATTTTCATTGGCTCATTCGCCTGAGCATGAGCAGAGGGGTAAAAACTGGACTTATTTTTTTTCTTAAACGGACCCATCATTTCATGTCGAGACCACTCTACATTTTAAATGCCCATCTTATCCTAATTTTTGCAAAGGTTCACATGTTTGTGTGCAACTCAGACTGGTCTGTCTTCGATCTGAAGCCAAAACGTCTAAAATCCGGACACAAAACCGGATCACGAGCTCAAGAGAATTTCAGCTGGAAAAAACTCGGGTCCAAAAAGTGACATTTTTCCCTCTGTATTTTGTAGTGCAACAAGAACATCCATATTATTTGGTATCATCATAAAGCTACATCAGTCTACCTTTCTATAATACCACCCACTTTATTGTGTCGCACATAGCCTTAACGCTACAGAGCTCAAAAGTAGGCTATGACCTCCTGCCCAGTAAATGTGGCGCTAGGGGTTAATGAGTTAACTGATTAATGCTTAGAGAACATTTCCAGCATTAAATATTCATTCATTCCTGGAATCTAGCATCTCCAAAAAAAATGGACTTGTGCAATAAATGATGTTAATATTGCCAACATATATTTTTCAGTTTATTTATAAATGCGAAACTACCACGATGTACAGCATCTGAGATACAATTAGCATATTACATATCACGACTGGCATGCCCAGCTCCACAATGGCAGCAACAAATGCTTTATAAAACTGAGCAGTGTCACCTGATTCATGCCAGCATTAGTAAACAGAAGTGTCGGATCATCCAGCGGAATGGTTGATGAGGAGTGGACATAAATATGTTTCTTCTCCTTGAAGAAATCGACGAACAGCTGTCGAATCTCTGCTGCTGTTGATGATGGATCCATATCTTCTTTTCCCTGATAGAAACTGCCTGTGCTGCAATTATAAATTAGATAAATTGAGATCATACCAGTTTGTTTTTGCCAACAATGTTCTGCATTTGCACATGAGAGAACATATTGAATAGAAAATACATGATATATGTCCCTGCTGATTTCATGGATATTTTACTGTTTTTATAATATACAAGATGTTTTGAAGGGTGGTCATAAGTGTAACAATTTTAGTCATTTACCTTAAAATAACAGGGCTATAATAATTTTACTGACATCACCTCGCCCAAGGACTTGCAAATTTAACTTGCACTCAGCATAGCTTGTCCTGAAGATATTATTTTTTTGTTTCTTTGTGTGTTTAAAATGCTTAGGCAAATAATTAGAGGTATAAAAAATACATAAATTTTATGACAAGTGAGAAAAAAGGAAAAGCTTAAATTGATAGCTGGATATCATAAAGCATAAATAGTAAAAGAAGAAAGATAGATGGAGAAATAAACTTATCTTGAAAATGAGAGATTTGTAACGATTTCTTTATTTACAAAGCTGAACAATTTGAGAAGGCTTATTTATGTTCATGTAATTATTTACCAAACTGCAAGTACATGTATTTATTGATCTCCTGTAATTACCATGTTAACTACAAATGATAGCACTTTTAGAGAAAGCTACATGCATCAACATGAAAGAGTTCATTTCAACTACAACTTAAAACAGAAATCTCATGGGTTATGTTATTAACAATTATCACAAAAGCACCCTGACAAGCCAACTTTTAAGAGATAATAAGCTTTACCTAAACCAGAAAATGGGCCAGACTGTTTCATGATCAGAAAATGACCTCAAAATCACTCACTGGTATCTCCATTAGCTCTTTCCAACTCAAATAATCTGATACACTTTGTAACTTTAAAAAATCTATTGTCATCATCACTATCATCAGCAAGTATTTCCCAAACAAAATTGTAATGAACAACACTGAGAATTAGTCATTTTGGATTTTCTAGGTAGCCTGTATTTTAAACAAGCATCTGTAAAACTGTCTTCATGAATGGTTGAATCTACGCCATAATGCTTATTCCTGGGCATGTCATGCTAATCAAATTTAATTTCACAACCATTCATGACATGCTTGGAGAACCCAGATGTGGGACAGTTGCTATCTGAAAAATATATGTCATGACAAGAACAGTTAATTAAAAATCTATACTTCGCCACTCACATTTTCACATGTGGGACTTTCAATGAATTTGCCGGAGTTCTTGCATATTCCTGTTTTTCCAATTATGTGAATTCATTCAAATTTTGCACAATTCATGCAATGACACACCCTAACATCATCTCCATTTAAGTACTTGACATATCTGATGTCTTTCCCACGAAGTCTCTCTCTTGATCTGCCAATACTTCCTGTTTTTCACACAGAGAATAAGCTAGTGATTTCTGATTGATGGTTATTGTTTAAGCTGGACCAAAAAAGTAATAACCACAAATGAGAATCCAATGTAGTATATTTCAACATGTAACACACTGGTAGCATAGCTTTCAAACCTAACAAAAGAGTCAAGAAACAATTCAAAGTATAAACTTTGCATGAAAGTAATTTTTATGATAAGTATGTCATTAAACGTGTGGAACACATTTGGAATGTATATACTGAACATACGTCTGGATTAAGATAACTAGCATGATGGAATGGGGAGGGCAGATTATGAACCATGTCAGTGTTAACTTGTTGATGGTTGAGTGGGAATTCTCAAGTAGCTTTTTCCATCTTTACTAATAAACACTAATGCCTGTGACTGTAGATGTGGTTTCAGATGGATTATAATTTTAGAGTAACAAGGCAACTAATATTAATTATTCATGACTAAACTAACATTCATACAGTATCATTTTGTATAAATTCTCCGTCTCTTGTATTGATAAGTGTATCGTTTCAGCAAAAGTATTGATGAATCATTTCACCATGTGTGTGTGTGTGTGTCTGTGTGTGTGTGTGTGTGTGTGCATGTGTGTGATTTAGATTTTTAATGTAGCTTTACAAAAATTTCAGTCATATCACTACAATGTCTGCAGTGTAACACTTTATAGTGATGTTTAGCACTGGGGCATCATGCTGCAGACATATAGCATGATGTTCCACCCAGTCACATTATCCTGAAACCAGGCTGTCCAGTCCAAACACTAACCTCTTAATTCTGAGCACCAAGTGTGGCAGTTGTTAGTACCATTTTCTATAAGTCTTTGGTATGACTCAGCTGGGGTTTAAACCTGCAACCTCCTGCATCTGAGGCAAATGCTCTACCACTAAGCCACTGGAGCAGTATATGTACAAATGTGTGGTTCTCTAAGTAAAGTAAAATAGATATGCAATTTCTGTTTTCACTAAATGTATATTTCTCATTTGATATGCACTGATATAAGATTGTTACTGTGCCAATGAAGCACACATTTTTGCACTCCCTTTAATTATACTCCCTTCCAATTTTTGGGATGCATGCATCATTTTCTTTCAGGTAACTAACTTGATTGGTTATAGCATGCAGCGATCTCAGAAATGCTTAATTATGCATATTTGGATGCAAATTTTTTATTTGGGACACAGAAAATCACTTTCATAGGAGTCCTCCGTACATACTTTTTTTGTTGCAAACAGGAAAAGTTTTGCAGCAGAATAAATATGTTCACTATGAAAACTGAAGTAATACTTTTATTTTAGTTCATTGCTGACTCCTTTGATCAAAAGTCGCCAGCTTGTTTTGATGAAGGTGTATGTGTTATTTTATGCGCCACTAAACGCTCCCTTTGAAAGACTAAACAAATACCTGTTTGTTATTGCTGCAGCAACATCGAATAATTGTAGAACATGAGAGAATTTTTAAAAAGAATTTCCTTGGTATATATCGTTGCTTCAGAGGTAGTTTTCATTGAAGTTGCAGCAAAACTACTTTCTCTGTTGTTTTTTTTTAAACTGCCGTCATGTGGTCGACTAATTATTTCATGTTCCCCGTCCTCAGAGGTGGTTGATTGTAGCTAGTCAGTTGCATGGCTATTTTGATTATATTACAACATACAGTATCAAGGTGAGATATCAGCATAAACGGATTATAATATAAAAATGCACTGTTAGGGTGGTTCGTCAATATGAAATAAGGATTTGTTTATGCAACTATAGATTTCAGTGCATTTTTATATCTAGGCTTGCAGCTTCATATCATGGTGGTTTTGAATTTCTCCACTCCAAACCCAGGGCTGTATATACTGTTTTTATCAGCCAAAAATGTTATCGCCCAAAATATCGCCAGATGGTATATTTTGTCACCAATAAGGAAAACAAAATCACAATTTGTGACAATGGTGAAGCCCTGTGCAGTCACTCTTATTTCATTTCCGACATTTTCGACTGTTGCCGTATAAATATTACCTATGAACTTGAAATCAAGAGACTTGATCAAAAAGCCGTTTGCAGATTTAGACAAGTATATGGGGGGGTAAACAAAAAATGATGAAGATTTCAATGAGATTCAGAACTGTGCTAAAGTTGCTAGAACTGACAGTTCAGATGTGACATTAACCATGTGTAAGAAAGTATGTGATGCCTGGCTTAGTGGGGACTGCAACTTTTGCTGTTGGGACCCCTATTTTTATCAAATTATGAGTCCTGGACTCGTAGTTTTAAAATCTCAGCAAGACCTCTGGTATGGTTTGATACATAACACAGTCATGTTTTGTAGACCCCAACCATCATGTTATATAGTTACCTATGACGTTTTTGCACATCAGCTGCGAGATTTAGTTAGTCATGTGACTAGCAATTAAAATGGTGCGAACGAGGTCAAAATTCATCAACACTGTAGTTATGTCTCATCTGACAACGGATTAAAGACAAAATCGGTGTTATGCTTGTAATTTCTGAGAAGATAAATGATTTCCCTATCGATTTAATGTAATTATGGGTCAATGCAAGGTCATTTAAGTTTTCTAGGCCTTATAGTTGGCGAGTACCCTATGCCGACACCAAATGGTGTCGGCAAATTCCAAGTTTTTTGATAGGGAATAGACTCTGACCCTACACCCCAACTTAAAAAAAACAGATATCAAAAATGGGGTGTTAAGGGTCAGAGGAAACTCAGACTACATGTTATAGTGAGGTCATTCTGTACTGAGTTTAATCTCTTAAATCTCAAAATCCCATGAAGTTAACCCTTTTCACCATGATAAAAACAGCATATAAAGTATATTAATTACATATCAATTTGTAAAAGAGAGTTGATACTGGCTGCCAAGTGAGTGAAATATTCCTGAAACTCTGACTACTTATTCCGATTTTACAGACATTGGAACACACTGTACAAGACCATTATCTGGGTAGACATAGCACTAAAACATAAATAACTTATATTGTATGACTAATGCAATTAGTGTCAACACTGGCTCCGAACATTGTGATATTTTTGAAAATTGGGTCCTCCAACATACCACTTTTTGTTCAACAGTAAAACGTTGAATCTTCATCCCGCATATATGTATCAACGTTTTTCATCGTACGACAACCTCTAATACTAATCTAACGTCTATAAAACTATTAACCTTAGAATGAAACGCCGGCTGCAGTATTGTCTCGACTTTTTTCGTTTATTTTTTCCTTCCTGGTTAAGCAAAATCCAGATCAAACCCGATTTTCTTTCTTTATTCTTTGATACCAAAATAACCAAACATGATACTTCATGATATGAAATCATAAGAATAATTTAGGCCAACGCGAACTTGACATAGACTGCGATGATACAACTATGAGGGTATGTGCATATCTTTGAAAATCGTTGGGTGTTTCTCTGCCTCTGGAATCATTGATTACTGACTAAATACTGAACCAGATGCGTGCAAAAAGAATGACAAAAATACAAACATGTTTAAATAGAAACACGAAAAGTGAAACACGTCATCGAAATTGTCGCGGTCACTGACCCGATTTGTCAGGAACCTCGGCGCTCTCATGTATGATAATATTGCATCATATGCTTAACACATGCTGATTTCGTTTGTAACTTTAAAGCTATTTTAGTGACATTATTTTATAAACATTTTTTCTTACCTGTCGCTTTTATTCTTGAAAACACCAGTTTATTATTTGATACAACGCGACGTCGAGAACCTCAACGTGCTTCTTGCAAGGCGATTCAGACCACCTCGGCTATTTTTGCAAGCCAAAAATATATATGATTTACCTCGAAGTCGTCATACTCTTTTACGGTGCATATGTAAATAATTTGCTTTCTGATTTTCTCCTATACATCATTACATCTCCCATAGTAATATCATATGTACCAAATGTCCAAATAATCACATTTTGCAGGATGACCTATCCGTTACTTTCATTCTAAAAAATATTTATATCTCTCAACTTGAATTTTAATTACCCTTAAGACAGGATAGGTAAAGATAAGATTTGTTTAAAATCTAAATGATTTCTTGAAGCAACAAAACGAGCTTTTTACAAACATAATCGAAAAATAATAAACACAATTAATCAACAGCATTCGCAAGACATACCAACACAATATAATACACAAGTACAACAGGGCATATCAGACAGTTTAATATGTATGCAAATCGTTTTTGAAAGGAAGTAATTAAAAGTTTTGATAGCATTTAGGTCACTAAAATAAAACACGCGCACGCACGCTTATATTTGGTGGATATGAGAGGACTCTGATAGGTAACCTCGTACCGAGGACATATGCTCTAATATATTCGAATAAACAGAAAAATACATTTTCTGGCAGTCAGTTTAGTAAATGGTGTTTAATCGAGGAGGATAAAGTATGAATAATTCAAAACAATACGAAATTTCGCAATGCCAGCAAGGACACAGTAACAGAAATAGTTTGTACAATCCATTCAAATTAAGGACAAACATAACTATCGACTACAACATGGAAACTGTAGACAATGTGACGTCATGGACACCAGGGACTTCCAGAATACGGAGAAAGGTTAAGAAGCTATACGTTTGAGACTGTGATATTTGGTGCATTCTGGAGTAATTGTGTTTCGTATTTTCACCCGGACACATCACTAACTGTTTCAGGTTCAATCGACGACCACAAAACGTGTATTTAGATGACGTCAATCCATTTGACAAAATCTGAAACCATCGTATGATCTACGAAATCTCAAACTTTTTCTTGGTATTATTAATGAATTTGCTTTATTTGGATTATATAACAACTCATAATAATTACTATATAGAAATACAATATTAATTTTCAAAAATCATAAAAATTGTGAACATTCATACACCGTGGTCGACAATGAAATTTTCATACACATATAATGAACTTTCAATGCAGACAGGGTGCACATAATTGTTGACAAAGACAGAGACTGTGGATATCATGGAAAACGAGGATATGTTTATAGAGACAAAACACTATCAATACAAACAAAGGTAGCACATATTTATTGAGTACAAAATCTAGGCTGTGGACTTTGTTACATCATGGACAATGAATACATGTTTTAACATTTAATATGAAGTATCAATGCAAACTAAGCACTATTAAGAAAACAGTGTAGTCTACGGACATTGGTACATCAAGGGTAATCAAGACATTTGTTCATATCTAGTCTGAATGATAGAGGCAAACTATAGACTGACACTATTAGTAAACACAAGGAGATCATGGACATGTTAGATAAAGAACAAGGACATATTTACACATCTAGTCTGAACTATCAATACCAAACATGAAATTTGGAGAAAATGGTACAACAAGGATAATCAGTCCATATTTACACAAATACTCTGAACTATCACTTAAAACAAAGGACGAATGCAATTAGTGATACAAAATACGTGTGTGGGAGGGGAGCGTTTTGAAACATCACGGACATTGGTTGTATATTCAGACGTTCTAAAATATCAATTATAACTAAAAACTTATATAATTATTGATAAAAATTGACACAGCTGACATTGAGACATCACATCAAAGGAGGACATCCTTTATCCTGCAAAATGAATCTGAAAATAAGCGTTACTAGGACTTTCAAGAACGATTCATATTCAGGGAGTTAGTGTACTCATGGTTGTTTGGTATATTTTGTTAATTATTGGATTATTAACCCTGCACAAAATTAAAGACACCGAATTATATATATATATATATATATATATATATATATATATATATATATATATAGATATATATATATATATATATATATATATATATATATATCCCTTGTCCAAGTAATATATTTATTGTCAATAGATATTTCAGACATAAAAATGACAGCCTCGTTTTTCCATACATTTACTCAGATGTGCATGATGATGTGCATATAAAAAAAAAACTCGTGTATCAAAACATCTGCTTTAATATTTCAAATTTACGTAACTTTTACCATCGGCAGAGTTTCTACATGACACTAATTTGTTCATCCTAATTTAAAATATTATATAATCCATAAATTCAGGAGTTTATCGTTTCCTATTGTTATTGCGTTTATCTTATTTGGATCGATTAACTTGTTCTGCATATTTAAGAAATATAATTTACCAAATATCTAAACTAGGACATTATATTAATATAAGATTTGGATAGATGACGTGTTTCTGACATTTTTGTAACAGATTTCGACTTTGGGGAATGCTACTAAAATATGTTGCCAAATGATCTAGATTTGCAAATTTTCAGAAATTTTGCACTTTGCATGGTTTTACGATCATATACAATATTTCATTCCATGGATCCTCATAACTTTAAATTTTCCCGGTCTCTAATCCGATGACAAAATGGTGCAAATATAGAATGACGCAAACATTTACCTTGCTACGGTTAATAGTACTCCAATAAAGCTGTAAAACAGTAAGATTGTATTGCCTATGTTAGAGTTTTAAAAAAATAACATAACAAACACAGATTGTGCCAAACTCGTTTTATTATTTCAATTGTGTGAGAATAGGAAGAAAATATTTGTGCCAGTTATGCACGGTTGGTGCCGGGGCTAGAATGCAAGTGGCAGTAGAAACAGGCAGACGGCAAAATAACAATATTTTTTTTTCTGTGACCGTATCATTTTCTTAAAATTGTACTAAAAACCTAATTTCACAATTTATATTTTTACAAAAATGCCATGCCATTTTTAAAAATCCCAGTAATGACTGGTTCTTTGTTTTAATTATATTTGACTGTGCCTTTGATTCCATTCAAAGCAATAAATATTCCAGATATGGACTGATATTTTGCTTTTCATGTACATCTTGTTTGTGCATGTTTTCAAGATGCTGTTCGCATCCTCACTCAGTACAAAAATTTCTTGTTTCCAGTCCATTTTTTATATTCTTCAATAACGAATGTACATTTGGCACTTAGTATCACCGTCAGTTAGTCCATCCACACGACTCGTAATTCAGATCGTAATTCTCTCTCTCTCTCTCTCTCTCTCTCTCTCTCTCTCTCTCTCTCTCTCTCTCTCTCTCTCTCTCTCTCTCTCTCTCTCTCTCATATATATATATATATATATATATATATATATATATATATATATATATATATATATATATATATATATATATATATATATAGCCAATTTTATTTGGACGATGGACAATCTGGCAGTTCAGTTTCTCCTATATTCGATCACCAAAATTTAACATATTTAATAAGGCAAACTGAAGCAAAGTCAACTTATAAATCACAATTTTATATACTAACAGAAAGCTTAATTTTCGTACTGTTGATATATGTAATGGTTGTAAAAGTATTTTGAGATTCAATGAATTTTTGTCAACTTCCAAACATATAAAGACAACGGTAAACCTGCTTGCTGACCACAAATATGGCGGCCGATGACGTTATTTGGGAACTGGGTGTGTGTCTATATATATATATATATATATATATATATATATATATATATATATATATATATATATATATATATATATATATAGATAGATAGATCGATAGATAGATAGATAGATAGATAGATAGATAGATAGATAGATAGATAGATAGATAGATAGATAGATAGATAGATAGACACACACACACCTTCATTTGTTTGTCACTATTTAACTTTCTGGTGTTACATATCATCATAAATCATGGTAATCTAATATCTTCATAGACTGACCTGCATTTGTTTTGAAAAACCTCCATGTAAACAAATAATTGTGCTACGATCACAGATTTCACTTCCGGATTACTCACTGTGCACACAGGCACTCATAACGTAATGCTTATATAATAAAGAATAAACAGTTTACTTTTTAAGAATATCCCAGTTTATGCCAATGATCACCGCCAAATAAAGAGAGGAAAATTACTCTAAACATATATTGGTACTATGGGATGTTAACCACGCCAATGAACACAACTTTTCCGAATAACGTCTTTAGAAGGAATTCAGCAAGCAAGAACAATAAAAATCCAAGAAAAATAAACACCGAATCGCAGTCTATAAAGGGAGTAGAAATGTTTGTTTCGGTATTTTAGATTTTTTCGTGTCCATCACCCCTATGCACTCATCTTACGGCTCCTTATAATCACTAAAACGTGCTACCATTCATGCTGTAACACTTGATCAGTGAGTTTACAGGGGACCCAACAGGAAGAGTTGGTTCGAGGTAAATAATACCAAAAAAAAAATGATAATCCTATTCTGTTGATGGTGCATTTTAATTTTGTTTTGGTACAGTTCTTAAGTAACTCTAGACATTAAATATTTAAACACATTTTTCACTTTTGGTCCCATTGACCTTGACCCAGAGCTCATGTAATATCGATATCACGGCGATAAAAAGATAGGAAGTCACCAAATATAAGACGTGACCAAGCATGACCAGCAAATCAGAGGTCTTCGAGCGTACTATAACCTGGAATAAGTTGAAACCTCTCGCAAATCCTTTTGAGCTCTGGCAAGCAAGAACAAATCTTGTAACTAAAATGATAACGTTTCCACACGTTTACCAATGGTAGACTTGAATTTATAGAAGATAAAGATTTCTGGTCGTAACTCGTAAGGTTTGTGCTGTAGCTCTTAGCATTCATACATCTACTCTCTATGCGCATGCTTATACAGACAAGGCAACAGAGTTGCTATGTAGCAAAACAGCAATAGTAAGGTTGTGAGAATATATGCAGCTTTTCTTATAATCCGATATTTTGTTTAAATCGAATTATTATCTATATGCAGACAATAATTGCTATTCTCTATGCAGACAATATTTACTATGCTATTATATCAATTATTGATTATTTTCTTAGGAGGCTGCAATTATATTCTGGAATCCTCACTTCCTCCAACCATATGCCGTCCGTTTCAACATTGCGTCCGTCTATCATGCCTTCTTCTTCAACATCATCCATCCACTCCATTTCGCCAAACACTCATGCCAAAATGTTTGTTTTTCAGTCAGCTATTACGAAAAGAAAACGAAAGTCCACATTAAGATTCAATTATTTACCGCATGTACCGCATTATAGTGGTCTCAGACACAATGGATAAAGAATCAATATAAAAAAGGATATTAGCTTAAAATGAGTGAATAAGGGTTATATTTCATCAAAAGGGTAGAAAGCTCAGTATTTTCACGAGTATCGAAGCTACGAGTGAACAGACTTAAGTTTCTTACCTACAAGATGAACTATATGCGTTATTCACTAGTATTAAGCAATTTTCTTTTTACATGATGCTCAGTCAAATATATTGACTGTCAAGATGCACTATAAAACGGATCGAAAAAGCAGATTTCTTACTGGATCTCTGGCGACGTCGGCGGGCTATCGTTTGTCTGTGGTGTTTGGTGGTTGTTCGCACAGAAAATATAAGCAAACATAATTCTCCTTCCCATTAAAATTAAATAGCACTTCAAAAAAAAATTCATACCGTGAAGGATTTGAACTCGAATCATTTTGGACGGAAGGCGACCATATTGAACACTCTATTTCGTAAGTCTATAAAAAGTATGAACTGAAAAGGTATAATCTTATCAATGTCTATTGACCACCAGTGTAGAATTGTGAAATATCAATGTTATTTCTCTGAGGAATTTCATTCATTCATTGACTAGCATCAAAATACAAAGGAAAAATCCATAACTTGCAATATTGTCAATTACAAGAGATATATTTAACAAAACATGGGCTTAAAAATCCAGAAATTCAAAAGAAATTGTGTGTTTTGCGATGAAATTTTGATTTTATAAGAAAAATAAGTCAACACTTCTGTAACATTCGTCCGCGTATCGTCCACTACGACGGAAGATCCATATGAGACAGAACTAGCAACAAATACGTATATTATGAAAAGAATTTTTTCATAATCTTCTTCTCATTTCTTGCTAGGAGAAGGAAACACTAGTGTCTTTAAGAGATGCCCTGGCTAATGACGGTAGAGAAAGAAAGAAAGTTTTGCTCTCTTAAAGATAAATTGTAACGGTGTACATACGGTGGAAAGCTCGGCTATGCAGAGGTAGGGGATGCTGTAAATGATACAAGCCGCTTTGAGCTCTGACGAAAAGGACTAATTTTGCCAAGTACTCTTCTGGCTTGTTATACACAGATTCTTAAGACGCGGCAAAATATAGTCATACTACGTTTTAAAACGAGAATTTATCCTTTTATCCCGCCTACAGTCTGGGTCTATACGTCATAGTGGGTCGGTGGTTCTTCCAGGGTTTTCCCAGGGTTCTTCCTCCACTATTAATACTGGCCGCCGTGTATAGCCTATCTTGTGCTGAAAAATGGCGTTAAACCCTATAACAAATAACAACAAAATGTACATGCTCTGATATAAGCATGCGTCCAAAATTTATAATCTTACATAATTCAATCATGTTTTGAAATTCATAAATCAAGCATGTGTAAATTCTAACAACGCATTAATAAATGGAATAGTTTACTACGAAGTAGCCTAATAGCGAATTACAAAATTAATTCTGACCACAAGCTAACAATGTACATAATTCCGCCTCGCATCTGATAATTCTTCTACGTAAGCTCAAGCACAGTTCTCAAATAAGCATGTAAATGAAACAGTACAAAGGTAATTCTTCACACTAACCGATCCTAGTAATTAAGTTTACATACTACAAATAATTACAATAATGATGCCATAATATTCTGCAAAAATAGAGCAAATAACATACTGACCTATCGAAGCTTTTTTATTTCCTTTGTCTTTCCTTAAAATCTAACTCCAAGTTCTGCCTCCAAATTTTTAATGGTTTCTTCTCGGAGTAAATCCTACTGATACACAATCCCTCTAGGCTAGGAGAGTACTAAATTTTTGCGTACAAGTTCTGAAAGTTATCATTCGGATCTAAATTGTAATCACACCTTCTATATCAATTCTGAATGTATATCAATATGAACCGATCCATTCAAACATAGCGGTCAATATCCCTCTTGCTGTCTGTCAACGTGTGGACTAATGGGAACACGCCCCGGTCACCTGGCATGCTTAATTTTAATTTTGGGACTAAACTTTAACATCTAGGTGTGATAACTGCAAGGTTTTATTTAGATAGTGCGATTTTTTTGCCTGTGCCGATTCAAGATTCCTATTTTCGGCGGGTCATGTAACCTTGTATAAGATATTAACACTAGCCTGCGGAAATATTTAGACGTCAAACATATGGCCGCAGTAATATTCCAAAGACAGGTAGATTATAACTGATACATGCCTTTATAGCTGGGGCTTAGCAAACGTGATACTAGGCAAGATAATAAATTGCTTCCTTTACAAATAGTTACGAATATAATCTCCCAGGGTTGTAAACGATCTTATGACTTAAGAAATTAGGGTTCATTCGTTCAAGAGACTAATGTAATAGCCCATTTCATACCGGATTGAACCGAGTTGCTCCGTAATTATCCGAAAAATCTTCCGAGTCACTTTATACTCCAGCCAATCAAACGCTGGTAGGCATCTGTACATAACAAAACGGCATACATTGTTGTTCAGACGTATCAGATTAAAACAAATTAAGAAATACCCGCTAAATGCCTGGGACTTCTGCAGCTTTACCGTCGAAAAATATTTCAGGTTTGTTATACTGCTGATTAATACGAAAAATTCCTTTTATTGGTAAACGAAACTGATTTATGAAATGCGGTGTTATGGTAAAAAAAAGGGATTAAATTTTTAACATCGACACCGTTTCCATACTCGCATGTACATGTCCAGATGTAAAACAACTCATAGCTACTCTCTCGTATGGCTATAAAATCTAGAAAAAAAGACAAGATGGCTCCAATATTAAATTTCGTCAATATCTGTGGCATCATCGCTGTTGAATAGGCATTTTTCAACTCTATAAACGAAGCTGAAGTAGTTGGAACAGTTGATGCTAATGCTGAATTGTCCGCCTTGTTTTTACCACTAGTCTGGTCCCCTGCTTAGTATGCTCCCTGCGATGCACTCCGCTATACTATACTAGGGAGCATACTAAGCAGGGGACCAGACTATTTGCCTACCAGCTATCGATTGGATATTGCGGTCAGTTGACCACCCGTCACGTGATCAAAATTCCGAGCATATTACGAAGTTCGCCGAAGTCTCCTGGAAATGGTCTATACTGATTAGGCAGAGAGAATGTGATAAACACATTAGCTTTATCAGGATAGAACTCTCTGGAACAAAAGACACACGCGGTCTCAGCATGATATTGGCATGATAAACTTAGCGCCCAAATCTAAAGGTATTTTGAGGTAGTATAAATAGCCACGAACCTGCGCGTGTCTTCAATTCGTCGGTTCTATAATCACAGAGTCTGTTTATATTCTTACAGCGATTTCCGCTACCTCTTGCTTCACCAGAGCTTCCTCCAAAAGATCCATCCGTATATACACCATTATAAGTTACACTTTATCTTTAAAAGGGTCAAACTCGCTTACTCTCTGATTATGAGCCAAGGCATCGCTTAAAGCTGCGAGTATTTCCTTCTCATAGCAAGAAATGAGAATAATGTTATGAAATAATAATAACAGCATTCACAGAACAAATATTTTCATAACACCTCCTTTAATAATAAACTGAATATTTAATTCGTACTCATATAGAAATATTAGCTATGTATAATGATTTTTACAAAATTAATGTAACTGGTCATGTGCACCATTCATTTGATTTGTACACATTTCAAGCACAAACTAGAGATATACAAATCATCTGATCACGGAGAAAAGCCAGGAAACATTACAAACTAAATATACATAATAGCATTCAAAAGTGAATGTTTGGTCTTCGCAAGCTTACAGTCTAATTCGGTAAGAGAAGATACACCCATTTCTCATTGTCACTTAATTTTGGTTTGAAACCAACAAACATCATTGCCCAATTTATCCATTGTTTTCAGAAATGATTATGATTGTAATGATATAGACTAGCTACTTAAAAAACTTTGTTACTATATTTAGCCAAGCGTGTTTCATAAAATGTATCCGTTTGTTGCAGAATGAAAACGATACGAAACTTTAAAGGTGACAGAATATCAAATATCAACAGGCCATGTAAATTCAGTCACTAATAATTTGCAGAATTCATGTGGAAAACTGTTTTGAAAAAAAAATGTTTGAAACATTTGAAAGCCATATTTGTTCTTTGAAGTTCGTTTTAATTTATTACTCATTAAATACATGTGCACCACGGGGTCTTCAGTCCAGACACATTTAAGAGAGAGAGAGAGAGAGAGAGAGAGAGAGAGAGAGAGAGAGAGAGAGAGAGAGAGAGAGAGAGAGAGAGAGAGAGAGAGAGAGAGAGAGTGCGCCCAAATATGGAAATACTGATAACGTGCATAAGAACATGAATATTTCTATAAATGGGAATGGACGTATTTCTAAACGTGATGTCGTCATTGTGGCAATAACATTTTATTGCTACTGATATATTTAAATATTATATTATATTTTGAACATTATATAAACACTAAATACATTTATTGCAAGATGGACGAAAAGTTTATACTGAATAAGAAATAATAATAATAATAATAATAATAATAATAATAATAATAATAATAATAATAATAATAATAATAATAATAATAATAATAAATAGCTTTAAATGAAAATATTCCACTTATTATGTATTTATTTTGCTCAATGCATTGCTTTGGGTTATTTTAACGACATTCTATGATGCTTCGTATTGTTTCTTTTGGCTTTGATATTGATCTGAACATGTCCCTTTGTCACAATGGACGAATCAAATAACTTTATCCTATCTGCTGTTTTAACCCTGACTCATCCTTGAATTTACCTACGTCATTGACCCAGTTTAACACTGCTTTACTTAAAACTTTACATCATGTTACAAAACGAAGTTTAATAGGCCATCGAAGTATACATTGTTAACTGTTTACCAAGTGTACCTGAAATATATTCAGTGAACTCTATTATTGTTTTCTAAATTTTGAAGCAAATCTGAATAGTGTAGATACTATAAAATCCAATTTTACTCGAAAGTGATATAATAAATGTTTGGCAAAAACATTTTTTTTAAAATTTCATTCAGACGCTTTTTATATCATTCACTATTTTTGTTTCTTGTAAATTTGTTGAAATATAATTGGATTTAACAACCCATTGTTTTTCCCTTTTTTCCCTTCCCATTCATCTGTGTTGTGCTCTTCATAGGCTATGACGTTGTTACTTGGTAACAAGGTTTGACCTGCATGGATACTCCGTTCTAGATCCTTTGTCACCCTCATACACTTTGTCCACGAAGTCAGTCTTTCATGAAATGTTTAACATTTACGGGATCATCAACTACTGTTTTAAGAGTTTGATAATTAAACCGTCTTTTATTTATTTTGTTTTATTTTTGCCTTCTCTTACTGTTTGCTTTAATCTGAGCGTTCTTCCCAGACATCAATAAATTTCACACATTGTCCTTTTCTTAACTTGTTTGGATACCTAAATGGAGATTATATATCAACTCTTTTATGATTTTCTAGAAAGTAATCCTGAATTTTCGCAAACATCCCCACCATTCAGCAAGAACAACCGCACATGTCTATCCTTCATTAAATAACGGTCTTTTTTAACATACCGCGATACGTATCACGGTATATCACAATTATTTTAGGGACTAATAATCTAATGATCTGAAAAATGGGCCTGCTGACATTATCCTAAAGGAAACTTCTCTCAGTCTGTCAATAGGCAGACAAATACCGTGTTCTGATTTATAGCAAAATAATACCATATCATCCATTCTATTATTTTAAAAAGGGTCTCTTGAGATTAAAAAGAGAAGAAAATTTCTCGAGTCGAAAGAAGATTGCCCCTCTTCTCTTCAAAAATTTAATGGTAAGAACCTTATAGTAGGTGAATTTGCAATGTGTAAGTTGATTGTTGTATACCTTGTGATCTAAACACTAATTAAAGTGAGATGTTTCAGCTTGGCTACATAAGACACTTTGTAAAAGACAGTCTGCTAATGTTAGAGAGCATGTCCAATAAATAGTAAGTGTCGATACCGAAGCTTATCGTTCATTAGCTACACCAATGATATGATATGCACAGCAACATTGAATGGATGCCAAAAACCAGGATAGATTTAATCAGAATGAATTCTAATAGTCTTTAATGTTTTGATGTATAACAATAGTATAATCCAGACCGTCTTTAAATGAGTCCTCAATAATTCCAAGATAGGGTTTTAGTCTAAAAAGTCAACGAGCACTTTGTAATTTCAATCTATAATTTAAACAAATAATTTCTCTTAAACTGTAACTGAAAACAACTATAAACTCTGATAACAGATTCCCAAAGACTAATATTAAAACAGGAATGACGACATTGTTTACGAAAATCCTCTCTATATACATCTCCAACTGATGTATGTCGCAATAGCATTTTCTGAAAAACTAAAAGATGTTTTTTTTATATATTGTAAATACGTTCGCTTCCAGAACACAACAAAATTCGTAAACATGGGTATACCTTGAATTAAATTTTTACGAAATATCTATTTTTAAAAAAAGCATGGCAAAAGTCAGGTAGGACAAAACTATACGGTTAAAGGTCAAGCACACAATATAACAGTTCAGAAAACATAATACATATTCACTCAACAAATGAGAAAATATTTAGTGGACACGAGAATTGCGCAAAACTGAATCAGAAAACAACCTATCTCCTAAAAATGAATACATTCCTTTAAACATTAACTTAAATAAAAGAAGTAAAATAAAGTGCCAATTTTTTCATTCATCCGAAATTTACCCCACAATTTGTATTTATATTTTTCCCAACATCTCATATGTATACCACCCTGGAAAACGTGACAACTGTTAAATATGTAAAGAAGATGAATATAATTTTTGATACTAAGAATTAATTTGTGATAAACTGTTTTGTAAATATCTATTAAATTTTTTGAATTTTTTTGTAGATTCAAAACATGCTGGTAATAACATTAAATTCATAATAATATTATTCAGGAATTTCCGAGCATTCCTTACTGACGGAAACTACCGAAGAAAATGGTAACATGAAGAAAAAAACTTGGTATGTACCACCTTAAAAAATATCGTGCTAAACTAGTATACCGGTAATACAGCCACCTGTCCTAGCAAGTATGCAAAAGGTTAATACCAGTACAATTCCGTAGGAGGGAACATTTTATTTACTGATCAGGATCGGAATGGGAAAATCGAAACACGCAAATGGAATAAAGGGATCAGTGCGAAGGCCATCATTATTCGGACCTTGGTATTTGGCAAAGTTTGACCACATTCGATATATCAAAGTAAAGTCAGCACATACATAAATTATTTTTTAATTTCGTGGCAGATTTGATGGTCTACCTCCATGCCGGTAAAATTGGATTGTTTTGATATATTTGATTAAAATATTCGATTAAAGTGCAGTCTGTTTTCGTTTATAATTTCTTTATTGAACGTTGTCTTTTTCATCTGCAGTATTTAGCATGGCAGTGTTTAAGTTTGCAACAGTGTTGTTAAAGCCAGAAATCTCTCTCTCTCTCTCTCTCTCTCTCTCTCTCTCTCTCTCTCTCTCTCTCTCTCTCTCTCTCTCTCTCTCTCTCTCTCTCTCTCTCTCTCTCTCTCTCTCTCTCTCTCTCTCTCTCTCTCTCTCTCTCTCTCTCTCTCTCTCTCTCTCTCTCTCTCTCTCTCTCTCTCTCTCTCTCTCTCTCTCTCTCTCTCTCGATCCGATCCGATCCGATCCGATCGATCTCGATACTATAAACACGTCTTGAAGTAAACACCAATACTGCGAAATTCAGCTTTGTCTTTCTTGAGACTTTTTGAAGAAAGTACTAGTACAACTAAAATCGGAAATTCATCTGTTTTTCTCTTCTTGACAGTCTGAACAGGTTCTGAAGTAAGCACTAGTACGGCTAAATTCTACTATGCCTTTCTCTTCTACACACTTCTTCTTAAAGTCCATCTTTATCTTATTTACTCAATTACATTTCAAGCTATTTTTATCGCTGGTAGGCAACATTGTAAGTCATTGAAATCATGTTCACTTTTCCATCTTTTTTTTTGTCAAATAAACTGTAAGGGAACAGGGCAAAAACTTAGTAAAAAACTTAAAAAACTGGAAAGGTAACTTCATGTAATGTTGACCTTGAAAGACAACTGCTGAAACGTATGCAGGAATTTAAAAAAATATAAATCATTTTGTTTTGGCTGTGCTTATATCTTTCTTTTTAATATATTTTCATTCTTTTCCTGCTGAAACAAGTATCGAATGAACTTTACATATTTTCTTATTTGCTTTGGCGTCAGTAAATCAAAGTAATAACTTTGTCAGTATTGATTTGTATGTAATACTTCAAGATATATTCCACTGCCAATTAGTTATATTGTAAAGATTATTTAATTATGCGTTTGGTATGACATGCTTTGCATAGACTGCGTCATTTTGCCTTTCCATTGATTTCAAAGCAAATGCAATAACTCTTAACGTGAGGGTAACTTTTTCCGATAATTTATGAGTGGCTAAGTATAATAAATTAAATTTTTATCAGCACAAATTACTGTCTGGTTTTATACTGTGTAACCTGTCTCATCCTGGTTGAGTGGCCAGGGACTCAATCAAATATTTGCTTTCAATTCTTATGTATATTTAATTTAATTTTTTGGTTGTTAATTTTTTATTTTTAAATTCCATTACATGCTATTGTAATATAACATTAAATTCAGTTCTGTTTGCTCACCTCTGTCTGTGTGGGTTCGAGTCTAGGATTCGGTGAATGTGGATATGTGAGAAAGCTTGCCAGTAGTTTCTCGTGGGTCGGTGGTTCTTTCCGGTGATTTCCCGGTTTTTTCCTTCACCATTAATACTGGCCGCCATGTATTCGTGTGCAGAAAAATGGCGTTAAGCCCCACAACAACAACAACAACAACAACAACAACAACAACAACAACAACAACAACAACAACATCAGTTCTGTTTGACCTGACTGATATTTTTTTAATTTTTAATTTCATCGACGTAAACAAATTATACTAGAAACATTGCATATAGTTTCTTACCTTGTTACAAAATCTGTGACAGTTTTGGTAAACAACGATTTTTAACTTTCTCAGAATAAGAATCATTAAGTTAGGTCAAGATCATACCTGAATTACATGACAAATAGCATGTATAAAATGTTACAAACTTCTATTTTTTTCGACAAGAATAAACTTTTGACCTTTATCTGGAATCTGTTTTGCATCCTAATTAGAATATAACTGTGTTTGACAGAAATTTATTAATCGGATTCCAAAACAATTGACTCGTTAAGTTGTTATTATGTTGATACCAGTTTGGGTTAAATTTTTATCTTCTTCAAATTATTAAATTCAAGTGATACTTTCCCCTGGAAACAAATAAGTGCTTTTACAAAATTCTTTGATTAAGGCATCTATTGGAAGTTTTATTAAATTCAAAACTGGAACAAAGGACTGTTGATACAGCAGCACTTCGTGACCATAACAGACGTCATCGCCTTCCATTTTGGATTTCATCGGGACTCGAACTCATTTTCATTCAGGACTTTTATCACTAGGACTTCTATTTTTAATTCTTGGATAACTTTTGGATTTCATTCCTAAAACCGTAAGTCTTTATGTTTTACTTGGTATTCCAGGGAAAATAAATTATTTGTTATATTTTATAAAGAGTGTTCTCTTTACTCTTATCTGTTTCTTATTTTAAGAGCATACACTATTAACACTGTACAATATGAATGGCCCAGGATGTTGCGTGTACTGCTGCTAAAGACAAAACACAAAACTTTCGAACCTATTTATTAAATAAAACTGTTTCTAAAAATTATTTTAAACTTTTTTCTTCATGTTATTATCTATTATTTATACCGTACATATTTTATACCTATGCGTAAATATATGAAGTCAGATTATTAGAGGTCATCGTCATGGTCATTTGTGTTAAAATTATGGAGAGTTTTGCATTGAATTACCTGCAAATGTGTGAGGCGAGAATCATCAATATTCTGGCTTTTTTAAGTTGTAATAAATCAGGATTGTGCTAGTTGCATTTATGTCTCTGGTTCTTAGAATGTAATGATTATTTGCTGATTATGGGAGCAGATGATTGGAAGATATTTCTTAACACTAGTAATTAGTAAATTTCTAGCAGTAGACGTCATAATATAAAGCACGAGATGTTATGGCAGCATGGGCTGATTTGATATAATGAACCAACCATAATTTCTTAATGTAGGGAATCTCTAGATATATTTAGGTATACGTGTTTGGTAATTTTATATAGAAATAATTCTTTGTATTGGCTGTTCAAATTGTGCTTTGTACTGCAGAGCGTGAAGTAATAAATTTTGGCTGGAAAAGGCTTACCGACGAATCATGCAAACGTTGAACTAGAGAAATCATGCAAATATAAAAATATTCGAGTTTCGCCATCTGTGATAATTAGGTGATTATAAATATATTACTGTAGTGTTTGCGCGTTTAAAAACCTTTCAGCTAATAACGGCTGCTGCCTTGAGGTTTTGGGGAAATAGGAGAAACATGGAAGTTGTTTGATTTGCTCGGTAGAGACAACCCTTACTTGTAATTAAAAAAAAAATTCCATGAAATGTTAAATTAGTCACTAATTACATGAAAATGATTTACATATGTTAAAGTCTGACTGGCATGCATGAATGTAAAAGCTGAAGCTCTATTACCGAAATTGCCTTCTGCAATGGTTGACGTGACGTAGAAAACATTTCTCGTATGAGTTAGTACATGAAACTTATGAAATGATCTACAGGAAAGGTAACTTTTGCTGTTTATATATATATATATATATATATATATATATATATATATATATATATATATATATATATATATATATATATATATATATATATATATATATATATATATATATATAAGAAGAAGAAGAAGAAGAAGAAGAAGAAGAAAAGGGGTCAGATATTTACATCAAAAGGTGAAAGTACAATTTAGAAGTCTGCATTTTTGATGATCCAAGGTAGAAAATGATTATTACCTATAAGTAAACATTTATTTTAAAAAAAAACAATTTAATTTACATAGCAGAATTGTTTGTTTTAAATCTGAAGCAAAATGCTTTATCAGACTATGTAAGCGCCTAAGTGCTTCCTTCCCCTTGAAAAGTATTGTGGACGATCTCTAAAAGCATATGGGTGCTTAAGAAACTTTTGACCCCTTCAAACTTGGAAAATGAACTCACCCGCCTTATATAAACCAAACGGGCACCTTGAGAAATTGTAGGTTGGAAAATTTATTATTCTTCATTTGATACATTTTGTTACAGGACAGAGATACAGTTTATTACAGGGCAGGATATGGAAAGCATGGTAAGTGAGGTACATGTAGGTATGAAACTGATTTTAAAGCAATCCTTACTTAAATTTTCTGGCTTCTAGCAAGTCCTAGAGACAACATCAGTCTGTCTGAATATAGGCTACTTTCCTATTTGACTAGACCTTACTATATCAAGAACTCTTCATTTTCTAAATATTATGTGCCCAATACCGTCGTTTTCGTCTAGATTGACTATTAACTTAACATCAAGAAGTAATTTATTCCCAAGAACTGATTTTTAAAGAAACGTACGTTTCAAAAGCGGATATAGTGTAATGAGGAAGGTGAGATGGATGAATTGGCGTGCCCGACTCCCACCCCTACCCCACCATAAATAATTATCCTAAACAACAGAGTAAGTTTCCTTTACATATAGACAATTACAATTGTGCCAAAAACGCCTCAAATGCAATGGTTTCTACGCCTACCTGATTACAACCGTCTCCCCTGCTGAAAGATAAACCCAGCCGGAGAAAATTACGGAACCGATTCATCATTACCAAAATTTTTTCTATTCTTTTCACGTTTCTTATATCATTATTTTTTATAACAATTTTTTAGTGAATACGTATGGCAACAAATACTAACCTTAGTTTAGAAAATATTGCCTCCCACCAACCGCACTCTCGAGAATCCACTACGTATGGCATGAAAAGCACAGTCACATTTCTTGACACAACGTACTTGATACAGCCCTCCCTCCCCGGTCTGTTATTGGGCCCCTGACAAATCTATGGTTTTAAAAATTGGCTGGTCCTGTGCTATGCATGCTCTTGCTGTATAGTAGCTAGCTAGGACCCTGGACATTGGGTTTAAATAACTGTCACTTAGTTGAAGTCAAGTACAGACACTTAGATTCTGTTTAACATTTTTTTGCGTGCATATGGTGTTAAAGTGAAGGAGTCATTGGATTTTATACCGTAAATATGACTTATTTTAAAATTAAACAGCATTTTTCTTTAAAACTGAATCGTTGGCAAAAATTTTAATTTCGCTTTTATGATTACACGTTTTGCACTTATAAACTTACGAAGTACTATGGCTTTCGTGCAACAAATTCCAAAAAATCTCTTCCTGGAGGAAACCACGATCTCAAGATTAATTGTGGCATTATGACACTAATCAATAGACAAAATGAAACATTGTTAGAATCTAGTTTAATGGACCTACGAAATTTGTAAAAGCATCACAGCTAAAACAAACCAGAAGACAAAAACGCTATCCTGATTGTTTGACGCACTAGTTGACAAAGACAAAACGAGGCCGTTTTTGCTTAAACCTACTACGAACTAAATCGTCGTCGATTCAAACCTAACAAACCACTAGTGAAGATGATTCTTTTATTTGATCGTCATTTTATTTAACGATACAAAGACCAATACTGTAATTTAGTTTCCCAGAATAAGGATGCAAATTCAAGCTAGCATTACGAGAGTTTTCGCCAACAATTTTGTAAACATCGTCTTGTTTGAGGTTTTGCGGAAGCAATATACACACCTCTCCATCCCAGAAAATTTATCTTTTTTGATAAGTAAGATGATATAAATGTCAAATTAGTTTATTGTTTAGTTTTTAAAAATTGAGACAAGCTTCATTTTTGCTCAAAGGATTTCTTTTAAGCTTTCGCGTGTCAGTTGAAAGTGTGTGCGCATAGCACCTAATTTTATTGATACAGTTTGATGGTAACATTGTTAAAAATTTTAGTTGTTTGTTGATTCTTTAATTCTCTAACCTTGAAAAGAGAGAGAGAGAGAGAGAGAGAGAGAGAGAGAGAGAGAGAGAGAGAGAGAGAGAGAGAGAGAGACTTATATATAAAATTTCAAGAAAAAAGAAATTAATGGTACAAATACTGTTCGAACCCTGGACCCATGTTCATTTAGCGTTTGTGTACCAAACTCAAGTTAAAACTCAAACTTAAAGAAGAAAATTGTTCCCATTATGCAACTTCGATTATAAAAGGACAGCCTTCAAGTTTAAGTTACATTTCCACCCAGTCTGAGACCTAGGATTTGCCTGTACTGCTTGTAGGATCTCTTTAAGTAGTCATTTATTAGATTAGCAGCATAAAAAGATTAAGAAATACAAGTAATCTTGTAATTTCAGGTGAAGGACTCAAATCACCCAGCGAAATGTTTGCCTTCCTTCGCTGAACTTGTCAGCGACCTAAAATTGAACAAGGTATTATTGCACCCACACACACACACGCGCGCGCGCTAAGACAGTAATGAAAAGGTCTTGGCAAAACACAACACATACACATATGGCATTGCGGTCGCTTATGGGAGGAGGGGAGGAGAGTTCAGCAGGCCGCTGAGAAACGCGAGAGGAAGAAGCATGCAGCAGCAAACCAAGCAGCTCAGACTTCTCTGTACGATTCTCTTCCGAGACTGAGCTGCCAATGATATATATATATATATATATATATATATATATATATATATATTTATATATATATATATGTATATATATATATATATATATATATATATATATATATATAATATATGTATATGTATATATATATATATATATATATATATATATGTATATATATATATATATATATATATATGATATATATGATATATATATATATATATATATATATATATATATATATATATATATATATATATATATATATATATAATTGTATAGTGTTAATTAAAACTTTCATCTTCTTGGGGTATGCGTCTTCTCTAGCCAAAGTTCCGATGTGATGACCCTATTTACACCTTGGCGGACCGAACTGGTGCTTTGTCCTGGCGACAGCTATAGGTTTTCATGAGTTGCCTCATGTTGTATGTAATAGTTGTATATAACGTCAACTAACCAATAGCATGGAGCATTGCACATCGCCCAAAAATGGTTGAATTCAGTTGACTTGAAGAAAAAAAACTTTGGAAGTTTAACATCGAAAATATGACTATATACAAGAGGGAAGCCATTTGAATGTGTATTGTAGAGAAGGTATTTGTGCAAACACGGACAGGCACTATAAAACTGTTTATTGATAATTCCATTAAATTTGGGTACTCCACTTGTTTCATCATATGGAAACAGTGCTCAGATTTGAACTATTTAATTTTGATTGAATGCGTTGGCTTGCCGCCTCATCCAATGAAATCGACAGACCCAAAGCACAATAATATCTACTCAATACTCCAAGGTGTAGATAGATTTGTCATATCGGAACCTTGGCTAGAGAAGATGTGGGGTATGTGCCACTTTTATTTAAGTTTTCTGGTATTTGTATTTATTATCGAATTAAAATTTTAATAGCTAAAAAACTTTAAGGACTAAATGGAATTATTTCAAAAGTCGTTTACTTGGACAAATTTATATTGAATCATCACAGAATAGCACCAACAAATATTGGGCACAAACTTTTGGGTATTTAAAAGGGGGTGGGTGGGTCGGCTGCCTTATATTTTACATCGAGCAGGAAAATATAACGATTGCTATTCGTGGGGGTTGGGTTGTGGGTATTAGAACTAGAAGTATGAGTGGCTTGTTTTCCTTTTAGCAGGGATTCATACTTTTCTTGTAAAAAAAATATTTGATGTGATTTTATTGTTTGGAATATATTACTAGTATATCCATTTGAAACACCAGCAAATAAAATATATTTGGAAAAACAACTTTGTTATAAAAAAAGAGGTTGAGGGTTGCAAATTTCTTACCCTCCCCCTCCCCCTCCCCCCAACTACATGGCTGGTTTTGTATTTAAACCGCTACAAAACTTGACAAAAATATATTGTTTGGAAAGACAAAGCGATATATCTAGTATTCAACAGCCAATGGAAAAGATATTTTGGATAGCAGGGCATTCAACTGAGTTTGAAAAGAAATGGGATTGGATCTTATTCTCGTTTAGTTCGGAGTACAACATGTCAATCGAAATTGTATCTCCCATTTAATATTTGCAACGGAAAATTTTATTAAATATGCTGTCAACACATCTGCTTATTGTGAATGATTTCTTGAATAATTCCAAAAATCACAAATTGTGTATTCCTTGAATTCCAGAATCATCTGATTGATGTCTTGAATGCCTCAAATTCAATGGAAGAGGAAGATCTTTCCACAGGTAGTATAACATATTCTCCACCTTCACCATATACAAAATTTAACGCCTTTGCGTATACCATCTTGGTGTCCATAATTGTAATTTCCGGATTCAGTAAATGATACGGACTTAAGTCTTACTGTTGGTCAATTTTGTAGTTCGCACGTTAGAGAGAAGTAAGACATGGCAGTCACATTCGGACCACATTTTCTAATTTACGAAAAAAATGTATATTTTATGTATGTTGGTGCAGTCATGCAGAAAAAAGTTTGCTGTAAACGTCTTCGCAAAATGGAAACCGCAATCTTTTTGGACTACCTCAGCTATTTATGCGATTGAACTGAGTGTATGATTGACTGAGAAGTTGATACGAATAAATAAATGGTTCGATGCTTTCACAGATTTTCGCTCAATCCTTGTTTTGTAAATGGTCGAGGTGGTCCGAATAGAAGATATCTGCATGTATTCTTGGTTTGATCGATAGGATTGGGATCAATGTTGCAAATGATACTAGTCCGACGTCGGCATTATTTTCACGGGTTGGTCAGAATGTTTTATTTACACATTTTGTCTAAAGCCCATGATATTTTCATTAATCTTACTTGGCGCGAATAAACAATTCATTCTATGATATTCTTGTAGTCCCTTGTACCTTTCGGGTAAAGGTCACAATATGAAACCTGCCATACAATTTTATTATTTTTTTTTCATTTGCATATACTTGCCAAACACCTGGATATATTCCCATTACGCTTTGTTTAATTGTTTATGAAAGCAATAAAATTCATTCTACAACATGCATGTAGTGTCATATAAACTTTATCACTAATTTAGGCTAATGTTTTGTTTTTATTTGCTTCAATTTTCTAAACTCCTTGATGGATTTAAGACATGTGCATGTGTCCTCGTGACCTTAGCTCAAATTTGTTATTCGTTTGCTTATATTTCCTAAGCCGATTGAAGGGTTTTCTGGATATTTGGGGCGAATCAGCGTGCAGCTGAGACAATTCATTCAGTGACATGCACATTCCACCGTGACCTTGTGTCAAGGCCACAGTCATAAAAATTGTTAGATTTTGATTAAAGTTTATCTTTGTTATATATTTCCGAAATGACGTCATGTATTTTCTTCGTATTTGTGATGAATCACTTATAAAACAAACACAATTTGTTTTACAACACGAATAATCTCAACACTTTGGCCTCCGGTGACAGTCACAGTCATATAAAATTTGTGTTAAGGTTTTAAGTAAAGCTCTTTATTAAATTTTGTACTAAGACAATTGTTTCTACGACAAGCCTGCCGACCTCTGAGACCTTGTTGAGCAAGGACACGGTCATACAAAGGTTTCCTTAATTCTTTGGTTCAGTTGTTTTTCTCTTTCATTTCTTCTGTTTCTATGTATAATTGATAAACTTCTTCATACTTGAGACGAATCAAAACGAAACCAAGACTATTCTTTTTGTGATACACATCTAACGCTCTGGTCTTTATATCAAAGTAACATTCATAAAAATTGCTTTAGGGTTTTGATTGAAAGTTTTTGATTTGTTTATATTTCCTACACTCGCAAACTGAATTTGTTCAAAAATTGAACGAATCGGTATTAAGCATATAAAACTAATTATGTGGCAATCTCACTCAAACGGTTGAGTCAAGGTCACACATTTTGCAGGATAGCTTTGATGGTGAACTTGGCATGCAGGTCCTGGTATTAATTTATTGCGTCAGTAACACTGTTGATTCCACCCAAATCTGAGATTATTTACAATTGCCTTTAATAACCATATATACTTCTATATCAGTATTTTAGGCGCTCTTGGCCTTATGTCTTTGGCATACATGCATACAATAGATACTCTTTTACAACTCGTTTTATTATTTGACTATTATTGTCGGTTCAAAATTTTGAAAACAAATAGTAATAGCCACAACAAAAGCAACAAAGCAAACAATTTTCGTGTCTAGTGCTCTCTCTCTCTCTCTCTCTCTCTCTCTCTCTCTCTCTCTCTCTCTCTCTCTCTCTCTCTCTCTCTCTCTCTCTCTCTCTCTCTCTCTCTCACACACACACACACACACACAGTGAAAAGAAGCAGCGCGTGCACACACACACACACACACACACACACACACAGAATGAAAAGAAGCAGCATAACCTAATTTGCAGACCTATGTTAATTTTGATTGTCAGTATTTATCGATTATATTTATAATTTTCAGCACACTACATAAAACGTTTCAGCTGAGTTATCGCTCCTGCTTGTCACTCGTCCACTTTCCTTTCCACACAATAATTTCCTTTAAGTTGGATTTAAATCAAATGTGGTGTGCAACTTTTGAGTTGATGATATATTGACCGAGTTCGATTTTCAGAGTTCTGAAACAATATTTGGCATTGTTGTGGTCTCTATATTGTAGACCCCGCTCACCGTTTGTTTAGACACTGTAACTTAACACTTAATCAATATTGAAATTTAAGAAAACGTCATACAACTCTTTACTGATAGAACATCAGAGAAATTTGATTATCTGTATTATTCTAATATTGGACGGACCCGCTTCTGTTGCAACATGAAAACTATATTTAATTATTCTTTTTGATTAAATTTTCAATAACGTTTTAAAGCAGAGTTATATCAGTAAGACCTTCCCCAGTTCCTGTTGACTGTGTTAAACATCAAATGTTTGTGCTACGACTTTATGGTCTTAAACTAAGTAACAGAAAATGGAAACAGGTTTAGTTAAATTCAACAGATACTATTTCTCTTATAAAAACAATTTAAATACTTAAAAAAGGAACTTACAGTATTGTGAAATTAATTCCAAATAAATATAATAGTTATATCACAAGATAAGTAGTATGTTTTCTGAATAAATTCCGGTCTTTAATGTGCTGATATACCAACAGTCATAATTAGTCTGATTTACCAATAATCTAGATTTATCACAATAATTCAGAATGTTTTTCATTGACTTCAAAGTAATCCCAAAAGAGTATTTTAGTCTAATAGTCAATTTGTATTTCCATTGAATAACTTGAATAAATAATTCCTATCTGATTATAACGGAACACAACTAAATATGATTCAACACAGACTTATGATGTTTATTGACAAAACCTCTTTATATACATCTCCACTTAACTTGTGTCGCAATGGCAATTTCGGAAAAAGAAATCTCAACAATATTAACTGAAAAATACAGCAAACTAATATATATATATATATATATATATATATATATATATATATATATATATATATATATATATATATATATATATATATATATATATATATATATATATATATATATATATATAAATATATATATATTCATGATCTTAGAAGGTTCTGGAAGCGAGTTTATATATATATATATATATATATATATATATATATATATATATATATATATATATATATATATATATATAAACTCGCTTCCAGAACCTTCTAAGATCATGATCAAGTATAGGTTTTGAACACCAATTCAAGTAAACATCTTAAAAAAAAAATGACATTAGTCAGTAGACCAAAACAACTACTCACAATTAAAGACAAAGACCGAGAAGACAAGACAAATTAGATAAACATAACTTGAGTGTCTTCCTTTATTTACCTTAAATCTTTGTTCGGTTTTGTTTGTTAACTAAACAGCAATCTTTTACTTCAAACAAAATGCAAAAATGCAGGTGCTGTCGATTCTAGGAAATTACTCGTTGCAGATGTGATATGTAGTTTTAAATGCAAAACTTTTCTAAATTTATATTTGATACACTCAATGTTTCTAAAATATAAATTTGTCGTGAAGTTCTTCCTACTACAGCAAAAGGTTGGTGCAATATTTTATTTACAAATTGGATCTTTCTTATATTTTTTTTTGCAAACTTTGGAACTTCGCTATTCGCTTGTTGAAGTAAGAAATCAATGT
This sequence comes from Potamilus streckersoni, assembly GCA_016746295.1. Classification (NCBI taxonomy): domain Eukaryota; kingdom Metazoa; phylum Mollusca; class Bivalvia; order Unionida; family Unionidae; genus Potamilus; species Potamilus streckersoni. The sequence goes on along the minus strand of JAEAOA010002358.1, from coordinate 2,404,767 downwards.
AATTCCAAAATATGATATAATTTTAAATAAATAAACGGTAAATTATAAATGAGGAAGTCAATGATAAAAAAGACAATAACTATTTTAAACAAAAATAGGTGAGCTATAGAAAAAAGATAAATATTCAGATAAAACAATGAAGGTAAAAAAATCTATATAATCTGTATGACAAAATCGCAGAATAAAACAAATGGATGTCAATCATACAAAATAACGACTGAATCTGACAAATATCAAATGAGGCAGGATATTGCCTGTATGGCTAGTGATGATACGGCCCGTGCCTGTAATTCCGTTCGCTCTAATGATCTCCTTAGTAGCTCTATCCTTTATTCTGAATGTAGATTTTGCCTGAGGTGGTAAAATGCAACACGGGACCATACTGTGCCAGTAGCACGATGTTATCCTCCCTACAGCTCACTTCATGTATACATATATCAAACCAAATTTTTCCTATTGGGTCTAACGTTGTTGACTCAGAAACCGCTTTGTGGGTGATGGTTTCAGTTTTCAAACGATTTTAACACGTACAAGTGGTTGCATTATACAACGAAGCATTGCCTACTGAAACCACGTCACCCACTCACGAGATCTCGCTTCATTATTCAACAACAGTTTTTCTACATGCTTGAATAATCGTTCTGTAAGAATTTGATTTAATTGTTCTACAATGGCTTGATCGCGATGTACGCCGACTTGTCCACGACACACCCGTACAGGACCGTTCGTTAACAACGCAGCAACGGCTTCAAGAAATTATTTACGTGGACGGATCTACAGAAACTTTTGCCATTTTGGCGGCTAACGTGCATAGATACGCTTAAATATGTCTGCAACACTTGTCGAATCTTTGGACGTCAACGACTTGGCTTCGTTTTACCAGCTGGCAACATCCAAGGCAGTTAGTGCATATTTTTATGTACGCGAACATACCCGATCATATGGGAAGAAAAACAAAAGATGAACCTGATGAACTTAGTTGGGGTCGAAACAAGTTACTCATGGTTAATTTTCCATTGTTGCGGGTGGTGGATTTTATCCACGAGGTTTTGCCTCCCAGTGTCATCTTGGCATTTATGCCTTCTATGATGATTCATCATGCAATTCTATCCACTTGTGTCGGATTAATTACATTCAAGTAGTGGATGAGATCGATAACAACGCATCAACATGAACATATATCATTTAATTTTTTCTACCCAAGATCATGTTGGTAACGTGCAACATCGACTGGTTTACTTTTCTTTGCCAGACTTCGGTTGGCTATCATGCAGTTATATCACCACCAGCAACTTTGTTGTACACTTCACACATTTACGGTCAGGGAATCGGAAGCTCCAACAAACATATAATGTTCTGCCCTACATGCGAGTCCAGCCAATCCGGCTCTACCAGTACACGTTACAACACGAACTGGATTTGAGCTACTAGTTTTCATGCGCTATCGCAACAATATGAAAGCATGATGATAACAGAAAATTACATGCAACATGACATTACGAAAGAGTCTTCTGTGTCGATGCGGCCTCTATCATTCAAGCATAGATCCGCTGAAACCAGTTTTGATTCCAAACTCGGTTCGCTCGTTAATTACTGGCCTGGCTGGATCTGCGACCGATCAACCATGATATGAGATTTAACGGGAGCATATACATGGTCAAAGGCGTATTGCAATATTTCCAAGACTTGGTGCGATAGTGACCACAAGAGAGATGAATTTCTAAATTTATTCGCGGTTTGGTTTGAAGAACTGCATATCAATAAAGGAGAAAGCATTGGTGGACCGTGTGATGCCGACAACTTTGTGGATAGGTTGGAATCACTCTTATTATCAGTTCGCACCAGGTTGAATGCTTCAAAAGTCATAAATGTGAAATGAGGCGGTTGCTCACAGCATTATTATGAACGCAAAAACTTTATGCGCGTAAGTGTATGAACTTATCAAATATATCGTTGTTATATATATATATATATATATATATATATATATATATATATATATATATATATATATATATATATATATATATATATATATATATATAATACCGATGAATAGTTCTGATTAATTTCCCCGTCTTTCCATCGTATCGTAGCAAATATCACAATTTTGTCTACTTAAGTAGAATTCAAGGTGGTTTTCTCTGCATCATTCGTTGCCAGGGAATCTCCCACACTCGCGATCACACTAGCATCGTTGCAGCTTTTTACAGTTGGAATAATTAACGATCGAGGTAATTTGGGGATCTTGACGCAGTTTCAACGCTTTTATTTTCGGCAGAGGGCGGACGAGAAAGTACCTGGAAACTTATTTACTTTTTATATCTTCGTTCAACATTGATTCCGTCGATGAAAAAAAATCTCCACTGTATGAGTTTGTCATCGGAAAGTCGTAGCTGAGAACAGTTCTCAGAAGGCCTGAATATATTTTTGTAAAAAAAAAGATTTTCGCAGCAGACAAACAAATCTTACGAATTGGATATCATAAAGCACGATGTCCTAATCAACACCACAATGCATGTTATTCTAACAACCTCTGTTCAGGTTCATTAAGTCTCTCGTCGCAGAGTTACATATTGTTTAAGTTTGCGCAAATTGTGACACCGAGTGATCCGCTATCGAGATCTTTATGGCGCCAACGTATCTTCCATGCCACAGTAACCCGTTGACGCACTTTTATTTCCCCCTTTGTTGACAAGGACAGCAAGGGTTGGATCTCCGCAAGGAGACAATGGTAATAGAATTTCATCAACCTGATATTTAATAAAATTACATCCACACCTGAACGTGTTATTCTCATGGACAGTTACCCGTTTACTAGAGATAATGTCGAAATGGTATCATTGACGTCGTCTTGGATTGGTTCACAGAAGACCCAAAGGTTCTCATTTCCATCACCTCGCGTTGCACCAATCGCCATAAAAGGTGCAATAAAAGTCATTGACAGGAACAAAGCGCTGTCGCGGATCGGTTGAAAAAAATTAGGATCGCAGATTCAATCAATTCGAGATCGACTACGATGAGTAGTGACTCTAATCGCAAGGATGAACCAAGGAAGGATACAATACCATCAAAAGCAATAATTTCGGTCCTGATAAATTATCACTGAAGGCGTCTGATCGATTCGATGGTTGCAAATCTAGTTGAGGGAATCATATTACTTTTGACAACCGGACTCAAACAATATTAAACGAAACCGATAATGTTGAAGTAAAAAGAGTGGCAAAATGTGGCCATGCACCCAATCCGCCTTTGATATTGGCGTGCATATGATGGTAGATCGCAGTTTGAGATTTTCAGTAGTATCCGTACTCAGCTAGCAAACTGATAAAAGCTTTCTGCTGTCCTACATGTAGATTTGACGACCCCTTAGGTGTCATATTCTAGTGACCTTTGAATTAGCCATTTGAAATACACCTTTAAGAAATTTGAAAGTTAATCAAGTCGTTCGGCACACGTCAATGATCTTCAATCATGCTGCTCAATCTCAAAATGAGAAGGTATAATACTTCATCGTATTTGCTGATAAAATTAGCGATTATGATAGCTCACCAGAACATGGTCACTAAACGGTAGCTATCAGGTCTTCACGTAGAACAGTGGAAATGTCATTTTAATCCAGTTGACCCGATAGGGACCTCAGACTGTTATAATAGAATTTTAAGTACAGAACACGCCTAGACTATTTATTCGCATGAGGATTCATTGGAATTTGACTCAAAACTTGTATGTGGCGTCAATGGTAACGATTATGCCCATGTTATCACGACTGCATTTGTGAACAAGGGTATACTGGTTATGTTCAACAGCACACGATATCTCGTCGACGGAAAGGATATCAAAGCAATTCAAAATAACATTGACATTGCAAGGACGATAATCGAAGTCGCTAGATGCAGCAACAGCTATGCGAGATCTGCCCGCCGTCTATGAACTTTATTTATCTATGCTACATCCAGTTAAAAAGAACTTATAAATTTTACCATTTTAAATGTTGATGGAATTGCCATCCGTGAAAATTTCAACAATGGTTCGTGGAGAGCCATTATTGTTTTCGCTTGCGATTCTTCTCATGATGTATTTTCTCGCGTTCATCACCGACTCCCACCCAAGCCACATTCAGCGACAGTTGACATAGCAAGTAAGTATCAAACATGGTCTCAACGTACCAATAATATGTGTAATATAAATCATGGAAATGACCGGAAAGAGCGTAGTGTGATGATGTTTGAAAGTTAGGAGGGTCTGGAGTTCCACTTAGGTTTTCAACATTGCCGTGTAATTTGGTTTTGTTTATGTGGTGCAAGTTATGCTTTCAACTGCATTCATTTTAGCTTAACAATTGTATGTCTCATTGTAATTTGCAGGTTTTTGTGTTATAGTTTGTTTCATTAACATTGGTCATTTTCAGTCCTCGTCAACTTGTTTTGCTTATTTATGCGTTGCTCTTGCCATTCTTTACATCTTACAGCTAATATCTGTTTTGTTGTCTGCCTCATTCGTTTTATTTGAACATTTAATTTTTTCTGAGCTTCAAATTTTTTAAAACGTAGTTTGTTCTGTTTTTGCTTGTTCTTTGTTTATATTTTAAATTTACTTATTTTGTTTTAATTTAATGTTTTTGCGGTAATATCCTTCCATAGCAACCCCAACAAAAAGTTATAATATTCGATGAATATACTCTAATATCAAATATATTTGTCTGCAGGAAACATAATTGCTGAGAGGGACAAAAATTGCAGATTTGTCAAGAATATCGACCTCGTCTCGCATAACGATGATACCGTATTAGGGAAACATCTCTCAGACCAAACTGCTACTGTGATGAGGTACCAGATGAGCGCTGAACTGCAGGGGTATAATGACGGGAATATTGACCAAAGCAAAACTATCACTGGGGATGACGATAATAGAGATGTCAGCAAAAAGACCCTGATCAATGACTATTTTCCTGCCTGGATAAAGGCCCCATTAATGTTAAACCAGGTATCGTCCGATTCGAGATGCATCTCAGATATAACGTGTTGCTATGACGACCACATTGTCCCGGCGAAAGACCGTGTTCAATGTTGGTTTAAAAGTCGACAAGCGATGGAGGACATTTCATCCAATTCTGTCTTTAATTCTGTGTATGTTCAGGGTCACAACAAGATGATTCTAAACAGCCCTAAAGTTCCCAAAGGGTTAGGTAATAGCACTGTTATAGAGCATGTTGACGCAGTGGTGGGTTTCGATAAAAATGACAAAACTCCGACAAGGAAAGAAGTTGAAGATATAATTCTCCAGAGTCAAATATACCCAACGATTGATCAGGGAACTGGCCAACAATATGCTGATGATTCATGCGATGCTAAAAATAAGGAAATTTACAGCAGTAATGAACAGACAATTGTTTGGTCAGAGAGTGGAAGCATACTAAATAAGATGGCAGGTCCAACACATTGCAACAATCAGTACAATAGTTTGGGCTCGGCGTACAAGCAATTACCTAGCCAGCAATTTATGAACAGTAAAACAACTGCAATATTCGAGGGAAAAGAAATTATTTGGCCATCCTTCGGAGATAATGAAGTGAATAGAGAAGTGGACACTATGAACTATTCGCAGAGTTATAGCTTGGCAGCTTGCCCAGTGCAGCATGACCAAGGAAAGGGATTGGCCAATACTTACATGGCTTCCCAGACTTATTTGGACAAGGTAAGAACATGGTTACGATTAATATATCGCATAAAAAGCATAGCTATCACCTTATCTGCTGAAGTTTTGTCTTGTCTTGTCATCCTTGTTCAAAATTTGTGTTGCGTACACTGTGAAGTAATTTGATTCGCAGTTTGATTATGTGACACATTAAGATTTCATAAAAGTATTGACCGACACGGATTAGAGAGAGAGAGAGAGAGAGAGAGAGAGAGAGAGAGAGAGAGAGAGAGAGAGACAGAGAGAGAGAGAGAGAGGACAGACAGAGAGAGAGAGAGAGAGAGAGACAGACAGACAGAGAGAGAGAGAGACAGACAGACAGAGAGAGAGAGAGAGAGAGAGAGAGAGAGAGAGAGAGAGAGAGAGAGAGAGATGGTTCATTTGATGAAAATAATGTCCGTAAACGATGGTCATAAGTTAGCAACTTCACATAAACGTTTACTTGTTGCACTGCATATAAATTGCATTGAGAGTGCTTATAATGGATCACCGTCTTATTTAATTGTGATGATATTCCTCAGTAAATCATGATCGGATTCAAATTTATTCAAGGGTCTTATGCAACGCAAGTGGCGAGGTCCTCGTCTTATTGTTGAAAGGTTGATAAAAATGTTTGCAGATACATACTAAGAAAATGCTGCAATTCTTTTGACATACACCATGTTGTGGTGGCAAGGAACTAAAGAGAAAATCTTCAGGAATTATTAGCTTACCTCGGCGAAGAAGAGGAGAGCAACTGTACTACCCTGGTGTCGGAAGCGGTACATATAAAAGAATATTCATATGTACAACCTCATTAAGTCTCAACCTTTCTTTCTTACTAGATCATAGGCAACAGTTTGGAGAGCGCTTCACATCAGCTACCCATTACGGAGCGGGATGATGAAGGATAACATTGTACTTCTGTACTTCTATTTTACATTCATTAAGTTCTGCTTTTGCTCAGGCTTTTTTCAACATTTTACAAATCCTATTATACATGGGTCTATAATACTTATCTTCATCACAAAAACGGGTTTGTGTGATTCATATTTGGCGCTTTCATGATTTGGATTAAATTTTCTTTAAGTTTTTTTTTCAAGTTCTGTACATAAAAGAATCATCAAACTCAGATGATTATATGCATCACTATTAAGTACCACTGCCTCAGAACAATTGAAGGTCTGTGTGATCTACATTTTACATTTTACAGGCTTGGATTTAGTTAGTGCATTTACCTCGTAACCAAAAATGTTGTTTAAAGCCTGAACATATCATGTTACACATAGAATCATTAAAAGTCGTGATATGATGCAATTTAATGAGCACTGCATTATCATTATAAAATAAAAGGTCACCATGTCCGATATTTCCTGTTTCACATTCTAATATATATATATATATATATATATATATATATATATATATATATATATATATATATATATATATATATATATATATATATATATATACATATAACTTTAAAGGAAACCAGAAATCAATGGAAATGTAGAATAATAATAAGAGCACTTAAAAAAACAAAAAGACAACTGAAGTATCATCTACGACCGTAATGCCAATATTTAAATCAGAGGTGCAATAGTCACGTGATATCAACAATAAACCATTTCGAAAGTTGTAAATAAAATTCGAAAATTTTAATTAAAAGTCGCTTAATACTTGTACACAAATATAATGTTGGTATCGCAGCAATGTGGAGAAAACCAGATTCATCAAGTACTAACACGTGTCAACGATGGCTTTTGTTGGTATCACATGACTACCGTGTTTGCCTGTGCTCTCCGCTTGTTGAATCTGTTGGGTTTTTTTTCCAAGCTGCTGAACATTTACAAATTTCTGGTCATTGTTTCCAAATTAAATATTTTTAAAAGTTTATGTTCTTTTGTTTTTCTATAAATATTACGTGATTTTCATTTATATGTTCGATTTGTCTTCCTACAGCAACATAAGATATTGTTACTTGTTGATATCTCATGCGAATTTGAACTCTAAATTCATTGACATGTAGGTCGCGAGATTTGTGTAATCATACGAATCGGAATGAAAAAATGGCGAGTTCCAGGTCAAATTTCATTAACGCTATAGTTTCGGCTAGTCTGTCAATGAATTAAAGATATAACGAATGCTATACTCACAATATCTGAGAAAACAAATCTTACTCTAGATTTCATGCAGGTATATCTCGATCAAAGGTCTTTAAAGTTTGCTACGCCGACTAGTAAATGTGTCGTCGAATTCCAACTTTTCGATAGGGAATGGAATCTGACCCTACACCCCAACATAAATTTCCAAATATAAAAAATGTAGTGGCAAGGGTCAGAGGTAACTCGGACTAAGGGCACATATATTGCATGGTATATGTTTAATCTTAACATTCTGTTTCATGAATCATGTTTAATCTTAAAATTCAATTTACTGATGAAAAACAAATCGTGTGAGATTAATTATTTGATGGGGGTTACGTGACTCTCCCTTAACCAATACTGCGGCCGCCCATATATCTATTTATGTTTTTTTTTCTTATGAGAAATGAAAATTGACAGACATAATGTAATAATCGGGTGTTCTCTGCGAAAAATCAGGAACTATTACGAGATCAGAAGGTAGGTGGGGAAATGTACCAAAAATCAGAAAGATTTCCCACGACTTGAGAGTTGACAGGAATGAACATGATATAATTCTTTGATGATGGAAATAAATTTGAAAGATTATAAAAATTAAATTGCATGTGCTTCTCCAGCTATAATGATACATTAACCTTACAGATGATCTCAAACGGGTAATGATTCAGTATTGAATTTATCAACGTAATTGAATAATTTTCAGCTTTGCTGGCCATGGCGACCAGATTTGGAAAAAAGTCGATGATCAATTACATTTAGAAGTATACATTTGTTTTGGTTACTATTTTCAATTCAAAGAGCAACAATTCTTCCAATCAATAGAACATTTGATATGGACAACTTCATTTCTAAGCATACGATCTCAGCTGGAAATTCCTGTTGGATGTCACGCAGTTCACTCGGTCAGGGAAGCTAGAATTTTTGTTTCATATACACGTGAGGTGCCATATACATGGAATATCTGGATTACAACATGTCATTTGAAAAAAGTGTCATGTCCACCACTTACATTTACCACAGTTGGAGTATTAGATATGGCAAAAGAAATATCGTTCCAGTTATTGAATATTTTTTACAATCTTTGGGTAAAGAATTCGATATTCCAACTGTCACGGGTCCTGAGACTGTCTAATGAAATATTTAAACAATGAACACTAAACCATTCACTCTCTACTCCCTGAATACTAACAATTTCACTAAAAGAAGACTTCAGACAATGGCAAAGTACCTGATAATAAAAGACTCTGAAAAGCTCCTGTGTTCCTTAAAAATTTAAAAAAGGGATGGTTTTTTTTGGCAGAATCACCAATATTTGATATATACCCTTTCGACATGAATGGTTCATAATTCTCCATAAAAAACAGACGGGTTTGTTTGACGCAACATATACATTTCTTTCAATACATCACCATAACCTCGTAGAAACTAAAGCATTTGGAATAGCTCTGTCTTTATTCTCTTGCTTATAATTCAATCTGTAGCAATCAAAAATAACGTGCCGTTCTTCATACAATAGGTGCACATAGAAAGATTTCTGGTCAGCCTTACCAGAACTTTGACTTCTAAAACTTATGCCAGATTGAGATTAGAAATACTCGTTAGACAATGAGGTGTGATTTTTAAACCAAAAAAAAAAATGTTGTGAGGAAGACTATTAACAAATGAAACTTTGTAAGTCAAAGAGTATGCACTTTATAAGGTTTTGACCATTATTGTCTAAATTTTTGAACTCGTCAAGTAATCTGATCTTTCTGAGGTTATCCTAATTTTGATCAACCTTCTTGGCCTAGCACCAACTATCTAATAGTTGTTCATTTTTTCCAATGAAATTCGACATCGGTCTCTGCAGTGTCTTTTTACAATTCCCAAACCTTTGTCGATATGCCTCAGGTACTAACTCATAATCCTTCAAGATACGTTCTTTAACCACGTCATAATTGGCACTTTGTTAAGCCGAAAGCGAAGTGCAAACTTCACGAGATTTTCCAGTAAGTACACTTTGTAATAACGAAGTCTAATGTTAAGCAATTTTTTCAAAAGGAAGAAAATACCGGTCTACCTTTTCCTTAATTAGGAGTACTAAATAAATATTTATCTCGACATCAAAACATAAACTTGTGTAAAATTTTGAGTTTTGAATAAGGTCAAGTCCTTTATCACATTTTATCAAGACCGTGACAAGCATCACGAATTTACAATGGGGAAACGTAGTTTCCTGAACCCCAAGCCAAGTAAACGTATTTACCTGCAAGTGATCCTTATCTTACAGTATAATCTACAGTTATACGCTAAAGTTAGCTATGTAAAATGTGGTTTGCGAAAAGAAGTCATTAGTGACGTAGGCCCAAACTCCTACCCTCACTTAAAGACAATGGTCAATCACGCAATACAATGTCACCTTTTAGAAATCTACAAAATCTGTATAGCTGTTTGGAACGTGTCCTAGTATTGACATAATCTAAAAGGTTCCTTTCAATCCACGTATATTTTTAATTCTTCATAATAGAAGAAAACTGCATATGCAACTCTATTCATTATATTATTAACTCCTTTGTCATGGCAATCTTTTAATGTAATACGTTTATGACCATAACATTTTAATTGTACCATAGTAGTAGTAGTAGTAGTAGTAGTAGTAGTAGTAATAGTAGTAGTAGTAGTAGTAGTAGTAGTAGTAGCATTGTACTATGACTCCTACAAATGGCAGTAGTGGTAGTAACTCCAGTAGTACAATTCCATATTTTCCTTCAAAACAAAAGTACTATCTCATGCGTAACGTTTAATTCACTTACGGAAATCTGATGCAATCTCTGTTCTGGACATAAAGTTATATACTCATATTTTAGAATGTCGTTAATTAAATTTTAATTTGAAAACTCCGCCTTATCTGATCACAAGTTTGACATTTCAGACATTCTGTGAGAAAAAGCAGGACGAGATGATACATCTCAGTTTGGAATCGATTCAGGCTTGTCCAAGCGACAACATATCAGAAGATTCAAAGCCACGTCTGCTGACTGCTCAGAGTGAGCACAGAATTGAGATGGGAAACATTGCATGGAGTAGTCTTGGAACCCAGGCATACCCGAACGCTGGCGCCAGTTGGCATCAGACACCCTTACAACGCGAGGTTTACCCACAAGATAATTCGACAAATCCCACGTCAGCACGCTTCCTCTACCACCCGCTAACTTATCGAGACTGTCGCAATCAAGAGGGAAGAAGAGATCTTTCTTTTCTTCAATTCGATAAAAGAAATCAAGAAAGTAAAATGCCGTATTTGCCTCATGTTCAACAGAAACTGAAGATGGAAACAATTGATACATATGACGAAATTTCTTCTGCTAAAGATAGATTGTCCTTCCACGAGCAGATTGGGCTCTGTGAAGATGATTATACACTGACCACGATGGAACACAATAACATGCATAGGCAGGCGTTGCTTACGAAATCTAACGTCGATTTCCAAAGACAACAAACTGTGTCAATGCTTCAACAAGATGTACTTGTTTCAGATATCGGGTCCGTGGCAACCGAGACATCCCCTTTTGTAGGTCAGGTAGATCCGTTAACATGCGCCTACGCTTTTTCCACGCCTTTTTGTATGGACCAAACGTTTACTTCTGCAGAATCCAAAACAAATCAAGATCAGAAGTCTTCAGTTTCTTCATCTTCTGAGTATATTCTGTATGGAGCTCAGCGCAAGGAATTGTGGCTGGGAGATTCTGGTTATTTTGGCCTACAAGCTTCTGTTCCAAGATTAAATAATTTTGGACAAGACAACCAACTTTATCGGCACGAGAGAGTGGCACCAGTTGACCGGTGGCAGCATAGTGATAACCCGATTTCGCCTAAAAGGATATACGAAGAAGGTACTAGAACTTTCTCTTGGATGGATCCACAAGTAAACGTCGAAAATTTTATGCCAGTGAATCCAAATCTTATACATAATAACTGCATATCGACGGTTTCAAGAAGACATAACCAGATGCAGACGCAGATGTCTTTACCGAACTGTGAGGACTGCCCATATGGTATTGATAGTTTCCCATTAGTGAATAGAAAATCCGATTGTAGTGTCCAGTCGGGTTGTTCCTCGTCGCCAAGTATACATACGGAAAAATCTTCGCTATCTACATCATCAGACTTTACAATGATGAAAAGTGTCCCTAGTACCAGACGAAAACAAAAGACATATAACGGTTCATATTTCCAAGTTCCTTTTGTTCAATACTTTTTTCAATTACCTGTTTGTTGTTCATATTTTGTCCTAAATGATGATATTCCTTTTTATTTTTAAATCTCTTGGTGATATGTACAGCATGGTGTACATTTTGATTTTTTCGTTGTGCTGTGTTCTTTGTTTGTTAATTACTTACTGAATTTTGCTTTCAACTGGGCCATTTTCAAACGGCTTATGTTTTTGTGTAATTACTATTATAAGTTATTTCTTTTTTCCTTTAATCACATTTTTTGCTCGTACCATCTGTCATAAGCATTTCAGTTACGGGGAAGAAATTACAACTACAACACTCATTTCAGGTATCGAAATTTGATTTTATAGTCATAATCCAGTCTTTTCCCATTCCATTTATTACCGGTTACGCGGATATGATATAAATAATTAATGATTTTACAATCCAATGTAAAGCATACACATGCATGATAGGATATGTAGTAAAATATATGGCAATAAAGTATGCCCTGCTGAAAACAATCTCAAAATACTCGTATACTTATGTTAAAACAAACAGGCATACGGCGAGAAACTAAATATGGGGACACTGTTAATAGCAAGCAATCATACAGACTACATCTATTAACGAGATGATAATAAATGTATATATATATATAGTTACTATATATATATAGTTACTACAAAGAGTTGATGGGCTTATATCACGTGTAATTTGCAAACTAGCACAGAGAACTCTAGGATATGTGACATGAAACATCCGTGACCTATTTACATCTTTAAACGAGCAACTTTTTGTTCAATGCCAGCCATACAAACGAAGAAGGTATGCACGAACCAGGTCATTGTAAAAATTACTACTACTCACTGAAACACAATTATTTCTAAAATAGCTTTGTGTCTTTTAAAGCTAACAGACTCAGACGCCCCAAGAATGGTTTCATTCGCTTTGCAAACGAGAAAAGAAAGGAGCTGGCGAAAAAGTACCCGAGGCTTAATAACCGGCAAATATCAAGACTACTCGGAAATAGATGGAAACAAATGTCCGAAGAAGATAAAAAACCATACGAGTAATCTCTCTCTCTCTCTCTCTCTCTCTCTCTCTCTCTCTCTCTCTCTCTCTCTCTCTCTCTCTCTCTCTCTCTCTCTCTCTCTCTCTCTCTCTCTCTCTCGTGCTAAAACTTCGTGATGGTAAATTGTCACATGAGCAATGTCCCAAGTTTGTTGTCGTTCATTTTGTCATCTTTGTTAGGTAGCTGCATGGAAACAGCGCAACATCCATTCTAGGCAGGTATTATTAATGCTTCCGTACCAGAGACAAGTAAAGATTTGTCTGACTTTGGTCATATGTAGTAAGGAGATCTCGACATGGTTGAATGTAATACGTTTTATGTGAAAAGGTCAAAACCTTCAATGAGTAAACATACATTTTCATATTTTCATCCAAACAAAGGTTGAAATAGTAACTTTAAGCACTGTAGTTGCTAATTACTTGTAAAATTACCTTCATAACCAAATATGTATTTTAGCCACACAATTGCATTTGCATTTCCAACACAGCTAAGATTGATTGCAGGCAGCAGTGTATTGACGGAATGATTGAAATATGTACATCCCTGCCTAATGTGTCCGCTGGAAATATAGTTCTTTACTTTTGCGGCTAATTGCGATCTTCTTTGCAAATTTATATATTGGTTCTTTTATTTATTGAACTTTCATTTACATTCATATTCATTAAATAAATATAAGACACTATTCATTTAAACATAAAAGATGGTTTCAACGAAGAAAGCAGAGCAATACTAACACAGCTTGTTTAGTTTTTTGAACACTGAGCATGCGACCATTCACTTACTGGCTTAGTATATTAAAAGGGTCGGGGAATATAAAGTATGCGAAATGACGAACTAACAATAGGTTATTCAAATATTTAAATGTATTTACAGTGGATATAAGTCATTATTATGATTTAATTAAAAATTGCTGCCGACCACGCAATTGTTTCTTTCATTTCCCATTGCATTGGTCCATATAACAAATTTTACCATCATTCATTGGTTCAGAGACATCGTCACATGATACAGCAAAATCCACCATGCTTCTTTTTTTCACGGAATTTTCATGCGCGAGAGAGAGAGAGAGAGAGAGAGAGAGAGAGAGAGAGAGAGAGAGAGAGAGAGATCTTTGGACAGTTTATTATTCAATAATCTGTTTTAGATTAATATTATAATATTAATAGGTTGTAATAAATAAGAAGAAAAAATAAAGCAATAAACAGATTACATCGTGTTCCTCCTAACCAAGAATCTATCTTAAGTCTGGACAGGCTATTGCAACGTTTATCATTGGTATTGTAAACACTACTTCAAAATCGTATCCGTTACAAGCATAATGGTTCTTGTAGATTAATTGGCGTAAGTTCAGTTTGCTTTTTCTCTCTCACTGGATAGATTTCCCCGTATATTGTCCTTTCTGTATGAGAGAGAGAGAGAGAGAGAGAGAGAGAGAGAGAGAGAGAGAGAGAGAGAGAGAGAGAGAGAGAGAGAGAGAGAGAGAGAGAGAGAGAGACGTCGCCAATGATTCATAGTGGAAAATCAGCACTGATCTAGAGAGTATAGAAAGAAGGCTGCTGTTGATGCATACCTACTGCTGAAACAATATTTATACATGAGCATTAATGTGCCATGTGTGGATCACAATTTTGTATACTCACGTAAGTGGTATATAAAACTGCTTTATACCAACACCTTAAAAGCCTTTTGTTTTCCTGTCAACCTAAGTACTAAAAGGATTACTTACATTCAGAGTACCATATCTGATGCTTATACATTGAATTAAATGTGTCGGTGGATAATTGTTTTTTTGTCCTAGAGGACAATAACCTGGATAATGGCGGTTTTCAAACTTTGACTAGAAAGCAAATACGAGTAAATACAATTGGAAATTATGCTGAAGTAATATATTTTAAACACGCTTTCTATGTTGTATGTATAAACTTGCTTTCATATTTAAGGATTTACAAGTGATTAAGTCAGAACAAACGGCATTGTCTGAAGGTGTGTCTTTTTGTTAGTCTGTCATGTTTTTCTCATGCAAATTTGGACCATGTTAGTTGATTCCAAAATATAATCGTTTATGTTTTAAAGATTCCGGCAAGCAAAATTCCTAGATGTCGAAACTCAAAGCAGAGGAAACAATTGTGGATGTCTTGTTGATGAAACTATAGAAAACTGTTTTGTTGTGGTGTTAAATTTTATTTTCAAGCAGACAAATTCGATGAAGATTTCATTTACATTGTTTGTGCGTACAGAATGAACGTAAATCGAAAGTCGTGTAACCTGTTACGCCTAGGTAGCGAAGCGCGGGCGTCCCATTCCGCAACATTAATTGATATATGATATAGTTCTCTCTGCTCGTTGTACTAGATTATTGAGCTTAAGGTTTACCAATAAATTTTCACAAAGTCATATTCACTGGAAGAAACTTGGTAACATAATATTTTGCTTCTTACGCTGAGGGACTTGTTACAGTGGTGATTAGGTCAGTAACATGAATGCTGAGCTGTGTCGCGATTTTTTAAAATTAATTTTTGGTTTAGATATAGTTTCTTACCATTAAAAACAATTTATTCAGTGCTAGACCTAGGATCTTGCCGGAATCAGTGTCCAACAGCATTTCCCTTGACGCTTACCTTATTATAGTTAATAAATCTGAACCAAACAAGTTTGAAAAATGTTTTGCGCGGTTGCTGCTATTGTACATATCTCACAAAAATTGCTCTTGCTTCCCGTATCTGGGAATTGCAAAAATCAATTGTTATTGAAATGATTACTGTACATACAAAAGGTATGTCTAATTAAGCAAAACTGTTTTTAGCAAACAAAAACAAACTTTCATTTGATTTCTTGGGTCATATGCAGATTAACAGGAACGGTTTTGCTGCAGAGCGAATTATTTTTATGCAGATTAACAGGAACGGTTTTGCTGCAGGGCGAGTTATTTTTATGCAGATTAACAGGAACAGTTTTGCTGCAGGGCGAGTTATTTTTATGCAGATTAACAGGAACGGTTTTGCTGCAGGGCGAGTTATTTTTATGCAGATTAACAGGAACGGTTTTGCTGCAGGGCGAGTTATTTTTATGCAGATTAACAGGAACGGTTTTGCTGCAGGGCGAGTTATTTTTATGCAGATTAACAGGAACGGTTTTGCTGCAGGGCGAGTTATTTTTATGCAGATTAACAGAAACGGTTTTGCTGCAGGGCGAGTTATTTTTATGCAGATTAACAGGAACGGTTTTGCTGCAGGGCAAGTTATTTTTATGAACTAAATTTACTGAACTGTTATGGAACAGTTAGCGTTTTGATTTTATATAGGCTGAGCTTTTATGAAGAACTGAAGAAACTTCGTGATGAACAACCAGAGTGGAAATGGAGGAATGCCTCTGAACCGAAAGACACGAACCAAATCATGACTACTAGGCTTCGTCCGAGAAACAGGCTTAAAGTTCAACACTCGGTACATATTTCCTGTATCTGTTAAACAACACATGCGGAATATATATATATATATATATATATATATATATATATATATATATACATATATATATATATATATATATATATATATATATATATATATATATATATGTTCTCAATCCAAATATTCCATTACTGAATATTAAGCCGTACAACACTTTCAGCCTTCACAACGTTTTTAAATATAGTTTCTGTTTATGTTTATGCTATATTTATGTTTATGTTTATGATATTTATGTTTATGATATATACGATAATGTAATTTGTATAATTTGCTCTCTCTCTCTCTCTCTCTCTCTCTCTCTCTCTCTCTCTCTCTCTCTCTCTCTCTCTCTGTAAACGTGTTTTTATATCCTTTTTTATCTTTGTTCTTCGTTTATTAGCTGTAATTTTATTATTTTTTAGTCATTCACTGAGATTTTTGTACTGATTGGGAAAAGAGGTAAATGTGTTGTAATCACATGTGGGTATTGGTATGTTATCTTGGATCTGATTTTTTAAAAGTAATTTTTTAATGTAAGTAGAGTACTGGATCGAACAAAATAACACAGAGATATACATAATGTAATCTACTAATAAGTTAGGACTATTTGCCAAACAACGAAGTAAATATATTCGCTTAGCAGGATGATATTGACAGTACGCCGCGCATTAATACACGTGTGGCCAGTAAACATTAATGTACATGTGGCCCATTATGTGTTGTATTTTTGGTCCATTTTGTATTGTGTTTTTAGCTTGGTGTTTTTTCATTACAGCTTAATGCAATTATTGGTCATTCTGCACGAAGTTCGGAGACGGAGCAGGACAAAAGTGTCGAGCCTTCTTTTGGAAATAAAGACTGCTGGGTTCAGTGTGATCTCTGTCTAAAGTGGAGACAACTGCCAGAAGGAGTCGTTATGGAAACAGAAATTCCAACATTTTGGTATGGAAATTACTAACATTTGAAGGATCTTTAAAACGAATGTTACTAAAAATTAACAAAATTTAATATTTGTTATACAGAAGTCGTTCAATTCTGACAAAGTTCATAAAATTAAATACAAACGCATCTGATTATAACCTTACTGGCATAAATGATAATCGTGAATTTCTCGCATTCAGTCCAACATTAATGCTAGGCACTGACTTTTGTTTTACCTGAAATACGTGCTTAACAATGCCGAATGATGCAGTCTTATTATAATCGTTGGATCATGTACTGTTGTCATTGACATCTTTATGTCAAGTAAATTTTTAAAAACTATTTCGATGTCGCGTCGGTCAACTGCAATTCGCATTTATATACATTTTTGTGCCTGCATATATGATCATCACAATTTAGGAAGTCATTATCTTTGTTTATCGTGTTTGTCGTGATTACCGGCATGGCTAGGAGATACGTTGTTGGAATCTGCTTTCAGGTTTTGTTACATGAATCCGGACACTTCAAAAAGCGCCTGTTACGTGGAGGAAGAGCTGCCTGCACCCACCAATCACTAAGGACAATCAGACATTATGGGATCTTTGAATTCGAATCAAGCTTTATGGATAGAGTCAACTAATCATATTTGGATGTATGCATATTAAAAACTCTCCTTCTCTGTACCAAACATCGTCTTTTAGCAGTGTTTTAGTTTGATCAATGCTTTGGTGACATTGATCATGGTGGTGTGACATCATTTTTTCTCCAAATGTGTCACCGAGGTTCTTACTTGCTTTAACAGAAACTAGTACATACTAAGCAATATTTTTGTTTCCTTTATTTATGTACCGAAGCGAAATCACAGACATGAAGAAAACATATCATGTTTCTAGTTGATTTACTCTAGGTCACAACAAACATCGTTTGACATAGACCCTAAATGCACTGTAATTTTTAAACCAATATCATGATCTTTATTACAGATAAATCGGTTCTAGTCGAAAGAATATTTTAGTCAATATATTTTAATATTGTTCATGTTGCTTTGTAAATTTTGTATTTTTCATATTAAATGTAAAAAAGGAAAGCTATTAGCTCCGTTTTCTTCAAGCGAAATTTCTTCTTTTATTTTTTCATTATTGCAATGAGGTGCGCTTATGTTCTCCTATCTCTATTAGTTAACCATAAACATGGTATTATTCCCGTGAGAAATGTATGTGTGAATGAATGAATGAATGAATGAATGAATGGATGGATGGATGGATGGATGGATTAGTGGCATATCAACATATTTATGGATATATTGTGTCCATCGATATTGTTAAATAGCCAAATGGTAACTTTAAGATTTGCTAAAATCCGCAGAAAGAAAAACCACTCATATCAACAGTAAGTACTAGAATTATACAGCAGATACAAAGAAAACAATTATCAAACATAAGTCTATTAGGCAACACATCTCTTGCATTTGATATCGGTGAAGGTGTTAGCGATAATGATTCACTTGGATTGTTGTTTTTTTATTCTGATTTGTATAAGCGTTTCACAGACTGGATTTATAAAAAAATGTTGATGTTTTGCAATTTTAAAATTTGTGTTCTTTGTTTCATACATTGAAAAACCTTTTTTGTATAAATTAAATGTCTGCATCACAAATCGTTTTTTTTTTGTTTTAATTTTTCTCCATTTTCAGGTGTACCTTATTAACCTGTTTATTTATTATAGCAATTGACCAGTTTCATTCACAATACCTGAAAATAATGCTCTCATTCGAAATTCCAAAATGAGGCTCTCACTGCTGGGAGATTTATAATCAAAATGTCAATATGAAAAGTATACCGGGTGCAGGATGCAGTTTTTATGCACGAATTTGATGTTGCATACACTTGCCGAATATAATAGTTCATAAAAGATAACACATACATTTTGTGCAAAATAATTTATGTCAAAATTTTTTCAAATATCACTTATTTGGACATTATCTAGCACAATGGTATGCAGGAAATTATACTTTATGCAAAAATAACAATGTTATTACTGTCTTAGAAAAGTGACCTAATTATGGTAAAAAGCACTGAATTGTGTATAACGTTAGAAAAGTGACCTAATTATGGTAAAAAGCACTGAATTGTGTATAACGTTCAAAGACTGCCTTCTTGAAAAGAATTAAAATTGTATGCAATGGAAGATATTTTTTGTCTTTTCTTTTGCCATAACAGTCAAGAAAATACCAAAATTCCTTAATGATGCTGACTGGGTGCTAGGAATTGATTTTACATAGCAAAAGGTGACAGCCTGAGTCACGGTCTTAGTTACCAATCATAGAACTTCCCTGGAAGCAAATATTAGTTAAATAATTTTTTTAAGTCTACAAATTATGAAAAATTTCACCAGACATTTACATTTCTTGTGTACTTTAAAAGTAATTATTGTCTGACACACAGACAAAAAATCCTGACCAGGTATTGTTGTTCTAGTGATGCTGAAAGAAAAAGGGTGAGGGTTGCACCACCGTCTAGCTTACTTAGAAATTGGGAAAAAAAGAGGACAAAAGAGGCAACTGTAATGTGGCTAATGTATGATGATATACATATGCATACAGAACAAGAGAATATTACCACATGGTTCATTGCACCAATTAAAATACGTTTTTATGAAGGGTGCAAGGGACAGTTTTTATGTTCAAATTTGATGTTGCATATACCTGCCTAATATAAAAATCCATAAAAGATAAAACATATGAGTGAGGTCAAATAAATCCATATTTTTGGTTTAGAATAATATAACAAAAGATAAGCATATCATTCATTTGACCTTAGAAGTTGGTGAAAAATAGAATAAGAGGCTGATGCACCTGTTCCTCAAATTTATACATGCATTTTTCATGTCCAAAGGCCATTTTTGAGAACATGTGATGCACACAGTGCAAACCCAAGCCATTTCCCAAGGTGACAGTTTTGAAAACATTGGGTGCGTACTAGCTTTGTGCAATTTAAAATAGTTATCATCCAGACAATTTTGGGGATATTCTGTTATGACGCTATCAAAATGCTAAATGGACATTTTTTTAAAACATTATCAAAAGCGAAAAACAAAAACAGAACTGAAAAAAACATTTTGCAAAAAGAAATGGCATTTACATTTTCGTTGAAATGCAGGTCATTCAGATTAAAGTTTCAAGGAACTGACATTATTTATTTATGTGAAAGGTGACTGCATACTTGAAAAATAAAATACTCAAACTATAGAATAATATTAATAATGCCAAATTAATACCCAACCAAAACAAGAATTATGTTACTTAAAATAAACTTACAAAACTAGAAAATAATGTTATTCAAAATTAAAATACATAACCATAGATATATCTCTTTTAGTTAAAATTAGCAAAAAATTTGAATAATTTTTTTTTCATTATATAAACAACTAGAGAATAATTTTATTGTAATTGAAATACAAAATAGAATAATATTTTTTTAAATTAAAATTATTTAGATAAATGTCAAACTTAGATCCAGGATTCTGAAAATGGGTTAATGTAGATATTTTCAGGATTTTGAATCAAACAATAACCCTTTAGTCACAGACTAGTAATTTTCATTAGACTAAAATCTGTACTTGTCTAATGGCCTAAATAAAGTTTTATTTTAAATTTAAATTCAACAAAAAGGGTGGAGATGGCTGCTGTCTTCTGAATCTGCAAGGATAGTGATTGTTTTTTACTGATTGTAGTTAAGTTTATTTCAACTACATACTTATAGACATGATTTTATAGCTAAACTGTATACACCTCTGAAATAGATTGGACAAATATTATTAAAACTTAAAATCTTGCTTAAATTGGTTTAGTGCAAAATAAGATAAAATATGTTCAATAATTTTTTTAGAATAAAATCATTTTGTAAGAGACATTTTTCATTTGCTTGGATGTGTATTTTTTCTAAAAAAGGATGGATTTACTTTATATTATTATTATTATTATTATTATTATTATTATTATTATTATTATTATTATTATTATTATTATTATTATTATTATTATTATTAATGCTCATATTTGTTTATCAACATTATCAGAACATGTAAATATGTGATGATATTATTCAGACTTTCCAATGCCAGTCTTGACTGCTAAGTCACTACAAAGAACATTCACCCAGCAGTGATAGCCTAGTTTCACTTGTCTGAAACGTGTACATGTATTGTGAAAGGGGTCCACTGAAATTTTTTCTTTATGCAATACATAAAAGTGGGACATTAAAGGTGCATGTGTGTGTGTCTATCTATCTATTTATTTATCTATCTATCTATCTATCTATCTATCTATCTATCTATCTATCTATCTATCTATCTATCTATCTATCTATCTATCTATCTGTCTGTCTGTCTGTCTGTCTGTCTGTCTGTCTGTCTGAATACATGCAGGCATGCACACATATATACATGTATGTATTCAAACTTAATAGTAATCAGATCTGAAGTTGTAGCCCTTGCTGGAAGTGTAGATATCAGCACAATGTCTTTCACACTAGCAGCCATTGTGTATGTTTAATTGTCCCACTTTAGTTACAGCATTTAGATTGCAACTTATAAAACAATTAGTGAGCACATAGCAAATTAATCTACTATAAAGCACTGGCCATTAATTGTGTGGGATATAAATTTTGTTTCTTTTATTTCAAGATAAATAATATTATCTGTATTAGTACTGGGGTATACAGTAGTTTAAAATTGTACGTGGTAACCAGTTCTATCATGGTGGGAATAAGACATCTGAAAAGTGTCTGCCTCCAAGGAAGCATCCCTGACAAGGTTTTTAATGTCTGCCTCCAAGGAAGCATCCCTGACAAGGTTCTTAATGTCTGCCTCCAAGGAAGCATCCCTGACAAGGTTTTTAATGTCTGCCTCCTAGGAAGCATCCCTGACAAGGTTTTTAATGTCTGCCTCCATGGAAGCATCCCTGACAAGGTTCTTAATGTCTGCCTCCAAGGAAGCATCCCTGACAAGGTTTTTAATGTCTGCCTCCAAGGAAGCATCCCTGACAAGGTTCTTAATGTCTGCCTCCAAGGAAGCATCCCTGACAAGGTTCTTAATGTCTGCCTCCAAGGAAGCATCCCTGACAAGGTTTTTAATGTCTGCCTCCAAGGAAGCATCCCTGACAAGGTTCTTAATGTCTGCCTCCAAGGAAGCATCCCTGACAAGGTTCTTAATGTCTGCCTCCAAGAAAGCATCCCTGACAAGGTTCTTAATGTCTGCCTCCAAGGAAGCATCCCTGACAAGGTTCTTAATGTCTGCCTCCAAGGAAGCATCCCTGATAAGGTTTTTAATGTGATCCATTTAACTTTTAGAAGTATACAGGGCAGTATCCCTGCAGAGTTGGAGCAGCTGTCATGGATGTCAACATGTCATGCCTTGAGACATTGGCAACTGCACCAATAAGCATTGTAGTGTGGCTAGAGACAGAGATCATTTATCTCTCAGAAGACTGAATGAGGTTGCAAAAAAATCCCAGCATGCAAGGCTATGATGACCCTGTATTAAGTCATAATTGCCAAAATATCAAAAAGATGTAAAGAACTAAAATGTTTTTCCAAGTCTTACTAATATAATTGTTCTTTTTTTTGCCTTAAAGGTGTGAGTTGGTCATTCATTTAAAAGTATAATACAAAAGAGACTTTTTAAAACAGATATACAGACTCTATGAGGTGCAAAAATCAATAGCAGCACAGAAAGAATAATGAATACTGACCTAACCAAATACAACCAAATTATTATTTTAGTAGGCGGAAATGATGTTAGTGATGGAAGGTCACTAAGCCAAATCAGAACAGATTTTGAAAGTTTACTGTATGCTGCTAGGTATTGCAGTCAAGATACATGTAAAATAATCATATCAGGCCTACCACCTTGTGTGGACACCAGGGTGAAATAAATCAATGATCTGATAAGTGACCTATGTGAAGACTTCAACCTACAGTACATTCCTCAATACACATCTTTCTTTCTTCAGAAACAGGATATCAACCTATGTATCTACCACTGAAAATAAATTCATTTAAGCAGAAAAGGAACTTCTCAACTACTGAGAAATATCAACATGTATACCCCCATTTTCAGACACTATAATGAAGAGTACTGTTCCTACTGTGGGGAAACTGGCCATATGACACAGGTATGCCATCATGGCAAACAGATTGAGTGCTTCAGATGCCATAAATTTTGACACAAACAAAGACTCTGTCAATCAATGTATTATACATACTAGGAAGCTGGCAAAGAGGAGAATGCCAATGCTTCATCCATAACAAATCAAAAACTTACCTAGAGAGACTCTTGACTCTAAATATTCAATGAACACTGTTGTAAATGCAGATGTTAATGGATTATCAGTGTCTGTATGTGACTTTGAAGATGCTAATATATATGAACATTTAAGTATGGAAATAGAATGTAGGAATGATAAAAGTTGACAATCTCTGGCAGTAACCTATTGCATGACAAACATATAATTGATATAAAACTAAATGTAAAAGGTTTTAACATAGTGGGAAAAATAGACCAAATTAAGTTAATGTTATTTTCCAAGGAAAATAATATAGCTGTGTTAGGACTCACTGAAACCAAACTAAATGCTAACTACAATGATGATCTATTTCATTGTCAAGGCTACAATAAACCATTACGCATGGACAGAGAGACAGCAGGGTGAGGTCTTGTTGTATACATTAGGGAAGAGGTAAATGCAGAAAGGTGACTTGACTTGGAGTCACAAGAAATTGAGAGTATTTGGATAGGAATTTATCAAAATAATGCAAAATCATTTCTAGTTGGTTTCACCTTCCTCCATGACAATATGGAATGATAACTTTTTGAACCAAATGGAAAATGTTCTTGCACAGGAGAAAAAAACATATATACTCTGTGATATAAATAAATACCTTCTCAATACTCAAATAAGGAAGAAATGGATGTAATTTATTGAATCATTAGGCCTAGTCCAGATGGTAAATGACCCCACTAGGGTAACAGAAAAATCAAGCACTCTTATTGATCACATTTATACCAACCTACCAGACAATGTAGCTTGTGTTAACATACCAAAAGTTGGTCTTAGTGACCACTATCCTACTTTTTTGACAAGAAAGGTTAAATGCAAGAGAAATAAGAAAAATACACACAAAACTATCACTTACAGATCATTCAAAAATTTTAATGAAAAACAATTTCTTAATGACATATAAAGTTCAATGGATTATGATCCAAAATTTGGATGACATAGATGAAGCTCTGAGGGTGTGTACTGACTTATTTATGACTATAGTCTCTAAGCATGCACCACTGAAAGTACATAGAGTAAAGAATGAAATCCAACCTAATTGGCTTACAACTGAAATCCTTGATGCTATGAAAACAAGGGACCAATTCAAGGCTATGGGAAACCATACACAATATAAAGTATGGAGAAATAAAATAACAAGTATGATTAAAAAAAAAACTAAACAAAATTATTATCAATCATTGCTTGAAAACAAAAAGAGCGACAAAAACTCCATTTGGAAAGTCTTCAATGAACTCACTGGAGGAATACACAATGATCAGATAAATAAAATTCACTCACTTCTGGTGAATGACACCATAGTCACTGATGACATTGACATTGCAAATGTTTTCAATGATTTTTTTTTCACCAACATTACCACAAAGTTAAAAGAACAAGTGATTGAAAACAACTTTAATGAACTGAAAAAGTTCTGCAGCTGCAAAATCTCTCAGGAGGTATATTTCTTTATCCCACCAGTATCAAAAAACTTTGTTAAGAAATGTCTCAGTGAACTTGATACTAAGAAAGCTACAGGACTTGATCAGATTGGTCCACGACTCATTAAATCTTCTGCCTCTGTTATTGCAGATAGCATAACATTCATAATCAATTTAAGTATTGCATCCTCATCTGTCCCCAAAATATGGAAAACTGCAAAAGTAATTCTTATTCACAAATCTGGTCCTAAGGATGATGCTGATAACTACTGCCCAAACTAAATACTACCAAGCTTGTTAAAATTGACTGAAAAGCAAGTCCATGATTCATTCATATCATATTTAACCAAACAATTTCCGTTACACTCTAATCAATCAGGCTTTAGACAGAAACATTCATGTGAGACTGCCTTGATCTCCCTAACTGATAAATGGCTTCAAACACTTGACCAAGGTAGAATAATAGGTTCTGTATTTGTAGATTTCTTGAAAGCTGTTGACATGGTGGATCATGAAATCCTTTTGAAGAGGCTGAATATCTACCAATGTGATATAAGCACAGTTAGATAGTTTAATTCATACTTAAGTGAGAGAACACAACATGTTTAAATAAATAATGTTCTGTCTGAACCTGGAACAATTAGATGTGGAGTACCACAAGGCTCAATTCTGGGTCCATTACTGTTTATTTTGTTTATTAATGACCTACCACTTGTACTAAAGGACTCAGTATCATCTACAGATCTCTATGCAGATGACACAACATTGTCTGACATCCAAAACATAATGCATGAACTCGAAATTTCTCTACAGAATGCCCTAAACAAACTGGACAACTGGTGCACATGCACATGCAATGGCATGGTGGCTAATACTGGTAAAACTAAAATATTACTTATCTGAACATGCAAAAAAAGAACAAAACTTGAAAGTGATGAACTAAGTATGACATGGAAGAATAAAAGGTTGCAAATGGTCTGTCACGATAGTCTACTTGGTGTTTTGGTAGATAATAACCTATCATGGACTGAACATATCAAACAGATCAGTAAAAAAGTCAATTCAAGTTTATGGCTTCTCAGTAGGATAAGACACTTTCTCCTGGAAAAGCACAGAAAACTATTTTATAACAGTTACATACAACCCTATTTAGACTACTGTAATATAGTATGGGGTAATTCAAATGATAAAACTTAGCAAAGCTGGCACATCTCCAAAAAAGAGCTTTTAAGTTAATATCAATTCAGAAAGAAAGCAAGGAAAATTTTAGCTGGAAAGTTAAAAATATTACCTATTTAAGACTGAATCTGTTTGAGAAAAGCCAAATTAATGTACAGGATAGCCAATAATAGCGCTCCTGAATATTTACAATCACTATTCAAGTATAGGCTACCCAGAAACACTCCTCACCTGCAATCAATGTCTACCAAACATTACAAAATTTCCAAACCAAATAAGGAATTATTTACAAAAAGTTTCCAATACTCTGGAACTTTGCTCTGGAATAGATTAGAAATGCCCTCTCTATTTCCTTTTTCCAAACCCAGTATATACAGTGGCTTCAGAGATGCAGCAAAAATAAGTAAATTCCATTGAATGAGGGCCTCAAGGTAGGTTAGTTCTTAGCTAATTGTGTTACCCTCTTTAAATAAAGTAATAATAATAATAATAATAATAATAACAATAACAACAATAATAATAATAATAATAATAATAATAATAATAATAAAGCACATCTGTGATCGAAATCGACTTTCCTACAGACTGACATAAAACAAGAATAAATTATTTATTCCACAATTATTTATTTAATATATATATATATATATATATATATATATATATATATATATATATATATATATATATATATATATATATATAGATGCAATAAACTGACAATGAACAGTACGAAACTAGTAACTAACTTGCCTAAGTGCTTTTGACTCTTAATGAGTCTTTTTCAAAGGCAAATACAAAACATATATATGACAAACAAATAAACACAAAAACGTGTTTGTAAACCTCTTATGGGTGTCTTCACATGTGCTAAAACTATAAATACAACCAGCTTGTATAGACTAGTTGCGGAAACTGAAAACGTATAATTCCCTAAAAGTCTACAAGCCAAAGCGACATCTATTTTTACTTTTTGTACATATGTAACACAGATTATATCCCGGATATTTGATTCTATTCTGGCCACACTTTCAGTGATATAATACTTATCGCTGTTGCTAACAACCACAGCTGGAGTTCCGAAACCAGGAAGGAAAAGGAATCATACTGGATACGCCGCCATAGAACATTGAAACCCAGCGGTCTAAACCAAGAAGACTAGAAAATGAAAACTAAGCACTAGTAGAATTTAACATTTTCTAAATCTTCTTATTATCCTTCAATTTTTACTATAAGGATTACCGGTATAGAATCAAATATCTGGGATATAATCTGCGTTACATATGTACAAAAAGTAAAAATAGATGTCGCTTTGGCTTGTAGACTTTTAGGGAATTATACGTTTTCAGTTTCCGCAACTAGTCTCTACAAGCTGGTTGTATTTATAGTTTTAGCACATGTGAAGACAGCCATGTAGAGGTTTACAAACACAACGTTTTTGTGTTTATTTGTTTGTCGTATATATGTTTTGTATTTGCCTTTGAAAAAGACTCATTAAGAGTTGAAAGCGCTTAGGCTAGTTAGTTACTAGTTTCGTACTGTTCGTCGTCAGTTTATTGCATCTATTTTAATTAATCCCTGACACATGTGATCCCTTGTTGGATCCAGTAGCTTGAAAGGGTTGTTATTCACCATATGATTTGTATTCTTTATATATATATATATATATATATATATATATATATATATATATATATATATATATATATATCTTACAATTTTATACACACATTTTCACTTGATCTGTAATTTAGAATGTGAAGCATTCCAATGGAAAAACCTAGCCTAATTGTAAACAAGCATGGCCTCGAACTCAAATTCTATGTAAACATTTTTTGTTTACAGCTTACAATCATGGACAAACATTATGCACATAATGTGGATTAAATATACTGGTATAAAACACAATACAAACTTGTTTGGATGGATGGATAGTTTATGGACACCAGGCCATTCCTTAATTCATCTGCAAATGGGTTTTGCACAATAATGTTTATTCAAAAGTCAATGTCTTGACCATACTTTTTGCATGGCATGCACTTTGGGTAATAAAGCAACCTATAGATTCTTGAATTTAGGTGGTTTGAGATCACCATAGTGATACTATGACTGATTAAAAGATATTAGTTTCTGCACAGTAATATTAGTTCAAGATTGTACATAATGACAAAAGGTCCCTGTCATTGAGACCCCCTTGGAGTATACATTACTCTTCTAGTTTCTATAAATAGAATGATTAAACATGGGATGAAATATAATGTACCATTCATTGTACTCCAGGTGGAATTGTAGGCACTGCATTTAAATTACTAGGGTTAAAATCAACTCTGATAACTGTTTAATTCTGGTAACATTTTATTTTATTTCTTAATATATACTGGTATAAACAATACAATATAGAAAAAAATAATTTCCTTCATTTCTTGATTCACACTGCCTCTTTGACTGTCAATAAATCTTGATGAAAAAGCAGTTATGAATACTGGTATTATTCATTTAGATGTGTGACTGTCATGCTGTACAAAGTGGCTGATGATTCTATTCTGACAGATTATAGGTTTTTCTGTGTAAATGTAGCACTGAATACATTTTTTACACCACTTCTAGATACATTTAATTTATGTGGTGGATATCTGCATACCTCATAACATCCCTGTGATAGGCAACCACAAAAGTAGACTAAGTTAAATGTGAGGTCACCTTATATTGAGTTATATTAAAGATCAATGTCAAACCTAAAATGAAAACGATAACCATTCCAATGTAACAAGATTGCCTGTGTCATTATAAGACTCCATACCAATGTAACACGATGGTATAGCTTATTATGAAGCTCCACACCAATGTAACAAGATGGTATGTGTTATTTTAAGGCTCCACACCAAGGTAACATTATGTGTTAATTAAGGCTTTATACCAATGTAACTAGCTGGTATGTATTAATATATAGCTCCATACCAATGTAACAAGAAAGTATGTATTACTATGAGGCTCCATACCAATGTAACAAGATATGTGTTATTTTAAGGCTCCATACCAATGTAACTAGATGGTATGTATTAATATGTAGCTCCATACCAATGTAACAAGAAAGTATGTATTACTATGAGGCTCCATACCAATGTAACAAGATGATATGTGTTATTTTAAGGCTCCATACCAATGCAACTAGATGGTATGTATTAATATGTAGCTCCATACCAATGTAACAAGAAAGTATGTATTACTATGAGGCTCCATACCAATGTAACAAGATGGTATGGGTGAAACAATACACTTGTGCTATATATTGATACAATTCATGATACACACAATACACTTATTGATACAATTCATGATACAAAGCCTGCTATACAATACATATCAATAGACATACAAACTTGATGGTCTTTCCATCTTTTGCAGGTAGGCATTACCCTGTTACATATGTTGACATACTAGTTCTATTTCCAGCAAACAGATTACAGATAGACATAGTTATGATATATTTAAATGCAATTCTCATCATTGACAAGATAACAAAAAAATACTTTCAAAAAGACCACCTATTGGATGTCAGTGAGTCAACATTTTAGGCCATTTAATGGTGGCTTCATTTAACTCCCTTTAGTCACCAGGCCCATTGTTTTGCATGGCATGAATGCTTTGAAAACATCTTATTACCAATTTTATATCTTGCTTAAACTTAGAAGACATTACAATGTGATCTTCAAAACATAAGAAATAATGAAGTTTCCTCATGCAAAGCAAATGTCATCTAGAACACGCTGGGCATGGGAATAAATACCAACAAAATCTATGACATGGATGCAAAAGACTGCTCTGGCCACAGTATTTATTTTGTTGGCGAAGAAGGAAAATTACTGATAACACCCAGTCCTATTCCATAATTAAAAACAAAAATGTACACAAAGTGATAAAATTAAGAGGTTTGAAATGTGCCCCCTTGTTGATTCTGTGCTAATTTTATTTATTCCATTAGCACCTTCATTCACTGGTTAAATATCTCTGCATAGAAAGAGAAACTTCAAATCTATGTACAATTTAAGGGGAGATGCTACCAGGATTTTATCTTAAGAGGGACCTCTTCCTTTGTCACCGAAATATGGTGGGAGTAGAAAAGAAGGAGGGGTAGGAGGAAATGACTATAGTTCAGTATTTACCTAACACTTCAATATCTGTATATCTTCCTTCCTGCTCTGCTTTCTTAGAACTCCATTGAAAATAAACTCTTTATAAGATGTCATCTTTAGATATATAAGCATTAATCTGTCAATTATTTCTGAATAAACTATTCTGTTCCTTATCTGTGTATGAACATTGTTCTGTGTTTCCTTTTAAAGGGGCATATACATAGCTAGCTTTGTCAACTTGAGTATGTTGGGAAAATGATCTTTATTGCTGATATGTACAATATTCCAGAACTCTGAAATATTTTCTTTTGGATACATCTGCACCAAAATAGGATTTTTCATTAAAACAAACTTACTTTCTTGAATCAGTAGATTACTTACTACTATGCCAGATTTCTTATCTCTTCCATATTGCTGTATTTGGGTTTTTAACTGATTAAATCGATAGCCTGCTTGTGCAGATAGAGGTATTCAAAAATAAATATCTTTACTCCTTAATTTAAATTTTGTTCATTTTCGTTTCTTCAGTTTATCTTAACTTGATATGGATACATAGTTTTGTAGCATGTCATCTACAAGGTTAATTTGATGCATAAAAAAATGGAAACTGCATTCTACTTTTAAATTGTCTGTACTTGAATTTGGCTCAGTATTCTGCCCTTTCTACGTTTAATTTTGAAATACATGTGAAAGGGAGATAACCATTGTGCCATATATTTTTGTTCATCCCACATGTATTTTTGACATTTAAAATTTAACACCATTGCTGGGCTCAACATCATTCACTGGTGTCTCCATTGAAACTTTCCCAGCTCCAATAATCCAGGATACTTAATAACTTTAAAAATTATTGCCGTCATCACTGTCGTCAGCCAGTGTTTGCCGAACGAAATTGTAATAGAAAGATTAACCATGCTGGGATTCAGCCATTTTGGGTTTTCAAGGTAGCCCATATTTTAAACACACATTTATAAATCTTTCCAAATGGAAGGTTCAAAACTATGCCAAAGTTGTTATTCCAGTACACAATATGCAAATCAAATTAAGTTTAAAAACCTTTCATGTCATGCTTGATGAACCCAGATGTGTAAACAGTTGCCTACTTGAGAAACAAATATTGTGACAAGAATGGTTAAATAAAAATTGTATACTTCACAGAGCCCATTTTCAAATGCAGGACTTTCAAATAATTTGTTAGAGTTCTCATTCATCACTGTTCTCCAAGTGTGTGAATTGCTACAAATTTTGCATGATTCATAACAACATTTCCGTTAAGTACATTATCAATTAATGAATGCTTAACCATGACAGGAACAAGCGATAACCACCAATGTGAGGCCAGTGTATATATTTCACCATGTGACAAACCAGTAATTTAGCCATCAAATTGACCAAAGCAGACAAGATACAATTCAGCTTAGCAACTTCACGTAAAAGTGGTTATTAAATGACGAGTAAAGTACTTCATTTTTTATGTGTAACACATTTGGAATGTATCTTTAATGCTGTTGGGTTAAGATAATTAGCATGGAATTAGGGGTGGGGGCAGATTACAAACCATGTCACTTTGTGTTAATTTAACAGAGCGAGTAGTCTCAAGTCGTTTTTGTTTTCAGTAACAAAAATGAGTGCCTCTGACTGCAAATGGTGTTTGAGACGAATTCTATATTTAAAGAATAACAAGGCAAACTTATAATAATTATCCATTGTTTCTGAAGACTAAAAAAACTTGCATATGGTAAGTATCATTTTGTATCAATTCTCTTTCTCTTGCATTGATTTGAGTATATTTATTGCAAAAAAGTATTGATTTATCAAATATATCAATAAACTGTTTGACACTTATATTATGGTCTGTATCAATATAAGACTTTTTACTTGCTGTACTTGTTTTCCGTATACTGTATATGGCTTTTGGATTCATTTTTAAGCTGTACTTGTTTTCCGTATACTGTATATGGCTTTTGGATTCATCTTTAAGTTGCATGAAAGAAATTTGCAATAAGGTGAGAATAATAAATACCAATGATTCAAAAATTAAAACCAAAACAATTATTGCCAAATTGCAAAGCTTAGTCTGAGAAACTGTGCTGAAGGCAAAAGAAAAGCCTGAAAAAACCCCCATCAAAAACACAGTCTTTATCTGAATGTTGCAGTGTTATTCATGTCTGCACTATATGAAATCACACACACACACACACAAACTCATTTAAACAAAAAATTGAAAAATTCTACTTTTTCAACTGCCAATTCAATAGTAAATGAACATATATATGCATCTTAATTGTTAAATATCAAGTGCAGAAAACAAATAATAACAATTCATGATGTCACTGAATCAAAGGTAACATCATTTCAGGAGACCCAGCATCAAAAATTTGAATGGCACTTGTTTTCAACTGAATCTGAGAAAACTTTTAACCAATTTGAACATAACAAGACCAGATGACTCTATGTACAACAAAAACTTTAGAACCAAAAAAAGTTAAAATTTACTTTTACAGTACCTACTTCTGTACTTTATTTCCGTTAAGAAATTCAGAAGAAAAAAAAGCAAAGATTTTAAATCCAGGTAGCCATCTTTGATGTGAATTATCACGATTACTGCAAATTCTAAAGTTCTTTGATGTGGATTATCACCATTACTGCAAATTCTAAAGTTCTTTTGATGTGGATTATCACCATTACTGCAAATTCTAAAGTTCTTTGATGTGGATTATCACCATTACTGCAAATTCTAAAGTTCTTTTGATGTGGATTATCACCATTACTGCAAATTCTAAAGTTCTTTGATGTGAATTATCACCATTACTGCAAATTCTAAAGTTCTTTGATGTGGATTATCACCATTACTGCAAATTCTAAAGTTCTTTAAGCTTATATGCACTGTGCCGAATCTGGCAATAATCGTCCCATTGTGGTTTTTTTTTTTTTTTTAAATAAATTTAAACTGGAAACGTTGATCAATGGATGGTAGACAAGGGTCCAAAACTCACTAAGACTTGTGGCTAAAAATCTCACTCTACTAATGTCAAAATGAAACAAAACAGAATTTAATCACAGGAACAGTCTACATTATATAATTCCAAACTTCATGTAAAAAACCGTGTATAAATTTCCTGGCAAGCTTTTAGAAGTAATTCTAAATTCTGACTGCATAGGAATTCATAACATTTATTTACTCTACAATGATGAGTGGTGACAGCCTATTGATACTACATTTTGAGTCTTGAGTGCATCACAGATGGCAAAATTCTCTGAAATGTTCCATATATATGTTGATAAAATGATGGTGACTATAAAATACTGTAACAAATATAAGACACTGCATTATGCATGAATACTCATGAACATTGACCATGTACAGTGCATTTTTATTATTGTTTCATGCAATGAGTGTGGAGTACTAGAGCTTTATATTCAGTTGCAGAAGCCATATTAATAATCTTTTCTATCCATCCATCTGTCCATTCATTAGCACCTAGTGCAACCTCCAAAAGATGTGCAATCCTTATGCATATTCCAATACCATGTGCTATGTGATTTATTTAATACAAGCAGATATGACTTTTAAAGATTTTGTCTTTTCAGGTCCATTTTAAATGGAGTTTTGCCTATTTTGATCCAAATTCATCTCCACTATAAACTTCATAATTGCTCAGAACTTATTCAACATATTCTATGCAAATTGGTGTGTATATTATCTCACAGACCTAAATGTGCCTTAATTGGTTTTGCATCCTTTGCAAGAGTCATGACCCTTTGGCTGTGGAGCCCTATATATTGCAGTCATTACTAATGACTATAGTGTTCCACCTTGTACTTCATTACTGTTTCAATGGAAGTACCAAGGATGAAAAAATTACTCATCATAATTTTATTCAGAAAACAATTGGAGGACACTTCCTTTTCCTACATTAATATTGGACATGTTTCATCATGTGGTACAAAAGTGAAACATATTCAGTATTTACACATAAACAAAATTTTTCTTGTTATATATCATGAATCAAAGTAGATAATTAAATTCATATTTTAGCCCATCTCTTCCACCCTTTTTCATAAGTTTACCTCAATTTTAACCTTGTTCATTAGATGGTCATAAAATAATATCATCAGTTTTAGAGAAGAGTAGGCTTAGGATTAACCTTTCTGATGCAATAAATTAAATTTTTAACATTATGCAAAATATAATATTGTATCTCACCCCATCCTAAAACAAGCTATAGATATTGCTGACAAGATAGTGGAAGGGAGATAACTTCATTAAAAACAAACTGCATTGCCTTTCATTTAAAAATAAATGTCCCTGAAAGGTAATACAATTTCCATTTGTTGTTCAAGTCACAAAATATTTATTTTGTTGCAAGTGTAACTCTATAGACACATACATTCAAGTACTAAATGACATTATGGGAACATGAACAGGAATTTAAAAATCTGAAAAAATATTTCACCAATTGACTCAGGAAGGGAATACACACAATCAAAATGAAATATTTTGGAAGCTTCTAATAGAAAAGGAAAAATGCAGACGATATATACAATACCATATACTGGTATACTTGCATGTAAGTAGAATATAACTGCAAACTGGCAGATCTGGGTCTATGCAGTATGTTAGGAGTAAACACAGACCCCAATCTGCCAGCACATAATGTCTCTCCTGTGTGCAGTTTGATTTGATTAATAATCAAGTATATATTATGCATATTTAAATAATGATCTCTATGTTTCAAAATATATCAACAAGTGGAAATATTTTCACAGAACATGGGTTCTTCACCACGATGTTTGAAATTACATCAGC
The DNA here is from genome assembly GCA_016746295.1 of Potamilus streckersoni. Lineage (NCBI taxonomy): Eukaryota > Metazoa > Mollusca > Bivalvia > Unionida > Unionidae > Potamilus > Potamilus streckersoni. The sequence continues at coordinate 2,369,426 of JAEAOA010002358.1, read as the reverse complement.
TTAAAAACTTTATCAATGTGCTCATGGCAGATGAATGGATGGATGGATGGTTGGTTGGATGGATGGACGGATGAATGGATGGATGGATGGATGAATGGATAGTGAAGGTAATACGATAAGCGTTACTTCTGACATAGTCGTGGAATAAAACTGGCATTCATACGGCCAGGTCTAAGCTAGCTTATCTGCAAAAACAAAGTTCTGCAGAAAAAATACTTAGTCTGGTAGTCCTAGTTTGCTTTTCAAAACAAATATTCTATAGAAATCAACATTACCATAAAATGTCCTACAGAAATCAACATTACCAAAAAGAAATGCTGTCTGAATCTGAGAAGTACCATGAGCTCCCATCGCTCCATCTTTCAGCTAGACCCATTGCCTCTTCATAACTAGGTGGTGACTCTCCTGGAAAGCCATTAGGAGGAGCCTCAATGACTGGTATGTATCCATCTGTGATGCTGATACTCTCCTCTTCGAAATTTATAAGAGAACTGATACTTTCTCCACTTACTGTATCCACATCATTTCCATTTGAGCTGTAATCATTTTGTCCCTCAATTAGAGGAGAACATGTGGAATCCTCATTTTGATTTTCCGATGATACATAAGTAAAATAATCCTCCACTCTGTTTCCCATAAGAAGGTCTGAGCAGCTAATTCTCCCGAGGCACTTGGGTATGTGAGGATGAAACATGGATACACTTTCAGACAACTGATATCTGTAATTCATCGATACTGGAAGATACAAACCAGATGAGCCATAAAATCTGAATTGATATTGAAAAGGTGGTACAGAAAAGTCATGCTGGTCATTTCCTCTCGAGTTATGTCTTTGTGATGTGCGCCTACACATTCTCTGACCTCTTCTTTTAAAGAAGTCCCACATCTTTACCTCTATTTAGTCATAACATGGTCTGCAAAGAGATTAAAACAAAGTTTGCTTAAATCTAAATCATGAAACCATGTAAAAACTGATGATACAGCTCTTCCTCAATACAACATGGTAGCCAGTAATTAGATGTATATCTCAACACAACAGTAAACGACTCCAGACTGATAGTGAAAGGAGGATGAATAATTGTTTACCTAGTCTTCCATATATGCAGTCTGTCACCTGACTTATGACTCACAACAAAATGACATGAATTTGGGTCATTTCCAATGGCATTTCCATCAAATTTATAAACAAAATTGGATCTGTTTGCTTAAAATATAGCAAAGGTCATGAAAAATTAGGTAAACCATAGGATTTCTAAGGGGAAAACAAAGGTCCTGTATTCAAATCCAAGTAAACATGTTATTTACAAATGATCATTATCTTAAATTATAATCTACAATCATGGAAAAAAGTTAGCTATGTAATATTGTGTTTACAAATGACCTTACAATCTACAATCATGGGCAAAAATTAAACATATATATATTTGCAAAACATAGTAATCATGATAGCTTCTAGAATAAGTGTGAGCATAGAACACATTTAATCTATCAATACAGCCAAATATTTTTGTGGGTGGATTAGTATTTATCAATCAAGAGTTTTTAAACTGGACTTTACTGTACTCAATTACATTATAATGAAAACTCCAAATACTAATACCGGTACTTGAGGTCATATTTTTAAGGATCTCAAGTAATCATATTCATGTTTCTGCTTTGGCATACACAAGTACTCTATACTCCATAGAGCACTTTAGAGTATATCAGAAATTTGGGAACACATAAAGTTGTGTCCACTGACTTTCTATGATTAAATTAAGCCAGATTCTTAGAGAAAAGAATATTGATGCCTTGTTTAATTGTGAAATATGAATATTTTTCATACTGAATGACATTTAATTGTGAATGAAAAAATCTTCGCCGTGAATCACTTTGAATTGATGGATACCAATTTTCATGGTTTTGTTGGCAAGGAGACCATGATTTTAATGACACAATGAAAAATGTACTAAGATGATACAGAAAACTGCCTCACTGCCACAGTACAGTCCAGTACTACCATATCAGATGGTAAAGCATCAATAATTTATATCCCTATATCAGTCAGCAGTATTTATTCATTATGCATTTATACATTGATGAAATACTGATGAAAATTAGAAGTTGATTAAGATTTATTTGAAAGCTCTTTGTTATTGCCAATATCTGACTGATGTAGTAATAAATTACTCATGGTTTGCATCTTTCTGTCCCATTCTGATCATATAACAGTAGAATCTTTCTTCAAAGTCCAACCCTCTCAACAAAACATTATAATCTCTTAAGACAAGTGGTCTCTCACAACTGGTTAGGATACTATTTAATCAATAAATCTATGCTCTGATAACCTCATCCCTCAAAACTGGTGTTAACTCACAGCAGAGGTCATTGAAGACAGATTCTATTTTATATCCATTCATAATAATTATTACCCATGAAACCTTTAAAAAATCAAGTGAAATTAGGAAACATTCATGAAATGAGATAATATTCAAGAAAATTCAATTCAGACATTGCATCTCTTTAAATAACATGTATGTCTTGAAATATTTGTCTCCATTAATCTATGGAAAAATCTAACATAGCCTATCAATAATAAAGCACACTACTATACTGTATTTATGTATACCATACATATTCACTAATAAACAAGTCAAACTGCAAAGATCTTGATCTGACATAGCATAATGTGCCTTCAGATCAGGAGCCATATTGTTTGTTCAGCAGATTACAACCAAAGTACAAGTCACATGGGTCATGTAGGCATTCATCACTGACTATTTCAGTAACGGGTGTAACTTTTTAGAATTTGATTTTACATACCTTTAAGTGGCAAGTACTTCATTTTGATTCATATACTTCTATATTCCTTTAGAAGGTCATAATTTAGATGCCACGATAGGTGCATATGGTTCTTGGGTTTAATAAGATGTGGTGATGAAGAAATATAATCACCAGATGACCTACAAGATACACCTATGAAATATATAAATAAAAGTAAACAACTCTCTCACACACAGACAACTCAGAAAATGACAAGGTGAGGAATTATTATAAAACTATCACAATATAATTTCTAAAAACTTACCAGTGCCATGTAGTATTCTGATGTACAATATTTATTTTCTTTGATTCCATTTACAAAGTACACATATTACAAAGTATTAACTTATTGCAACAATGTATTGTAGAAGCTGACTCCTGGAGAATTGTTGGTGGAGTGAACAGTGGAACTGGGAATTTGTTAATAGAAATAAGTGAGTGCATAAAAGGTATGTGCAATGCAAGCAACTCACATACTAATCACTCACAATACATACAATACTTGGACATTGGACATTACTATACTGAATAAGTAACATCAAAATATGAACACAAACAATAACAATAACAAAGACTGGTTTACACACATTTCTTTCATGCATATAACTATCTGTTGAATCAACAATCTGCTACATCAATTCTATTTTCTCAAAGCCAATATTAGCCATGTCTATTCAAACTGACATTTTACTATATGTTGAGATACTATTTATACTTGCTTATAAGTTGAATCAAACTGCAAACAAGGAAAATTCCATTCTGCTGTGGCATAATGCACCTGCAGATCAGGGTCCACGTTGTTTGTTTTACTGATTACTCCTGACAAACTGCACAAACCATAATCAAACGGTGCATTATGTGATGGAAGATCTGTGTCTTTGCAGTTTGTAGTTGGACTCATTGTATAGGTGAGTTCATATGTTAATTCACTTTGTGTAAATTTTCTTAAGGGTATACATCTTGACATCTTTGCATAATCTACACTGACCTACTATTTATTTGTCTGAGAATAACCTCGGCTGTGACATATAAACCTGAGGGTTTCATTATCTTTTTAACTTACCAGATCGAATGGTTCTTGCAGACTTATTTAATGTATAGTATAGATGAACCATTTTATTTTATATTCGTGATATTTGGAATTCCAATAAATTGTACCATGCTTGGGTATGGAAAATTGTAGTTTTAATGTAGTTTACTGCAAAGGTCTTATTAGATAAAGTAAAAAATTAAAGGCAGTATTATTTTAAATCTTTCTGCAATAATAAGTGTGTAGTTGTTAAAATATGTTGTTGTTGATTTGTGGAATATATATATATATATATATATATATATATATATATATATATATATATATATATATATTACTAATTATGTTTACTTTATATAACATGCTAGCCAGTTTAGCCTATTTATAGCTGGCAATATAACAGGATAGGTAGGGCTGGCTTTGTACCCTTGGTTATGGTAGCATAGTTGGAAATGTGGTAACATAGCTGTTGATGTGACAGTTTAGCTGGTAGTATATCATAACTGGCAGATGGTAGTGTAGTTGATTGCACTATAGCTTCAGTGCTGACAAAAGAATCAAAAAGTGGTATAAATGAAAAGAGGGCTGAGATCAAAAGTTAATTTCAAAGATGTAAATTATGAACTGTGTATTTAGACCTTGAATTGTAAATTGGATTGTCATTTCATATGGTTATGAGAACCATATTCATTTTTAATATAATATATTTACAGTATCGTGAAATCATATCATTTAGTGAATGATTAATTTTTATTGTATTTATGTGGGAGTCTGGTTTTGTCTTTTGAGCTGTCATAGTGTGTAGGGTCATTATTAGAGTAGATCTGTTGTTGTTTTTATCCATTTCATTGTTACATCATTATTCATGGTGATAGATTTTTAGACTAATCTACTTGTGTTCTGTGAGTTTACTTAATCCATATCCATTTGGTTTCTATCCTGTCTCAATGACATCATGACCACATCATTTGTTTACACCTGGCAATACTAATTTATACGGACTGAAATAATTGCCAAACTCTGTCATTATCAGCAATGAATTGAAATAGTGAAAAATAACATGGAAAAATCCATTTTATTTTTTTTTGTCTCCTTCAGTAAATCTTCATATAAACCCTTGCTATAACTACCATAACAGGCCAAATCAAGCAGTTCTTGTCATGATAGCCATTCATCTTTTGAACATGCCAACAGTAACTCCATTAGTAACACTCATCAGATTTCTATACATGTGTGGTGTTATAAATTTTCACATAAAGCTCTCATTACTGATGTTTAGAGGTGGCTGTTATTATAATTTGTTCAAAATGACAAGAGAAACATTCTTTTATCATTTTTTTATACTTAAATCAGCAGCCTCTACCTTTTTCTTATTTATATTAAAGCATCTCCTTTCTATTTGATGGGAAGTAATTTTACTTTAACATTTTTTATATCCTTTAACTAGATCTAGATTAATTTAACTTTTTTGACCTATTTAATTTTCTTAATTTGTAAACAGTATAAAAATGAGAATAAATAATAAAACATTTCACTTGTAACATTGTATCTCTTCCCATTGTCTGCATTTTACAGAAATTAGTTATGCAGAATGAGTGGCTATTTTAAATTTCCAAAAAGTACATTTGAAATATGTCTCTGCAAACCAACAAAGTCAATTATCTTAATCTGGCTGTGGGATTGTTGATATTGTTATTGTTTCACCCCCTGCAGTAATAAAAACTAACTAGTCATATGCACAATCTATAGCAAAAAAAAATTACCCTCAGTGAAATGCAAAAAAGATTTTTTTTTCATGCTAACCATTTTTTGCCATATTTTTAAATGAACCATTTACTGCATGATGATTAATATGAATACAGGTTTGTAGGCTAATTTATTGCATTAGGTATCTTGTTGCCTATCAGCTTTCTAGTATTTGGTCACCAATGACCAGAGAATTATATATATATATATATATATATATATATATATATATATATATATATATATATATATATATATATATATATATATATGTTATATTAACTAAGTTTACATCATTCTGAATATATTCATTAGTCACTGGTCACCGTACCAAGGATCATGCTAGGCTTCACCAGTGTTACAAATTGCAAATGTTTTCCCTTACTGGCAGCAAAATATACCTTCTGGTGATCCTTTTCAACATTTTTGGTTGTAAAAAATTTTACTTACAGTGTTGGGTTTGGAGTTGAGAAATTCAAGGCACCATGACAGGAGGCCACAAACTTGGATATAAAACTTTACTGGAATCTATTGTTATATAAACAAATCCTTTGTTCATATTGACAAACTGTAATTTTATTTGCTATTGAAGAATAACTACAGAAGGCGTTCTATACTATTTATTAAATACAAGACATAAGTACAGCTAGGAAGGGGAGTAAACACTGCCCTAAAAGTATTTTTCCATGGAACTTAAACCCTAGTGAACATTTAACATAAACCAACTATTGGTATGTATCATGTATCAATTCCAGTCCAGCGTAGAATATCTGATTACTTTTATAGTCAAGGGATATTTCAAAGCTAATTAGATTAAAGCTTACACTACACCCTAATATGGCATTGCTATATCATAATCCACTTATGCAGAAGTCTGGCCTTAGTACTCTGCTGTAATATAATCTAAATAGTCCTACTACCTGACTAGCTACAATCAACCACCTCTGTAGGCAGGAACTATCTACCAGATGGTATCAACCAGCAAAAGTACTTTTGCTGAAACTTCAAAGAAAACTGATTACCTTAGGAGCATTGATTGCTCTGTATACTGTATATACTAAGCAAAGGAAATCAAAATTATGTCTCCATCAATGTTTTAGTTATTTGATGTTACCACAGCAATAACAAATGGTAATTTGTTTGGTCCTTCAAAGAGAGCCTTTAGTGTTGCCTTCAATAACACATGGACCTTATCAAATCAAGTCAAAGATCTTTGTTCAAAGAAAGTCAACAACAAACTTAAATTAAAGTTCTGTTTCATTTTTCATATTGATTGTAAGGTTTATTGAGCCATGAAAATTTCCTGTTTGTAACAAAAATTTCATGCTTACAGTTTCTACCAATGGTAGTTTAAAAACTAAAAATAAAGGTCCAATATTATGAAATGATGGAAAATCTGGCAGTCAAGTTAAATGAAGGTGGGACATCGCACAAGAACTTGAAACTCATCCCCTTGGTACCCTCTGCATCATGTTAGTTGCTTCTGGATGACCAAATCTAGGCCAATTTAAATACATGTAGATGTATTAAATAAACAGCCATGTGCTACTAGGTTAATAAATATCAAAGTCAACTGTTTCAGGAACTGTCTTTGTAGACAATGGTATATAGCTCAGATGAGGACTACCATTTGAGGTATGTATGTATGTATGTATGTATGTATGTATGTATGTATGTATGTATGTATGTATGTATGTATGTATGTATGTATGTATGTATGTATGTATGTATGTATGTATGTATGCATGCATGCATGCATGCATGCATGCATGCATGCATGCATGCATGCATGTATGTATGTATGTATGTATGTATGTATGTATGTATGTATGTACGTACGTATATATATATATATATATATATGTTTTAGTTATGTTTTGATACATGACATTTTCTAACATATGACTGAATAATCTAATTCATGGAATTTTCATATACATGTATATTATTTAACACAATGTGGAGTGTACTCTATGAATTGTCAATATACAAGTGTATTTCAGACTACCGGTAGGTGTCTTCATTTAAACAAAATTTCTGTTTTTTATTCATTGCGTAAATCTTAGTAACTGACAACAGGTCATCTCTTACAAATTTGTCTTGTATGCGAAATTTAAATTTATTTTTAGCCCCCTACCCTTACTTATCTAAATATTGGCTTATCTCGACAATTTTACTTTGGTTTCAAGGATGTACAGTCAAATGGATATTACTGTATTATGACAATGACATGTTTTTAAAATTAGTATCAAAATATTGAGGTTGGTGAATAATTTAGGAACAAATTTTTTAAGCCAACACCATCCCTGCTGTTCATTTAGTCTTAAAGACACTTTTGATATAAAAAAGCATCAGAAATGCTAAATTATACTTTTTTAGTTTATGTGATTTTTTCCTACAGTCTTGTATGTTCTCTGATTTACTGATATTACTCAGGAATATAGTTTTGTCCTTGAACAGGATACACTAAACGAAGTAGATCCATCTCAAGAGTGCCAAAGTAAGTGATGTAATGCACTAACTTTCCCATAAAAGGTTGTCTGCTTTTAAGCATCCAGAGTATGTGGGAATATGCCACTGATATTTGACATGCATGCTTTACAGAAATAACTACTGTTTCAAATGAAATAAGGTTATCATTGTGAACAGAGTATATTTCTGAAAAGGGAAAACTGTTTGCTTAAATGTGTTAAAATTGAGGCCTCTGGGTACACAATGTGTTTATCTATCAAAGGGAGCATCATCACTCAGTCACTGGGGCTCGAATCGTTGCTTACAATTTACCTGTAATACATGTCAGCGAGATTTCACTTGAATATAAAGAGGGTGCGATCATGGCTATGTCGATCTGTAGCGTGGGAAAATGGTCTGTCATTCCTTAAAGGTATGATAGTAAGGCAAACTTCAGATACGTTTATAAGGTCAAATGCCTGTTCTAAACATTGGTACCAAATATACTACGCTAATCAGCGTTTATTCTTAAATAGGTCGCGCGAGAAAGGAGAGAAGTGTCCTTCCATGTAGTTATTATATAGCACATGAATGACAGGTAAATTGTGAGCAATTATACGAGCCCCTGTGCACTCAGTCAGTCAACAAATCTTTTAATTTAATTTTTCTGTTTTCCTGGATAATCACTCATTAAATAGGTTCCCTTATCAACATAATTTATTTAAGTGGAAGAAGTGATGCACATAATTTACAATAAAATGAACATAAAACTCTTCGTAACTTACATTCTCGTTCATTTAGTAAGCCTGTCAACAAAGTTTGTTTACTTCCTGATTAAAGAATATTTAGAACGGTTTTCAATAAGTCGTCAACTTTAATGATTCTACTTGTATAATGGTTAAGATCCTATGCATTAAGAAATAAGCTTATTATTCTTGATTTCAATTAACTAAAACTAATTTATGTCGTGAAAATAAGATTGAATGTTCGGAAAGGTTTACGATATCTGCACGGAAACCAATGAGCGTTTATGGTACCAAAAAGCGGCATGTAAAGACTTGACATTAGATGGACGTTTGCGTTTTGTTTAAAAAGTCACTATGAAATTATTTGGGTGGGAAGTAAAAACAGGAAAACGCATATATTATTACACTCATATTTGTCAGTTGTTGAACGTAAACTTTGTGTACAGTTTTATTAAAAGATGCATTTGCAGGAAATGGTAATGCGTTACCTATTTTCGAGATATACATCGACATAGATATATGGTTGATCCTTTCATATAAACGTTTGTTTCTGTGCTACTGTAAGTGAACATGACTTCATTCAGAGTAATTTCAAGTATTTTTGTAAATTACTTCAACATAACTCCACTCAAGCAGAATTCTACTGGAAATGTGAAGTAGCAATAGGTCACTTTTTTAAAAATCGCGCTCAAATTTCAACTCGGTTATAAACAATCACGTGTAATGTTTATTTAAACTGTTCATTTTTACTTTATTAAATTACACTTATAGTATGAAAATCAATATCCTTTTTAAGAATTTCCAACAAACTTTTCTGTTATATAGATTAGTGATTATCTCCTTTTCACTCCAAATCGTTTTGACAGTGTCTAATTTGGAGTGCTCAGTGACGAGTTTACTATTACCAAATTTAAGGGTGAACATCAGAGGTACTGTTGTTATTTCTTACTAAATTTTATATATAATAATTATCTATTATTGTAAGCTAATACAACACAGTATAATATGTTCTGTATTGCATGCTTAGTGTGACCCAGTTGTCATATGCCCAAACACAAGATAAATCTGATACAAAAGTCGGAGACACTTTGAAAATTAATTTCATATTATATTGGCTTTCAAAACTAACTAGCTGCTTTTGAGTTAAGTTTACATTCCAGTGTCTTGCTGTCAGCACCACTGGTTTGAACCTTGGTCATGTCCAGTGACTGTTGCTTCAATATCACAGGTGTGAACTTTGGTCATTTTAGAGATTGTAGCTCTTTACCTTGCTGGCCTAATCATTGGTCATTTCAAAGGAAAGTCTTATGATGGATGTTTGTCAATTGAAATTTTTATTATTGGCAACTTTTTAAAAACTTTTTTAAAAGTTGATTCTATCAGAATAGGGAAGTCACTGTTCAAGAGAAAACAAATAATTGTCTATGAATTATTGTTGTCCATGCAAAACAATTTTCTGAAGATTTTGCAGAGTTACGCTAGCATAACAGCAGTTGCATAAGACTTGGGGAATTAAAGGCTTGAAATGGAATCCATTATAAACATTAAATTCACAAAGATCACCAGTGTTTAGTAGTAATCATCTGCTTCTCATGAACATTTTATGTCCAAAACCTGACTTTGTTAATGACTCAGAATAATGGGATAAATATATACGTACCTGCAGACAGACATCATTATCAAATATAGTCATATTGGAATTAAAAGCAAACTTTTTAACAAGTTACAGGACTTATCTGAAACTTGCTGGTTAACTCATTAACCCCTGGCACCATGTTTACGGGGCAGGAGGTGGTAGCCTACTTCTGAGCTCTGTATCATCAGTGTCATGTACGACACAGTAAAGTGGGTGGTATTATAGAAAGGTAGACAGATATTGCTTTACAATGATATCAAATAAATGTATGTTCTAGTTGCACTACAAAATACAGAGGAAAAACATAACTTTTTGTACCCGAGTTTTTTCCAGCCAAAATTCACCAGAGGTCAGAATCCGATTTTGTGACTGGATTTTAGACTTTTTGGCCTCAGATCTAAGACAGACCAGTCTGAACTGCATACAGACAGGTGAATCTTTGCAAAAAGTAGGATAAGATGGGCATTTAGAATAAAGAGTGATGTCACCATGAAAATCATGGTTACGTTAAGGAAAAAAAAAAGAAAACAAGTCCAACTTTTACCTTTCTGCTTATGCTCAGGAAAAATAGCCAATGAAAAATGATGTATCTAACACAACTAGGTATTAGGTTAACCAAAAATGTTTTGGAGGTCAATGTATTAGGATGTATTCAGAAATAACCCCCAAAATGGGTTTCCTACTCACATTTCAGGCAAAAACGATAAAAACCTCCAGGGGTTAATGAGTTAATTGGGCAAATGGCAATTTTGAAATATTTAAGTCAAAGTATATGAGTAGTAAATGCCTCATTAACAATTTTACTAAATGCCTCTGTCATTTTTATTAAAGGTCATTTTAAGATAATTTTTTTTGATGTTTTGAGATAGTTCTTGAAAGATGTCACTTTTTGCATTTTATATGTCTCTTTTCAGAGGTTTTAATGGGTACCTTTTACTGTAAAACATCTCGTGGAAAGATGACATAGAAAAATTGGATCTGGATGGATAGTATGCAAGATGGATGAAATTGACCTGGATTCAAATGAGCTGTGCCTGATAGATTCAGGAATTCAGTCCATGAAAAATGTCCCACTTCGTTCACATCTGCAAGTTGTAAACCTTCACAGCAACTACATTACAAAAATTGAAAATCTCAGCCACTTAAGACTCCTGAAACATTTGGACTTGTCATCAAATCATATAGTTCATATAGAGAATTTAGATGGTCTCATTTCTCTAAGGACATTGAACTTGTCATGTAATCTGATTTCCAGAGTGGAAGGATTGTCAAATCTAAGGTATATTGGACAAATTATATAAATCCACATAATATTAATGTGAATTCACTATTTATTTTGGTCACTATGGTAGTATGTACTTGCTTATAAGTTCAGTTGAACTGCAAACTTCAGCAGATCTAGATTTGTAATTACATAATGTGCAAGCAGATCTGGGTCTTTGTTAGGAGTAATCAGATGATCGTGCAATATAGACATTGATCTGCAGGTGCATTTTGCTTCAGCTGATCAAGGTATATGCTGTTTTCATTTTAGGATTGATTTGTTAGTGAGTATAGATTGAACTTTTGTGGTTGCTACAGAATTTAAGATTCAACAAGCAGTGATTCTTTAGGAGAAACATGTTGCCTTATTCAATTTGAATTCATGTATTGAAAAAAAGTGAAAGTTTTAGCAAAACTGCAGAGATGAATACAATGAAATTAGCAAGTTCACTGTAGCTATGGCTGTTTTAGTGGTTTTTAATGATACATAGAAGTACCTTTCCTGACAGTGTTGTCATTTTGACAGGTATAAGTTTTGAATTGTTGTTCTTTGACTCATCCTCTAAATATCCAACAAATTTTTTTAAATGATCAATCAGTAGCAGACATATCACCAAGGTTCTTTATATAAACCCAACTTTTCAAAATTCTCCTCTTTTTGAGAGATTTATGGAGGAAGAAAGTAAAATTTTATTGCACATTGACACCATACAATTTATTTAGACTAAAATTCTCTATCAAATCCTTTCAGTGGTATGATAATATGAGCAATTACAAACTTTTTCTTAGACTTGAAGATACCAAATACCACTTTCTCCCTGACTACACAAAAATTACACCAATCTGAAGCAAAAGAAGTAAAACCTTATTGCTCATCTTCATCAACAACTTGCATGTATTTGCTAGTAATATATGCATGCCAGATTTTATAAATATTTTTTAAATTTGTTGAAATACATCCCATAAAATTGAACAAACTGTCTTTTATTAAAACAATTGGAAGTTTAATTTTTTTGATGATGTGGCTTATCAGTTTGAGGTATGGGAATTTATCACCATGGAAATCCAAACTTTCAAAAATGAAACATTGGAACCCTTGCAGAAATTCAGTAAAATTGCAGTTACAGTAGAGTCATGGGCTAATGGATGGACAGACAGATTGGCTCATAAAATTGCAGTGACAGGATTATAACAGACCAATGGATGGACATACAGACTGGTTCATACATATTCTTTTTAGTAGGGAAAGAAATTTATATAGAAATAATTCAAAATAAAAATGAAAGTCATATTTAATTGTATCAGTTTAGAATAATGTTATATGCATTTTTCAGGTCTCTAGTGAAGGTGAATTTCAGTTATAATCAGATAGAAGATCTCACAGGTTTCAAGGATTTAGCTGGGCCGGAGTTCAAACTATCTACACTTGATCTACATGGCAACAAATTGGCATCTTCATCACATGTCATTCAGTGTCTTGGTCTCTGTGACAACTTGAGAGAACTTGTCTTGACTCAGGATGGGTCAGCCAATCCCCTCTGCCATAAGCCTGGTATGTGTTAGTAATGGTACTTCAGAATGCCTAAGAATGTTTTTGATCTTATTGGATTCCTGGATATTCATTCCGGAGTATTCCGATATACTTAATCAGTTCATTGATAAATCAAACTATAGTCTCAAGCATGGTACAGATATAAACTGTTGATATATGATGACAGTGGAAGGAAACAAATCAAATGTTAATCCACATCTGTTAAACTTTTGTGGCAAGTTTTGGTACATGTATGTCTTGATAATAGTGGAGATAATTTTGCTGTTTAACCCTTTTTGTTCTAATAGGGGCATGCACGTCTAAGGCTGCATTGAACATCTGATACCATTTGTCTGATGTTGACATCAGCTGTATTGCAGACTGATTGGAAGGGTTTGCAAACTAAATCATTTAAGAACATTTACTCATCATGAGCTATTGATGAGCCAGTCACTGTGATCAGATTGTTCTTATGCCCCTCCATCAAGGGACATAGTGATGCCCAGTCAGTCTCCATCAAGGGACATAGTGATACCCAGACAGTCTCCATCAAGGGACATAGTGATGCCCAGTCAGTCTCCATCAAGGGACATAGTGATGCCCAGTCAGTCTCCATCAAGGGACATAGTGACACCCAGACAGTCTCCATCAAGGGACATATTGATGCCCAGTCAGTCTCCATCAAGGGACATAGTGATACCCAGACAGTCTCCATCAAGGGATATAGTGATGCCCAGCCAGTCTCCATCAAGGGACATAGTGATACCCAGACAGTCTCCATCAAGGGACATAGTGACACCCAGACAGTCTCTATCAAGGGACATATTGATGCCCAGTCAGTCTCCATCAAGGGACATAGTGATACCCAGACAGTCTCCATCAAGGGATATAGTAATGCCCAGCCAGTCTCCAACTTGGATACTTGGAACATACTTGACTATATGCACTCATTATCCTCATTGACACCAAAGAGTTCTAGACAGAAGCTGTTGCAATAACACCTCTTAGGCCCACCCCTTGATCTCATATGGATGAGGAAAAGAAGGTCTGTCCTTGATATGGAGGTAAACAAAGTTTGCCAGCTGTTACTCCCAGACATGTGCCCCAGACGACCATCATTAGGCACACTGTTCCAAAGGATTGTTTCCACTTTCCTTTAATTACCTGTATTTTTCCAGCTGTTTGAGGAAGTAATTATATAGGATTGTGTTATCCCATGATATTTGTTCTGCTGATATCCCAGGGTTCATCCAATATCATGGTGCAAAGCAAAACTTTCCATATAAGCTTCTGATTTCATTTGAGTGTTTCCTTTTTCCATTTAATCAAATCAGTCCTCTAGTCTGGGCTAAAATCTCCCAATCCAAAGTTGTTAAATGTATTTGGCTATTGACTAATTTCTGTTGTCATAGTCCACATCTGTGGTTCTGAGGCAGAAACCAAATTTGGGCTCAGTACATGCTTAGGTAAACTTTTGGTTAGTATTTGCAATTCCTTCTTGTATCAAATGCATGACTGTTAGAAAAGAAAATTTTCGTAACTGTATAAGGTACATGAATGGTGTTTAGGCAGAAACCAAATTTGGGATAAATATATGCTTGTCCAAATTCTGTTTGTTTCTTCAATGATTGCTTGTATAACCTACATGCATGACCATTAGAAACCAAAATCTGGCTAACTATCATTAGACAATTGGCTATCCACTTTGTTTTTTTTTTCCATAAAGTATTATGTATGTGTGTATATATATATAATTTATAAAACACCAACATGTGACCGGTTTTGCTTTATTGCTTCATCAGACTGAATTCAAAATGAATTCAATACCATTGTTTACATCATAAAATATACTATGTTTCTAAGTGATAAATAAACAATATGACATAAACAAGATAACGTCATATGTGCATTTTTAATGTGTCTTATTCTTAAATGAATAACTGATATATATATATATATATATATATATATATATATATATATATATATATATATATATATATATATATATATACACACATACATATCACATTTAAAAACATAAATATACATAAAACTGGATTTTAAAGATACATATATCTTTATTGTAAATAATTTGTTAAATATATTATGGATAAATAGAGATAAACAGTTTTATTCACAATAACTAAATTATGGTTTTTCATTTATTGTAAATAAAACTGTTTATCTCTATCCATAATGTGTGTGTGTATATATATATATATATATATATATATATATATATATATATATATATATATATATATATATATACACACACACACACACACATACAACTTTAGGCAGAAACCAAATTTGGATGTAGCTGTTGTTAGGAATGCTGTTTTGTCTGTGGTACATGTATGACTCATAGAAACTAAAATCTGCTAACTGTAAATCATTAATTGTCTTTTTCCATAAGGAACATGATTTTAGACAGAAACCAAATTTTTGGTTAAATGTATGCTTAACCAAATTTGGCTACTGTCTTCAATGCCTTTATCTAAGCTAAATGGACGACTCTTAGAAACCAAAATCTGGCTAACTGTATGCTAAGCCAAATTTTGTTAGCCGATGAATGTGCATTTACATAACTTACACATATGGCTGATAAGTGGTAAAATCAATTTTTAAATTAGCTAAATGTATGCTTGGTCAAAATTTGCCCATAGCGACTATTGCTGTGAACAATTAAATTATGGCTAAGTGCATTATTAACCAGCTTTTGAAATTTTGAGAATTGTGAGAAAAAATATTATAATTGGTTTTACAATGATTTATGTTATCTCTACATTTAAAAATGTTCATACAGTAAACCCATCTCAGTAAAATTCATGACACCTATTTTATTGCAAGTTAAATTTTGTGATAAAACAGTAAAATCATTGCTTAGTTAATAACTACTTGACCTTAGACTTCATCATTTTTATTGACCACTTGACCTTAGAGTTCATCATTTTTATTAACCACTTGACCTTAGAGTTCATCATTTTAGTAACCACTTGACCTTAGAGTTCATCATTTTTAGTAACCACTTGACCTTAGAGGATATCATTTTTAGTAACCACTTGATCTTAAAAAAATCATCATTTTATCCATCTTTTTAACATTTTCTATACAGTTTGCCTTTTTTTGATGACTACTTTGGTCCATGTGAATTGTAACCACTGCTTTTGCTCCAATGTAATATCATTCACTGTATATAGAGACAGTAATTATCTCTTCAGTGATTGAATCTTCTGCATTTTAAAAGACACTAGTCATCTAACTGGCTGACTTATTTGAATGATGTACCTGGTTACATTGATTACATTATTGCTTAAGCTTTTTGCACTCAAGGAATATACTAAATATACTAAACATACTTACCTATTTTACCTATCTTTTGTCTCTCCATCTATCCAACAATCCATTTATCTATCAATCTACCTATCTGTACATGGCCAGCTATTATTTCTTTTCTTTCTTTTGTTCTTTTTATATTGCCTGTACAATCCTCATACATGACCTATTTGTACATAAGACCACCTATAAAGAACACATATGTAATACTTGTATGTTGGAGTGGGGTGGGGGGTGTGCATGCGTGCACTCCAGCCAAACCCTGAAATTTGATACCAATGAATTTGAAGTAATTCACACTATTAGTAAATGGAACTACTGGTATGCAAGGATACAATTTTAATGTATGCACTACTTTTGTGATGCATGTTGTATTAAAGATAATTATGGGATACAACATTGCTGACAATAGCCAGGTTTTAAAATAAATGTGCCATATTGTATTAAAAATAATTGTGCCATATTGTATTAAAAATAATTATTGGGATACAACATTGCTGATGATACCCAACTCTGAAATTTATGTGCCATCTTTTTTGTGTATGATTGAAGTCTGATAAATCTAAATTTACTTTATTGGCAAAACTTGGTTTGTGTCCCTATACCTTTGATTGAACATAGAGATAATGTGATATCTTTTTTCCAATCAACCATGCATTTGCCTATTACCATATCTCCCCAAAAATTACTTAGTGTAGTTCATATAGAAATATTGCTTGTTATCTTGACTGTAAGATAAACTATCTTCTTGAATGGATCAAAGGTCAAGTGCATAAAAATGTCAATTACAGTGATAATTTTTATATTTCTTGAATGAAGGTTGTCCATTCATTCAAAGCAACAAGACACAAAACATATAAAGAATTTTAACTCATTACACTTGGTGTACAGTCCCCTACCCCATTGTTATAGTAAGGTGAGAGACTGAAAGAGGAATAAATTATTAAAAAAATAAATATACTGTATACTTGATTATAAGCTGAATTCAGATAAAATCAAGATAAAGTCTGAGCTGCCATTGCATGGTGCACAAGCAGATACTCAAAACAAATGGCATAGCTGTTTGATTTGTCTTTTACAGGACCATATACAGAAAGTATACATTTTATTAAACTGAAGGGCAGTGAAACCATGCATTGTTTTCTCCAAGCATTTTTAGCACAAGACTCATGCTCAGACTCAACTCCTAAATATCAGATGTTGATACATGGAATAGTATGTGTAGAATACAGACTCTTGGGCAGCTATTCACTTATAATTTTTTTCTATAACTCTGTAGTGTTGAAAGAATTGGTATAACATAAAGACAAAAAATCTCAATGGAAAATTAATGGTACCTTATGTTCAGTGTCTGACTTGTAAAGTTTAAATTAACATTTGAGCTCATTTGTCAGTCATGTATGATAAAAACAGCTGATTTGTGGTCTTTATGTATCTATAACAGTCTGATTACAAACAGACTATATAATAATCTGGTGTTTTTAAAATTAAGCTGTTTTGGAATGAATAAAACAAACTGGTCATTTTCAAAGGTAAAAGAGAAATATTTGCCTTAATACTGCTGAAGTCTCAAACCACTAGAGGAGCTTAACTGAAGTATGTGTTACAGATGTTATTTAAAAATATTTAAGAACATGAATCTGTATATAAATAAATGACACTAAGATATTTTAGAACCTTTCAAAGAGCTTCAAATAAGAAAAACTAATATAATTTTTATTCTCAGGTTACCAAAGGGAGATAATCTCTGCCTTGCAACAGTTGCAGTATTTAGATGGGGTGGACAGAAGTGGACGGTTAGCAGTAGCAAGTGAAGTTCTTGCAGATATTCCAGGTTAAATAAGCTAATAAATTTGTTTTATAAATATCAGATTTTCATATTTGTCAAAGATGTGTGTATATATTTTGAGACATAAAAAGATGTGTACCTTTACATGTACTTCATTGCATTTTTTTTATTATTATTTTTATAAAATAAATGTAACCCCTTAAAATCAGCATAGACAATACCCTTGAGAAGATTAAAAATACTCAGAAATTTGATTTTGTATTATTTTGTAGAAATTAATCAATTATCACTGACAGAAAATAGTGCATACATGACACAGACTTGACAAAGATGCAGCAAGGTATACCCACATCATGTTTTATTTTGTTACATATATGTACTTTAATTATTAGTTTATTAGTTAATTTTTTAACAATTCTATTATATGTTATTGTAATGATAACTTTGTCTACTGTATTTTATATTTTTTGTAGAAATTCAGTTCAGTTCTGTTTGACCTATTTTTTTATTTTACTGATAAACAACCAGTACTGGAAACATTGTATCTAGTTGCTGACCTTGATTCAGAACTAGAATAGTTTCTAGGAAACAGCTTTAAAAAATTCTATTCTTTGTAAGAGTAAGATTCATTCTGTGGAATCAAGGCCATACCTAGAGTATGTGATAGTTATCACATAATGAACTTCTATTCCATCTGGACCATGTAACCCTCATATGGGAATCTGTTTTTAACTTATTGTATAGCTATTTTCTTCATAAGAATTATCCATTTGGGCTTTCAACCTTTGACACTTAAAGGTGTTTTGTTGTGACCCATTTGAGTTGAATTTTTATGTTTTGGAATTATATATATATCCTTACAATATTTTTGAAAGACATTGATTGAATTTATTCGGGATTCAAAACTGGAATAAATATTTTCTGTGATTCAACAAAGAAACTGGTGACAGATCAGTACAATGCTGTAAAGACCACCATGAAAGACATCCCATATTTTCATTTTTTTATTTTATTTTAGGAGTAGTTGTGTGCCAATCAAACATGTTTTTCATACAAAGTAAATAACTGAAGTCGCTGCACATTTTGTGTACAAATTAGACAGCTGAAATTCATATTTTGTATATAAATTAAACAGCTAAAGTCCCTGCACATTTTGTGTACAAATGAGCTGAAATTACTATACATTTGTGTAAAATTTAAACAGCACAAATAACTGCTCATTTTGTATACATATGCAAATATGTCACCCTGAGGGTATGAATTGAGATTCTAACACCCTTATGCACATGCACCTAACCTACAATCATAATCAAAAAAATTCAAAACTGGGTTGGGCAGCATTTTATATGCATCAGTTTTTAGAACTTGTGGTAATAATGACTTTTTTTTCTTATATTTGGCTTTTGTTTTTCTTTTTTTTGTGTTTAGTAATTTAGTTTCAAGATCTATCTTTTACAGTGGGTATTTGAAATGTTCTGAATATTATATTATAACTTTTTTGTTCTTTGAACCTGAACATTTTTGTGGGTATTTGCATGGGACATACAATAGGTAAATGACAGTGATGTTAAAATGTCAGAACAGAAACAGTCTTGTTATGGAGCAAAGAGCATACTGTAAAATCTAGGCACTCTTAGGGTACTCTTGGACAATATGAAAGCTGACATTGCACAGGCACATAAAAAATCTGCCATCTTGACAGACTTCCTGAAGATGTACAATATTAGAACTTTGCCCAACTCTTGTATATCCCTTTTTTAGATCAAGTTGATTTTAGATGAATTTCATTATCAAAGATTTTCTGAGGTGCAGATGATTTCAAAGCTGCCATGCAGTT
Source organism: Potamilus streckersoni (assembly GCA_016746295.1). Lineage (NCBI taxonomy): Eukaryota > Metazoa > Mollusca > Bivalvia > Unionida > Unionidae > Potamilus > Potamilus streckersoni. Next base: position 2,349,253 of record JAEAOA010002358.1, on the reverse strand, counting down.
GGAAGTTGTTTTTCAGTGTGTGAACATTTCAAAAAGTGAATGCAAAGTGGCATAAAAAATTGGCTGAGACAGTGTGCAGAGGTGAATGGGAAGTGTTTTGAGGGGATATTCTGAGGTGCTGTTCACTAATAAAATCATTGTCTTACAGTGTAGAAATATTCAGCATTATTTAAATGCCCTTTTTGATGAGATGCACATATTCTTTTTTATGCTGTATGTTTGATTCTTATAAAAAATAACATGGACTTATTCAGTTTGCATGACAATTTTCTTTTTCTTTCAGGCTTAGATGACTTTATGGACTATCTTTTATCCAGTAGTGAAACTCCTGAAAAGGTAAGGACATTATACTGTCCCTTGTAATTCTTGCCAGAACTGTGTGTGCTTTTATCCATCTATCAGTCCATTTTTATAACTTTTGTGTTTACACATAAACTTAAATAGTTGCGTAATGGTAAAATCTGTAAAGCATGAAGTTATTGATATATGGCATTCGTTCAAATCTGATATAAGATACATAGAGTTATTCTGCAATTAAACGAGTTCTACACTCTGTCACAACTGAAAAGTCCAATCAGTATAGTCTGTTTTATTGTTTTATTTAATGATTAATATTAATTTTAATGGTCTTATGGCAGGGTTTTGATGTCATATCTCTAAAATCACCTTATCATCAGCAAAACATAACCTATGTTTCTTGGATTTAAACCAAATTTATCATGTAGCTTAGGAACACTTTGAATAATTTTGAATTCTGGCAATTCATGACCTCATTTACTGTAGTTATGAACCCTCTCCTCTTCCTCCTGCTTTTGATATTAGAAGCATAACTGGTGCCATTCACTTTTGCTTTTGCAAAGGAGACAATAAAATGTCTTCTTGTTTTGTTTGATGCTGGTTTGGATTGAATTTCTTTTCTGTTTACAGGATAAACCTGAAAGAGATACTCCCAGGATTGCTCAAGCTCTTCAAATGTTCCGACTGAGGCAAATGAAAAGCTCAGAGTCTCAGTCTTCTGTGCCAGGCACTGACACAGAAAGCAGTCCGTCATCAAACAAACAAAAAAAGGTATATATGTTTCTGTTTTGCATTTGTTTGAAGATGAACTTGACCATGTGATATTGTTAAATCCATGTGTAATAATGTGTGCATGTGTCTTTCATGTTAATCATTTCCTCCAAGATGGCCCAGGTAGAAGTCATGGGGTAGTAAGGCAAACAACAATTTGATTTTTCATATTAACTGAAAAATAGTAAATTCCAGAGAATTACGTCTCATCTGTTCCCCTCTCTGATATGTTTTATTTTTAAGAGATTGTAAGAATACTTGAATATAGAAGTAAAGACTTACTTATTTTATGGTCTAAGTATGATAGCATTTCCTCCAGGGGTTTAGGACTTATGATCACACAAAACTTTACGCAAAGACTTGACTAAGAATTTTTATGACTTGAACATGCCTGCAGGTCAGATGAAGAGTAGTGGTGCATGAGTAAGAAAAAGCAGTGCTTTCTGATTTCAGAAAGTACATTTTTTTTCTAGGGTTCCCTATCAGATTTTTAAGACATACAACTAAAGTAAAAGGCTTGAACAAAAACAAAAACTGTTAATGACAATAACGTTGCTGGTCCTGCCAACAGATGCCTTTGTCTTATTTATACTAGAGTATACAAGACAGAAATGTAGAATACACATTTTTACAATTTACTTGTTGGTTGCTATTTTATATTGGATATCTTGAAAGTGAGTTTTAATGATGAATCAGTTTGCTTGCTGTACTGTCATTGCAGGAAAAGCAGACAGCACACTCAGATCACAGTAATCGGCTTGAGAAATTGGAGGAACAAATTTCAAATCTTCTTGGTGCAAAGGTATGTTTTGAATATAATTTTCTTTCTGTTATTCTGTCCTAAAAAATCTGGAAAATAAGAAAATGAAAATAATATGTTAACTTAGTGCTGTACAAATGCCAAAATTTAAGTTCATAAAGAAAATTATATTTTCTCATATGATAGACATTTATTGTACCTTGTTTCTTTTCATAAAATGTAAATGCATGAAATAATTTTAAAAGACCTTTAAGCTGGGTTTGTCGAAACAAAAACTGGATTAAACACATTCATGATTTTAATTAATTGGATCTTTAATTAAGTGGATCTTTCATTAGGTAGTCTGAGTTCATTGTTCATGGCAAATGGGTTGCACAGTATCATCTTGTGTATCGGTTGGAAGCATTAAATCACTTGTGTCATTTTAATTTTGTAAAATTTTGTAAAAAGCTTTAGATAAGATTATGAATGTAACTTTGTGGGTACAATCTTGTCTTGATAAGGACTATAGATGCTGTTATTATGAGTATAATTTAGAATTTAAGGATTTATTGCTCTTGTTTAAAAATACCAAAACATTTTTGAAGCTTTAAGATTATTTGCACAAAGGCTCTGCTCATGTTTAAGGGTAATTGGGGAAAGTTTAAAATTAGAAAGTGCCTCAAAACACTGTCGAATGAGGCACCTACATATTAACATTGCTATTCCTTGAAAAGATATGTTTTTATTTTTGAGATATCCTAGCAAATGTTACAGAACATATAAAGAATATGGTGAAAAGTTCTTAAAAATTGGTGAATAATGTATTTTGTTATATATTTTAAAGTGAAACTGTGGGATATAAATGATATTGCTATGTGGTGATACCTGTTTTATCACCACAGTGGCTATTTCACTATCAGAACTACTGTTGTCACATTTAGAGAACATATCTGCCCTTATGTATGTTATTGAGAACTGTATTTTCATAAATTGGTTAATTCATTTTTCAACTTCTGCTGCTTCTCTCTTCGCTCCTTACTCTTTTTTTCCTTCTTTATCTGCATGTACAGATCTTAAAATGTGTCAGCTGCATACCCTGTAATGTACACATGTAATCATTGTAGTGCCATAAAAGAAATGACTAAAAATGAACTCAAAATGGCAAAAGTTAGAGTTCAGGTATTACGCTTTTATAATTAGCTTTCTACATGAATCATGGAAGCTGTGTTAGTGGACTTGCATGACCTATTTCTACGTGTACCCATACAGTATTGTATACCCGTAATACTCTATGACAAATGCTACGTGTACCCATACAGTATTGTATACCCATACTACTCTATAACAAATGCTACGTGTACCCATACAGTATTGTATACCCATACTACTCTATAACAAATGCTATGTGTATCCATACAGTATTGTATACCCGTACTACTCTATAACAAATGCTACTGTACCCATACAGTATTGTATACCTGTACTACTCTATAACAAATGCTACTGTACCCATACAGTATTGTATACCCGTACTACTCTATAACAAATGCTACTGTACCCATAAAGTATTGTATACCCGTACTACTCTATAACAAATGCTACTGTACCCATACAGTATTGTATACCCGTACTACTCTATAACAAATGCTACTGTACTCATACAGTATTGTATACCTGTACTACTCTATAACAAATGCTACACATTTTTAAGAAAATATATTGACTAAATATAGTTACATACTTTTTTAAGTAGCAAGTGTAATTTTGCATCACAAAAATGGTTGAAAGGGATGGATATATCAGGCATTGATTAGTGCTGATTGTAAACTGAAATTAAGTGACAATCGAAAATTGGATTCAGCATCAGCTACTGAGCTACTGAACTAGACTCAGTCTGGCCAAGGCCACAAAAAACTTTGCATTTAAATGTAGAATTAAACAAAATAAAGAATGAAAATCCTGACAAGTAAATTGACGGTCATTAAGATCTGTTTTTTAAAGTCTGTAATATATCATTTATGTTCCACTCTGGCATTAGGCCTACCCCACCACAACAGTATCTAACCATGAAAAGTGTAAATGTGTAAATCTCTTTTCATTTTCATAATCATTTTTTTGACAAAACATGCAGCTTAATGCCTGATGTGTAAACTCTAAATTTGTAAAATGTCACTGTCCAAAACTTGTAAAATTTAGAAATTCTTTTTCAGTGTACTAATGCAGCTTTTAATCACATTTGCACACACTGGAGAAAGCCTTACAGATTGACCATTTTTACTTATTGAAAAATATATAATAAGAAAATGTATGTTTGTTTAATATATTATACAGAAATATTCACTGTTGATGTGGAAACATTTTGTATTGTGTATTGAGGCTTTTGCAATTGTGACAATACAGTGTTTCTACATGTGAGATATTTCTGTCTATCTACTCCAGAAAACATAGATATCTGCTAAGTAAACAGTTAAAATTGTACATGATGCATATTGAAAACCACCAGGTGATCTGCATGGAAGGACAATATATTAAACAACTAAACACTACCTGTACAAACTTGACTTTTATGAAACAATTCAAATCTATGTGATGATTTATACTTTTTTCATTTGCAGTTAAACATTGCTTTATTTTCACTGTCATTTGTAGCATATTCACTAAAGAACTAAACAGCTTTATTTACAAAGAAAAATTAATATGAGCACTTGGATATAAATTGATAATATGAGCACATGGAAATAAATTGGTAATATGAGCACATGGATATAAATTGATAATATGAGTATATGGACAAAAATTGATAATATGAGCACATGGATATAAATTGATAATATGAGCACATGGACATAAATTGATAATATGAGCACATCTATATAAATTGGTAATATGAGCACATGGATATAAATTGGTAATATGAGCACATGGATATGAATTAATAATATGAGCACATGGACATAAATTAATAATATGAGCACATGGACATAAATTAATATGAGCACATCAATATAAATTGGTAATATGAGCACATGGATATAAATTGGTAATATGAGCACATGGATATGAATTAATAATATTAGCACATGGATAAAAATTGATAATATGAGCACATAGATATAAATTGATAATATGAGCACATGGATATAAATTGATAATATTAGCACATGGACATAAATTGGTAATATGAGCACATGGATATAAATTGGTAATATGATCACGTGGATATAAATTGATAATATGAGCACATGGACATAAATTGATAAAAAGAGCACATGAAAATAAATTGGTAATATGAGCACATGGACATAAATTGGTGATATGAGCACATGGATATAAATTGATAATATGAGCACATGGATATAAATTAATAATATGAGTACATGGACATAAATTGATAATATGAGCACATGGACATAAATTGGTAATATGAGCACATGGACATATTTTGAAAATATGAGCATATGGACATAATTTGATAATATGAGCACATGGATATAACTTGATAATATGAGCAGATGGATATAAATTGATAATATGAGCACATGGACATTAGTTGATAATATTATCACATGGATATAAATTGATAATATGTGCACATGGACATAAATTGTTAATATGAGCACATGGATATAACTTGGTAATATGAGCACATGGACATAAATTGTTAATATGAGCACATGGACATAAATTGGTAATATGAACACATGGACATTAGTTGATAATATTATCACATGGATATAAAATGATAATATGAGTACACGGATATAAATTGATAATATGAGCACATGGATATAAATTGGTAATATGAGCACATGGATATAAATTGATAATATTAGCACATGGATATAATTAATATGAGCACATTGATATAAATTGGTAATATGAGCTTATAGACATAAATTGGTAATATGAGCACATGGACATAAATTGATAATATGAGCACATGGATATAAATTGGTAATATGAGCACATGGATATACATTAATAATATGAGTACATGGACATAAATTGATAATATGAGCACATGGACATAAATTGGTAATATGAGCTCATAAATATAAATGGATAATATTAGCACATGGACATAAATTGATAAAATTAGCACATGAATATAAATTAATAATATGAGGACATGGACATAAGTTGATAATATTAGCACACGGATATTAATAATATGAGCACATTGATAAAAATTGGTAATAAGAGCACATGGATATAAATTGGTTATATGAGCACATGGATATAAATTAATAATATGAGCACATGGATATAAATTGATAATATTAGCACATGGATATAAATTGATAATATGAGCACATGGATATAAATTATTAATATGAGCACATGGACATTAATTGATAATATGAGCACATGGATATAAATTAATAATATGAGCACATGGACATAAAATTGGTAATATGAGCACATGGATATAAATTGATAATATGAGCACATGGACATAAATTGATAAAATGAGCAAATGGATATAAATTGATAATATGAGCTCATGGACATAAATTGGTAATATGAGCACATGGACATAAATTGGTAATATGAGCACATGGACAAAAATTGATAATATGAGTACATGGATATAAATTGATAATATGAGCACATGGATAAAAAATTGGTAATAAGAGCACATTGACATAAATTAATAATATGAGCACATGGACATAAATTGGTAATATGAACACATGGACATAAATTGGTAATATGAGCACATGGATATAAATTGATGATATGAGCACATGGACATAAATTAATAATATGAACACATGGATATAAATTGGTAATAAGAGCACATGGATATAAATTAATATGAGCACATGGATATAAATTGAGAATATGAGCACATGGATATAAATTAATAATATGAGCATATGGATATAAATTGATAATATTAGCACATGGTTATAAATAATATGAGCACATGGATATAAATTGATGATATGATCACATGGATATACATTAATAATATTAGCACATGATATAAATTAATAATATGAGCACATGGACATTAGTTGATAATATTAGCACATGGAGATAAATTAATAATATGAGCACACAGACATAATTTGTTAATATAAGCACATGCATATAAATTAATAATATGAGCACATGGGTATAAATACTATGAGCACATGGACATAAATTGATAATATGAGCACATGGATATAAATTATTAATATGAGAACATGGACATTAATTGATAATATGAGCACATGGATATAAATTAATAATATGAGCACATGGACATAAATTGGTAATATGAGCACATGGACATATATTGGTAATATGAACACATGGACATAAATTGATAATATGAGCACATGGATATAAATTAATAATATGAGCACATGGACATAAAATTGGTAATATGAGCACATGGATATAAATTGATAATATGAGCACATGGACATAAATTGATAAAATGAGCACATGGATAACAATTGATAATATGAGCACATGGGTATAAATCATATGAGCAAATGGATATAAATTGATAATATGAGCTCATGGACATAAATTGGTAATATGAGCACATGGACATAAATTGATAATATGAGTACATGGATATAAATTGATAATATGAGCACATGGATTTAAATTGGTAATATGACCACATCGATATAAATTGATAATATTAGCACATGGATATAGTTAATATGTGCACATGGATATAAATTGGTAATATGAGCTTATGGACATAAATTGGTAATATGAGCACATGGATATAAATTGATAATATGAGCACATGGATATAAAATGGTAATATGAGCATATTGACATAAATTAATAATATGAGCACATGGACATAAATTGGTAATATGAACACATGGACATTAATTGGTAATATGAGCACATGGATATAAATTGATGATATGAGCACATGGACATAAATTAATAATATGAGCACATGGATATAAATTGGTAATAAGAGCACATGGATATAAATAATATGAGCACATGGATATAAATTGATGATATGATCACATGGATATACCTTAATAATATTAGCACATGATATAAATTAATAATATGAGCACATGGACATTAATTGATAATATTAACACATAGAGATAAATTAATAATATGAGCACACAGACATAATTTGGTAATATAAGCACATGCATATAAATTAATATGAGCACATGGGTATAAATAATATGAGGACATGGACATAAATTGATAATATGAGCACATGGATATAAATTAATAATATGAGCATATGGACATACATTGATAATATGAGCACATGTATATAAATTGGTAATATGAGCACATGGATATAAATTGGTAATATGAGCGCATCGACATGAATTGATAATATGAGCACATGGATATAAATTGATAATGTGAGCACATGGACATAAATTGATAATATGAGCACATGGATATAAATTGATAAGATAAGCACATGGATATAAATTAATAATATGAGCACATGGATATAAATTGGTAATATGAGCACATGGATATATATTGGTAATATGAGCATATGGACATAAATTAATAATATGATCACATGGACATAAATTGATAATATGAGCACATGGATATAAATTAATAATATGAGCACATGGACATAAATTGATAATATTAGCACATGGATATAAATTGATGATATGAGCACTTGGATATAAATTGATGATATGAGTACATGGATATGATGATAATATTAGCACATGGATCTAAATTAATAATATGAGCACATGGATATTAGTTGATAATATCAGCACATGGATATAAATTAATAATATGAGTACATGGACATAAATTGATAATATGAGTACATGGACATAAATTGATAATATTAGCACATGGATATAAATAATATGAGCACATGAATATAAATTGGTAATATGAGCACATGGATATATATTGGTAATATGAGCACATGGATATAAATTGGTAATATGGGTACAGGGATATATATTAAGAATGAGAATGCACATGGATATAAATTGGTAATGTTGACAGATTAATGAGGACATGACATAAATTGACAGGATGAGCACAAATGGACATATATTGACTATGTTAGTACTTATAGACATAAATTGACAATGTGAACACATGTGGACACAAATTGACTAGTGAACACAAGTGGACATAAATTGACAATATGAACACATGGACATAAATTGATAGAGTACATGTGGACATAAATTGACAATGTGAGCACATATGGGCATAAATTAAATAATAAGTACTAAAGTGCCTCTTTATTGATTAGGTATAATTTATTAATCATAATCATTCATTCAGCAAATAATGAGTTGCAGGGACTGCAATTTTTCTCTTCTCACTGCTGTGGTCAATATTTAGGCCTGTTCACCCTATGTACTTTAACTGGACATTGTGAAATGCATTATCCATCAAGCTCACAGAAGAAAGCACAGGGAGTGCTTTTCTTGATAATCCCAGGCAATAACTCAGATTAGTAAAATGTAGTATCAAATAGAAAAGACTGTTGAGTCAAGTAAATAAATGAAACTAATCACAAGATTTTCTTCTCCAGCATGATAAATGAAATATTTTGATTTCTTTTTGATGGAGTTTGTGTAGTAGTATGAAATTAAGAGTTTTGTAAATATATCACTTTATCCCCACTAATAAAAGTTAAAATCTCCCTACATCTTAGCTGAGTCTAGATTGTTTCAAGTAGTTGCTAACTTTTGTCTTGGGAAAATGTATGTGTTGATTGGGTGTACTAGAAATAATGGCAATTTGGAAATTTATGTTCCAACCCTATCTTTCAGTAAACTTAAGTAAGTCTTCACTCATTAACATATAGTTATTAGTGTTTCTTTAATAAAGTTTCTATTTCTCTGAATTTGTTTTTTTTTTGTTGTAAAATTGTAAATACATTTTAAAGAGCTAAATGGAGCATTTCTTTAATTTATATTCTCAAGAAAAGCCCTTTGATTTCAATATACAGCCCTGAAAATGTTACATTCCAGGTTGTGAAGGAATATTTTAAAAGTTCTGAACATTTGTTTATAACATTTTGTTTGAACCTGTCAATAAATTTATTGCCTATCAATAAACAATAAAGTTATGCAAATTGATCTGCAGCTGCACATGTTGCATACCTGCAGATTATGCATTGGCCAAAGAATATACTAATTACACTGATTTAAACTATCGGAGAAGGAAAACAAATCTTTCTCTGTGCAAAGATATTTACAGATGTAGTTTTCTGCCATATCCAACAATTCTGAGGCAGCTGCATTGTTTTTTAAAGATGGCTGTGAATCTGTGGAAGAATATCCATATTATGGAAGACCATTATCTGTGATTGTCTAGTGTGAAGTGGCTGCTGTGAAGTGTACAATCGCTGAAGATGTTTGATTGTTGTTGTTGTAGGGTTTAACGCCATTTTTCAGCACAAGATAGGCTATACATGGCAGCCAGTATTAATGGTGGAGAAAGAACCCTGGAAAACCCAGGGAAGAACCACCGACCCATGAGAAGCTACTGGCAGGCTTTCTCACTTATCCATGTCAGCGGAGTCTGGACTCGAACTCCTGCAGACAGAGGTGAGATGGCAATGATCCGTAACGGTCAGCGGCCACTTGGAGCCCCTGAAGATGTTTGATATACTATGGAAAATATTTTTATTATTGTAGGCATTTATTTGTAACTTGCTTTTGATATATTAAAAAATTGTTTGAAGCTCATAAATTTTATACCAGATGGGTCCAGCATTTGTAGACAGTTGAATAAAACTGACTTGCTGCTCAGCTACTTGTGAAAAAAGTGATGAGAGGAATTTTGAATGAGATTGTCACAGGTGATGAAACATGGATTGAACATGACTCAAGAGAAAATAATACAGTTTTGATTGGAGAAAACAATCATAGACCACAAATTGTTTGATGTAGTCAAATTGCAAAAACCTAGTTAGCTAAGTACATATGACTGACTATGATAGTGTCACAAGACATTTGTATGCCTCCTACATACTGCCAAAGTTGTGGAGCTCTACCTAATCACCTTTTCATGCAATAGTACTCAAAGAATCAGTCTACTTCATGGTAACACACTGGCATATAAATATACCATCCTGACAGACTTCAAGGAGCAGAGCAACTATACTTTGTCACTTATGCCGTACAGCCCTTATCTATCTCCAAGTTATCTTTTGGCTGAATAATTACTCACTGAGGTACATTTGGCTGGGAGTTTAGATTTTAAGTGTATGACCAACCCATCAAAAAGTAAATCCAAATGGCATTGAATAATTGCATAATCAGAATATGAAAGTGTGTAGAGGTCCATGGAGAATACTTTGATAAGATGCTTTGACATAATGTTAATTAATAAACAACTTTGTTGTACAGCACAATAATATTCAGAACTTTTTAAATACCCCTCATATTATACAAAAAGGGTACACACCTGGATAAACCTTGATACTCTCAATCACCAAAATGATATTATTGAAACAATCCGCCATTTTGTTCTATTCATTACACTTAATATCTGCAATGATTAGAATAGAAAATGCAGAAATTGAGCACCCTGCTTTTGTGATAAAGTTTATAATTTTAGGTCTCTGAAAATGACCTCTTTTGAACAATTATGTGTTTGTGTTTTTTAGCATCATATTGACTGTCATTTAAAATATTGTATAATATAAACTACTAATAGGCTGGGATATTGCAAATCATACTTGTACAGTATTTAATACAGTGGCTGTGTTATTTCCTTTTTTCCATTATACATAATGACTGTGTCTCTTAAAGTCTTTCTGGTTTAGCTCATTCAGCTGAATTAGAGATATAAATTGTTTGTTGGTTTTAGTAACAAACAGTTGGTTTTGTTTGTTGGTTTTATTCCTTTCTGTTACTTAGTTTAGGACCTAGGTTTTCTAACACTGTTAGATATTCTGAGGGTTTTTTCTCATGAAAAATTCAATGATGTTGTTGGTCTTTAGTTCTTAAGACTCTGCTTTGGTCTATACTGGAACCATAGTTATTGATCTGTCAAGAAACTGATATTCTTTTCAAAAGAAGTTTAAAAAAGTCAGTAGTAAAACCATCTGAATCTGGATAGCATCTTAATACTTTCTCCTATGGTTCATGGGTAAGCCATATTTGTTTAGTTAGAAAGCTACACAAGTCCAACAATAGTTAATAAGAATTGTTAATTCAATTAATTAATAATTGTTCAAGCATCATTTTAGCTTTTTTTGGATCTATTATACCATTGTGTTTTAATCCATTATTGCATGTCTCTGCATTGCTGCTAGAGTAAAATTAAGGTTATACAAATGTCTTCCTTACTAAAAGATTGAAGAGTTAAAAGAAAAAAAAATTCTGAGGACCAATACCCTCTCCTGCCATATATCCCTGTACTTAACATCCCTGTAGGTACTTGTCTAGACCTCTTTTCAGAGCCCTTTTCATGCTTCATTGATGATGGTCCAGTTCTTTCCATTGTAATTGAGGTTTGCCAACTCCAGTTGAGACACAACCTTCTCTAAGACCCCATGTTCTATCATCAATCCAATCTGTTGAAATTAAGGGAGGAAGTGCATACCATTCTTCAGTTAGGGGTAGTCAAGAGGGTCATGAGCAATCAGTTATCCCAAATCTTTCTGGTTAAAAAAGGTGGAATGTTTCACATAATCAACTTTTCTCATTTTAACCTTTCCTTCTAGAGGAATCTTTCAAGACACAACCACTTTCTCTTTCTTGATCCTTACTGCCTCTCTGTAATTTTACTACTACTGATTTTCTTTTCTCCTGTTTGAGAACAAAAGATATTCAATATCCACTATCAAGGGGTAGAGAACTGCAATTTCAAACACACAAGCCCATGAGGTTTGAACAGTTGTTACCTCATGGATTTATTTCAGTCACTCAGTATTGGTGATAGCATACTACCTTCTCCTGCATTTGCATTTTCTCATTAGTACAAGTTTAGGAACTTTTTCTCAGGAGACCATTGTTGCGCAGAGAGGCACCAGCAATTTGTAAAGTGGATCTCTTCCTCTAATGTTAAGTACTTTCCATTTTTCTCTTTGCTCATTTAAAACATCAACATACCTACCAAACTGAGTAACAGTATAGCTGATGTTAAAATGTAGATTTGAAGGGGAAAGATGAAACTAATTTTAATTATGCAGTACTTACCCATTCCTGTTACTGAAACCCTCCTCCCAACATGCTCTGACGTCCTAGCATACTGATATCTATGATAAAGATGACTGTTTCTGTGCAGACATGGCAGATACTGGTGTTAGTTGACAATTCTCCACTCTGTGAGGATGTATTTACATCGAATGGATGGTATTTTTTAACATGAAAGCTACGTAATAGCGATAGGTAAGTATTGTGTAATTAAAATTAGTTTCCCCCACAACATTTCTGCAAATTATGTAGTTTGGAATATCAGTATTCATGTTATTATAATGTTCACTGTTCTTGTATTTATACAAATGCTCCAAATATTGGTCATTTTCATGTACAGTCAAATCCACTTATCTTGACCTTGTTTATTTTGACAACCCACATATGTCGATCGTTTAGGTCTGATCCTGAAAAAATCCTTCTTTATTATGCTATCTTTGGCCCGCTTATCTCAACCACTGTTTAGTCGATAACCCGGTTATGTCAAGCGTAAGTTTCAGTCCAAAGTTACATGTGGACCCACTTAATTCAACAAAATTCAGACTTTTAACATCAATCTTGCAGAAATTATACAAGAAATGGTCAGCAAAAGTGATTGATTTTCACACACAATTTTGGTAAGTTACGGTGGTAGTCACATGTTTATTTAGCATTCTTTCTACTTTTGGTTCCTAAGAGTAGCTTAATCAATTAGTTTGTTAAGAATATATCATGTTCACTACATAAAATATTCAAAGGTTTAGAAAGACAAGAGTGTGAAAAAATTACCATGTAACTTTATTTTATGAAAACACAGAATCGTAGATGTCAGCTTCATGTGTACTTTATCATTTCCCTTTTGTTTCTTAAGGTACATTTCAGATCTGAATTATGTTTGGAAATACATGTATAAAAGAAACAATGATCGATGATATACAAGTAATTAAATTGATAATCTATGTGCAGGCAGAAAATTGCTGATTACCTGAATATTCAAAAGCATGAAATTGTTCATATGCATGTAATATCATGACGATTTATTTTATAGCATTTTACAACAAAATAGCCAAACATGTCAGCAATATTTTCAAAATATTAAGGAATTATAAACATCATGATCTGCACTGTATTATATTTTTTAGCAAATATGAAGTAATATCAGTCTGCTTTTGTTTAATCTGATGCTGATTTGTAATGAACGATTCAAAAGCACTTATGTTTTCTTACATATGCTCTGCACTGGTGACACTTGCCACAAACAATTTCATTTCTTTAATGCATTGAGTGATTTCATGAAACAGCATATACATGTACTTGTCAGCAGAAAATAAACAGAAGAAATTTATTACTAGGCAGAATATCACCAAATATATATGATTGTATATATGCATGGGATTGGATAATCTCAGGCACTTAGCTTCTATACAATGGCAGTTAAGGCCCCATAATTTAGTTTTGTTTTGTTTTCTTATTTGTAATATCTCTTCTTTCCGTCTGGTAGAAAAATTGGCTTCCATTGTCGTAATTTATTTTCAAAATTCCCGCGAATACCTGTAAAAGGGAACTACAGTTGACAGGAAAAAAAAAACAAACCAAAAGAATAAAAGAATCTGCACACTTAAAGAATCCAAAGTCAGTTTCCAGGGCTGGTTTGCTTTGTATAATATAACCTTCATATTTGATATCTTGCTGGTAAGTTCAAAGAATGAGTTTACTGCTAGCTAATAAATATGTTTATTCACCACATCTTTTTGTTTGTCATCTGGAATCATAATTGATACAAACTCACACTGATGCCTGCAGGGTAAGTAGTATACTTGACATTAATTTAATAACACTCTTTGTAAACCCATGCTAGCAAAAGGACTGTCATTTGCACTCACAGTGAATGTACATGTATTTTCAAAAACATGCATTGATCTTTATTTGCAAGATTCTGTCTTATACCTGGATATAATACAATCTAGGTAATTTGCAACTAACACCATGTTATGCATGAATGGCAGGTGCCTGAAAGCATTCCGTTGATGTTTCTCTCTCACTCTCTCATTTGTGATTTTCTTGGATCCATTTTTCAGTCATAATAACTTCCAAGTACAGCTAAACATGAATTGTTTTTCAATGTGTCATGTGTTATATGGTAAAAAGTAATGCACGCTGTACTATGAATGCATACACTACATGTCATGTAGGGAGTTCATGTATTTTTTCCCTAATAAATTGCTCATGATGATAAAATAGGAAAAATAAAATAAGAACACTAGATTAGTTTCTTTCATTTTATTATCAATTAAGCATTTTTTGTATTTTATTGTAACATGCAATGGGATGGAATTCAAGATAAACATGAGATGGGAGTAATGATCAATTACATCTTAAAAATTATGTTACCGGTTTTTATGAACCCGGATATCTAGGGACCAGGTTATATGTCAATGATTTTTTACAACCCTGACATAATCAACATAATCCGACATATAAACATATAATCGAGATAACTGGGGTGGACTGAAAAATGTGATTTGGAGTTGATACATATATCCTGTTTTACAACTTTATTAGTACAGGGATCATTTTACAAGGATAATGTTTTTACACAGTGGTGCAGAACTACTTTGTAATCTTTTATAAACCTTGGAATTTAGCTACTACTTTATTCTGGGTAAAAGTACCAGACCAAAGTTGATCAGCTGTAACAAGAAAATAAGGGAGAGACATAGATCAGTATTAAATAGTTGTGCAGTTTCAAAAGTGACCATGTATATAAAAGTTATATACAAATCTCAAATTAGTAATGAGATCAACACAAAACAGACAGCCAGTGATGATGAAGAAGCTAAAAGGCATACCCATATTACTAGTTTACATATATGTATTGCAAATGTCTCTTCTGCCTGTAATACAATAAAGGGTTAAATCATGATGGCTTATTATCAGCTGTCAATAGTTCCCAATGGCTTGCCATTCAAGGCACTGTATAGGGATATATTATTGGCAGTATCCATAGTTTAAACATGACATTTTTTTCTGTGAACAACTTAAACCACTTTTATGCTGAAACTAATACATACCAGTTTCTCTTTGTTCAAGTTTAGTTAAATCAAGTCTTATTTGATATTTAAAAGTGATGTAAACTTACTTTATACATTATATAATTAATCAATCTCATTTTCAATTTTAGGGAGAATCATGAATTCATATATGAATCATAAAGTATTACCACTATCTTTGAGAAAATGTTGAATGGCATTTCGATCATAGCTGTAAAATATACACCAATTGATCAGTTTTGTGAATTTATTTCTCTTCTGTTACATCAAATCATGTTGGGTATCATTTAAAATAAATTTGCTGTGACTGCAGAGTATTTTAGAAAGTTAATTTTAATTTTAATGTTCACTGACTCCATTTCATATATAACCATAAAAAAATATTTTTAAAGTACCATGATTATTTGCTTATAAATTGGGTCCAACAGTACACAGCATAGACCCTGATCTGCTGTTGAATAATATGCTGTCAGACCAGGGTCCATGTTGTTTTTTACTGATTACTCCTAACAAACTGTATGTGTAACAGCAAATCTGGGTCTTTGAAGTTTGTGGTTTCTGTCCAGCGTATAAGCACATATGTATTGTAACTTATTTGGGTTTTGTAAAGATGTTCACAAGGTTGGGGGGGCTATACATACAGTCACATTAATCCGTAAGGACAACTTGAAAAATCTAATTTGGCATGCATGGTGCAGCTGCTGGTAGAGTTGTTTTAAAAACATTAACATTGTGGATGATTGTGTTATCCCATTACCTTCGACAGAATCATATTTGTTACTGTTTATGCAATATTTAATCATTGCAACACTCATTTCTCACACATACCACAAATGCACACCCACCAGTTGGTATTGCAGGATAATTTACTTATGTGTACCAAACATGACCTTACAGCACCAAAATACATGTTATAACTTACAGATTGAGACAAATGTTACTGAGGTTTCATTGCTGCAATTAAATGGCCATCATGAACCTTCAGATGAAATTTGGCTTAACATTGAAGCCAATCATACTGAACATGGGTATCATAATCTGTAGTCCTACATAGACTGGCATCAGAACATTGACACTGATTTGCAGATTTCCTGATATGACCTAATGACACTGTATCTGATTTATTACTTTTCATTGGAACACTTGGAGTTGTTCAGATGTTTCATTATGGACATTTAATTTCATGCATGGGTAGGTGCCACTGGTGCTAATTACAAATGGTTTGCTGTGATGCTTTCTGACAAGACTGTTGTTGGAGGGTTCTGGAGGACAAATGAAGATCCTTAAAAGTACCTGTGAAAAATACATAGAATTCATAACTGAATGCATTACATATTTAAAAAATGTCACAATGTGAAGATTGACTTTAATGGAGATCGTCCGGGGAAAACAAAAAAATGCAATTAAAAACAATTGTGAGGTCACACTGAAACTTTTTCCTAGAAAGTTAACTGGAAATATCCCTGTGTGGTTGAACCAAAGACAACTCAATCATCTTAGTGAAGACAAACACAATAACATCTCAGTGACATTAAAATGATCCAAGAGGTGACACAAATACAGAATACTGGTGGAATATTTCCATTCCTTGCAGTGATTCCAGCATTGTTAGAAGCAGCAACAACAGTGGTTGCAAAAACTGCAGTATTAGGGGCTGTTAGAAATGTATCAAGAATGGCATTTAAAAGGACAGTGGGTGGTTGTATAAAAAAAAGGACAAGATCTTTGATTACCAGGAACAAGTCACTGAATACCATTAGGAAGAAGTCTTCACTTACCCAGTACAACACGCAGAAGGCCATGCATCCATTGACCAGTCTTCATTTACTTTTTATGGTCTTTTGACTCTATGGTCTTAAATAAGTGACTCTATCATCCTAAAAGAAGTACTAGAAAAGAGAGCAACAAACTTTGTAAACTTCAACAAATAATTTGTTTCCCTAAAATACAAAGTGATAATTGTTAATAGAACTTATGGTATTGTGAATTAAATCTGAAATAATCCCAGAATTTGTAACACAAGTACAAATGATTAAAGTTCTGAATAAACTTTGGTGGCATTCTAAAATAAATCCAATGTTGGAAGTGTTGATGTGCCTGTGGTGGTCTGTGTTGTAGTGATGTGCTACACTCTTTTTATTGACTCACAATAATACAATCCAAGAATATATCCCTATTTGAAATTCACTATAAATTCAAGTCACTATTTCCAAAAATGTTATTTTTGAGCAATTTTTAATTCTAGAGAAGAAAAACTTTAAATAATTTGAACAAATAAATTCCAGCCCAAATGAAACACTGACAAAACCATAATAAAACTCATACTCATAGAGAAAAAATTAGCTATGTATTGTGTACAGAATTAAGGAAAAATGAATGATTCCTGTCAAACAAAAAATAAACTTGATTTTGGACAAGGTCAGCTACAAAGTACAACTTTACTTAAACCACAGCATATAATGAAATGAAAAAAGTATAAAAATTAATAAACAATGCAAACTAAATATTCATTACAGTGGCTAAATCAAATATTTTCATGGTGTCTTTATGTGACAAGAACTTGCATTGATAGTGTCACACATGTGAAACTGGTATTATAAACCTGGATTTGACAGCAGGACCAGGCACTCATTGTGTTGCATACTTGGTGACACGTTGGCATCATTTATATTTTGACTGTTAGGACTTGCACCACAAGTTAAAAGTTGTTAATTATCTAACAAGGAACAATCAGCCTGGTTGAGATCACAGAAAATGAGGGAATCTGAAATTCTGATGTGTCATTTGTGTTTAATAAAGACTATGTTAATACAGCCAATGGTGGGATGAAACAATACATGGATGAACAGATCACAGCGTGCCTACACCACAATACTTAGTAATTTCATGGAGCACAATTACAGAAATATTAATTAAAGGAGGAGAAAAAAATCTGATGCAACCTTAGTAAAAGGTTGACTTATTTTTAGGTTCTCTTATTGAGAGTGGCTTTGATAGACCTAAAAATCACATCTTTATGCATCTTAGTCCTGATCGGACTTGTTTATCGTAACTCAAAGTAAAGATACATAGGTTGAATAGGAATGTTGATAAATACTAAAAGGCATTATGGTTTTGATTTTGTACCAATAATATCACTTATCACAAAATGAGACGATTATGAATGTTACACTAATGACTTATCAACATCATTATGAAATTTAGTTTAAAGCATTTAAAACTTATCTAGACTGGTGCATGTACTTAACTGTCTTTGGCATTTTTATTTAAGATTAGATTGTGTCATTACTTATAAGTAATGGAATTTGACTACAGTGATATATTTCAGAATTTGCTGAGGAGTTGTTAGATTAGCTGCTGACCAATGATGCTAATATTGATAGCAATTTTTTCCAACCTCTTGAAGAACTGTGATATCATTTTGTTAAGGGCCATTGAAATTACCAAATGTACCACAACTAACTTGAGATCTTTGAATCATTCCATTAGCATGTGAAAATGCTCAAGTGCTGACTGCACCACTAGGTGCAGAAACACTTTGGGATGGCTTCTACAGTAGTAAAGTAGTTTACAATGATGTATCTACCCAGGTTACATTCAGTGATAAATGTTACACACCAACATTGACTCAACTGAGACATAAATGATCTTGAGTGCTATGTAACAAAAACATACTTGATCAAGTAACAGACATTGGGCAATGATGATCTTCAGATGTATTGGTGTAATCAGTGTTTCTTATGAAAAGGGTGCCAAACCACCAGAATACACAATTGCCAGAGATTTAAATATTATCTAGGCTTTCTATAATTGTATGACAACTGTACCATTAAAATAGAATAATTTGTTAGAAGTTCATGTGTGTAATGTGCCTGAGTCCAGACTGAGTCTGCCTATTGTACTAATGTTTTATTAATAGAACTATGATGAACCCTCAGTGTTACCAACATGAAAAAAAAAGCAAAATGGAGAAATAGCTGTGAGATAAAATCACCAGAGAACCACATTGATTGTAAATTACAAACATGTATGTTTAGTCAAAGATGCTATTTGTGGTCTTGCTGCAGCAGCACCTGTTGGTCTTGGTGTGGCTGAAATTACAACTACAGCAACAATGATACATGTAGGTATACCAATCTAAATTATTGTTAATGCCATACGATAGTAACTGGTGTCTTTGGTGATGCTGGCAAATGAATTTTGATATGATTGCTTTCATGAATACATGTTTGTTCAGAGCTGCCTGTAACAGCACATAGCGGTCTTAACATGATCAGTAAATGGATTCACTGGCCATCAAGGATACAATACAATACTAAACAAGGCTGAGTTTGAGATTGTGATGGTGGAAATGGAAAAATCACCAGTTCCAAGCACAAATAAGGAACTGTGCGGTTGTGGATTTAAAGGCCGTAAAAGTCAAGTAAAACAGTCTTTTTTTGTAGATCATTAATGCAAATCACCCACTGGTTGCACATTGTATAAGGCTTGCTTGCCAAATCATGGGGGATAGAGACCATGGCTTTGGTTAAGGACACAATGGAGAAAAACATAGGCAAAATGCCCAATCTGACATTACTACTGTGTATATCATTGAGCTTTTGAATACAGAGATTTGTTCATATACATATGAATTTTGGAAAAGACTTTGTATTTAGTTCTATTCCATTGAAGAATTCGACAGTCAATGCTCTGACGTTGATTTGAAGGGCAAATGTATCATCTTAGGTTTTTAGCTGTACTGGCTTGAAATCATCATAAATAAGCATGAATAGTTGTATCATTAACCCAGTGTGTGGATACATCCAAAGAACACAATGAATGGCACCACTTCAGTAACTTCCGTATTCAGCATTTGATTATATTTTGGTATTGTTGAAAGTTTGTTAATATCACGTTCCATGGTCTAAATACATGATAAAGAATTTTGTTCTGCATATGCAGGAACAATATTGTTTATTACATTCTTGGAAACAACATTTTCTCTTTTTTAACATTTAACTTTAAATTTGTCAGCCAAATTTTTAATTACTGTATTCTAAAAGGATTTTTTGTTATAGTGTTCCTTCATTACAATGTTTAATTTGCTATAACATTTGATCTGTGTTGTCCACCGGGTAAAATTAGCTCATTTATAAACATTTTATTCCCTGATATACCAAGTGTGGTCATTTAAATAACAGACATGTAACAACAAAGACACCAGTTAACAAAAGCATGTTAATCACACCTGATTCATAATCATAACCTTAGAATGATGGCTGCTGGTACAGTGAACGTAAAACAGAAAAAGAAATAATATCTAAAGACACAAACCTAAAAATAAAAAATATGAGGAATAGAAGAGTTGCAATAATCCAAATATACTTTGCAACCCATAACTAAATAAATGAGCAGAAATAAATGTACTGTCAGAAATCAGTGTGAGTTATCATGCATGGCATGGTGTTTCCACAGATTGTGTTGCAGACTATGTTTAGGCAGGGTTTGGGGACCAGATAGATGTTGTTACCAATGGTGATAATGATATCAACCCTTGCTAGACATGTGATGCCTAGTTCATTCTGGCATACTAGTGAGAATGTTGATTTCTTGTATTTCCAATGTCTACAACATGGACAAATGCACAAGCATTTAAAAAAAACCCAACAAATAATAACAATAAAAAAACCCACAAAGAATTTCTTATAACATTTCTCTGTTCTGTTGTTTGAATAATGCCAGTTTCCTTGTCAACCATTATAAACCATCTTTACTGTATCTTGTGAACATGCTAACTTAAAGATAAGATAATTTTGTTACCAAATTGGTGTGTTGGAATTTCTCAAAATATCAGATGATTTCAGTATTCAGCAGTTAAAAAGAGGAAATGGTCTTGTCTTTGATTCATTTATAATTTGGGCTGGTAGAGTATTAATTCCTTCAATGTTTTGTATAATGCTTTAATGTTCACTATATATCTGCTTTCTCGTCAGTCATCATAACCATTTTGGACAATTTCATGAAATTTAGAATTTGTATTAACTCCAGTTTGTAATATTTGCATTCAGTTGAAGTGGTATGACTTAATTAGTCATAATATATTACATTTGACTGGTTAATGTCTCCAGCTACATTGTATAATAATTCTTTTTGCTGTATTTACCCAATATCTTCAGAGAATGTTATGTTTGCATAATTGCAGAGAATTGAAGAGAAGGAGTCGACTTCAATGGCAGGTGTGGGTAGCAGTTCCACAACCATAAATACTGAGCCACAATTACACAAATATAAACAGGAAGCAAGGAGAGGTAACCACAGAAAAATGTATCATTAAAAAATAACAAAAGTAACATGACAGTATATCTTTATAGATGTACATTCTTTATGTAGCAGTTGAATTTGATAATCAAATTAAGATCAGGGATTTGTAAGTTTTAAACTGTTTGAACAATTTTTTTTTTATATGGAGGTATCCATTAAGGCAGGATTATTTTTGCTGGAATCAATACAAGTCCAAATTTAAGATCAGTTCATGTACTTTAGACTACATTGTGTTGACAGAATCATTAGGAGGTCATGCTGTTTTTTTTTTAACAGCACTCTAAACACATTACTGGTTGTATCATACAGAGTGAGTCTGAGTAAAGTGAAGGAAACATGAAGGTAGAAGATCAAGCTAGCTTTTTGTGGTTATTGAACCCATGATGTATAGATTAAAGGTCTGAACTATATTGACTTTCTAAGGAATTAACAACATAGCATGGATATTTTAAAGGTCATAATAATCAGTCTAGATCCTCATAGAAGTGGGTTTGATCTGGAAATATGGTAAATATTTCTGTAGAGGCCAATCAGACAACATTTGTCCTGTCAATAAAGGACACACAGGAAGCAAGACTCATATCTCTTGTCTATAAAGGACACTCATATGGCAGGACATATATGCTTCATCTTTAAAGAATACCTATGGGACAGGACACATTTGTCCCTTATATACAGATGTCCTTTAAGGGAAAGGGTTTTACTTTCATATGGCATTGTGACTTATTTTCCAGATGCATGTTTATTTGTGAATATCCTAGAATAGATCTGTTGATACAGTAGCTAGATAATTTTTGTGTAATATCATTTATTTTTAATTTTATTCAAGAAAACTTGTTCACATATTGTGAAATGGAGCTCAGTGCAATCTACTCCAAATAAATCTTCTTTAATAACACATGTACATGAAATATGAGATCAGTTTTGTAGTTGCCATTTTGAGTAAAGATTACCAGAAAGAACTGCCAAATCACAAAACATTTCTGGCCGTCTTCTTACATACACATAATAGCTATGCTAAGACTAACCAATGCAGACAGAGGTGAAATGTGAGTGATCTGTGAAAGCAAGCACCTTAGACTACTTTACGACCCAGAAGCCTTCATTTTCATGCCAGAACCATTATGACCTTGCATAGCAAAATCAATACTCTTCAGGTATCAATGTAAGCCTAGATCAGTTTATCCACTACAATAGCTTTAAAGCGAACACTCACACCCATAAAAAATAGAAAAACCTTTCATTTCCTTTTCTTCCAAAACTGCTTAACAGAAATAAACTACTGGAGTAGGTACTATAAAAGTAAATTTTAACTTAATTTCAGTTCAAAAGTTCACTATTTCTTGTACAAAGTTTCATCTGGTCTTCTTATGTTCCAATTGGTTCAAATTGTTGTCAGATTCAGTTGAAAACAAGTCCCATAAATATTTCTAATGCTGGGTCTCCTGAAATGATGTTACCTTTGATTCAATGACATCATAAATTGTTTTATTTGTTTTTTGCAATTGATATTAACAGTTAAGATGACCTAAACTGAACTGTGAAATTATAGTGGTATGCCCACATGTTGTGCATGTGCCACTGTTTAATCCAGAAGAGGGGCGATGAACTCCACAAGAGGGCACTCACAGGTACAGGGTTATTGAACAGGGTTTTGATTTATCTGAATTTTTAATGTCCATTAATTTAATGTCAAAAGATGCCGAAAGATGGAGAATCTGGTATATAGTCTGTGCTGTTTTTGAGACGGTGATTGTTGGTTGCACTGATGACGGTCATTAGTATCTTAATTTTATATTTGTCACCTTGTGTGACTGGCCTTGATGATCCTGGGCTTAGGCCACCTTATAGTCTGCTAATTTG
This sequence comes from Potamilus streckersoni, assembly GCA_016746295.1. Taxonomy (NCBI): domain Eukaryota; kingdom Metazoa; phylum Mollusca; class Bivalvia; order Unionida; family Unionidae; genus Potamilus; species Potamilus streckersoni. The sequence goes on along the minus strand of JAEAOA010002358.1, from coordinate 2,325,107 downwards.
GGGTCTATGAAACCTATTTTGTATTTTTTTTAGGACCTCATGGTCTGGGGTTTATAAAAAATTGGTTTGGTTCTGTATCTGTATGTAAATGTCTTTTTGTTCTGATGATCATTGGGATTTGATCACCTTATATGATACTATTTTGGGTCCTATGCTGGTTTATGTAGTCACTTGTGATGGCAGGCCCTGATGGTCTTGATCTTTGGTTCATTTTATGTCATCTAGGTATTTGGGGACATACTTGATTGTTGATGCAATTACTGTCATTGTTGGTGGAGAGATTGTGTTAATATGCTTAGTTTTGAGAAGAGTAGAGAATAAAGAATAGTGAGAAAAAAATTCCAGGTTATTTTGTAATTTAATGGAGTATTTTTATTCATAGGGGGTTTTGGGTGGCTTGCTTTTAAAAGTTTGACTGCATGGGGATCTCTGCTGAGGAAGTAGCTTCCCTGCGCAATTGTTATTTGGGTTTTACTGTTTTAATTATGCTGATAGCAATTAAGATGCATATATATATATATATATATATATATATATATATATATATATATATATATATATATATGTTAATTTACTATTTATTTGAATGGCAATTGGAAAAGTTGAATTTTTTTTTTTGTTTAAATGACTGTGTGTGTGTGTGTGTGTGTGTGTGTTTATGTAACTTGCTACATTTTTACATTTCAAAGAAATTGGCATGAACAAAAAGACGCCAAAGATTTTGTCACCAGAGAACATGTGTAAAATGCATATTTAACTTCATATAGCAATTAAGCTAACAACGTGAAATTAATGAAATTATGTCCCATAATTGCCCAAATGACATTGAATTACTGGAAATCAAATAGCCAGTTTAAAGTCACTTTAACAAACTATGGACTCCAAAAATATAATTAAAAGCAGTAATAATCCAAGGCTAACTGTACATGTTACAGAAGAAAGAGTGGGTCTAGTTAGTAAGTGCCATGCTCCCATTAGTCCAGCCAGATGGACCCCCCCATTTTTTTGCCATATTGTAGTAGTAGTAGTTAATTTCTGATGCACATGGATCATATCGTCTTTTGACATTGAACTGAAATGCCTACTATTATGCAAACATGCTTTTTGCTAATTCATAAAAAATAATCTGAAGTTTTTGTACATTGGTTCTAATTTAACTTGTATTATGAATAAGCTAAGACATTGTACATGTATCCATCAAAAACGCCTTGTACATCACTCACAATTTTTATGCCACATGTTTGCCAAGGCTATAAAATCTATCTCAAATTGTACTTGTAGCAACTGCTCTTAATACCTGGCTTAATATGTTTAATGGATTTAACATGTAACATCACAGGGAAAAACTCCTTTATCTACTTAAAACTGGAGGTGTAAGAGGCTTGACTTCAGAGGTTGTAAAGCCAAATTATTTCCTGTTTATTATGAACCTTTGGTATTAATTTAAGAGTTTTCACAAATATTTTCAGTGTTCATTTTGATCATTTTAGCAATATTGGCTCATTTGACCAAGTTGGATTATAATAGCAAACTAGAAATAAATAAGAAAATAATAAAAGCATTATATTAGTATGCTAATAATCCAGTTAATTACATACATTCTTTTTCAACTACAAAAGCATTGCTAAGCAGTAATTTACTTATTTACTTATCCTTAAAAGATGTGTGGTATAAAAAATGTATTCCTAACTTTTGTGAGTAGATGAATTTCATAACGAACGTTAAGTGTAGCACATTTAAACAATGTGTGCTTGCTAACAATCGTTGTTTTTTTCTTTTGATAAAGCTACAGGCTATGTCAAGCATAATCTTTCACTGCCCCCCTCCTTTTTATTTCATTTCATTGCCATGATATAGAAGATGTAGTGCAGTAGAGCTTTTGTTACACATCATAGCTATGTGCTGCTGTGATAGATGATAGATTATTGGGAAAAAAAATTTGTTTTGGTTTGCTTTATATAATAAAAACCAATTTTACATTGAGAACATCACACCTCAGTCTCATGGCTTTTGTCAGACTATTACAAGACTAGATTGTTTTTCACAAAGTGGTATGTTATTAGTTTTGGATACTTGGATTTATGACATACAATACATATTTTCTTTTTGCAGTTAATGTTTCATTGGAACATTTGTACTAAATATAACATCAAAAGTCAGCATCTTTTTTAATGACTCTTAGGAACTATAAATACACATATCATAGCTCAGCACCTTTTTAATGGCTGTTAGGAACTGTAAATACATATATTATAGCTCAGCACTTTTTTTAATGGCTGTTAGGAACTGTAAATACATATATTATAGCTCAGCACTTTTTTTAATGGCTGTTAGGAACTGTAAATACATATACTTTTGACTAGCCAATGTTGATTTAAAAGGTTGGAAACTGACCTGCAGTGTTGTTGACTTCAAAAAATAACAATGTCAAACCTTTGCTTGATGATCAAACTAATTAACAAAGTGGTCTTTTTTATCAAAGTCTATTTGTTAATGACATGAATTGCCATTGTTAAAGTGAATATGTCACTATAGTGTTGATGAATATCAAGATTTAAATATTGTTATACTGTCAAATAATCAGTCATTTTCCAAGACACTACAACAATAAAACTACAGAAGTATTTTCTAGCATACATGTAGCTGACATAGCTGTTCTTACTATTTTAATATATGATGCCACAATATTCATATTTAATAAACTTTAGAAAGAATTATGATATGTCATTTTATTCTACATACTTGCCATGCATGTGCAATATAAATATTATAGTGTTTGTAATCTGCTGGCTTTTATTTGAATATTGTTTTTAATAATTTATTCAAAGGGGATTTAGGAAACAGTATGGAAATTAAAAGAAAGCTTTTGACATGTTTGTAAGCAGTATAACAAGCATATTTATGCATCATCATTGATGGAGAAAGAACTTCAAACATACCACCTGATGTGAAAAAGATTGCAAATTTCTGAATGTATATATACTAACAGGTACATTTACATATAGTCAATCAACAAAGATTTACACTGCTGCAAATGAGTTTGTCTGCCATATTATATTCTGTTATCATTCAGGAATTTGGAGATAGCCAAGAATTACATTGTGCATGTTCATTTTTGCCTGTGCCTGGCTAGGTTGCTGCTAAATTCCTCAAGAAATGTTAGTAGTGTATATTATGTACAGGTAGAGGTATGAAATTGACATTTGTCAGGGTTGGGATTATGGCATAGGGGTTCTTCCATGTTTCTTTAAGTGTGTTGGCCTGCAGGATGATTGAAATAAAATCATCTTGTGTTGAAAAAAATTCTACAAGTTCCACTAGATTTTAAAAGTGGACATCCACTAGGCTTAATGGACATCCATCAAATGTTGTGGACACCATCCATCCTTAGTGGATGTTTGATCCAGTGTCTCCAGTATCCATTCTGATTTTATTGTGTGGGTAATGCAAAATCGTTGATGTGAGCATTGTACCTAACTTTAAATGTATTGGGTTTGTTATACTTGTGTACTTTACCTATCTAAATTACCCAAATGTGTTCTCGCACAACTGTGTTACAAGTACTAGCAAACACAAAATCACCTTAAGAATTGTCTGTCAATTAAGTCATTTACAGTGTGCTGGTTGTTTATATAGTTAACAAGTGCCTAGTGGCATTAGTTTTCCATAAACATTAAGCATGAAGCTATGTGAGTCATTACTGGTTACTGTTACAGGCGTATGTTGCAATATGATGAAAGGTCTATCACTCTTGATAATTTCTTTATAAGATTTACTGGAAATCATATTTTGTGTCACTATGATTATGTCAGGGTTGTTTCTTGAATGACCTGTCCTGATTTAGCAGATATTTTTTTTAAACAGAAGAACATGGCGCTTCATACATGAGAATGAAAGAACTGTGGAGTCCTTTGGTTTCTCAGTTTTGGGAATGAAAGAACTGTGGAGTCCTTTGGTTTCTCAGTTTTGGGAATGAAAGAACTGTGGAGTCCTTTGGTTTCTCAGTTTTGGGAATGAAAGAACTGTGGAGTCCTTTGGTTTCTCAGTTTTGGGAATGAAAGAACTGTGGAGTCCTTTGGTTTCTCAGTTTTGGGAATGAAAGAACTGTGGAGTCCTTTGGTTTCTCAGTTTTGGGAATGAAAGAACTGTGGAGTCCTTTGGTTTCTCAGTTTTGGGAATGAAAGAACTGTGGAGTCCTTTGGTTTCTCAGTTTTTCCAGCAACCCTAACATCACTGCACATCATTAAAATACTGAGGAGTGCAAGAGTTGTCATAAGTTAAGACATTTGGTTCAAGTGCTTGGCCATATCTGTGGTGCAAAGCCAATATCTTGATTTTAAATGTAAAAAGTAAAAAGGTAGTATAATTTGTAAATTTTGAACCTGTCTATAAATGTGAAAAATTTTCTTTAAGTAATGTTTTTTTACTGCCAATTTAATATAAGCTGGATTTAAGACAAAAAGATTGAATTGTTAAAAAATAAGCAAATATGAATGGCCCAGAAAATATGATCATTATAAGGATTGCAAAATATTGTTCACCCACAGATATGGATAAAACAGATGAAAGTGAAGGGGAATCGGAGTCCAGACCACAGATCATCAAGAAGTCCAAAAAATCCAGAATCCCAGGATACAGAAAGATGACTGCTGCCTCCAGAGCAAGGAAAGAAGCATCGAGGTTAGTGATTGAAAGAAGTATGACAGAGAGATTGTAAATTTGATAAAGTGAACAGTAAACACTCATTTCAACAACATTTAGTACAAGGGGCAATTTGTATTCATTAAATGATGGAAACATGTTTTCAGTGGTAACTGATCTTTTAAAATAAAATATTCAGCCTCCACCATCCACTAACAAACAGGCTGTTGTTGCAAATGTATAATTTAAATTGCTTGTGTGTTAGTTTTAAATTCTTTTTTATTTTATTTTTTGTTTCATTACACTTTATTGTAATGATTATTTTCATGAGATTTGATTTTTTTAAAAAAAAATCAGTCTTTTGTCTTTACCTGATCAGAATGCAAAATATTGCTTTATCACTTTTTTTAGCTCACCTTGGTTGAGACATTTTGTAAACACTAAGCAAAAATAATTGGCAATTACTAAGGTTATGTTCAGCCCACATGTTAGCTAAGTTGTAAAAATCCTTTCTTGTTTCTATTTATTTCTAGTGTGGGAATCTGATTTTTAGATAGGGCTATTTTAAGCTACATGTTAAATAGCTTTTTTTATTGCGATGTTCAAATTAGTGATCATGTAGCTTGTCATAAAAGCCACCATATTATGAAGCAAAACACTCATATAGCTTCTTGAATAGGTAAAATTTTAGAAACTTAAGCAAATTTAGGGTAAACTTATTTTTACATTAAATGTTTATAATGAATGCATTTAGTATGGCCATCAATGGTCATCAATGCACTCCCTTCCCCCAAACCCCAAAAAATTGTTGGAGTTTTTAAGGAGACTTTACTTTGAGTGTTATTTAACCAATACATTTTCTAAACAATAGTGGCTTAATTCAAATTTATAAAAATATTGGAAAAACCAGTCCATTTTAAGTTACACTGTCAGATTGAATTGAATGTGGTGAATATAGAACAGACATGTTTACATATAACTCCTGATAAGTCTTTACCTACATAAACTCATTCTTGCAAAATAAATGTTTATCATTTGTGTATACATAGCTTGTCATAGTCAATATGCTATATTTCATTTCCATACACATAGCTTGTCATAGTCAATATGCTATTTTTCATTTTACATACACATAGTTTGTGATGGGCAATATGCTATATTTCATTTCCATACACATTGCTTGTCATGCTTAATATGCTTATTTTCATTTGTGTACACATAGCTTGTCATGGTCAATATGCTATTTTTCAGTTTGCATACACATATTTTGTCATGGTCAATATGCTATATTTCATTTCCATACACATTGTTTGTCATGCTTAATATGCTTATTTTCATTTGTGTACACATAGCTTGTCATGGTCAATATGCTATTTTTCAGTTTGCATACACATAGTTTGTCATGGTCAATATGCTATATTTCATTTCCAGACACATAGTTTGTCATGGTCAATTTGCTATATTTCATTTTCTTACACATATTTTGTCATGGTCAATTTGCTATATTTCATTTCCATACACATAGCTTGTCATGGTAAATATGCTATATTTCATTTCCATACACATAGTTTGTCATGGTCAATATGCTATATTTAATTTCCATACACATAGCTTGTCATGTTTAATATACTTATTTTTATTTGCATACACTTAATTTGTCAAGGTCAATATGCTATATTTCATTTCCATACACATAGTTTGTCATGGTAAATATGCTATATTTCATTTCCATACACATAGCTTGTCATGTTTAATATACTTATTTTCATTTGTGTACACATAGTTTGTCATGGTCAATATGCTATATTTCATTTCCAGACACATAGTCTGTCAAGGTCAATATGCTATATTTCATTTCAATACACATAGCTTGTCATGATCTATATGCTTATTTCATTTCCATAAACATAGCTTGTCATGGTCAATATGCTATATTTCATTTCCATACACATAGCTTGTCATGGTCAATATGCTATATTTCATTTCCATACACATAGCTTGTCATGGTCAATATGCTATATTTCATTTCCATACACATAGCTTGTCATGTTTAATATGCTTATTTTTATTTGCATACACTTAGTTTGTCAAGGTCAATATGCTATATTTCATTTCCATACACATAGTTTGTCATTGTCAATATGCTATATTTCATTTTCATACACATTGTCATGCTTAATATGCTTATTTTCATTTGTGTACACATAGCTTGCCATTGTCAATATGCTATTTTTCAGTTTGCATACACATAGTTTGTCATGGTCAATATGCTATTTTTCAGTTTGCATACACATAGTTTGTCATGGTCAATATGCTATATTTCATTTCCAGACACATAGTTTGTCATGGTCAATTTGCTATATTTCATTTCCTTACATATAGTTTGTCATGGTCAATATGCTATATTTCATTTCCATACACATTGTTTGTCATGCTTAATATGCTTATTTTCATTTGTGTACACATAGTTTGTCATGGTCAATATGTTTTTTTTCATTTTGCATACACATAGTTTGTCAAGGTCAATATGCTATATTTCATTTCCATACACATAGTTTGTCATGGTCAATTTGCTATATTTCATTTCCATACACATAGTTTGTCATGGTAAATATGCTATATTTCATTTCCATACACATAGTTTGTCATGGTCAATATGCTATATTTCATTTCCATACACATAGCTTGTCATTGTCAATATGCTATATTTCATTTCCATACACATAGTTTGTCATTGTCAATATGCTATATTTCATTTCCAGATACATAGTTTGTCATGGTCAGTATGCTATATTTCATTTCCACACACATAGTTTGTCATGGTCAATATGCTATATTTCATTTCCACACACATAGTTTGTCATGGTCAATATGCTATATTTCATTTCCACACACATAGTTTGTCATGGTCAGTATGCTATATTTCATTTCCACACACATAGTTTGTCATGGTCAATATGCTATATTTCATTTCCACACACATAGTTTGTCATGGTCAGTATGCTATATTTCATTTCCACACACATAGTTTGTCATTGTCAATATGCTATATTTCATTTCCATACACATGGCTTGTCATGGTCAATATGCTTTATTTCATTTCCAGACACATAGTTTGTCATGGTCAATATGCTATATTTCCTTTCCATACACATAGCTTGTCATGTTTAATATGCTTATTTTTATTTGCATACACTTAGTCTGTCAAGGTCAATATGCTATATTTCATTTCCATACACATAGTTTGTCATGGTCTATATGCTTATTTCATTTCCATACACATAGCTTGTCATGGTCAATATGCTATATTTCATTTCCATACACATAGCTTGTCATGGTCAATATGCTATATTTCATTTCCATACACATAGTTTATCATGGTCAATATGCTATATTTCATTTCCACACACATAGTTTGTCATGGTCAATATGCTATATTTTATTTCCATACACATAGCTTGTCATGGTCAATATGCTATATTTCATTTCCATACACATAGTTTATCATGGTCAATATGCTATATTTTATTTCCATACACATAGCTTGTCATGGTCAATATGCTATATTTCATTTCCACACACATAGTTTGTCATGGTCAATATGCTATATTTCATTTCCATACACATAGTTTTTCATGTTTAATATGCTTATTTTTATTTGCATACACTTAGTTTGTCCAGGTCAATATGCTATATTTTATTTCCATACACATAGCTTGTCATGGTCAATATGCTATATTTCATTTCCATACACATAGCTTGTCATTGTCAATATGCTATATTTCATTTCCAGACACATAGTTTGTCATGGTAAATATGCTATATTACATTTCCAGACACAAAGTTTGTCTTGGTCAAATATGCTATATTTCATTTCCTTACACATAGTTTGTCATGGTCAATATGCTATATTTGATTTCCTTACACATAGTTTGTCATGGTCAATATGCTATTTTTTATTTGCATACACATAGCTTGTCATAGTCAATATGCTATTTTTCATTTTGCATACACATAGTTTGTCATGGTCAAAATGCTATATTTCATTTCCAGACACATAGTTTGTCATGGTCAATATGCTGTTTTTCATTTTGCATACACATAGTTTGTCATAGTCAATATGCTATATTTCATTTCCATACACATTGCTTGTTATGGTCAATATGCTATTTTTGATTTACATACACATAACTTGTTATGGTCAGTATGCCAATTGTTAATGTAGTTTGAAGTTACTATTTGGTTTATGAATATATGGCCAGTGACATTGAAAGCTGGTGACCAATTAGTACTTTTTAAAGCAGAAATTCAATTAGGGGCCCCAGCTGTGTCATATCAAAGACTTAAAAATGGTATTAGCAACTTTCTTGCTAGAGGCTCAGCATTAGGAGGTTAGTGTTAGGACTAGTCACTCAGGTGTCAGGATAATGTGAGGGGGTGTGCATAATGCTTAATGACTGTGGCATTATGCCCCAGTGCTAGACATCACTATAAACTGCCACATTGCAGACATCATAGTGATATGACTGGAAAAGTTTTAAAGCTATATTAAAAGTCACACACACATGGGTATGGATGAAAATAATTACTAAGACAAGGTGGCAGGATTATTTTTTTTATTTACTACCTCAATAAAATTTGTATGCTCATCCTGGGTAAGCATGGTTAATACAACCTTGAAAATCCTTAAATTTGAGGGTTAGTCATAAGAATTTGAATTTGAAAGAAGTTGGTTTTATCCTTGAAAACTCTTGGAATATTTTTAAAGGACTCATTATTATTATTATTATTATTATTATTATTATTATTATTATTATTATTATTATTATTATTATTATTATTATTATTATTATTATTATTATTATTATTACTTTATTTAAAGAGGGTAACTCAATTAGCTAAGAACTAATCTACCTTGAGGCTCTCATTCAAAGGAATTTATTTATTTTTGCTGCATTTCTGAAGCCATTGTATATACTGGGTTTGGAAAGAGGAAATAGAGTGGACATTTCTAATCTCAACTGGAATACTATTCCAGAGCAAAGTTCCAGAGTATTGGAAACTTTTTTTAAATAATTCCTTATTTGGTTTGGGAATTTTGTAATGTTTGGTAGACATTGATCGCAGGTGGGGAGTATTTCCAGGTAGCCTATACTTGAATAGTGATTGTAAATATTCGGGAGCACTATTATTGGCTATCCTGTACATTAATTTGGCTTTTCTTAAACAGATTCGGTCTTTAATAGGTAGTATTTTTAACTTACCAGCTAAATTTTCCATGCTTTCTTTCTGGATTGATATTAACTCAAAAGCTCTTTTTTGGAGATGTGCCAGCTTTGCTAAGTTTTTATCATTTGAATTACCCCATACTGTATTACAGTAGTCTAAATAGGGTTGTATGTAACTGTTATAAAATAGTTTTCTGTGCTTTTCCGGGAGAAAGTGTCTTATCCTACTGAGAAGCCATAAACTTGAATTGACTTTTTTACTGATATGTTTGATATGTTCAGTCCATGATAGGTTATTATCTACCAAAACACCAAGTAGACTATAGTGACAGACCATTTGCAACCTTTTATCCTTCCATGTCAGACATAGTTCATCGCTATCAAGTTTTGTTCTTTTTTTCACTGTTGAGATAAGTAATATTTTAGTTTTACCAGTATTAACCACCATGCCATTGCATGTGCACCAGTTTTCTAGTTTGTTTAGGGCATTCTGTAAAGAAATTTCGAGTTCTTGTTTTGTGTGTTGGATGTCTGACAATTTTGTGTCATCTGCATAGAGATCTGTAGATGATACTGAGTCCTTTAGTACAAGTGGTAGGTCATTAATAAATAAAATAAACAATAATGGACCAAGAATTGAGCCTTGTGATACTCCACATCTAATTGTTTCAGGTTCAGACAGAACATTATTAATATAAACATGTTGTGTTCTCTCACTTATGTATGAAGTAAACCATCTAACTGTGCTTTCATCACATTGGTAGATTTTCAGTTTCTTCAAAAGGATTTCATGATCTACCATGTCAAAAGCTTTCCTGAAATCTACAAATACAGAACCTATTATTCTACCTTGATCAAGTGCTTGAAGCCATTTATCAGTTAGGGAGATCAAGGCAGTCTCACATGAGTGTTTCTGTCTAAAGCCTGATTGATTAGGGTATAACAGAAAGTGTTTGGTTAAATATGATATGAATGAATCATAGACATGCTTTTCAATCAATTTTGATAAGTTTGGTAGTATTGAGATTGGCCGGTAGTTATCAGCATCATCCTTAGGACTAGATTTGTTAATAGGAGTTACTTTTGCAGTTTTTCATATTTTGGGGACAGATGAGGTTGCAATACTTAAATTGATTATGAATGTTATGCTATCTACAATAGCAGAGGCAGAAGATTTAATGAGTCGTGGACCAATCTGATCAAGTCCTGTAGCTTTCTTAGTATCAAGTTCACTGAGATATTTCTTAACAAAGTTTTTTGAGACTGGTGGGATGGAGAAACATACCTCCTTAGAGAGTTTGCTGCTGCAGAACTTTTTCAGTTCAATAAAGTTGTTTTCAATCACTGGTTCTTTTAGCTTTGTGGTAATGTTGGTGAAAAAAATCATTGAAAACATTTGCAATGTCATTGTCATCAGTGACTATGACATCTTTTACCAGAAGTGAGTGGATTTTATTTATCTGATTTTTTTGTGTTCCTCCAGTGAGTTCATTGAAGACTTTCCAAATGCAGTTTTTGTCGCTCTTTTTGTTTTCAAGCAATGATTGATAATAATTGTGTTTAGCTTTTTTGATCATATTTGTTATTTTATTTCTCCATACTTTATATTTTGCATGGTTTCCCATAGCCTTAAATTGGTCTCTTGTTTTCAGAGCATCAAGGATTTCAGTTGTAAGCCAATTAGGTTGGATTTCATTCTTTACTCTATGTACTTAGATTTTCCCCATAACTTCTTGAATATATCTGAGGAAATACACATATTAAAATAGGATAAAACTTTCTGGTTCAAATGTCTCATGATTCAAGTAGTTACCAGATTTAGTAGTGTCCTTTTGCAGTTAATGCTGTAATACATGGCTTATTTAATGTTGTTTATTCTACTTTAGCACCTATTTATGGTAAACAAAAGTTACACATTGAGATAGTTCTGTTTCAATAAAAAACATTTCTGCATTGAAAGACTTGAAGCTATCAGCATGGGTAAATGTGTTTCTGTACTTATATTTATTTGTCCATCTCATACATTAATGTTGTTTTGCTTATTTTGATATCGGTTTAATATCAAAATTACTACTGTATCTCAAATGTTACCTTTTTCCATCAGAATTTGACAGAGTGTGTTTTTCAGTTTTTGTCTTGCACATGGGTTCTTTCAATTATACCATGTAAAGTGGGAATCTGTTCCCTTTCTGTTTATATATAATTTTTGTTTAGGACCAGGCTGTTAGTGTATTCGGAAATATTTCATGTATTTATAGAAATCACAATGAGTGTTACAAAACTCTTCAAGATAAAAATGACACTTGCCATGTTTTTTTAGTTGACTGTGATTATCAGGATATTTTGAGCTGAAGACAGGCTTGCAGAATTTTATATTGCACAGTTACATAACAAATTTGCTTCAGTTATATCAGTTTTTATTTGGTTTTGTGAGGTTTATGCCATTGTTCAGCACAAGAGAGACTGTAAATAGCAGCTACTATATTTGGTGGAAAAACAACCCAGTAAGAAGCACCAATGTACAGAAAGCTACTAGCAAGCTTTCCTGTATACCCACATTAGTCAAACTGAGACTAGAACCCATGCGGACAGAGGCGATATGAGAGTAATCTGGAAAGGTGAGCACCTTAGAATACTCTGCCACCCCAAACCCCTTATATAAATTTACTTCCTAAAGGTCAAGATATATGACTAAGATTAGATAAATTTTGATAAATTTGTAGAACTTCTATATAATGATTCTCAATTTGATGAACTAATATAGCTAACAAAATTTAGTAGCATGAGTTATAAATCTGTTCCTATTAAATTTTGTATGGGCATATCATGCCTAAATAAATATGGTAGTTTTGTGTCTCAATCAGTGTGGGTGACTGGAAGATGTTCTTGTAGTCAGCCATATCTGGAGTATGGCTTTGTGATTATCTCAGGGAATAAATTACATAGTGGTCAATGTACTGTATGCACCACATCTGTCGATTAGCCATTAGTAAAATAGTTCATCTGTAGCAGTAAAGCTCAGTGTTGTCTGTGATTTACTCTTCTGAAGGCAGTTTCAGTCAACCTGACAACTCCAGCTTAAATAATATCACAGTACATAGTTTATCGTTTTTTATGGAAGAGAATGCTAAACTAAGATACACCACTCCCTCGATAACTCTTGCCCAGATAACTTACAAACCCGCTTATAATGCGGTGTCTGACATGGCTCCCAATTTTTTTTCCATAGAAAATATATTTTAAATTGTGCTGAACATGAAAAAAATCACGAGAAGAACTGGTACATTGAACCTTGATACATATATTTTATTTTAATTTTCGTACATGAAAAAATAATTATTAATCATTAACTTTTGTAAAAACAAAATGGGAATATGGTATTTTCGATCTTTATTGCAAATGTAAATCTTCTTAGTGGAAATTTTTATGTCCAATAATTTAACAAATTTTTCAAATAATACAAAGTGCGAAAACTTATGATAACAATTATTTAAATATTATTTTGATAACTAAATTGTGTATGAAAATAAAAGGGTAAGAAAAAATACGTTAAATATGGTAGCTTATTTTATCATCGGAAATGGTCATTATTGCCCATAAAGATAGAATCCATATTTTGAACTTTGCATGTTCTAATAAGATATCACATATTATGTTGTTTATTTAAAGATAGAAATAGTTGTCAGTGCACTGTAAGTAAAGAGTCTGGTAAAACAGCGATCAACAAAATCTTCATGTAAATGCTAGCATGTGGCAACAGAGATGAAAAATAACCCACCAATTAAATGTCTTTCTGTGTATTATTCATGTTCTTATCCATTAATTTCGATGCAATGTTTACACTATAATTGCAACATTTTCTCTTCTATGAAAACATGAAAAGATTCAATCGACTGACACATCAAAACCTGTGAGTACTTCTGTGAGAACCTAATTACACGCTAGCTTTGTTTTGATCAACAACTTGTGGAAGTGTTGGTTGCATTAAAAACATACCATTGTTGTTTTAGCACTTTGAATATGTCTTTTGTATCTAATCAAGCAAAGGAAGTACAATTAAAACAAAATTCAAAAGTATGCCAATAGCAGCATAACTTCTTGTGGTCATTACCATTCTCAAAATTAATTTTATTTGACCAATTGAAAATGGTTTCACATTTTTATGTACTTGACATCACTAAAGTATATAACATCAGTAATGTATTCTAATCATTTGTAAATGTGACCATGGAGAGCAAAGAAAGTAAGCAAAATGTGTACTCATTGACTGAAAAGCTGTGCATCATAGATAGGGTTCATTATGGAAAAGTGTGATCAAACATTTGCAATGAACTAAACAATTGATAAATCGACATTTAGAAGTTGGCTTAAGGATAAGCAGAAACTTCAGGATTATTTACATGATGTTGATTCAGTTAATGGTGTAAAACAAAAATGAGTACAGACTGCAAACGATACTGAATTAAATTATGCTGTGTACGCATAGTTCACACAGCAATGTGAACAAGGTGTTCCCATCTATGGAACAATTCTCAAGGCCCAAGCAGAAAAAATGGCAAAAAGCATGGAGAATGAATCTCATTTTAAGGCAAGCCATAGATGGCTTTGGAGATTCCAGCACCAACATAGAATTAAACAAAATTCATTGTCGGAGAAATACGCTCAGCGATTCAGGAAGCTTCATGTAATTGTCAATACTAACTCAGAGAGATAATAATCCATAAACAAAACACAGACAGCAGAGAAATCAAAGAGTAACACACACGCACACAATAAAATGAACAGATTTTTTTCAAAATGTAAAGTGACCACAAAAAAAATAAAATGAATAGATGTTTTCAAAATGTGAATGTTTTGATCAATGTTTTCCAATATTTTTAGTTTCCCAACATTAGTAGTATGTGGAGGGGGTAAACATGCCAAGTCTTTAGTATAACTATTTCCAGACATAAAACCTGGTAAAACTTATGGTCATCACCTGAAGATGTGAATATCACAAATCATTTGCTCCTTCAATTTTGGTTAGATTTATCACCTTTTTTTGTCTTGTAGTAGTACATGTATATGACATAATCACACAAATAGACCCTGTAGTTTTTTTATGCCTTGCCTTGGTATGGTAATCACTTAAAGATGTGCATATCAACAAATCAATTGTAGCCTAATCCACTTTTTGACACAATCTCATTGGAGCAGTACTCAGTTTTTGATAGATTACCCTGAAACTTGGTAAATATTATGGTTGCACATGCTAATCATTGTGTTCCTGCAGTTTTGTTTTACTAGCTATTGACCATTTTGTCTTGTACTTTTAATGCTGTGTATGACATAATCTTATTAGCACAACTAGTCACAGTTTTTCATAAAGTGCCTAGAAACAATTGTTCATCATCTGTAGATGGTCATATCATCAAATCACTTTGCTTTTCAACTTTTCTTAGAGTTACTGCCCTTTAGTTCTGCAGTTAAATGCAGAATGATTTGGAATGCATACTGATGGGTTGGCATCTCTTTTAGGTATGCTTATGGGTTGGCATTGCTACACGTTACATTTTTTTGAGCTCATTTGGAATATAAAGTGAGACAGACATCCAGTATTTTTTTGTTGGTTTGTTTGTTTCTATATTTTATGGCACAGCAACACAAGTAGGTTATTTAGTGCTGCGACTTTTGGAGCAAAATGCCATGCTCTGGGCAAACTGGTAGCCAACCTGGATTGATCTGAATTTTTATATTGAAACCTGCACATACTTTTAACTGTGAACTGGCATTATCATATTTTGGTAGTAAAACTAAGTTCACATGTTTGTAAAATAAAAACTAAGTCTAAAATGCAAAATTTGCTCTGCTGTGCATTGTTCTGTTGATTGATTATTTATGTTTGATATCTTATTCTCATTCTGCAGTTTGCTTATTGTGATACTTGTTTAATTTAGTCAGCTTTCAATAGTATGCCATCAGGTTGATGTGGAGACATGAACTTGTGTCTGTGTGGAGGAAAAATATCTGATTCATGTTAAAATCCAATTGTTACATTATGTATTAATGAAGATAATGGC
This sequence comes from Potamilus streckersoni, assembly GCA_016746295.1. NCBI lineage: Eukaryota > Metazoa > Mollusca > Bivalvia > Unionida > Unionidae > Potamilus > Potamilus streckersoni. The sequence continues at coordinate 2,309,179 of JAEAOA010002358.1, read as the reverse complement.
TACATATTTATCATTTGCGTGATTAACAAGTATGAATTTTCAGCTTCTTCTGATATACATATACCTTTTAAGTAATATTTTCTTGTATCAAACATGAATCAATATCTGTAATTAGAAATACGTCTACCATACCTTAGAAGCAAGTGGAGCAAAAATATTTCTTGATTTATATAAGCTGGTATTGTCAGAAAACTGTACATTATTTTTTAAAGTATGGTATAACATGATTACAGAAATTTTGTAACCATTATTTAAATAGAACAAAAACAAAATTTTCATTAAGAATCACTTAATTGCAGGTTCTAGTACATAATCAAGCTGTCTATTCTCAGTTCTTGAGCAAAAAATGCTTATAGTCCAAAAGTTGTATAATAGTTAACATGATTAAGTCAGGATTAATAAATATTTAGAAAATCATTAATAAATTAATTAGTTAATTACTAACATTTCTTCCCATGACAGAAGTATGTTACAACTATCATTTAAAACTTTAGAGCTTTTAGGTGGAGAGCAGATTTCTTGCTCAAAACATTAGGAGAATATTAAGTCAGGGTTAAATATGTTTGATGATGAAGTCAGGGTTAAAAATTAAAAATATTTTGAAGAATATGGAGTCAGAGTTAAAAATTAAAAATGTTTTGAAGAATATGAAGTCAGAATTAATTTAAATTTTTTTATATGGAGTCAGAGTTAAAAAGTAAAAATGTTTTTGAAGGATATGTCAGGGTTAAAATTAAAAATGTTTGGAGAATATTGAGTTGGGGTTAAAATTTAAAAATGTTTGCAGACTATGTTGTCAGGGTTAAAAATTAAAAATGTTAGAAGAATATGGAGTAAGAGATAAAAAAAATGTGTAATGATTGAAGAATATGAATCCAGGTTTTAAAGGTTTTGAAGAATATGAAGCCAAGGTTAAAAAAGTTTTAATAATAATAATAATATTTTATGTACGGAGACTGACTCATTCAGTCAAAGACTTCTGCCTTAAGGTTCTCTAGAGTATAATGTATATTACATGGAAGATAACAGTAATTACTGTTCATTTTAATGAGTTCAGCATTAAATATCTAATTCAATTATCGATTAGAAACATATGCACTCATGATATCTCTTCTTAAATACTGTAATATTTTCAGCAGGTTTTTACATGTAGTGGAAGCTGTTTTCACAAAACTATGCCAGATTACTGGAAGCTTTATTAAATTGCTCTGTTCTTGGTTTTGGTGCTAGAAGGTTTCCATGTGACATTGATCTCATTTGGTACTGTTGTTGAAAAGGCATGAACAAATCCTGAAAATACTCTGGTGCAATTCAATGTAGACATGTATATACAAGATGTGACTTGTTAAAATCTATCCTTTTATATATTGTGAACTATTTTAGTTTTGTATCTAATGCTTTTGATGAATGATCTATAGATAGCTGCTTCTAAAATAATGTGTGCTGCCGATTTCTGAAATTTATAAATCCTGTCAAGCTGAAATTTTATACAAATTTCTCATACAATTGAACAGTAACCCATTGTTGGAAGATTATATTAATTGTAGTATAGATTGCAAGATTCTATAGGTATATATTTCTTGACTCTGCTGAGTAGGGCAAATATGGATGACAGTGTTTTACAAAGCTTATCAATATGGTCATCCCATAATATATTATTATCTACAGACACACTTACAAGCTTTTCATGTTTGACATTTTCTAACTGATCATTATTTATTGTAAGAGAGAGTTATGGGTTCCCTAACTTATGTAGCTCTTTTGTGATGTCCCTAAATTTGTACATTTTGTTTTACCATCATTAATTAATATCCTATTTTGTTGTGCCCAGTTTTGGACTCTATAAAGGTATGAGTTTAATCTCATTTGGGTAACTTCAGTGTCAGAGCTAATTGTATGCAAGGTTGCATCATCTGCAAACATATCTGTATTTTTGATTTGTTATTTATTTGATATGGATAAGGAAGAGTAGGGGACCTAAAGCAGGGCTTTGAGGGACCCCTGAATAAATAGTGCAGGTTTGTGAGCTAATATTGCTAGTGCTATTTATTGAAACCTTTGGTTTAGGCATGATCTAAGCCAATTTAAAGAAAGATTGTCTAATCTGTAACTGACCAGCTTTTTTTAAAGCAGAATTTCATGATGAATCAAAAGCTTTCTTGAAGTCAAGGGAATCAATCACTGTGATAGAACCATTATCCATTCCTTATAGCCAAAGATCTATTAATTTGGTTAAGTTCTGTTTGGCATGAGTGATACTTTCTAAATCCTGAATGTGCCTTATGAAATAGAGAGTAATTTAAAAAAATTTCATAGACATGCATAGCTACTTGCTATTCAGATAATACAGTGTGAACTGTCCTGAGCGACCTCTGCTTTGAGCAGACACCTGTCATTTTCGACCACAATGGTAATGCACAGATCGATTTCATTATATAAATGCTCTGTTATGAGCCACCACCAGCTGAACTTGACCAGTGACTGTCATGTCTTGGCAAAATATGCATCCGCATCACAAAAGAAGGATTAACTCCACAAACCTTTGTTTAATCCTTGTAAGAATCACCACTCATACCATTCTAAATTTTAGATGATTTGAGAACAAGTCTAGTTATGCAGACTGGATAGTGGTCACTTAATGCAAAAACTGGCACATTAATTTCCCTTATGTTTTCAGGTTTATTAGTCCATGGATCAACATGATAGCACTTCTATCTGTTACTCTAGTTGGGTGTTAATTATTTGCATAAATTTGCACATTTCAAAGTTTTGTATAAATGTTAATGGTGGAGTTTTCATGTAATCAATGTTTAAATCACCTTATATAATGGTTTCAAAATCTTCCTTTATCAAGGTGTTCTGAATTTTTTTTCTCAAATTTATCAATCCAATCAGCTGTGGTACTGGGTAGCCTTAAAACTGAACATAAGAGTATTGGCTTTGATTGGGCAAGGATTACTAACTTACTTTGATCCAGATACTCTCTACCCCAATAGTCTCTAGATCAACACATCTGTTTCAACTTATGGAACTGTCTACATAGAGAAGATTATTCCCACCATCCACCTATGGATTCCATGTCTTTTCTTTTAAAGTTGAATCCCTGTATCTGGATATCTGAATTCCGAATCATTAGTATCATTAGAAATAAAAGTCAGATGTAGTTCAATGAATGAATAACAATAATTCCTCACTTGAATCACAGTCTTTGTTTCCGAATAATTTCAGAATTAATTTCCTTAAATATCTTTCAGAATTTGTATAGAAAAGTAAACTTTTTGAGTTTCCAGAGAAATAAATTATTAAATCCAAAGATCAGTTAAATAACAATCTTGGCAACAAATTAAAAAAAAATACATACACCTTGTTCATTCAAGATAATAAATGAATGTTAAAAAAATATTAGAATGAGTATTTTATTCTCCAAAACTATTTCTAGTTTTGCGAGATTGGTCATGTGGTCTTTTATGTCATGTCCGCCAGTATAGACCAACTTAAAAACCAATCATAAAAAAAAGTTGTTTACAAACAGTGATCATGCGAAGAAAGTATGTCCGTCATACTGACCAATAATTTAAACTTCCTGTTGATATTGTTACCAGAGTAAGACAGACTCAAAGATAATTCTCACGTATCACTATTTTGTCTTAATTAAACAATTTTGTGACGAAAATATATCTCACTACCAAAAATAGAATTCTGAATCCGAGAAAAATATTCATTGCAATTAAATACAATGAAACAAAAATGAAATAAAAAGAATTTTAAACCATACAAACAAGCAATTTAATCAGATATACATAACAATCATCAGAAAGAAAGGTTTCACATAGACCTAGAATATTGACTGATCTGGTTTGCTGTAATATTAACCTAATCTCATTCAGTTATTGGAGGATGTGTTGAATATTTAAGTTGATTACTTCCGGATTCTGTTTTGAGTTGGCTAAAGTCATGACAATTTTGATCAGAGGATTGATTTTAGACAAGATAGTATGCAGTGTATTGCTTTTAGACTTGACCGATTTCTTTTCATCATCTTGATTATTTACACAAACACTTGAAGAAGATACAAGATCAATATGATGTACCATGACTACATGTAATGGATACATGAGAATGTTCAATATGAGACTGATTTACATACCTACAAGAAGACATTGATATATTAGACACTTGAGGAGACTCAGACTCAGAGAAGTAATGTGATGTGATAATGATTTTTAACAAAACGTTAACAATTTTTCAGTCATATCACTGCGATGTCTGCAGTGTGGCAGTTTATAGTGATGTCTAGCACTGGGGCATCTTGCCGCAGACATATAACATGATGCCCCACCCAGTCACATTATCCTGACACCTGACCAACCAGTCCTAACACTAATTTCTTAATGCTGAGCGCCAAGTGAAGCAGCTGTTAGTACCATTTTTTTAAGTCTTTGGTATGACTCGACCGGGAATCGAACCCATGACCTCCCACATCCGAGGCAGATGCTCTAACCACTAGGCCACCGGAGCAGTAGAAGGTAAAGTAACTTTGACATTGTCATATAGTTGTTTACATGTACACATATTCGATAGTGTTTCAACAGAATTTTGCACAGTTGGATTTTTGTGGGGTACATTCAGTATCTGTCTTGTTACACTTTGTGTTTACTTTAGAGTGTGGATTTTGATGATTAAAATAGTGGATTGGTGTTGTGCATTTACACTTAGTTTCAAGCATTCTGTGCATATTTATAATAAAACATTGAACACGTTATTGATTATTTTGTTAGTGAGATTGTGAAAGTAACATCCCGACATGTTGTACAATTGGCATTCTCTTCATCACCATGCCCCTGAAGATTATTATTTTTTGTTTTTGCTTGTGTCCAAGTGCATTGCAAATATAACACCTGCTTATGTCCAAGTGCATTGCAAATATAACACCTGCTTGTGTCCAAGTTGCATTGCAAATATAACACCTGTTTGTGTCCAAATGCATTGCAAATATAACACCTGATGGCTTCTGCCATGATGGCAGGTTTCTGTTACATGGCATGTTTCACCACTACAATTACAATTTGTGAATGTTTACCTGAATATAGGTGTATAGCAGTTTACAAAAATGACAATTAGTGGATGCTTGCCTGAATATAGGGTTACAGCAGTTCAATTAGTGGATGCTTGCCTGAATATAGGGGTACAGCAGTTTAATTAGTAGATGCTTGCCTGAATATAGGGGTACAGCAGTTTAATTAGTAGATGCTTGCCTGAATATAGGGGTACAGCAGTTTAATTAGTAGATGCTTGCCTGAATATAGGGGTACAGCAGTTTAATTAGTAGATGCTTGCCTGAATATAGGGGTACAGCAGTTTAATTAGTGGATGCTTGCCTGAATATAGGGGTATAGCAGTTTAATTAGTGGATGCTTGCCTGAATATAGGGGTATAGCAGTTTAATTAGTGGATGTTTTCCTAAATAGAAGGGTATAGCAGTTTATATTTCAAAGTAATAAATTGTGTCCTTTTGTATTCAGGTGAAATCTGTCCTTAGATTACAGTTTTAGGTTGACTTTTATTTCCTGTATTTCTGAAAAAGAATGAATGATACTGGTCTATATAGAGTAAATTAAACTGTTCACATAGATCAGTATGTATTTCATTTACTGGGTTCACTTGGGCATCAATACGAGGAGGTATTCCAGACACTATTATGTTGCTTGAACATTTAGAATGCAGAGTGTATAAAGCAGACTTTTGTAATTGTCTGTTTTTATCGAGTTTATGACCATCACTAGTGTTATTTCCACCTATTTGAATTACTGTTGTTTTGTAACATATGAGGTCTGTGTTCAATACTGTGTCAGTTTCATCATTTATTTTTGTCCTTCTTATTGTCTTTCCATCTGTCTTCATTAGTCCCTTTGTTCTGACTCCTTTAATGATAGAAGAACCAATAATTTAAGTGCTCATTGTTTCTGCTGGGTTTTGGTTTATTGATATGTCTGTTGTTTGTATCATGTCTTAATGGTCTTCTCACTGCTGTGATGGGTGTAATTATTTCTTCTATGGGATCTGGTAATGTGCAGTGGCATGATGTAAAAGTTCCCATGCTTCATGAAATCATTTTATCCCCATCATCTTCATACTTACTGGCTCATGTGCTGACTCATCAGTTCCTGTTGGAAATAATTGGAGTGGTCTGGATGCCATTTCTGGATTCTCTGTGTAGCAATCTCACAGGTGATGGTGATCCTTTTTCCCTTAATTGCCCCCAATTGTTGCCTCATTTCTTCCCTTTGAGCCTTCAAGTTACAGCATTAACAATCATTAGTAATACTCAGAATATATTTGGTCCTGCTGGTTAGCTTCATCTTCTTCACTGAGTTCACAGTTCCCCAGGTCTGATTCTTCAGAGTGTTGCCTTGGAAATTTGAAGATGTAAGGAATTTGGCTTTGACTGGTATCCATCAATGTAGGTGTAGGCTGATAACCTGGAGTTCTAGCTGCTTGGCACATCCTGTGGTAGCAGTCTAGAGGGGATGACTGTGTTTCTACATTGCTGGTGTTTATCACATTGCATCATTCAAAAAAGCCATTATAGGCCCAAGCTAAATATGTTTCCTTATATCAGAATTTATTGGTTGTTGGAAGGATTGTTACTTGTTTTTCATTTAGAAAACTGATTTTAAAAACATCTCCATGTTGTTTGGAGCTTTCATTGAGGTGAAAATTAGTCATTAGATTTTTGATCTGTTGTAGAGTTATCTCATTGTCAACATGAACTGTTACAGTCTTGATTTTCTGTATGGGGTCAGTAGTTACATTTCTGTGTGGTTTCTTCCCAGTATCTTGAATATATTCTGGAAAGAAAAAAATTAAAATTAAAAATGTTAAAAATGAAAAATATGCAGTCAGTTTAAAAGTGTTTGAAGAATATGGAGTTGGGATTAAAATTATATGAAGACTGTGTAGTCAATTGAAAATATTTGAAGAATATGAAGTCAGGGTTAAAAATGTTGAAAAAATATGGAGTTGTGGTTAAAAATTATTAAAGAATGTGAAGTCAGGGTTAAAAATATTTGAAGAATATGGAGTAAATAGTTTGTAAAATATGAAGCAAGGGTTAAAAATGTTTTAAAGAATGTCAAGTTACAGTTAAAAATGTTTGAAGAATACGTAGTCAGGGTTAAAAATGTTTATTTTTTCAGATGTCAGGAAAGAGTTCTAAATAAGGAATGCACTTTTAACAAGTTTTGTTTTATACCTAATTAAAGTCACAGAAGAAAGTTTTTATCTAGGCCAAAATGCAAATACTATTGATCTCACCAACAAAATGTGATGATAACCTGAAGAAAACAAATAAATTATTGGTTTGTTGCTCTGATGTGAATATTTGGTACAATGTAGTGAGTATAGGTTGGTAGTTTTTTCCCCAGTTGCTTGTCTTTTTCAGCAGATATTAAACAGAACATTTAGAACTATGAATTAAAAAATATGCTTCCAAATGCTGGTATAAACAAATGGACAGCAATAAAATGTTTGTGTGATCCACTACTGCAGTAGTGTGGGCACCATTGTTATTGTTGCATTATTATTGTTTGTCAGAAAGCAGTTATATTTATTAGATTTTATTTTATTAAGGAGTATGTTTATTTCCCCTCTTAACAGGCCATCTGTTAAAAGTCAACAGTGTTAAGGTGCTTTGTGTAAGTTTTTGGAAGTCAACTCTCTTGTTCTTGGTGGCTATATTCAGCTGTATCTATCGTAAAAATAATACCATGTCAAAAATATTTGTTCTTGTATAGCTTGATTCAAAATGGTGCAGACAATCAATGTCTAATGAAGTCAATGTTGAAGTGAAAGCAGGTAATTGAATCCATTTGCCCCATTTACACACACTAGTTCACATAAGACATAACACATCATGCCAAAACCTGGTGAAACAAAATCAGTTTCTTCCATATACTATGATGTCTTTTTTTACTGTGTTGGGTATCAATTGTTCCCACCATTTTTACTTTGGCTGTATGCAATGAGTTTCTTTCCCCTTGGGTGAGATGAATCAAAACACCAAATATTTTAGAAAGCACATGTGTTAATTAAATTCTTGAGAGATAACCTACTTTCTTCTATCCTGATTTTTATTTAGTTAAATATTTACAATGACAGCAATCAGAAGAATGCAAACTAACCATTAATAAAATATAAATTTAAGCTCACTGAGCAGCAGATTGATAACAACAGTTTTGTGCTGTTAATTTTATTGTCATTACTACTGTGCTTTCTTCATAAACCACACTCACCTATAAAAAGTATAGACCCAGATCTGCTGTCATGTACTGCTGTTTGGTCTACTTTCAGTTTCATGCAGACATTGTAAACCCAGATGTACAAGACAGTATGCAATGACATATCTTGGTCTACCATGTTTGCTGGTAGGTGTGCATTATGAACTGGTAAATATGGTAATTGGTGTCCATAACAATCTTTAATGCATAGGCATCATCATAAATGTTAGATATATATCGTATGTACTTGCATACAGGTGACATATAAAACTGCAAGTTGTGTAGACCCAGTTTTTGCAGTCACACTGATAAGTAATATTTCTTTTCAAATGTATACAAACATGCAGTCATCTGAAACTGACACTGATAGTATTGTAGATTGGAGAAAAAAAATTAAAAACTGTTTACAAAGGTTTTAAAACACTGTATAAATCTGCTACAATTTGACCCAATCAAAAACAACTAGCAGAAGTCAGGTTGAATATGCCCTCAAATTAGCCACTGATTGAATGGGTAGTTATAAATTTAGTTGTATTTTCCCCCGAAGAACCATACATAGATTTTTTTTTTGCTTTAATTATTATCAAAAATGCTGAATCTTTGTAAAACCAAATTAATGCAACACACATCATAATTGCATTTTTTCTGTATTATAATTGTTTCAATGTTAAGTGGTTCTTTAACATCACTATGACATAGCACTGAGCTTATTAGGAGCCTTCGATATACCAAAGTTTGTAATTTTGTACCTGAGAGGTTCATAAACATTAAAACAATCACCCTCACCAGAATGAACAAACACATGCTAATGACGCAATTTTATTTGTCTGAGATTGGACAATGTTAGAAACAAAATGTCTCTAATTGGTCATCCAGCAAATAGTAACAGCAGTACAACTCATCAAAGGATACATAGTAACAGATTTTACCAAAATCATGATAATATTTTAAAAATATGTATGTATTTGCAAAATTAAAAAAATGGTTTGGCATAAAAAAGACATCACAATTCTCCTTACAAATATAATAGGCATGCCCTAGTCCACTGTGCATTATCAGTGGTACATGCATGACCAGATCATTGGGCTACAGGCCAAACATGGTACAACAGTGACATCTAGGACACACTAATTTTTCTGAGAACAGGAATCATTGTCAAAGCAAGCTTTGGTTGTATTTTGGTTTTACATTTCAAAATTATTTTATATTTCAGATTATGCATGTACACATATATTTTGCTATCTTGGCATACTTAAGGAGATTTACTTTTGTTTTTTCTGTGGAGTTTTACTTATGATTTTGCTGTACATCAATGGAAAATTGGGCTCCAGCTTAAACATGCCTGCCAGAAATTTGGCATCAGCCAAATGATGCAAAAGCTTGAAATATCAACTAACATTCTCCACATTTAACTCTCAGTTTGTTTGTTTGTAAACTTGAATATGTATACCAACAGAGACAAATTTGTCTTGTACATGGCAACTCAGTGCTGTAGCTATGTCCTTGTATCCTAAGAGAGATTTGAGATATAGGAAGGATATTCTGTGTTGTGCTGAACAAGGAAATCCTCCAAATTAGGATGGTGAACCCAACTTCTGTCTGTATAAGTCTTCTCAGAGAAAATGATGCCAGACATTTGTAGCATTCCTGTGCAATAGGCAAGGGAGAGATTTCAACACTTTGGCACAGAATGGGAGAGATGCTTCCCCAGTAATCATTGGGTCTTGTAAAATGCCTCAGAGAACCTCCAGATAATGTTCAGCTTGTCATCCTCACTGTCAAAGACCTCCATCATTATAGATGTTCTTGGAGACCCATTCAAAGCTAACATTTTGTAGCAAAAAATTCCCATATACTTTCCTTATTAAAAGGTTGGTAGAAATTAATCACATCACACTCACTTGGATTTTACTAGAAACTTTCCCAGGTCCTGTCATAGTTCTGTGCAGTCTCCACCAATACATTGGGGCACCACTGTTCAGAACAGAGGCATGAAGTGCAGTGTTACGTATATGTGATTAAATTGCTTGTGTGTAAGTTTTAAAAAAATTTTCTATTTCATTTTTGTTTCATTGTATTTTATTGCAATGAATATTTTGTCGGATTTGAGATTCTTTTTTCAGTAATGAGATATTCTTTTTACAAAGTTTGTTTATTTAAGATAAAGAAGTATTATGTGAGAATTATTTTTTTGTTCGTCTTGGCTGGTGCAGTATCAACAGGAAGTTAAAATGATTGGTCAGTATCAGGGGCATACTTTCTTTGCATGATCACTATGTGTAAACATTTTTTTATGATTGGTTCTTAAGTGGGGACAAACTGGTGTATGTGCTCAAACTAGTGTAGTAAGAGACCACATGAGCAATTTTGCAGACTTGAAATAAAGTTAAGGATATTTAATACACATTTCTAATATTTATTAGACAGATCATTCTCACACCTTGAAAGAACAAGGTGTATTATTTTTTGTTTGTTCTTCATCTGATTTTTGGATTTAATCATTGACTTTTTTAATAAAAATTTTGAAAGATATTCATACAAATTTATTTTGGAATTATTACAAAACAAAGACTGTGATTCAAGTGAGGAATGGTTGATATTCATACATTGGACTACATTTGATGTCATCACCTTCCATATTTGTACATTGTTGGGACTCGAACCTGGATTATAATAGGATTCTTTAGAGATAGGACTTGTGTTTTCATTCTTGAGATCAAATTTTGGATTATATTTACAAACTTTAAGTCCTTTTACCAATTTTTACATTGTTGTCTAGGAAAAAAATTGCTTTGTTAAAATATACAAAGCTTGTTGGCTTTCACTCTTTTCTTTGTTACTGAGTGTGAGTCCTTGTCACATAAAAGCAGTTCTCAGTTTTGTTCAGGATGATAATTTTGCAGTTATCCTAGATGCATTATCTTCCTCTTCCAATTACACGTCTTTCAATAAATTCCTGAGGTTTGCATACCATGTACCAGTTCCCAGCTCCCTTTCATTCTGAATCTGGGGCCCTGAGTTGCTGATAGGTCTAAAGCACACACCATTATGGATCACTGCCATCTCACCTCTGTTTGCATGGGTTTGAGTCTTGGATTTGGCCAGTGTGGGTATGTGAGAAAGCTTGCCAGTAGCTTCTTGTGGGTCAGTGACTCTTTCTGGGTTTTCCCAGGTTTTTCCTCTACCATTTATACTGGCTGCCATGTATAGCCATATTTGTGCTAAAAATGGTGTTAAACTCTACAACAACAACAACAACAACAACAGCAACAACAACAAGTCTGAATCTCAGTCCAGGGTATTCACAGGTATCACTGAAAGTCATGTAACACTTAACAACCACCTTCACATCCATAACCTTGAACAACCTGGAGAGCATTCTCATACAGCATCAGAAGTGAACTTTTGTGTATGAAATCCTGTTTTTGCTGTAGCATTGTCTTCAATTCCTTGTCAACAAGGACAAATCCAGTTACATTCCATCCCATCATACCATAGCAGCCATCTTGAAAATCTTGTTATTGTTAATCTTTCAAAGTGGAAAGTTATATGGGCATTGGATTTTCACCAGAAGACTTGTTATAGTGTCTTGTTGGTTCCAAATTGAAATGGTGCTGCACTGAAGTTCAGTGTCACCACCTTTGAAAATCTTGATATTAAATGACAAAGTCAATTTGACATGTTTTGATAAGAAGACTTTTTATGATATCTTGTTAATCCTAAATGCAAACTGACCCACAAAATTGCCATCATATTGCTGTATTGAAAATATTGTTATCTCTACTCATCCCAAATGTATGGCAGCATCAGCGTGGAGCTTTCACAAGTAGATTTATTATGATAAATAACCTAGTTGGTCGTTAATGAAAATGGTGCCATTTGCCTATCCAATATAGATTCCATGATGGCTCTTATGAAAACCATGTTGTTACTACTTCCCCATGAAAGTACAATGGTAAGCTTATGTTATAGCTGATACTGTAAAAGACACCATGTTGACAAGAGAGAGGGACTATTTGAAAAAAGTAGGAAGTGTTAATACTGAAGCCTACAATTTTTTAGCTACACTAATGGTATAATAAACACTGAGACTTTGAGTGACATGCCAATGCATGGGCAGAGAGAGCCAGTAAAAGTAAACATAAAACACTCAACAAACAAGATCATATTTAGAGAACTTGAGAAATTACCAAAAGTTCATACAGAAAACAACAGCATTAATTAAAATCCTAAGATGATTCACAGTGTTACAAATGAATACATATACTTAACACATTTGTAAATGCTGGTAAATAACTATAACATAACATGAGTTTTTTTTGTTCTGTTTCTGTTTTATTTTTTAATCCAAAATTTTTCTGAAAGTTGAATTTGGCCAGAATATGTTTCATAATATTCCATGCGGCCATTTCATTAACTTATGTTGCACTTGTAAAATGAAATTAAACGATCATAAATATAATTATATTTGTAATATGCACCATTAATTTGCACAATATTTTTTAAAAAGGGCTTTTCTATAAATATTTTGTCAAGAGTGATGACAATGCAATGTTAATATCAATAAAGTCATAACAAGATTCCTCTGAAATTTCTGTATTTTCCTTACTTTTCTGTTTGTATCAATTCTGTCTGAGATGCACATTTAGATCCTGATGGTTTAATATACTGAGGGATTTTTGAACTCGACAAAATTATTCCTCCATCTGAACAACCTTGAAATAAATGCCATATTTTTCTAGCTTTGCAACTGTGCATCAACAGAGTAATGGGTCAGTTCGTTATGTTCTCCTCAGACAACACTTCCTCTGTAGTACATATCTGACTTCAGAGGCACTCATATCCCTTATGTTTGCATGGAGGTCTTGAACCTCTCAACTACCTCCTCAGAGAACATGACCCTATGATTTTGCCACATCATGGGAAAGAAGAATGTTTTAATAGACTATCTGCCCATGTCAGGCAAAACTTCCCACATGAAACATTTGGCATATTTTCTCACCTACATCAGTATATGCTAACTGTAAATAATCTGGTCCAGTGTGTGTTAGGAATTTAGCTAAAATGCACTTCCAATTTCTAAATAAGTTTCATTTTTATGGGTTTTGTTTTCTAAAGTGTAAAATTGAAATTTGGAATAAATGTTTGTATTTATTTTAGAGTAAAAGAGTTTTGGTTTATTGGGGAAAAAAATTATGATATTAAAGAATTAAGAATTCAGAACTCTTGAGAAATGTAAATCTTATAGGAATTCTGGTATACAAAGGGTTCAGTTTTAAGGGGTAGCACACTATATGCCTGTGTATATATATATATATATATATATATATATATATATATATATATATATATATATATATATATATATATATATATATTGAGAAAAATACTCTAGACCTTATAATGGTCTTCAAATAGAAGCAACTTATATTTTAATCTTCAGATGAAAATAATAGTACAACAAGGTCATTTTTAATGATATATGTGTGCTGTAAATCTTTTTTAGCTTCATTACTTTTCATAATTGAAGCTAATTTAGCCTGTTAGCAAAATAAAAATTTTCATAACTTATATGGTCATCAATTTTGTATAGTATATTGTATACTACTGTCCATGAACAAATTAAGCAAATTAGTTTTGTCTTGAAATTCACAGTAATTTTGTTTTTGAAACTGTTGAAATTATAATATACCTTTGTTTAATCATTCATTAATTAACACTATATGAATTGTTACAATCCTTTTTGGAATTAAGAGGTCACACTGGTTGCTTGCTAGGCATTCTGGATTATGAACCACAAGGGTACATGTTTGAATCCTACCATTAAACTAATCAGGATTAGCTTATTATAATACAGTGGTGTGTCCTAAGACAAGACATTTTTTTTTACCCCAGTTGCTGCAGCACTACATAATCTACTTGTGTTTCTCTGTTATACAATAATGAAAAATCAATGACCAACAACAAGAAAACAACATTCCTTTTGATTTCTCTCTTTTTTTTCAAAGTATTTCCAAATAGAATATGCATCTAAATTTCTTGACAATATAGGGAAGATTGACATAATAATACTTGATATATTATTAATCTTAAGCAAAAGCTTGGTGTTGCCGTTAATTGTATTTAATTATTATAAATTAGGGTTCAAACTGAACCCCAATTTTCCAGCCCATATGGAGCGAGGTTGACAAATGTATGGAGAAGCAGGTGCAGGAAGATCAAATTAGTAACTTTAAACTACAATTTTTGCTTATTTTTTTAATGTATGATTATTAAAATACAATTGAATTTTTATTAAAAGTTTATACAAGTATTAAAACTTTCTCTACTAGCATCACCACAAATGTTATACGAATTCAAACAGCAACCTCAGAAATAGGATACAGTAAAAAAAAATCTGCAAGATTCAAAAATACTAATGCATTTTTAAAATGTTTGATATGATAAAATATTGGATAAAAGTTTCATTTTGTCATTAATGGATATGGATTTTTCCAATTAGTCATAATTTGCTTCAAAGGGGGCTTAAAAAAAATTCAATTTTTTATTGCCATCATGAAATCAATGCAGAATAAGCTTTAGATAAAATGACAATTCAAAATTGATTATTTTACCTAAATCACCCTCTAGTATGGACACCCTGTAGTAAGTATTTAGATTCTCCAACTTGTGTGTATTGTCAATTAACTGACAGTTCCCAATCTTCATAGTGACATATTTCTTTCATAACTACAAGTGTTTTTTCCTTACATTTTGGATAGCTGATAGAAAAAATGGTCAATTACACACATTTTATGCTTTGATTCAACACATGTCCATAGATTTATCTGCCTTGGTATGCTTGGAGTCCCATGGTCTAGTGTGAGGGACACTAAATGACTTTTTGTCTACTTTACGTTTAATCAAGCAAATTAATTTTGTTAATGACATTCTATTTCATGCTTTTTTTTGTGTAAAAATAACGCTTAATATTCTGGCTTGTTGTTTTGTGTCTGCTTGGTAAATATGCTGTGGAGATTCCTATCCATTAAAACACAGAACTACTATTTGATGTGTGTAAAACAAAAATTGGTCTAAAAGGCATGAACAATAGTATGTAACTAATTTTGGATTATAATGTTAATTGTTTAATCTGCTATCAACTAATATCTGAAAATATCTTGCCAAATAAAATTATGTGTGGTGAGGGTCAGGCAGCAGAAACCGCAAGCCTGTATTAAACATTCCCAAAGCTATTTGTTTCATGATGAACCTTTTCTATTTAGGGATGGGTTCCCAGTACTTTATTAATGCAATTATCCCTGCAACAAGTTTTGTACTGTATATATTTGCATATGCTGTACTCAAGCTGGAAACAACATTGACTCTGATCTGCTATCTCATAATACACTCATAGATTAGGTGCTATGTTACTTGAATCCTAGGAAGCTATATCTACCAAGACTTGCTTTTAGATTATATTATGGTTGATATATGTCCATACAGTTTGCAGTTTGATGTGACTTGTATTGGAGTACATATAGAATCAGTAATAAGCTTGTAAATAATTATAGTGATAGTGGTATTGAATCATTAGTGCCTGAGCATATTGACATTTTTTAGGGTTTGCTACTAGCTTCAGGTTGTTTCCATTTTACGATGTACAGACATCCCACATGGCCTGTTATGCCTTATTATCGTGGTATGTCTTGATGATAAGCAAAATGATCAGAGGATCTAAATTTATTTTAGGTTCTTCTTTTACACTGAATAATAAGATAGGGAGACAATTTACAGTATATTTTACGAGTACACATAGTAATTAACTGAACATCAATTCAAGAATCTTTCTGTCACTAATTACATTAGAGAAGAATGGGATAATTGATTGTGCAGGATGTGGTCTAACAGTTCCATCATTAAGAGGGCTGACTCGTAGGTTGCATGGTAAATAAGTGACCAGTACAATCAATACATGTAAGGAATCTATAACTTTCTCATCCAATGAGGTTGTACATCAGTTTTCATAGTTTTATTCTGTCCATTTTCACCAAGGAAGTCTACCAGTTAAACATAGTGACTGTCTTTTGTCAATAGTTTATGCCAAGGATATTTATCCATGCTTTGTCAATTAATGTAATTTCTGTATTTCATCTTCATCATGTTTGTCAAGTTTATATGTGAACAACCATGAGTTTCAGATATTTAAAGTTGGAAACAAACATGAAATATGGCCATACATGTACAAACATGAAGTATGGCCATACATGTAAAATCATGAAATATGTCCATACATGTACAAACATGAAATATGGCCATACATGTACCAGTCCTTCCATGAGACAAATAATAAAATTTAAAAAAACTCAATGCTGATCATATCCATCATTGCCTTATATTCTATAAAACCTGCTTCTTGTCCACTATTTTAGAAATCTGTTAAATTCGTTCCTATCTTGAAGAAAGGGACAAGGAATGAAACATTAAATTATGGGTCAGATTTTGTTCTTCCCATGTGCTACTAAACTATTTGAAGAATCAAATTTGTATTGCCACAATTCCATTTTTATTCATTTTTATTGACTGATGATTTGTTACCCAAAATTTCTACTTCTGTCAAATGGGAGCAAAAACTACTAAAATTCTTGATATCAAAATATAGATATGAGAATCTTAGAGGTGTATAACAATAGGATTTTAGAAGATTTCCACCTCATCAATCACAATATTCTAGTACAAAAATTAGGAATTTATAGATATTCAAATTTAACATTGTTTTTACCTAATAGTATCTGATGGTACCCACATTGCTGAGATTTTTACTTTCAGAATGAGGTCCTGTCTCTTACAAGCTTTCTATTCATTTGTATGGTCAATAATAAGATGCATCTTCATTATGTCAGTTACTAAGGAAGTATTTTATTATGCTGGGTTTTTGCTGTTCATCATCTCTTGTACTCTGAATTAAGTAATGTTGATGTCATGCTTTTTGTTTGACTCATAAATAAGTGTATGTGGATATCATTAAGATTTTTGCCTTCAGTACTCTTTAATAAGTGTTGCAGAAGTCATTGTGATTTCTGCCTTCAGTACTCATAAATAACTGTTGTGGATGTCATGATCTTTTTGCCTTCAGTACTCATAAAAATGTATTGTGGATGTCATTGAGATTTCTGCCTTCAGTACTCATAAATAAGTATTGTGGATGTCATTGAGATTTCTGCCTTCAGTACTCATAAATAAGTATTGTGGATGTTATTGTGATTTTTGCCTTCAGTACTCATAAATAAGTATTGTTGGTGTTATTCTGAATTTTGCCTTCAGTACTCATAAATAAGTATTGTAGATGTCATTGTGGTTTTTGCCTTAACTACTCATAAATAAGTATTGTTGGTGTTATTGTGATTTTTGCGTTAAGTACTCATAAATAAGTATCGTTGATGTCATATTCATTTTTGCCTTCATTACTTATAAATGAATAGTGTTAATATCATTGTGATTTTTGCCTTCAGCAAATACGTTTTGTTGGTACCATTGTGATTGAAGGAATATCAACTATTGTTGTTATTTTTATTCAGTTAATAAGAAACAGCTATGGAATAAAAGTGATTTGATTCATATTGACTTCTAGTTCAAATTCTCACACATTTAAATCCATTCTGCAAGAATATTGTACTTGTTTTTTGAGGTTGTTCTTTTATGGCAATGCCTAAATGGAGTGTGGGAGAGTGTGGACCTAAGAAAGCCCCATGCCCTACGTATAAAAATGTCAAAGGACAGATGGGTTTTCTTTTGCCGTTGTAAGAAGAGGTCTAGGACCTTGCTAAATATTTACATATGTATAAGGAAGGTGTACATATAAGGAAGGAGGAAATCAAATTGACATACATGTAAGGGAGGAGGAAGGGAATTGGTGTACATATAAGGAAGGAGGAAATCAAATTGACATACATGTAAGGGAGGAGGAAGGGAATGGACATAATATAATGGAGGAATCATGAACTAAGTGGTGGTAGCATACCTTGGATAAAGAAGGTATATATTTATCTTTAACTGAGCTTTGGAACCTTAATAGCTGGGCAAACTGAGAAGGGATTTCTCTAGGGTTCATCATATTCCAGGCAAGAAAAATATTTTGGAAGACAGTTTGTCATGGAGAGGCAAGGGAGTTCTCACAGAATGGTCTCAATATTATTCAATAGAAGATTCCCAGTTAAGACAGTGTGGGAGACCTTTGTTGGACTTGTTTGAAAAAAGGCTATAGAACAAGCTACTCTTTTACGTTCCCCACTCCAAGACCAGACAACCTGAATTCTGATTGTCTGCTCACTTATACAGGGGTCAAGCTAGACTTAAATTTTAGGGAGAAGTGACTTCTTCTTTTGGTCAGAACAGGGAGAAGTGGGAGCTAAACAGGGAGAAGTGGGAGTTAATCAGGGAGAAGTGAGACTGAAACAATAAACACACAATATATATATATATATATATATATATATATATATATATATATATATATATATATATATATATATATATATATATATAGAGATAGATAGATATAGAGAGAGAGAGAGAGAGAGAGAGAGAGAGAGAGAGAGAGAGAGAGAGAGAGAGAGAGAGAGAGAGAGAGAGAGATGTAATATCGTATTTTAATGATGTGCTCTATTTCTTGGTATGCTTTTAACAGTTTTAAGCAATGCCTTATTTTCAAGTTGAAAAATATTTGTTATTTGTGATTATCAATATATTTTGTATGCATATAAAAAATTATATTCATACCCATTCTATTCATACTTAGTATATGTGTTTTTGAATTGAAGTAAATGCAGTTTATTTTGGCTCTATGACTTAAAAAAATCACATATGAAGCTATACTTTGCAAATAATTTTCACAGATAGAAGTAACAAGATTAGAGCCTTGTAGTTGCAACTTGGTAAAAATGCTTAATAAGCTATCACTTAATTGTTTTATTTTTCTTAAGTTTTGTGTGCGATTGCAGTCAAAAAGATTTCTAGCATTCTTTGAAACAGACCCTAATATATGAACATGGGAATAAATGCACAGGTGACTTCAAACCACACTGTTCGTCCTGATTTCATTGTTCCTGATAAAACAATAATGTAACTATTCATAAACAACACACTGAAGCACAAAAGTCGATATATAACTAAACTGGACCTTATTTTTTTCCCCCAACCAAAAATCCAAGAATAAGTCTTGCACAGAGCGAGTACATATATTTTTAGATGGGGGGGGTCCTCAAACTTTACACTTTCTTGCTTCGTTACAAAAACCCATTAAAAGTTCTGCATATTTAGGGTTTGTCTACCTACTGGTAATAATGACATGGATTGGTTAAATATTATTTGCTTCATTACTATATATATTTTTCGTTTTTTCACAGTTTAATGAAGTGCTATATCAAATACGTAGCAATGTCCGCCATTAAAATTTCATTTATGGTTTCAAACTGAAAATACGTAAATATGGCTGTTAAAATCTCCATTTATTAAAAATAGGATTTAAATTAGAAAATGCTCTTCACTGATCATATTTTTAAAAGCAAATTACTAATTGCATATTGATGTTTAAATTCAAAACAGAATTTGGGCATCTTTTCATCGTAGCACAGTAGGCCCAACTTCATGAAATCAAGCAGTGATATCTTGCTCAGGAAAAGGGTTAATGGTCAGTTTGCTATTAAAACGTGCATGTGACTGTGCAAGAATTTCTTTGTTGCCATAAGCTGATTGGTATTAACACCACGTAAATACAAATACATTTGCATTTGGCGTTGGGTTATAGCAGTGCCAAAATTTACTGGCTACAGCGAGGGGGCATCTCAAAGTCATAATCTACAGTCATATTACATCCGAAAAATCAGAGGGCGAAGTCATTTTCGCTTTCATACAAGAAGAAGACGAAGTTTATGCTTCTCAGGCGACTTTTTTGCCCACTTCGCCTGGTAGCGTGACCCCTGTTATACTTTCCAACCCTTCAGGATTATTTGAAAAGTTGTTTCAAAAGTCAGGACATTCACTGCTTGGATAATTTGTATAGCCCCTCCATGGCCTTAGTGATCATGGTTCAAGAATCTTCTCAAGCAGATGGTAAACCAAACCATGACATTAGCCTAGAGGAAGGACTTTCTGTCACAGAAAAGGTGTTTTCTCTAGCAACAATAGCCCAGATTCTTGATGCATGGCTCATCTTAAGTGTTTGACCCATCCAGATGATTTTTTTTAGCAAAGTTGCCTAGTGCATTGTTTGGGCCAAGAGATGCTCTGTCCAACGTCTATGATACCAAGTGGAGAATCATAATTGATGCAATAGGAAACATGTTAATCACAGGTTTACTGCTTTGAGCACAGTGGCTGATTTTCTTCTCTTCCCTTTAAAGAGAGATGTCATTCTGTTTCTGCTATATTTGTTATAGCACAACCATATACAGCAGACTAAAATTTTCACAAGGATCAGCTATTGGTTCAGATTCTCACATTGTTGACCTTATCAGGTATTTTCAAGCTGGAAAAACTAGTGTCTTTCTCACTGAAGCCTAGAAGGAATCTTTTGTGTTTCTTGTGGTCCCCAGTGAATCTGTCTGTGGAGCGTCTTTCGAGAACTTTTCCTCAAGACAGTTTTCTTTACTCCATGAGACCAAGGACAGAGTTTCATGCCTTATTTCTAGAATAAGACTGGTTCAATGACAATTGTCAGTATCTCTCCAACCAGGCAATAAACCAGCATCCATTGGTAGCTACACTCCCTCTGGAGATCTCCAGTCTCAGATTGTACTTGGGTTAATCAAGATTTACTTTCATGCAAGTGATGCAAGGATCTTTGTGGAAGTCACTTTACGGGAGTATGAATTTTCATTTGTGAGGGTAATTTTCATTCCAGAAAGTATAAGCAGCAGCAGATGGCATATTAGATCCCCACTTAGTCCCCACATCCACCCTCTGCTACCCCAACACATAAAAAGGACCATTTCTTTGGCTATCCATCTTAACTTTTAGACTCTTTTGGACTGAAATTAATTTGATACAGGAACTACAGTTAAATAACCACTGCAGATTCACTGATTTTAGAATGTAGCAATTTTTTGTTGGCAAGCTATGTGTGATGTGTGTATGGATGCCAAATTTATGTTGTGATTTGGTAGTTTTTATAGTTGATACTTATGAATGCAGCTAGCAACTAAGTAGGCTGGAATGGCTGACCCTGGAAGTTTTTATGTCTTCTCAGCTTGCTGCAATCAGTAGAGGGCATACTCTAAATTAAATGTGCTCCTGCCATTATTGGCACTAGACACATATCACTTATATTAATACATCATTCAGACTAATAAATCCTTCTTCTAATGGAATCAGAAGAATGCAACACTAACTCAGTTAATGTTACATATGATGGAGAATCAAGGAGCTTGAATTAGCACAGAATGAAATTTCATTTCATTGAAGTCTAGCAACAATAAGGACACAAATTATGGATACAACAAAGTAAATCTGGTGGTCCTGAGAGGTTGTTTGAGTTTTACTCTCAGTTCTACCCTGCATTGTCTTCCTTAAAATATATTTAGGTTAGTTTATTGTAATATAATCCAGAAGTTTTTGTAGTGGGTAGGTGGGGAGTGGTCAAGGGGACTAACCTTGTTCATACATGATACAGTTCTGTATTCATGGTCAAGACAATATAGATAATCTGGTACTTGTGACTAATGATGTAGTATTGTTTCAGTGATTTTAACCAGATACAAAATAGTAGTGCATTTTGCAGCCACTTTTTTTCTTATTGCAGTTTGAAAGTACAGGATATGTGTGTTTTGATTCAAGTTGTTTTAGTTGTTTATTCTTTCTTCAGTAAAATATGACTTAGAAGACCCCATCAGATAGCCTTTTTTAGAATAGATTCCTGGTGTATGGAAAATGGTAGGAAAGTAAATGCAAACAAGACTAAAGTGTTATTCATTACTACCAAGCAGAAGAGAGCAACATTTTGGAAAATAACAATTTGAATCTTACATTGAATGAGCTTTGCCTACAAATGGTTATCCATGACAAGGTCATGACAATTTGCAGTTGGATATTCAAATCATAAAGTCAATTCATGTCTGTGATTATTTAGTAAGATAATGCCATATCTATCAACTAAACATAGGTTATTGTAGTACAAATGCTATAGAGAGCCATACATTATACTGTATTATCTGAGGAAACACTTCTAAAAATAACATTTACAAATTATTCTGCTTGCAAAAAAAAGGCTTGCATACACACCTTAGATAATACTGAAAACATCACAAATGCAGTGAATAATATTGAACTATCAACAGTAATTGAACACATATTTTTGAGAAAGGCTAAATTTATGGACAATGTTTCAAAACAATAAGGCTCCATTATATCTCAATGAACTATTTCTTTTTGAAAAACAAGGTGTCAATTTAAGATCAGTATCAGCTAAACATCTATCCACTCCAAAACAAAATAAAGAACTCTTTAAGAAAAGTTTTCAATCTTCAGGATCACTAAATTTGGTACAGAATCCCAAAGGAAATTAGAGAATGTTTAAATATCAATGCATTCAATTATATTCTAATTCAGTGGATGAAAAGTGGAATGTTTATTTTGACATTACACTTAAAGAAAGTATTCATTCACTAACCTTCCACTTTGTTGTCTCACTACTTGTGCACTGTGTATTCACAGTGTACGTAGTTGGAGCATCTTAATTTACATTTTCTGTTTATTATGTCCATATATAAATATTTCTTTTTATCAGTGTGTGTGTGTGTGTGTGTGTGTGTATGTGTGTGTGTGACTATATAATATACTCTGAAAATGGTTAGAGAATCTGCTGCAGAAGTGGGAAGTCACAGGTTTGAACCCCAGCTGAGTCATATGAAAGACTTCTACAAATGATACTAACAGCTGCCATGCTGAGTGCTCAGCATTAAAAGGTTGGTATTCGGCCTGGTGCCAGGATAATGTTACTGGGTGGGACATCATGCTACATGTCTGTGGCATGATGCCCCAGTGCTAGACATCACTATAAACTACCATAATGTAGACATCATAGAGACATGACTGAAAACTTGTGATGGCTGTTATTATTATTATTATTATTATTATTATTATTATTATTATTATTATTATTATTATTATTATTATTATTATTATTATTATTAATTATAGTAGCTCAAATTACTTTTGTCAAATGTGTACTTAATTCTGATTCCAAAGTCTTAATTTTCTGTCTTTATTCCACAGAAGAACATTTAACAAATAATTATTTCTCTTCAACCAAAGATTGAATTAATCATATGCATTCATCAGTGAGTTGACTGCAAAATGCACAGACTAAGATCTGCCATTGCATAATACATTAGTAAATCTGAGTTGATGCAGTTGAAGAAACAATACTTCACACAAGGTTTGGAAGATAATTTACATGAATCATGTTCAGACAATACTGCATAAACTTGTGATCATCTGTTAAGTTACTGTATGTAGTAAGCTTGTTGAGCTATTTAAGGCCTTGGTGTCATTATGAATAAAAATAAGGTTTATCTTTCAAATTTTCAGAGCTTATATAATTTGCATAGATGCATACCATTTTTTAAAATACAGTTATGCCAATTGAAACATTAGGACAAATGATATCTGCCATGGTTCATGACTTTGCTCATAAGTTTACAGAAATTCCAGGGCATTTTAATGCAGGTCACTAATAAGCTGGGTATTGTACACGACTGGTACTAGTACATGTATATGAACAGATAGACACATTTTACAAAGAAAAAGAAAAACAAACCTCAGAAGAACAACTAGAACCAAGAAGTTTTGCTTTGTAAAATGCTAAATGAAATTAAACACCAATACATTAGGATGTAATCGTTCTTTATTGGCAGGCTTGGTTAGTATGGAACTTATTTTATCTGGACTACTTTCAAATGAACTTGCCTGGCACTTCAGGATAGAATGCTTTCAATAGAGATATGAATTTTTCAACCAGCTTTTTGAACTTGATAGGCAAATCATTACTGAATGATGCTAACAGAGACATACATTTTCCACATAAGATATTCTGGGAAAACTCATTTTCATTAGTACATAAAATATCTACACAGAGAGAAAAATAATTTTTAATGTTTAGATATTTACATTGATGATAAATTTGGAATGCTGGCGTAACACTATATTTCCTTACTCTCATTAGCATCCCAGCTCTTGGTTCATGACCATTTTTTTGGCACATGGGGTCATGAGATTATGCACTTTGATATGTTATCAGCTCATCTTTGTTTCATTTTTACTTGGTTACCAGGCAATAAAGTCAGGTGAAGTTATAGTAAAGGTTTTCACCAATCAACAAATGCTATATTTTCACATAAACCACTGGACTAGATTTGGCAGAGTATTCTGACTTGAAGAGCTTTCTGATTTATACAAATGATGGCAACCTGCTGTTATTAAAAAGAGAAAAAAGTATATGACTTCTTCTCATAAATCAATAGCACAATTAGATCTGACAGAAAGCAAACTGGCTGGAAGATGTTTTATCTTTGTATAAATTATGCCAACCTGCCTTCAGATCTCGCTGCCATTGCTAAAAATATAAAAAAAATCCATTGTCTCATCAACAGTTACTATTTTCATCATCTTCTAGAAACCAACAAGATTGGTTTTTACGAAACCTGACACAGAACATCAAGACCTAAATGCCTTTACAGTTTATACAGGTTTTGGCAGTCCACCATCAAATATGGCCATCATAACAAAAAAAAATAGAACAGCCTTTTTAGTGGTGATATCTGGCAGAAACATCCTGTCTTGAAGACCTTTCAGAATTATACAAAATATGTATAATTGCAATCAAGTATGGCTATCATTGCTAAAATAGAAAAACCTTAGAATGAGTTCCTCCAAGCCACTGATTGGAATATAATAAAACTCGATAGAAAGCATCGTGATTTGAAGACTTTTTATGTTTGCACAAATAATACTGTATCATCATCAGATATAGCCGTCATTACAAAAAAAACCCCAAATCTTCTGAATGGCTGAATAGAATTTGACCAAAAATTAATAAAAAGCATCCTTTTATGAAAACTTGTTAAATTTATTCAAATAGTATCAATCTGCTGTCAGATATGTCCATAGATTAAAAAAAATGGAAACACTTTAAATAACATCCTCTCAAAACATCTCTAGAATTTTACCAACTTGACAGAAAGCATTTTGCTATAAAGTGCTTCCCATATGTCCATTTGATACCAGTTTGCTATCAAAAAAAGTTTCTGTTGTTAAAAATAGAAGAAACATTAACAGCATTCTCAATAATGATTTAACAGATTTTGATCAAATTCGACAGAATGTGTCTTTTATATTTATATCACTGATCCTGTTCATCATGAAAATATTGCTGCTGTTACCAAAAGTAGGAAAAAAATTACTCATCATTAAAAAAAAATAAAAAGAATTTGATCATTTTTGGCACAAATCAACATGGCATAAGACACTTCAGTATTTGAGAAATGATGGTAAAACGTGCTCATGAAATTGTTGGTATATTTTGTGGAGCATGTAAATGTTCTATTGGGATACTTTGCTCAGAAATGTATCAGTCATCTCTCACAATACACACATGTTAATTAATTTTAGTGGGCAAGGCTTAAATGGCATTGTGTACGACCTGTAAATAGCATTCTGTACTACCTGTAAATAGCATTCTGTACTGTCTACTGTAGGTCAAGCGATAGGTAAGTTCCATGCAATGTCCACTTACTGCTGCAACTTTCCAACTAGGGCAGTAAAACTTAATTCATCCACTACAAGCCATGATATGGGCATCCTTGATGACTGCTGTACCCAGTTTGTCATGGACAACAGCATGGATGGATTAACTTCCACTGTGGAAACATGAGTTTTCCATAATACACATTGCATTTACTGTATCCATGAAAACAAATTATATTATATACAGATTTTATTACCTGGTGAGATCTTAATTTCAATCAATTTTAAACAAGAGTTATAGAAAGCATAATGATCATGTACATCAGTTTTCCAGGTAAGGAAGATAATACACAGATCATGTGCACTAAATGGATAGATGCTGAATGAAATAATTTCAAACTTGCTGCAAGAGCTGGTTGAGTTCCTTATGATATGCTGATAGAACTAATAAGCATGCATCAATATCATTTACATTTGTCCTAAGCAAAGACAAGGTTAGGTAAGCTTTTGGTAAAACAGTTTATTTTTTCATTATCATAATACTAGAATTTTGCTATGATTTTGCATTTGTGTAATTGACAGTTCATTACATTTTTGGCATATACTCTTTTAAAGCAATCTTTATATGTCAGAATTAATTACAAATACATTAAAAAGTAGAGACATAAAGATTAGACATTTATGTTTCTTTGATACTAGCCAATCCTTGCAACAGAAGAGTTACTGTGACCAATATTTCATGTTTTCAGCGATTGTTGTTCACATTTTAGTTCTTGATGGTATGAGTTTTGCAAACTGTGTACATTAGACTGCCATAAATCCATTCCTGGTGACATTGCATTGAAAGCTTGAAAAAAAAAGGTTTATCTAAAGATAAAATATGAATATTTATGACTGAATTTATTTCACTTTTCTGTGATTTAGTGGATCTTCCAAGAGAAAAAATTTTCATTATTCACTTGAGTGAATTCTTAAAATATTGGTTCACTGCAGTCGGTAGACATTGATAACATTATGACCAAGAAATTTAATCAGCCATTTTGTCACTTGCTTTATTAACTGGTAAACATTGCCACCATTTATGCAGAGTGCCATTTTCAGACCCCACAATGTGCTTATTGTTTTTTGTTTTTGTTTTCATTTATATGCACCCTGAATGAGAATTATGTGACTACAGATATTTCAGTGCAAATATACAAGAAAACAAGAACATAAAATGGCAAACAGTCAGCATCATTATACAGGATACCATCATAAATCTTCTACTTCAGACTGGTATACATATTGCTAGCCAATATCCTTGAGCTTAGAATAAACAGAAAATTGCTCCAAGTGTGGAACAAATATATTTTATCCCATGGGTAAAAAAACTTTTCATTTAAAACAAGCACAAACACACATACACTCACACACACACGCACACAGTAATTGCTTGTCTGCATCATAATTAATGTTAGCATTAACTTATGGAGACCACTGAAAGATTTTCTTAGGCAAGATATAATTTTTGCATTTCAGCAACATTATACATTGGCACTGTTTAGTTGGTCAGGCTCAATCCCAATTTTTATCATCTCTGGAATGTCTGGGCCAGTTTTGAAATAAAATTTATTGGAATGTTTCTTAGGGCATGCTGTATCAAAATCATTGTAAGGGTTTATTTCCTACAATTGTGTGGCATGCATAGCAACCAGGTAGACAACCTATTTTCAACTTCTTTTTTAGAATGGTTGAACAAATTTAGATCAAACTTGGTAGAAGTACTAATTTGGACATACTCAGTCAAAATTATGTCAAAAGAATCTTCCCTAGAATTGGTGTGGCTTTGACACCAAAATCTATTTTTAATTTCTTCAGATGGACTTATCCAGTATAATCAAACTTAGTTTTTTATGACTGTGTTTTGGACATGCTTCATCGAAGTTATATCTGGGGTGGCTTCTCTAACAAATATGTAACTTCCATAGCAATTGAGTGAAAAGATGAATAGCTAATAATTAGCATCATCAAGTGTGGATATTTGTTATTTATATGAGTGAAAAAAATACCATCATATAAAAAAAATTCTTCTAAAATGCCTTTACATATCAGACCAGATGTCATAAGTACATGTATATTGCTTACATGAACACCATACACACTCATTCAAAAGATGTCAATGCACCATTTAGACAAGCCAAAGTAACACAAAATAACAATGCAGCTAAATATATATCACTTACCACCAATTCCTACCAAATAGTTGTTAGTTATCTAGACATTGGTGTCTTTCAACCTTAAGGCACCTGACATTATGGCTATATTTACCCTTTAAACCAATGTAAATCCGGTGAGTGATATTAGTCACTTGGGCCTCTTGTATTTAAAAGCCACTCTGTGTGTGCTAAGCTGTCATTGTAGTGTTGGTGGGCTACCAATAGATTTTTTTTGTGTTTGAAACCTGAATATTATGTCACAGTTGATGGTTTGCATCAATTTGTTTGCTCCACATCAAGGTACATAGTATATTATATATTAATAGTGATAGTGAGTAATTTCAGCCATTGATACAAATGTACCCAAAATCCATGTAACAAAAGACACCTGATCCATCAAAGTGACACTTTAACATGCCTATAGTATGCAGAGTTCATATATTTTTGCTGTTGGTGTAGGCAGAGCTTGTAGGGTTTTCTTGATGGCAGCTAACAAGATTAGTTGTAAACTGGTTCAAAATCATATTTGTTTCGGATGTATTTGTTTTGGCACACTCTTGAGGCTTCTATGCCAGTATGCAAATTACAGCCCAATTTTGTCAGACATTGTTGCATTTGCCAATTTCAAAGCGTCTGATGTATTTTGACTCTTGATGCCATTAAACCCACAAGATCTGCATTTAAATGATAACTGTAATGAAAGTGATTAAACATGTGGTACTTGATAGACATATAATGGTGGCTCCTTCTAATAGCACTAATCTGTTCCATTTAAGTTCTCACCCTTTTGTTTGAATTTACAGTCATTATATGCTATTTCAAGATAAGAAAATCAAAATATATTTTTAAAAATTCTTCTTGCACCTTTGCTTACAGATTTGTATTCCTAGAGACATAAAAACATGCTATGCATTACTTTAATGAAGTTATGGTCATTGGTCACCAGTGTTTTATCTACAAGTGGCTTCATGCAAGTTTTTTGACTCATCAAGGTGAAAAATAAGTCAAAATCCAAACCTATGAGTCCTATTCAAGCCGATGATCAGATTTCAGTAGTTTTTAAAAATAATTACATTGTTTAAATGCACAACAAAAATATTAGTTATAGAATGTGACTAAAGCCAATAAGGCAATTCCTTTGCCAGAATCATCTGAACATTCTATATTTGTTAAAAATCATGTGGATGGTTTCATATCATCAGAAATAATCTGAGCTCATATGACAAGCTGTTTATTGTTCAATATCTCAGTGCTTTCATCTGTCATTGTGGTCACAAATGCCGAATTTTGCATGTCACATTTAAGACTATCCTCAACAAGTTTGATAGGCTCTCCAGTACCTTTGAACAGGTAGTAGCTGAGTCATACTGAATGTCGGAATTCTTCAAAGTGCTATTGGCATCAATTTCTTCAGCCATTAAGTCATGTATTAAATTAGGAAGAGATATGTATTTCAAAAAAGGGATGTGTTCTACTAACAGCTAGTGGACACACTTAAGTCGCACTTTAACTGCTATGTCTTGTTAGTAAAAAGCATTCAAATCTTCCTTTTGTTGTGGACCTTCAATCATCACTTTTTGTTTTGGTAACCAAGCATGCCTTTTTAGTATAGTGTTCAGAAAGTTACCATTTTTTTGCACATTTGGTCATGGAGATTCTTTTAGCCTCTGTACATATGTGGTAAAATATCAAGGCATCTACACTGCTACATTTTTCACTCAACTTATTTATGAAAACTTAGCCAGCTATATGTTTTCAACAATTGCTGCACAACATTTGACATTTTCTGTATGAGTAACTGGTACTTCATCTATAGATGATGAATGCTCCACAGGTTTGATAACAATTCAATTATCAATGGTTAGTTGTACAAATGTGGTCCAAAGGATAATTTCATTTATTTTGGATCTATTTTAATTTTTTGCCATTTTCAGTCGAATGCTGACAGTGTCTTGTAACAATGCAAGGCATACAATTGTGCAAATGAAAACTGTTGCTTTGGTGCATGACAAAAATGCACATAAAATAATAGTTTCTCATAAAAATCACTTTAAAATCACATGTTTATTTTCAGCCTCTTTCTTGTCTTTGGTGATCATATCATCCTGTTGCTACAAATAATGTGACAGGTCACATAAGATCTATCCAAGCTCTACAGTCACTTGCAACCCTATGTTCTATGATAACACCAGCATAAGAAACTGATGTTTGCATATGTTGCCTGTTTGGGAGAGTTGTAATCTAGCCAATGAACTAGTTAGAGCAAACCTTTACTTTGTGTTAATCAGCAAAACACAACATTAGTGTGTGTCAATTTACATACCATAGATGATTTTTGTGTGTCATATTGGCAAAATCTGAGTATTTGATGCATGACACATGGGTAGATAAAACACTGATCACTGAAAATGTTTGCAAGCATTGTAATATAGGTGACTTAACAAAAACCTTTGAAAAAAGTTCTCACCTTGTACTTTAAATTCTGTCATGTGATGGTATCAAAGGAAGTAGAATAAAATCCACATGTTGTACTTGGTAGAGTGTCAAGTATTGTACAACAGGAAAGCATTTTTGCCTTAATCTGTATTTTGTACTTAATAGCCTGTTAGATGATGGTATCACAAGAAATAAATATAAAATCCACATCTTGTACTTAATAACTTGTCAGGTGATGGAACCACAGGAAAGCAGTATGAAATCCACATCTTGTAACTAATAGCCTGTCAGGCGATGGAACCACAGGAAAGTAGTATAAAATCCACTTCTTGTACTTAATAGCTTGCTGATGGTACTGCAGGAAAGCAGTGTCAGTAACAAAACAAAAAATGAAAGCTCTTAGATTCATTCTAAAAAGTTGTCGCAGCTGTAACCTTCCCCATTCCATCTACTCCCACCATGTTGAACAATTATTTATACATGTATCTGTCATGTTTTAATGACCATCCCTTAGGTAACTGCATTGAATTAGTTCCACCTTACCAAAAAACATATTTAGTGTGAATAGAGTTAGTGTTTAATGATGTATACTTTGCAAAATTTCCTGGTTGAGACATGATCCAATATGTGCACTTATATTTCACAATATCTGGATTTCCACAGCACTATGACTAAAGTTTTACTCAAGAAAGGCAAGAACAACAAAATAATAATTGGATTTTTTTAAAGATCATCCAACCTAAAAAGCTATCTCACATTTGCTCATCAAGCAAAAGTATTCTTACTGGAGATAGATTATTTGATCTGCTAATGTAACATACCTCTACAATTATTAAAGCTCTACTAATATAATATACTCCAAAATTTTTAAAACTACTAGTCATAGATCATTGGAGTCTATAAGGGATCTTTGTCTTTATACCATGGACCATAAGCACAAGTTTTGTTATTGCTGCTTCTCCTAAACTGCTTGGAGGATTGCCATGAGACATTACACACATATTTACCACATAATCTAATTGGTCTTGACAGAAAAATCTAATTGGTCCTGACAGAAAAGTCTAATTGGTCTTGACAGAAAATGGCTAGCTCTGATGTCCACTATAGCCAGCAATTTGGCCATCTTGAAAATCTTTTTATTGCTACTCTTGAATGGATGGTCATATCAAAATGTAATTCTAACTCAAAGACTTCTTATGATGTGAGCTATGTCTTAAATTCAAAAGTCACCTTAACTTAGGGTTTTCACTAAAAGACTATATATCACGTGACTTTTTATGAGGTTTAGTTAGACCTAAATGAAAATGATACCAGTCTGATGTCTAATATGGCTACCACAGTGGCTAGCATGAAAATCTTATCACTACCTCTGAATGAGTTCTCTCAGTATGTGATTTTTTATTAAAAGACATCTTGTAATGTTTTGTTGATCCTAAATTAAAATGCATTGCAGAATCTGACATTCATTATGTGGCCATCTTCAAAGTTTTGTTATCCTCTTAAACGGAATCTCGATTTGACGTAGGATTTTCATTGGAAGAGATCAATGGTATCTTAGTTGGTCATTTTGAAAATATTGTTATCTCACTCCTCTCAAATGGTGCCATGACTGTCTTGAAAATGTTGCCATTACTAACTTGAAAAAATGATCACTATGGCATGGGATTTTCAACAATAGACTTATAATAATGCCGATATTTTCTTAAATAAAAATTGTCTAATCTGACATCCACTTTGTACAAACAGCAGCTAATTTGAAAATCTTGCAGTTTGCTGAAGAATATGAGAGATAGTTTCAACACTCAGCAGTTAAAAGGAAGAAATGTTCATATCTTGAATTACTGGAAATTCTTCTCACCCACAGCATCAGTCCCTTCATTTAAGGAAGTTTCTTTTCTTTCAAAACCAAACAATGAATTGGTCATATAACAGAGCTTTTGATGTTAAAGTAGGTAATTGATGATTAAGATAGAGGATAAAAAAAGGCTTTTGATATGGATATGGGAAACAAAAAACAAATGAGAGGTAATTCTTAAAGCCCTGGTGATAGACATTATGTATAATACATGTGGTATAAAATAGGCAGTGCCTGGGGATGGTGACAGGTCAGTTAAAAACTTTGTTAGAAAAACAAATGCTAGAAGCTGTTTGGATAAAGGCACATACACCTTGAATGATTGATCAGTTATCAACAGTGATGGATAATCTCCCTTAGCAGAACTTCTACATAAAACCTCAATTATCATCCTTTTAGGACTGATAAAAGCCTTAGATCTGTGGCAGGATAAAAATTTAGTTGATGAACTCATTGCAAAATTAGATGTGACCTCTTGATATGTTCCCTATTACTTAACAATATTGATAAAATACAATACATATGTGTAGAAAATGTTAATATGTACATGTAGATGTTCATTATGAAATGAGATTTGTGTATGAATTAAAAGTTGTCAATAAACCAGAATTAATCATATTATTATTTTTTATTGAGATTAGCAGATTATATTTTATTGAGAAGTCAATATTTTGACTGATATGAAGCAGAGGCTAATATCAGTATTACACAGTTCTGTAAAACAATGTTTTGAGTGAATGAAAAGGCTGTAATTTTTATATGCCCACCATAAGATATGTTGTCTGTCCATCCATGTATGAGTTGGGTTTTTTTTACCAATTTAATCTTTGTACATATTTCTCCACCTGCTGCACTGATCAAACTATGTGGATGGCTTGTACATGAGGTAAAAGAGAAGTTGATTGATGTCAGGTTAAAAATATAAACCTCAAGGTCACATTGACTCAGAAGAAAATAATTTCTGTACATGGTAGCATATACCCATTCTCATACAGTACATTATGCAGATCAGGGAACCAGTACTATGTGTATATTGTTGACCCTAATGGCACAGATCAAGTCTCAGATAGTGCATTATGCACTGGCAGATGAGGGATCTATTTGTTAATGACTCCTATGTCTGAAACTGTGTAACAGAAAGAAGTAAAACCAACAAGTTTAGTTTAATCAACAAATGATTTATTTCTCTATGTTACAGAGTGAAAATTGAATTGTCAATTAAATTTTAAAAAATTATCCTAAATGTTGTATTACAAGTCTAAAAATATAGAATTAGTTTTGAATGTGCTGATGTATCACCAGTATTGACTGTTTTGATGTACCACTGTAATATAATTTGTTATGAACAGTTTTGCATGTACCCATCCACATGTGTCTTTTATGAATTTAGTTTCATTTAGTAGAAGTCTGGCCACATGATTATTGATCTTTCTGACTTTGGTTTCTGTAAGATATTTTCATCACAATTTTTTGCAAGTTTGACCAGATTTAGCTTTTTAGATTAAAGAAACTGAATTAGTTTTGATTATTCCACTTTAACATTGAAGTGGGTTATGGACTATGATTTGCCTAGCATCTTCATTTGGTTTCCATAGCTCAACTATACTAATATTTGTTGGATTTCAACCAAATTTGCTATGTAGTTTACATTTACATAACTTTACTAAGCTCTGTTAGATTTCAGTCAAATTTGGTATGAGTCTGTATGTTAATAAGACCTTAAAAGCTTGATTTCCAGCATTACACAACATAATTTATAAGAGTTCTGATCCCTGGCTGTTATTCATTCCCCATTTTGTTTCAACAGCATTATATCATTAACAAGAGTGTTTGAAAATTTCTAACAAATTGTCTAGAAATGGTTAATTCTGTAATTAATTTGAGATGTTGATGCACAAATAATTAATTACACAAGGAATATTCAAATTTGGTGATGTCATTAAAACTCACCCATTAAGAAATGTTGAATTATGAACCAAATGTAGCATGCATCATTATTTTGGTGAGATCTTGAATGAACTTTAAATTCATTTATGCTACATTATCATTTAGAAGTTAAGGCCCTTGATGAGATGTTAATGCCCCTGATTGCTTCTTCATATATTTACTATCTGCAGCATTACTTTACAAAGAAATTTTTTAGTTAAAATTATAATGCACCATTTTATTAAAGAGACCTTTAATGACCCGAATTTCTAGCAATCAACATTTTCATTTATAGAAGTTATGGACCCTCATTGCCCATGTTCTTTAAAGTTAAATATTCCATAGGATAGTCATTTTTGTCAGGCCTTTCCAAGCAAATTATGGACAGTATGGTCCTTTGTGATACATCCAATGCAAGTTGATTTTGGAATAAAGAATGAAGAATTAGTGTTGTGTTGTATGAGTTTTTAGTATTCTGCAAGAATTACTGTGGTATATCAGATC
Source organism: Potamilus streckersoni (assembly GCA_016746295.1). Lineage (NCBI taxonomy): Eukaryota > Metazoa > Mollusca > Bivalvia > Unionida > Unionidae > Potamilus > Potamilus streckersoni. Next base: position 2,274,269 of record JAEAOA010002358.1, on the reverse strand, counting down.
TATATAATGTTTGGTATGATGAAAGGTAGTTATCATTAATATATATATATATATATATATATATATATATATATATATATATATATATATATATATATATATATATATATATATATATATATATATATATATTCACTTGTAAGTTGGGTCCAACTGCAGACTCAGATATGCCATCTTAAAATATGCCAGCAGGTCTAGGTCAATGCAATTTGCTAAGAGTAATCATTAGAACAAATAAATAGACCATGGACTGCCAGCACATATCTGATGGCAAATCAGAATCTATTTTGTTTGCAGTTGAAGCTGGCTTGTAACACAAACACCAATATACAGCATTTTAATATTAAGATTTTGATGCAAAGTACAGAATGATCTTGAGAGAAGTTATCTTAGGCAATGATCTTAGCAAATACATTGAGCATTGTAAATACTGCAAGCACAGGCATGTCTCTAATTTCTGCTCTCTTTCTACTCTCCTGAACTCAAATATAAATTAATTTACTGCTTTGCTAAAAAAAAATGAGGACATTGATGGGCTCTTTAAATCCAAAATACCCTGGCTGAGTGGAGAGATGACACTGAAATGAAATATCTCTGGATATATTTCGTACCTAAACAGAGAAGTCCAATAAGTAAAATTAATTATGATATTGATTTTCTACATTTATATTGTCAGAACATTTTTATATACTATAGATCAAATAAAAAGTTTCTTCCAAAACATAGACACCAACATGCACAACATATACTTGCTAATGAGTTGAATCCAACTGCAGAGAACAAAAATCCAGATCTGACATTGTGTAATGTGCCAACAGTTCAGGGTCTATGTTCTTAGTTCTAGTGATTAGACCCACACCAGTCAGCACATTATGCCATAGCAGATCTGGGCCTGAGCTGATTGTGTTTAGGCTGAACTTATAAGCTGGTATATACAGTACCAGCATGTATGTAGCCACCCTTTTATGTGACATTTATTCATTTGACAATTATTTTTATCTGACAGAAATATTGGAAAGCATTGTCTTGTATAAAATTTAGTCTAGTCAATGCAATTTCCGATTGTGACACTCTCAGTTAAGCACAAAATTTACTAATCTTGTGCAAAATGGATTCTTTTATCTTGTAGTCAAGCAAGTAGAATATATTGCCATTTAACCATAGTGTGAATCTAATTGCCTTTAGTAATGAATGCTTTGTCTATTCATGCCATTCAGAAGCACCTAGCTTCTCATGGGTAGGTGGTTCTTTCCGGAGGTGGGGGATGGGTTCAGGGATGCCATTGTGTTGGTCTAGCTAGCAAAGGATGGTTTGTCTGTTAATGCCATTTTACCATTGTGTGGGTCTAGCTAGCAAGGGATGGTTTGTCTGTTAATGCCATTTTACCATTGTGTGGGTCTTGCTAGTAAGGGATGGTTTGTCTGTTAATGCCATTTAACCATTGTGTGGGTCTTGCTAGTAAGGGATGGTTTGTCTGTTAATGCCATTTTACCATTGTGTGGGTCTTGCTAGTAAGGAATGGTTTGTCTGTTAATGCCATTTTACCATTGTGTGGGTCTAGCTAGCAAGGGATGGTTTGTCTGTTAATGCCATTTAACCATTGTGTGGGTCTTGCTAAAAAGGGATGCTTTGCCTACTCATGTTGTTTAACCATAGTATGGGTGTAGCTAGTGAGGGATGCTTTGCTATTCATGCCATTTAACCATAGTGTGGGTTTAGCCAGTAACAGATGGGAGCCTGGAGTGGCCTCGTGGTCTAAAGCATTCCCATTACGAATCATTACCATCTCACCTCTGTATAGGTTCGAGTCTAGTATTCAGCGAATGCTGATATGTGAGAAAGCTTGCCAGAAGCTTCTCATGGATCAGAGGTTGTTTCTAGGGATTTTCTGGTTTCTTCCTCCACCATTAATACTTGCTGCCATTAATAGCCTATTGTGTGCTGAAAAATGGTATTAAGCCCCACAAAAACAACAACAATAACAGTAAAAGATGCTTTTCCTATTCATGCCATTTAACTACAGTGTGGGTATAACTAGTGAGGGATGCTTACCTATTCATGCATTCTCTAATCTTTCCAGGCAAAGTTAATGTGTACATCAAAGGAAGGTTTTAATCTTGTATTCTGGTCAGCAGATGCCTGGAAATGTGGCATGGTGTTTGTAAGACACAGAATAATATTGTGGACCTTTAGATTCAGGAAAAGAGAATGCTAATAGCCATTCAGTGAGTGAATATACAAGTACCTAATTAATAAATATTAGTCTCTTACTTATATTCAGTTTTTCTTTTCCTTTTCCTTTTTGTGTTTGTTTCTGTTTGGAAGAAAAATCTAAAGACAAAATTGGTGTTTTTTCTATTCATAGATTTGTTTAACACATCAAACTATACAGAATAAAGCTATCTTTTCTTCCTCTACTTCCTAATATCTTTCACCTTCTTATTAAAATAAAACATTTATGCATAGATATTTTTTTTCCATTTCATGTTTCACTTCTTATTCCTATTTCCCTCCTTCATTTAGCAATATGCACAATTCTTGAGGTAATATATATATATATATCTAGCAAGGGATCATGTGTGTCAGGGATTGATTAAGATAAATGCAATAAACTTAAAATAACAAGTTTATCTGCAACAAGTTGAAATAACCTAGTTGAAACATAATAAATTTAATGGTTTAATTCCTGTAGAAACAGACATGTAAAACCTTGCAAACACAACATTTTTTTTGTGTTTCATTTATTGTCTTTCTATGCTATGCATTTGTCTTTGAAAAAGTCTCATTAAGAGTCAAAACCGCTCAGGCTAGTTATATACTAGTTTTGCATTTTGCACTTGTTTGTTGTCATTATATATATATATATATATATATATATATATATATATATATATATATATATATATATATATCTTCAGCTTTCTCCTTTGTTACAACACTCTTTGATACAACTGGAAACCATGACCTAAATCATAAAAGTGAATATATAACAATATAAATAGAAAGAAAACTTTGAAGCTTAGGTTTTTTAAAATCTTTTTTTTACCTTTTCAAAACACCATTGTTTAACAACTTTTGATGATCTTGTTATAACACAAGAAATAAGAGCAAGTATATTAGGATAAGTTTGCATATTTTACATTTTAACCCATTAAATTCTTCCCCCAGGAATTCATTGACACAGTGAAGTAAAACTATTACACAGATAATGCCATATATTTGATTATACGTCTAGTTCAGATCTGCAATTCCATAATGCACCAGCAGATATGGATCTATGCATTTGCTTGGAGTTCATGAGCAACATGACCTTGGATTGCTGGCACATTACACAGTGGTAGATATGGTATATATAGTTTGCAGTTGCATTCAACTTTTAAGTCAGTATATACGGTACCTACCAGGACATTACTGCTGAAGTGTAAAATATAGATGATGCAACAAAGTTAAATATGAATGGTGCAAACAAAATTTCACAATCCTAATGTAGCATGTTGCATACATGCATCGCTTTGCATTATCTATTCTGCTGATAATCTTAAAAATCTAAATTTAACCTGTACAATCCACTAGCAAGAATTATAGGTTACTGCATTAGTATGGGAAAATAAGAACAAGTTTTTATCATATGGCTATATTGCATGACCTTGGGAGTGTAGTATACCCATCTGAAAAAATGAGTTTATATTTTTCCATTCAAATGCAGCAACCTTTTTATTATATGCTCATTCTTGTTTCATTACCAAAGATTTAATAATAAAAGTTCACAACCAATTATATTTAATAACAAAATTTAATATTTTATTAGTAAAATAATAAAGTTCACAATCGTAGATTGCTTCATGTTCATATAGCTCCACCAACCGACCGTTAAACTTCATAGCGTACTGCACACTCACATGCATCAAATGTATGGAGTGCAAAATGAAGGTGTTAAGTACATTTTTGGCCATTTTTATTAACAGCTAAAGAAGACATTTTATGTGTATAACTTATGTTTAATTGTGATGACCCTGTATAGCATCTATATCTAGCTAAATCTAAAACATTTGTATCAAAAAAGTAAAAGCAGATTGTGCCAAAGCAGTTTATATGTGTCAGTCTATGAAACATTTGCTGGTATGTGGCTGTCCTTGAAATATCTGCTTTAGTTCATTCATAAAAAATTGCTTACATTAGAAAATAGTTCCTTTGCAAGCGGGATGCAATATGAAGGTGTTCAGTATCATGGAATATTGCACGATTCTGACAATGTAAAGTTAACGGTGAAAAAAGATGAGCATATAATAATGACTTGTTACAGCACAGCATGGTTATTTTGATCATCATTGAGATTCATCTGACCCCATCACATTCCATCTGATTAACTATGAATTACAATGTTTTGTTCCACTTCTTTTATCTAGGAAGTTTATGAATAATTATGAAACTCCATTACATAGTATTCTTTGGGGAAGGGTCATTTTATTTCAAGAGCCCTGAGTGGCCGAGTGGTCTAAAGCGCTCACCATTACGGATCTCTGCCGTCTCACCTTTGTCAGTGTGGGTTCAAGTCTCAGGTTTGGCCATTGTGGGTATGTGAGAAAGCTTGTCATGTAGTAGCTTCTCATGGATCAGTGGTTCTTGCTGATATTTTTTTATGGGTTCTTTCTCCACCATTGCACCATGTATAGCCTATCTTGTGCTGAAAAATGGCATTAAATCCAACAACAACAAAAACAACAACTTTTATTTCATCTAGGGGCAGTCTTTAAGATTTTCCTGTCACCTTGAAAAATGTATGTAGATTTCAAGTACTAAATTAACAGCTAAAATAGTGTTTGATTTTCTGATATTACTTATAAAGTTTATTAGATAAGAAAAGTTATATTTCTTGTGAAATATCATATTTCATGACAGTCGGTCAAAGTTTTCTATTTTACTAACTATAAAAGTGAAGATGTGTAATCGTAAACTCTTGTTCCATAGCCATTTACTCTCTGGCGCAGATATAGTGAACTTTCATGTGTTGTGTACTTGAATCTTGGTTTTTGCTTCCTCAAATTAAATATTTTGAGAAACACATGTCGAAACCGCTTTCCAACGATGCAGTACAACATAAAATTGATGGCAGAGTTGACAACAACCAGCAAGTTACTGATAGTTGTAAATTCCACATAGGCTACTGAGCACCGAAGCTTGTTTTGGTCTGATATGGTGAAAATAATGTTGTCAAAAAGAGCTGGTAGCTGACATGCAAGAAATGTATTAATCAAAACAATTAGCATGACTGTTAGGTTTTTCTCCTTTGAGACAGATGCACTTATCACATTTCTATCTAGTCGAGCATTGTTGACAGCACGAATAAGAAGGATGTTTAAAACAGATATGATCCCAAATGGGAGAAGAAACATGAAAATGAGGTAAGAGTACACAAAATACACTCGCTGAAAAATTTTGTTCATTCCAAGATCAGTGTATGCTACTTCTGGAACTGTTTTGTTGGAAAAGCTGTCATACACTTGGATGGTTTTGTACTCTAGAAACCGTGGAATATTATATGTAATTGAGCAAAAGAAAATGATAAATATGACTCGTTTCGTTCTTGACAGTGTGCAGGTATTTGCAGCATGGAGAGGTCGACATACTGCAATATAGCGCTCTACAGTGCAAGCCAGTGTTGTGTAGACGGTCCCTGTCTGAGCAATTAGAGCCACTGGATAGACAAATGGATGCATGTACTTGTAAGCAAAAAAGTAGTTCTCCATGACATTTTTTTCCAAATAAATTGTTGGCAGGGACATAAATAGCACCATCGATAGCAAAACCAATATATCGTAGATAGCCAGAGATATCAGATAGTAAGATGTAGAGTTACGCATTTGGCAGTGACGAAGAACAATTATGGACAGAGTATTTCCAATAAGCCCATACACAGCAATTATGTTAGCCACAACTCCCCAGGTGTAATACTGGAATGTAACCATCAAATGAGATGCACACGTTTCTGTGATTGTTCCACTGGAATTAGTGTCCTCTGGTACAGCACTAATATTGTCTTCCATTGTGACAAATCTGAAATGAAAAAAAAATAGATTTCACCATTTTTTTAATTTTTGTTTAAAATCAGTTATCAGAATATTGTACTGAATAATGGGATATTATGAATATATCAGATACCCTATTAAGAATGCTCATAATAAGCTGTCTGTTAAGCTTAAACTGAACAAATTTTCCTTCAATCATCAGCATACAATTTAGGTCTGTTAAACCTTTCTTGAACATAAGTTCATTTTGCTGTATTTTATATGTTGTGTTGTTACATACTTATAAGTCAGGTCTATCTTTACTGCATAACCATGATCTGCCTTGTCACAGTTAACTGGCAGACTAGGATTTATGAGGTTTGTTCTACTGATTATTCCTAACAAGTGCACAGAGCAGGTCTGCCTATGCATTATGCAACAGCAGGTCAGGGTATGTGCAGTTATCAGTTGAACTTAAAATCAAGAATACAGTAATGACGGGTCAGTCTTCTCAGTAATGCTAATTATGCATTAGATTTAATCCCCATTTCTCCAAATTAATGTGTTGTTCCCATTTCTACAAGTTGACCTGCTGTTTCTATTTCACAAAATTTCCCCATTGTTTCCATTTCTAAAAATTTCCCATGGTTCCCTCTTTCTAAAAATTTCCTTTGTTACTATATCTAAAAATTGTCTTCACTGTTCCAGTGTCTCAAAATTTCCCCATTGTTTCTGTTACTGCATCCCTTTCTCAAACCTGCCTTATGGTTTCCATTTTCTAAACAAATTTCCATATTGTTACTATTTCTGAAAAGTTTGGATGTCAGACTTACTAAATCAAGATTTTAAAAGTCTTCATGTTAATAAATCATCTCTTTTCTGAAAGGTTCCAGCTGTTATAAGTTACAATCACTCAGATTACCTCCACTTATGAATTAGTTTTCTTGTTTTAATTAAAGAAACAGATATATATATATATATATATATATATATATATATATATATATATATATATATATATATATATATATATATATATATATATATATATATATACATATATATATAAATCAGAGCAACTGTTGTGTAGGACTATGCATGAAAATAAAAAATTAGCTTATTGTTTCTTCAAACGCATGTAAAATTAATCCTCTGAGAAAGTAGCTAATTTACTTAATTGAAAATACCACCTTTTAAGTCTTGTTTTAAAGAATCTACTTGGAAGGTTATAATTTGTGACACTGCTCACTGCTTAGTAAAGAACCAAGAAATGTTGAAGAGTGGAAATTCTTTGAATAAATAAGTCATGTGACAAAATTGGTAAATCATATTAATAAGATCAGGAGATGCCACATCACATCTGAGCCATTGATCGAAACTATTTCCATTTCTCCAGATCAATTAGGGTAGTTATTGTTGCTTGCTGTCTTGTGACAGGTGTTTTCTGTTTTGATTTAAAGGTTATATTTTTTTTTGTACTCAATATGGTCACTGCACCACGTTTTTGAGCCATATGACTTTGAATAAAAAAAGTATAAAGTATAAATTGTAATATATTTTAACTAAAAGGAGAACCTTGATTATAATGCTAATTGCTTGTAGGTAAAAAAAAATTAACTGTCACTGTCCACAGTCCTAAACAATTTAAAGATATTTTGAAACAACCACTATACATGTACAGAAGATTTCAGATAACAGTGGTCATGTGTTCAAACCATCATGGTCACTGATGTTATGAGTGAGCAAACTCACCTTTTAAACTGTTCTTTTAAGTGGTCAAGTCAAAACAGAATGTTATTGTTTTGGCCATTAAATTTGATAAAGTTTCTGAAATTTCCTTTCATATTTTAAATGTAAATATTCTCCTCGACTAGTTTGATTGTGAATGTGTTTTCTAAGTTTGTATAAAAACTTGTTTTCAGCTTGTTTCTAAAAGACTGATTTTCAAGTTAACTCCAATATTTAAGTTGATTGAAGTTGATGACAAATATACACATCTTTACATTGTTACATACAGTTTTAAGCATAGGGAACTTCAAGAGACATAACTTGTTCATAAAGTTAGTATTTTCTCTCCTTCCACCGTTCTTTCTGAATAGGCATTTTACTGTATCTGCTTGAAATTGCTCCAATTTGCTATGAATTACATGTCATGAATACAAATTTGTATTGGCTTTGCAGAAACTAAAAATTGAAGGAAGCAACAAACATTTACATTTTCTGTGGAAACAATTTGATCCCTTCTGCACTATACCAAATTAATTGCCTTTAGAAATTTTGTACATTTTTTTTGTTACTATATGGTGAAAAAGATGAATTCAGAGTATATGTTGTAATATGCATGATTTTATAAACATCTGCTAGACATTATAGCAATTAAGAGTTTAAAATTTAAATATTCTTAGGTGCTCTGATATTTTTTTGTCTCACAGTTAATATGGAAGGGGCATTCAGGTTCCTGATTTATCTTAAGGGCTTCATGTTAGTGACCTCCATGCCCTTACCTGGATTATATTAGACACTTCATAGTGAGTGACTGCCATGCTCATTCCTGGATTATATTAAGTTCATAGTGACTTCCATGTCCTTACTTGGATTATATTAGGTACTTCATAGTGAGTGACCTCCATGCCCTTACCTGGTTTATATTAGGTACTTCATAGTGAGTGACCTACATGCCTATACCTGGTTTATATTAGGTACTTCATAGTGAATGACCTCCATGCCCATACCTGGATTATATTAGGTACTTCATAGTGAGTGACCTACATGCCTATACCTGGTTTATATTAGGTACTTCATAGTGAGTGACCTACATGCCCATACCTGGATTATATTAGGCACTTCATAGTGAGTGACCTACATGCCCATACATGGGTTATATTAGGCACTTTATAGTGAATAACCTCCATTCCCTTTACCTGGGTTATGTTAGGCACTTCATAGTGAGTGACTGTTGTGCCCATACCTAGGTTATTTTAGAGTTTCATAGTGAGGAACCTATCTGATTATACCTGAGCCATACTTAGCATTTTATAATAAGTATTGTTTTTTTGGTACTTGAAATATGGTGATGAAAGTGCAGTGATGATGACAGTGGTGATGAAGGTGCAGTGATGATGACAATGGTGATGAAGGTGCAGTGATGATGACAATGGTGATGAAGGTGCAGTGATGATGACAATGGTGATAACTACCATCTCAAGTCAAGTGCACATTTGAAATGCAAGAAGCCTCACAGCAGATTTCTATTTAACCAACATGATTTCTCTTTTTATCAGTGCCACATTGGAAGTTCCACATTCTTGAAATGGCATTTGTCATTTGAGGTTTTAAAGGAAGTCAGATTTGTACTGTAAGTTTAAAATAATTCTGTAATTCCTACAGTAAATAAGTCAGAGCGAGTGATAGATGCATTTTTAATTTGGGATTTCATTTTCAGTTCACTTATTGGGTTTCCAGAAAGACATGTTCCAATTACTGTGCTTTTCCCTCAGGCATTAGAGATCTGATACTTTGGAATAGTACATTTACTAATCATCCAAAATTTGTTTGGCTCCATGGACTGGGATTGACAATTTATACCAGTGATCATTTTTTTTCAGCACTGGATGATCTTTTATATTTAAATATCACATACACCCAAGTGCTTACAAGTGAAGATCCCAATTTTTTGTTATGTAGTGTGCATTCATATCCTAATTTTGGCTATTTGTGCAGTTTATTACTTTGAAATTAGGCTATTTATGCAGTTTATTACTTTAAAAAAATGGGATACAAATAAAATACAGACATATCATTTAACACCTCAGGGAGCCAAGTTGTCTGTTCCTTATATTACTTTACACAAATATGATTGACCCCGTTCTTTAGGTTTTTCATTTCATTGCAAGTTTGTTCTGTTTTATTGATAATAAACAAGTAGGGTTGATGTTTTACTGGTTTATCATTTGATGGCAGTTATGGGTTTTGGCTGCATGTTCAATTTATTTTTTCAAAAAAGGGGTACATCCTGTTCTGTTGACATATCCTTTGACAGCAGATCCTGGGGCTTTGTTATTTGTTCTATTTACTATTTAAAAAAAATAAGTTAGACCCTGAAATATTATTATATAATTGGACAGCAGATGGAATGGGGGAAAAAGTTTTTGTTCATTACAAATAGGATAGACTCATTTCTGCTGGAGTATTATTAGAGACTGGGCTGTTCATTCTGTTTTCATGGTTTCAGACACTTGATGCTGTTCTGTTCTGCGGACATTTTATATTAGATCCAGAAACTGAGTTGTTTAGGTGGCAGGGATAGTTTCATATATTGGCTTCTGGCAAATTTCTTAATTTAAAGCTATCATGTGACTATTTAAGCTATTATCATGTAATAATTAAAGTTATGGACATATTTATAAATTTTGTCTTTCTGGCTTTTTGTATTCTTGAAATTGATGTGAGGCATGTACATCTCATGTAGTCACTGCACAGTATTTAGCCAGTGAAATACCAATAGTTGGCTGGGAAGCAGAGCTAGCTACCTATAGCAGTAAACACATTGATTCAAGGCAAGTAGAATCTCAAAACTATGGACCTTTTTGACCAGACTCATGTATTTAATTTTTTTAAATGAATTTTTATATTAGGCAGGTGAATGTAACATTTAATTTGGGCATAAAAACTGCGATTTGCACCCTTATTCTGTTTAGGGTAGACCCAATTCTGCTGTATGCTTCTGCTTCTTTCCACCCACTGACATTTTTTTGGCCAGGAGTCTCTGACATTCAGCACAAACATACCATATATAGTCATGTCAAACAGCAAATTACAAAGATCCTGATATGTCAAGGCATAATAGCTAGCTGACAGTGTGTGCATTATGGTTTGTGCATCAACCGTCAACATTTATTATTTTTCAGTTCATTTTAAAAACATTGGATCATTTTTAACTAAATCTGGCAGAGAGCATCATTGCATGGCAGACTTTTCTCCAGGCTGTGTAGTTGCATCGTTATAGCACAGTATGACCAAATGGATTTTAGTGTCAGAAATAATCATCAAAGAACAGATAGGACACAATGAATGGAAATGATAGAATCATCAGTTGGACAAAATCATCAGTCTGACTGAACCAACAGTTACTATTATTAAGCTTCAGATGTTGAATATTGGACTTTTGGACAGACATGGTCCCTTGATGATGAAAGCAAAGTTGTAAAATCCCTACCCCCCTCCCCTAAGCAGTTGTTTAAAAAAATCCTTTTTTAGTTGAGCTGAAAGGTCAGCTCTTCAGAATATTTTACTCCATGATGTTAGACCCATGATTATTTCTTGTCCATATAACCCTATGTGTTTCAAGTGAGGTGACCTCAGTGTTATTCATGTATGAGTAAACACTAATTAATGAGTAATTTTTTATAATTGATGTTTACTGTGTAATAATATCTTGTCTTCTTTAATTTTTTTATTCCACAATTTTAACTCCATGGTTTCAGATAGGTCTCACCACTCCACTTGGTTCCTTTTGTTTTCTTTCTTCCATCATTCTCATTCTCATTCAAATATCTATATATGACATACCAATATCCACTTCCCTTACATGCAGAATATGTTTATCTAACCCTCATTAATTGAAGGATGGGCTTCAAAGGTGGAACCCATTAGTTAAATGATAAAGATACAGCATTTTAAAAGAATATAAAATTCCCATTCCCAAAATTGTCTTTGATTTCCTGACTTCTACAAGGTTTGTCTTTTCAAGTACCCCATATATTGATATTCTTTGTAAATTTCTCCTCATTAGGCATGATAATGGTAACTATTGATTGTTATTTCCATTTATCCTGCCCTTACATAACACCTTTGACTATTTCACACACTACAGTCCTTTTGCTCATAACAGTAAAATAGCAAATACTGCATTTAACCTAAGGTAATGGCTTAAATAAAGTAGAAATAACCAAAGACATTCAGAAATAACTATGAATCATTTGCAAACTTGCGCTTAATGTTCCAACTAATGAACAAGTTCACTAAATCCTCAAGATACTTGATTTTCTTACTTGGGTTCCGCTTCAAGCTTCTTTATTAAGTAGACCTCACCCAATATCCCCCTGGGGGAGTGAGTCATAGGGAATATCTTCCTTACTTACTGCTCAAGTCAGTGAAGGTAATAAGGTGGCACTCTACAGTTTCTTATATTGCATAGGGTTAAAATGTTAAAGAAAAAGAATTTCCCAGAGTTTCCTCACTGGTTATACTGGCTACCAATATTTTAAAAAAGACATTGTATATCTTAGGTATTATTCAAAGAACCTTTAATTTACTTTATTCTTGGTGTATGATTGATGGGTATAATATGGGTTACAGAGTATACAGTTTGACCTTACTCCAGATGTGCTCCATTCAAAAACATGCTAGATCCAATTGGTCATTTTCAATTCCTGAACTTCAGAGGTAAATTATATAAAAATACAGCCAATAACTTTTTTTTACATTTTATATATTTGGTAATTCATTCATTGCACTTTCAAAAGCTGGTATTGTCTAGTCTAGCAAAATTCATTTCATTATGGTAATAACTGCTAAAGATAGTGTATTTTAGACAAATTCAGGCTGATTTTTAGAGCACAAGGGAACAGTCATTTTAATTAGCATATGTTAAGATCATTTACAATTTCCAAAAATACAATATCCAGAGAAATATCAGCCACATTACATGAAAGTAGCATAGAGGTATGCCAACATACTCTCCACTGTGCATGTTTTAAAAGCAAGCAACTTCACCTTACACATGTCACTCTCAAAAGTAATACTGTACATAATAACTGGTGAGCACCCTCAATAATGATTAATGGCCTTACAACATAAACATAATTATAGTGATTTCAGAGGCTGCATGAAGCTTTTCAGGTGAAATTGATGATGACAAGGAAAGCATTGTATCAGCCAACTGTAAAAAGTAATATTTTAGCAGATCAAGTGTAAAGAATGCACAGAGAGAGAGAGAGAGAGAGAGAGAGAGAGAGAGAGAGAGAGAGAGAGAGAGAGAGAGAGAGAGAGAGAGAGAGAGAGAGAGAGAGAGAGAAAAATTTCCTTATATCTACAAAAGTTGGATGCAAACTGCACTGATCCAGTTCTGCTGTTTCACAATGCACCTTGTGATCTGGGTCTATGCAATGTGTAATACTTAGAAGAAACAACATAGACCCTGATTTGCCTGGGAATCATGTGATTGTAAATCAGGATCTGCTTTACTTGCAGTTGGACCTGAAGTTATGGTCAAGCTTATCCTGTAATTATACTTATAATGATCACGTCTCCAGTCACCCAAACCTTAAAACATTAGCTTCAAAATTATCTATATCGAAAAAAAGATATTTAAATAACACACAATACACATGTTCAATAGACACTTTATTGTACATATAAAATAATCATTTTGCATAATGGGGCAAATCCTGTCTTACAACACTGCACCAGCCCAGCTCTGAATTGTTTTAAAGGATACCTCAGGACAGGAAGCATGTTGGAGTTTGTAGGGTTGCAAGTGTGGGGCCGAAAGGGGCTGACAGGAGGTATATAGGGACAATGGTCCATGGTCCAATACCTGCATGTTGAACCGACAGGGGCTGACAGGAGGTATGACAATGACAATCGAAACAGGACAAGTCCATCCGATCCAAGGATGCCATGAGCCATGATAACAAACATCAGCCTATACTCCATACATGCACCACAGGAAGCAGGTATGAAGTATATGGGCATGATAGTCGAGTACATTTAAATACTGACACAAATTGGGGTTCAAAGCAAAGTTTTTTGAATAAATGAAACTTGGCAATGGCCAAAACGAGTGAAAGTAGCATAGCACTGTGACTTGGAGCAGTGTGACTATAACGAGGACCCCAGAAATTGAACCTTTTTGGTTGTATGGTCCCCTTTTTGTTGGAAATAAGAGAAACCACTCTGCATGAAGATCTTTCATGCTTGTACAATTAATGCTGATATACCACCAACATATAATAATAATAATAATAATAATAATAATAATAATAATAATAATAATAATAATAATAATAATAATAATAACAACAACAATAATAATAAAATTAATAATAATAATAACAACAACAACTAATAATAATGATAATAAAATTAATAATAATGATAAAATTAATAATAATAATAATAATAATAATAATAATAATAATAATAATAATAATAATAATAATACAGTTAACACCAATTTACCATCAAGATGTGATTACTGAATTCAGATAATAATGCATGTAATAATAATAATAATAATAATAATGATATGATGATGAGTTTGTATAGCCCCTAATCTTTAAAAGCTCTGTGTGCTTCACAACATTAGACAAACATATATAATGATATGATTACAAAAATCAAAAACATTATGAGGTCTTTAAGTCTTTTCTTGCAGTCGAAATGGATGAGCTTTAAGAACACTCTTGAATGAGATCACTGTGTCTTTGAGTCTAAGTTCAGTGGGCAATTCATTTCATGTTACAGGGACCTGGTATCCAAAAAAACTTTGTCCATGTGACTTCATTGTTGTAGAGTGAATAATAAGAATATGCTTGTCAGAAGACATTGTAAGTATCTTGCTGGTGTGTACACATGGGTGAGGTCTGATATGTATGTTGCACTGGAGCCTGTCAGAGAAACAACTAGCACAGAGAACAAATTTTGTGTTTGATTCTGTATTTAATTGATAGTACAGAGCAGAGGTACATATGCTGTGATCATGGTACTCTAAGGATGATCAGAGCAGCTGTGTTTTGAACTTTTTTTAAGTTTCTGGAGATGAACCAGACTGAATTGAGTTACAATAGTCCAGTCTAGAAATTACTAAGAGACACACAAGTGTTTTAGTGGCATCAGCTGAAAAATACTTGCAAATGGAGAATGGAGATGATATGTCTCAGCTCAAGATATACAGCCTTGCATATGTTTATGACATGTTGATGCAATGAGAGAGTACTCAGAGTAACACCTAGGTTTTGTACTGACTGTGAAATTAGTGTTGGTGTTGCTAATATTTATTGTTTGAGGTAAAGGATGTGAATGAGAAAGCCTTGGTGTTGTAATTGGAAGGCTTCAGTTTTATCATAATAAGATAAGCCTTTTAACATCTCAAAAAACATTTCAAAATAATGTGATCTTGATCAACACAGTATCTCAGTTGATAAGGTCTGTTAAATTTCATGTCTATAATTCTGATGTACCATTAGATTTGGCAGCAATCATGCTTGCATGTTCAGATATGCCTAATAATTCAAAAGCTTCCACATTTGAATGCATTTGAATGACCTTCAGATTTCTGAGTGTTTAAAGGAGATATTTTCATAACAGCATTTATATAGTGATGCATGAATGTAGTGAAGACTTAAATGAGATTCTGGTTGCATTGACTGTAATGTTGAAAAGGCATCATTAGTTATGTTAGGGAAATCCAATAAATTTTGATTGGATGCTTTGTTGAACTCAGTAACTCTGATGTATCGATTTCTTGTTTAGAAATATGAAGGTTGTATTCTGAAAATCCATTAAACGATGACTCTGAGTTGCTTCAGAAAAATTGGAATATTTACTATGAATTCCCAAGTTTTAATTGGGGTATCAATCTTCATAGATTTTGTGGTTGATACATACAATTAAAGAAGCAGTTAACAATGATTTTCTGTAGATAGGACATTTATCCATTATATAGATTTTAATATTAACAGAAAATGTCATATTCAGCAGAAAGACAAAATTAATTACCACAAATATAAATATTGCTGAAACAGTAAATTCCTTTACCATTTAGCAGTCATATATTAACTGAACTGTAACCATTCTAGCACTGTCTGAAACTCCACTTGTGTTATTTGTCATTTGTTTTATATATCCTCTATGTTTGTAATTCTTTTCTCATATTCTCTGCCATTTCATGCAGTAATTGATATGAATCATACTAATGGTCAGGATCACTAAAATGCTGATTTGAAATTCTTTAAAATTTTAATCTATTACTTTTTGGTGGAGGTGGGTGATCAGATTTTTAAAAAAATATTCAGGCCCACAACCAACTGGAGAAAATGTTCTTGCTATGATTTGTGGAAGAAAAGAACTTATAATTTTCATTACATTAGCTGACGAAAATAATCATGAAAAAAAAAGAAAATATATCAATCAGGCCAAAACTTAAATGGTTGGTCTGTAAAAATCTAAACTGTGAAAGGAAGAAAATAATGTTTCTTTGTATGCAAATACTTCTACATGTTTGTTTATATAAACTATGAATAAAGAGATAAATAAATAAGTGTTAATTTAAATTCTGTGATTTAGCCCATTTGCTGTAATATGGAAATTGACTGTGTTAAATTTATTAGACCAATGATTGAGTGAAGAGAAAGTGTGAACCTGCTTGGATATGCTATCTGTGGCTGAAGACTTTTAAACTTCCAAATACAATAAACCATGTCATTATGATGTTGTTGTTCTGTGTTTAATGCCATCTCTCAGTGTTAAATATGATATATGTGGCAGCCAGTACTGTTGGTGGAAGTAGAACCTGGTAAAACCCCAGTAAGAACCAGTGACTTACAGGAGACAACTTGCAAGCCTTCTGACATACCCACACTGGCTAATTTGGCTGAGCATAAAACTTGATCCAGGTGGACAGAGTTGAAATGGAAGTTATTGAGAAAGACAAGCCTTTAGACCACTCAGCCATATTGGGTCCCCTTTCATTATGATAGTCACTACATATAGCCTGAAAATTAAATTATTTTGCCATTAGGGTACACCTTGTCCTAAATGATTAGAACATCATGTAACAATCTGTCCTGTCACAAGTTTTGCCCAGTTTTAGGAGCACTTGACCTCATGCCTACGGCACTCATGTGAGTTATAACATACTTGAGATTAGGCAGAGAAAAGAAAAAAAATGACCACACTGTAGGTCTTAACAATAAGTAAAACTTCAACAAATGATACAAATTTAGTTATCCTAGTAGATTTAATTCTAAATTACAACACAGAAATTAAACATAAAAAGCATCTATGTAGAGTTAAACATATGGATCAGTAATATTAAAAATTCTAAATAGAATAAATTTCACTTTTGTTACTTTCTTTAAAACATTTAAGGTTTGAACAATCAATTTAAGAGCAGCTCCAGGATCAATGTCAACATTATTTCGCAGTTTGATGGTGTGATGAACACACAATTTATATTTTTAACTTTTCATAGTGCAATTCCATGCCCTTTTCCTTTTATCTTCACAAATAAAATAAAGAATTTGAAACATTATCCATAAAAAATGAAAATTAAAAAGGTAAACAAGAAAACATGGAATGTACACAAAACTTTAAATCTTATACATTGTGGTAAATTTGGTAATGGAGGCTCAGTTTTGGGCTCCAATTTATCCTGTTATATAAGGAGTGATTCCAACAAAGAGGACTTGTCAGTTGACTATGAGTAAGTAGCAAGACATATTTTATCTGAGGATTTAGCTCTTTTCATCTTTTGAAGAAGAAACAGCAGACTTAAATTTGCAAAACCTAGACAAGCTCACAGTTTGAATTTGTTGACAAGGTGGGTTTTTTGGGAAACAGCAAGCTTTGTAACAATGAACTGGTTGCTAAATCTTTTACTGGTTACCATTATAAAAATTTATGACAGTATATGAGCTCATGTCACACAGCAAATCAAACAGCATGTTATATTTCATTGCAAGTTATGCCATTCAACAAATCAAGCAATGCTTTATAGCGAATTTTAGGAACATTTATATCCCAGCAATACAGCAATATAGTAGGTTCTGTACATCTAACATAAATAACAAATTATATGCCTTAGAGAAAATGAAGCATTCACTAACAGCATTTAGGCACAGTATGAAATCTTGGTGAATTTTACTGTCTTACTATGCGAAGTATTTCCTGCAATCAATAATGCCTGTCACTGGACAATTTCAGAAGCCTTCAGCTGCACCCATTCACACATTCATAAATTAAATTGCCATGAATTGATTGTTATTAATTAGATATCATTTTCTTGGATTTTAGGGTTGCTATACAGAGAAGCAGTTTAACCCAAATTAAGAAATCTCTTCCAGAATGTCATTTGTGTTGAAGGAATATATTCACATACATGTGCAACAATACATCTGTTTTTTTTTTTTTTTATAAAACCATGAAAAATGATAATAAAGAAAAATGGTGAATTCATTGTTCATATATTATTTGTCTCGTGTTTTATTTTAAATTGTCTATAATAAAAATAAAGGATTTGCATTTCTATGTCATTTGTCAGGGCAGGTTTAAATTGAGTACATATTTGTAGAACATTTTAGATATAGCCCTTCAAAAAAATTGACATTTGGTGTTTGATGACATTTGGACAGTTAGATATTTAGAAATCGCCCTTCAATAATGACATTTAGACAGTTAGATATTTAGAAATCGCCCTTCAATAATGACATTTGGACAATTAGATATTTAGAATTAGCCCTTCAATAATGACATTTGGACAGTTAGATATTTAGAAATAGTCCTTCATCAGTGGCATTTGGACAGTTTGATATTTAGAAATAGCCCTTCAATAATGACATTTGGACAGTTAGATATTTAGAAATATCCCTTCAATAATGACATTTATACAGTTAGATATTTAGAAATAGCCCTTCAATAATGACATTTATACAGTTAGATATTTAGAAATATCCCTTCAATAATGACATTTATACAGTTAGATATTTAGAAATATCCCTTCAATAATGACATTTGAACAGTTAGATATTTAGAATTAGCCCTTCAATTATGACATTTGGACAGTTAGATATTTAGAAAAAGCCCTTCAATAATGACATTTGGACAGTTAGATATTTAGAATTAGCCCTTCAATAATGACATTTGGACAGTTAGATATGTAGAAATATCCCTTCAATAATGACATTAGGACAGTTATATATTTATAAATAACCCTTTAATAATGACATTTGGACAAATATCTAAAAATAGCCTTCAATAATGACATTTGAACAGTTAGATATTTAGAAATAGTCCTTCTGTAATGGCATTTGGACAGTTTGATATTTAGAACAATAGCCCTTCAACAATGACACTTGTACAGTTAAATATTCAGAAATAACCCTTCAATAATGGCATTTAGACAGATTGATATATAGAAGGAGCCCTTCAATAATGACAATTGGACAATTAGATATTTAGAAATGGTACTTCAACAATTGCATTTGGACAGTTAAATATTTATGAACAGCCCTTCAATAATTGCATTTAGAGAGATATTTAAAAAAAAGTCCCTTAACATGGACATTTGGACAGTTAAGTATTTAGAAATAGCCCTTCAATAATGACATTTGGACAGTTAGATATTTAGAAATAGCCCTTCAATAATGAAATTTGGATAGTTAGATATTTAGAATTAGCCCTTCAATAATGACATTTGGACAGTTAGATATTTAGAAATAGTCCTTCATCAATGGCATTTGGACAGTTTGATATTTAGAAATAGCCCTTCAACAATGACATTTGGACAGTTAGATATTTAGAAATAGCCCTTCAACAATGACATTTGGACAGTTAGATATTTAGAAATAGCCCTTCAATAATGACATTTGGACAGTTAGATATTTAGAAATAGCCCTTCAATAATGACATTTGAACAGTTAGATATGTAGAAATAGCCCTTCAATAATGACATTTGGACAGTTCAATGTTTAGAAATAGCCCTTCAATAATGACATTTAGACAGATATTTAGAAATAGCCCTTCAATAATGACATTTGGACAGTTAGATATTTAGAAATAGCACTTCAATAATAACATTTGGACAGTTAGATATTTAGAAATAGCCCTTCAATAATGACATTAGAACAGTTATATATTTATAAATAACCCTTCAATAATGACATTTGGACAAATATCTAAAAATAGCCTTCAATAATGACATTTGGACAGTTAGATATTTAGAAATAGTCCTTCAGTAATGGCATTTGGACAGTTTGATACTTAGAACAATAGCCCTTCAACAATGACACTTGTACAGTTAAATATTCAGAAATAACCCTTCAATAATGGCATTTAGACAGATTGATATATAGAAGGAGCCCTTCAATAATGACAATTGGACAATTAGATATTTAGAAATGGTACTTCAACGATTGCATTTGGACAGTTAAATTTTTATGAATAGCCCTTCAATAATTGCATTTAGAGAGATATTTTTAAAAAAAGTCCTTTAACATGGACATTTGGACAGTTAAGTATTTAGAAATAGCCCTTCAATAATGGCATTTAGACAGTTTGATATTTAGAAATATCCCTTCAATAATGCCATTTGGACTGTTAGATATTTAGAAATATCTTTTCAATAATGACATTTATACAGTTAGATATTTAGAAATATCCCGTCAATAATGGCATTTAGACAATTTGATATTTAAAAATATCCCTTCAATAATGACATTTGGACAGTTTGATATCTAGAAATATCCCTTCAATAATGGCATTTAGACAGATATTCAGAAATATCCCTTCAATAATGACATTTAGACAGATATTTAGAAATATCCCTTCAATAATGACATTTGGACAGTTAGATATTTAAAAATAGCACTTCAATAATAACATTTGGACAGTTAGATATTTAGAAATAGCCCTTCAATAATGACATTAGGACAGTTATATATTTATAAATAACCCTTCAATAATGACATTTGGACAAATATTTAAAAATAGCCTTCAATAATGACATTTGGACATTTAGATATTTAGAAATAGTCCTTCTGTAATGGCATTTGGACAGTTTGATATTTAGAACAATAGCCCTTCAACAATGACACTTGTACAGTTAAATATTCAGAAATAACCCTTCAATAATGGCATTTAGACAGATTGATATATAGAAGGAGCCCTTTAATAATGACAATTGGACAATTAGATATTTAGAAATGGTACTTCAACAATTGCATTTGGACAGTTAAATATTTATGAATAGCCCTTCAATAATTGCATTTAGAGAGATATTTTAAAAAAAGTCCCTTAACATGGACATTTGGACAGTTAAGTATTTAGAAATAGCCCATCAATAATGGCATTTAGACAGTTTGATATTTAGAAATATCCCTTCAATAATGACATTTGGACAGTTAGATATTTAGAAATATCCCTTCAATAATGACATTTATACAGTTAGATATTTAGAAATATCCCTTCAATAATGGCATTTAGACAGTTTGATATTTAGAAATATCCCTTTAATAATGACATTTGGACAGTTTGATATCTAGAAATATCCCTTCAATAATGGCATTTAGACAGATATTCAGAAATATCCCTTCAATAATGTCAGTTGGACAGTTAGATATTTAAAAATATCCCTTCAGTAAGGGCATTTAGACAGTTTGATATTTAAAAATAGCCTTTCAACAATAGCATTTGTACAGTTAAATATTTAGAAGTAGCATTTCAAAAATGACATTTGGACAGTTAGATATTTGAAAATAGCTTTTTCAATAATGTCATATATACAGTTAAATATTTATAAATAGCCTTTCATTAAAGGCATTTAGATAGATATTTATAAATAGCCCAGCAACAATGGCATTTTAGACATATATAAATAGCCCTTCAACAATGGCATTTGGACAGTTAGATATTTAGAAGTAGCCCTTCAACAATGGCATTTGGACAGTTAGATACATAGAAACATCCCTTCAGTAAAGGTATTTGGACAGTTAGATACCTAGAAACAGCCCTTCAGTAAAGGTATTTGGACAGTTAGATACATAAAAACAGCCCTTCAGTAAAGGTATTTGGACAGTTAGATGCTTGGAAATAGCTCTTCAACAATGGCATTTGAACAGTTAAATATTAGAAATTGCCCTTAAAAATGGCATTTGGACAGTTAAATAGTAGAAGTAGCCTTTCAACAATGGCATTTACACAGCTAGATATTTATAAATAACCATTCAACAATGACATTTGGACAGTTCAGTATTTTCATGGTAGTGCTGAGAAAATTGAAACAAAACTTTTTGATGTATTAATTATTGTGACTGAGATATGATATAAATATTGACAAAAATAATGTTGCAATAACTTATGGGGACAAAGTTGTTGATACTATTAGTTGCTGTTAATATACATATCATTTTGATGAAGTAAAATAAATGCATTTTTGTTAATTTATATAGATTCCTTAATTCAGAAAAATGTGGGTTTTTTCTGTAATTAAACTTAGGAATACTTGTGTTAGGAATGCAGCTCCAAATTCTCAGAACTAACCAAAGTGATTGGACATGACATTGACTGCCAAATTTGAGATTAGTAGGATGTCAGTGTTCTCACCAAGTACATTGTCAAGTTTTATGCATGTGATAATTTCCTGTGCTTTGGAAGTATTCCGTTTCTAATGGGAAAGGTCAATACAGGATAATAAGGTAGTAATGGATAAACAGGAAGTTGAAGGGCTACTTGATAATACAGTTACAGTACAAATTCCTATAATGAAGTCATCATCTGTAAATAAAGTTACAGCAAAAGTTGCTATAATGCAGTCTTCACTTCACAGTACTGTTACATTATGAATTGCTATAATGATGTTTTTAATAGATAATACAGTTAATGTTATGAATTCTTCGCCATATAACTTCAGTTGGAATATGAGTTACTGTTAGGAAGTCTTCACTTGACAGTACAGTTACAGTGCAAGTTGCTGTAATGGAATCTTCACTTAACAATACAGTTACAGTATGAGTTATAGTAATGGAATCTTCACTTAATAGTTCAGTTACAGTATGAGTTGACCTAAGGAAGTTTTCATCAGTCAATACACTTACAGTACAAGTTGATGTAATGGAATCTTCACTTAATAATACAGTTACAGTATGAGTTACGGTAATGGAATCTTCAGATAACAATAACACAGTTACAGTATGAATTCTGTACTAAATTCTTCACTTAACAGTACAGTTACTGTATGAGTGGTAGTAATTTTTTGTGGCAAAGTCTTCACTCAACAGTACAGTTACAGTATGAGTGGTAGTAATTTGCTGTAGTGAAGTCTTCACTCAACAGTACAGTTACAGTATGAGTGGTAGTAATTTGCTGTAGTGAAGTCTTCACTCAACAGTACAGTTACTGTATGAGTGGTAGTAATTTGCAGTGGTGAAGTCTTCACTCAACAGTACAGTTACTGTATGAGTGGTAGTAATTTGCAGTGGTGAAGTCTTCACTCAACAGTACAGTTACAGTATGAGTGGTAGTAATTTGCAATGGTGAAGTCTTCACTCAACAGTACAGTTACTGTATGAGTGGTAGTAATTTGCAGTGGTGAAGTCTTCACTCAACAGTACAGGTACAGTATGAGTGGTAGTAATTTGCTGTAGTGAAGTCTTCACTCAACAGTACAGTTACAGTATGAGTGGTAGTAATTTGCTGTAGTGAAGTCTTCACTCAACAGTACAGTTACAGTATTAGTGGTAGTAATTTTCTGTGGCAAAGTCTTCACTCAACAGTACAGTTACAGTATGGTAGTAATTTGCTGTAGTGAAGTCTTCACTCAACAGTACAGTTACAGTATGAGTGGTAGTAATTTGCTGTGGTGAAGTCTTCACTCAACAGTACAGTTACAGTATTAGTGGTAGTAATTTGCTGTGGCAAAGTCTTCACTCAACAGTTACAGTATGAGTGGTAATAATTTGCTGTGGTGAAATCTTCACTCAACAGTAGTTACAGTATGAGTGGTAGTAATTTGCTGTAGTGAAGTCTTCACTCAACAGGACAGTTACAGTATGAATTACTGTCATGGAGTCTTCAATTAAAAAAACAGTTACAGTATGTGTTGCTTTAGTAAATTCTCTTCTTGACAGTACAGTTAGAGACCGAGTTACTATAATGGAGTATTCAATTGAAAAAACAGTTACAGGATGTGTTGCTGTAATTAAGTCTTCACTTGACAATATGGTTAGAGAATGAGTTTCTGTAATGGAGTCTTCAATTCACAAAACAGTCACAGTATGCTGTAATGAAGCCTTCAATGTGTTAGAACTTGATGGTTCATGTATTATTCATAACATGTGAGCTTGCTTGGAGCTTTGTAAACATCCAGAAAGAAACAAGCCTTTTGAAAGCTCTCATGAATAATAACTTTCATGGCATGTTCCATTTCTCATTTCTTTAAATTACATTTTTGACCATGTTGTCAAAAATAAGCACAATTCATAACAAGTTTGCTTAGCTATGCAAATCAACTGCTATGACTGACACTAAATAAAACCAAAATAATGAGATGCTAATGATGAAATTGTCAAGTTCATTTCATGGAATTGAACATTTTTTATCATTAAACCCATTTTTTGCTTAATGCAGTAAAAGTCTGCTCAGAACACAACTTAATGACAGAAGTGAGACAAGAATGGCTACTGATTTATCATATCATGTCAAACTGACAGTTGTTTTGGAAAACTTTACCAGTTAAGCACAAGACACTTTTTTTGTAGATGATTGTGAAAATATCCCTCAAAAGATTGGATGAAAAAACTTTTGAGTCATTACAAATTAAATTTTAGGCCTGCTGCATAGTAATTTGTATTTTTGGCAGTATGCATCTTTGATAAACTTAGAACAACATGTCGTTATGTAATAATATTCACATTTTGTCTGAGATAAGAGTGGCTATTGGCCCATTGGAATTTCTGTTAAATAGCAGTTGAGTGATAGCTTGTCCCCAGTAAGAAGAATTAGTTGTTGACATGAAACTTGTGTATGTTTTTTTCCAAAATGCAGGAATTATGTCAAGGTAATAACTTATCCAGCAGTCATGTTCCTACTATATGTTGATCTCTAGTGTCCTACTTAATCTGGATTGCATGTGCATTACCAGTTCATTTGTAGTTCTTGTCACAAGGCCAGGTGAGTTTAATATATGGTTCTTTGTGGATAATACATTATCCATTTGCAGTTATTTGGTTTTTTTTAAGATCTGCTTGACCAGTTTTTACAATGATTTTATTGAAATCATTCTGTTTTAAAGACCTTTAAAATAATTTCATTTTTACATTAAAAGGAGCTTCAGAAAAAAGAAAAAAGACCAAAAGAATTTGACTAAATTTAACAGAAAGCATCCAGACATTAAGACATTTCAAATTTGTTTAATTAATGCAGATCAGCCGTCCAATATGGTCACTGTTACTAAAAATATGATTTTGTTTTTAAATGATTTCTTTTTGTTTAGAATTTAATTGTATTTGTAACTGCTTCTGGCAAATACTACTCATCCAAATTTAAGCAAATTTGACAAAAAGCATCTTATGATAGAGTCCTGTCAGATTTTTACATATAGTACCAGTCATTCATCAAAAAATATTTGCCCTTACTGAAAATAAAAAACATTTTCACAGCTTTATGTCAAAAAATCACTGAATGACTTATTACCAATGTTAACATAAAAGCATCCTGCTGAAGACAAATATTCTGAATGTGACATCAGATATGGCTGAAGATTGAAAAACAAATGAAATCTTGAAACAATTATTTTCACAATTTATGGAATCAACAATATTGGAAGAAATAGCTCTTGGCCATTTTGGAGATGCTGACAAATTTTAAAACATTTTAGTACTTTATGGACAAAAACCATTTTAGCATGATTTAGCAAAATGTTCTTGAAATAGATAAATGAAATTTTATAGGCATGCTTGTATTCATGTGTAGATAACTTGATTAGACTTTCAGGCCATTTAAAGAATTTTAAAATTTTTGGAAAATGTTGAGACTTTTGGAATTTTTTGGGATGAAAAAATTTTGTTAGCACAGTTAGGCAAGAACCAGTTTGAGATGTAAAAATGAAATTTAATGTATGTTTATGTTCATGACTTGAATAGTTTTTCTTGTCAAGTGTTTCTACATTCTAAAATTTTGTTTTTCAGACTTGATTAGTGTGCAGTTTAGGGCCTACCTGTTTAATAGACAGAATGTCTAGTTAATTCAATAATTACAGCACAAGACATTCTATTGACAGTATTTACTATTATGGTAAAAGAAATCATTGGTGGTGCCAACACAAAGTGTAGACTTTTAACTAAGATTTTCCAATCAGAATATATTGGTCTTTATCTGTAAAAAACTCCATGTAATTTCTTGCCACCTGTAACTTAATCTTTTAAAGTAGTCCTTAGAAAAGGTTTACAGATTGTTAGATCCATGTATATTTTATATATTTATAAAATTGACAATCAGTCTCAGGAGTGAAATTCCAGTACCTCATTAAGTATAAACACTTCCATCTTCATTGCTATAGCCTAACTATATTGTATAAAGAATGCAGTAAAGAACTAATTTGTGTCATGTTTTTATATAATTACAATATTATGGTCACTTACAAATATAAAAAGTATAATTATAGTTTGCTTATCATTATTATTCAATTAAAACGTCACTGCTGCTAGAGTGCTTGGATAGTACATCTCTCATCTGGGGAATTCCCATCATTTTACAAAACTGCCATTGTAAAGCCTCTGTTGAAGAAACCAACATTATACTCGACCATAATGATTTAATGAACTTACCACCCAGTTTCTAATCTCCCATTCATGTCAAAAATCTTAGAAAAAGTTGTTCTATCCCAACTTGCATCTCATCTAAATTCAAACAGTCATTTTAGCAATGTATAGTCTGCATATTGCCCCTGCCAGAGTACTGAAACAACTCTTCTGAAAGTAGTTAATGACCTTCTCTCTGCTTTGGATGGTGGAAAGACTACAGTCCTCACTCTCCTTGACTTGTCTGCAGCATTTGAGACAATAAACCATGATATATTACTTCACCATCTCAAGCATGTATTTGGCATTCAAGATAAGGCATTACTATGGTTCAAGTCCTATATGGTCAACAGGACACAAATTGTGTCTGCAAATGGAAAACACTCCAGCCCAGTTGATATATGATGTGGTATTCAACAGGGTTCTGTTGTTGGACCTGTTCTCTTCATTCTGTACACTCAGTCACTCTCAAGTGTCATAGATCATCATCCAGTGTCTCACCAATTGTATGCTGATAACACCCAGATATACAAATCAGGCCATCCAGCTGAAGTTGAAGCTACCTTCCAAGATGCAGAGAGCTGCATTTCTGATATGAAATCATGGATGACATGTAACAAGCTGCAGATAAATGATGATAAATACTGAAGCCATACTGACTACAAAACAAAGACTTTCTCATTCACATCCTTTACCTCAGACAATAAATATCAGCAACACCAACATTACATTCAAGCAGTCAGTACAAAACCTCGGTGTTAGACATATGCATGGCTGCATATCTTGAGCTAAGACCATAAGCTCTAAGCTCCATTTGTAAGTATCTGTCAGTTAATGAACTAAAAAACTTTTATAATCCTTACTACTTTCAAGACTGGACTATTGTAATTCAATTCTGTCCGGTTCATCTCAATATCTACTCCAGAAATTTCAAAAAGTTTAAAACTCTGCTGCTCTGATCATCCTTGGAGTACCATGATCAGTGCATGCCTCTTCGAAGCTCAGTACCCTACACTTTCTATCTTTACAATACAGAATTAAGCACAAACATTTGTTCTCTGTGCAGTGTTTCTCTGACAGGCTTCAGTCCATCATACCTATCTGACCTCACCCATGTGTATACACCTGCAAGATGCTTACATCTTCTTCTGACACTCTTATTTTCATTATTCACAATGAAATTGAAATCATATGGACGTTTTTTTGCATACAAGGTCCCTGCAACGTGGAATGAATTGCCCACTGCACTTAGACACAAAGACACAGTGATCTCATTCAAGATTGCTCTTAAAACTCATCTGTTTCAACTGCAAGAATGGTCATAAAGGCCAAACAATGTATCCTTATAACATATTCTTACCTTAAAAATTTATAGCATGTTTTTCTTTTTCTAATTTTGTGGTGTTTGTTTGTTTTTTTTGTAATCATATCATGTTGTTTTTTTCTTTTTAAGTGTTGTCAAATGTTGTAAAGCACTAAGAGCTTCTTAAGATTAGGTGCTATATAAAGTCCCCATTATTATTATTATTATTATTATTATTATTATTATTATTATTATTATTATTATTATTATTATTATTATTATTATTATTATTATTATTAATTTTATTATTATTATTATTATTATTATTATTATTATTATTATTATTATTATTATTATTATGACCATATGAATAACAAGATGAATGCATTGTTTATGGCTAGGAATTATGCAGGTACTTTAGCAAGAGAAAATGTATGAGAAAGTGAGAGGTATTTACATAGTTATTAAGCAATTATAAATAATAGAGGACTGCAAAGTTGATGAGTTCCACAAACTCTGTTTGCTCTATTATTATCATCATCATCATCATCATCATCATCATCATCATCATCATCATCATCATTATTATTATTATTATTATTATTATTATTATTATTATTATTATTATTATTATTATTATTATTATCATCACATGGAATTACTTTAAGTGAAGCTTCAAGAAGCATGGAAATTGCATTGTCTGACAATTTAAAATTGGAAGTTTGATGTTGTGTATCCTAACCTAACACAGAAGTAGTAGTTTTACCAGTTATGTATCTCTTTGGTTGGATTTCATATTGTGTATCCCAACCTAATATAGCCGTAGTAGTGTTAGAAATTGTATATCCCTTTGGTTGGATTTCATATTGTGCATCTCAACCAAATACAGCTGTAGTAGGGTATCCTTTTGGTTGGTCTAATTGTGCCAAAATGAACATGGTGCTGTTCAGACATCCAGTATTTGCCACAACAGCTGCCATATTGGAGAATCTTGTTATTGCTACTCCTTCAGAATGATGGTTATATCAGCATGGGATTTTTATTGAAATAATTCTTACTGCTGATTTGACATACAATATCACTTCCACAGCAGTCATATTCAACACCTTGTTTTCACAACTTCTCATGACTGGAAAGTCATATTGACATAGGGGTTTTGCCAGAAAACTTTTTATGATGTCTAGATGGTCTATGATGAAAACATTTTAACTCTGAATCAAGTATGGCCACCACAGCAGCCATCTTGAAAATGTTATTTTTACTCCTTTGGAATGGATGTCATATCAACAAGGAGTTTTCACTAAAAGACTTTGTATGATGTCTACCATTAGTTGGTTCTGAATGAAATTGGTGCCTGCCAGATGTCCATTATGGCTGCCACAAAAGCCAGCTTGAAAATCTTGCCATAACTACTCCTCCTCAATGAAAAGTCATTGATATTTTGCCAGAAAACTTGTTATGATGTCTAGTTTGTCCTCAAGTGAAAATGATGCCAGGTGCACATCCAATATGGTCACAATAGCAGCCATTTTGAAAATCTTGTTATTGACTCCCCATCGAATGGATTGTCATATTAACATGGGGGTTGTACTAATTTTTTAAATACTTAATATGAAGTCCAGAGATCCAGTATGCCACTACAGGGAAATCTTGAAAATCTTGTTTTTACTACTTTTTCTGGATGATATCAACATGGTATTTTACTAAGAAAGTGTATTATTCAGATGTTATGTTTAATTTATCTTGTTTTTATAATTTATTTAGTATATATTCTGTATATGGGGGCTCATATTGTTCTATTCTATCTCCCTGCTCAGGACTTTGACTATTCCATCCATTAATTTCATATTATTATTTACTTGATCTGGCACAATAAGGCACCGTGGTCAGTCCATCTCTACATAATGATAACCAAAACTCCATTTAATAGCCAGTACAGTACAAGTCCCTGTCAAGGCACTCTTGTTTTAAGATAGACAATTTCTTCATTCAATATGTAATTATTTAGTGTTGGTTTTTAAGTACTCCAATTTTGCATCCATCCATCCATGCATCCATCCATGCATCCATCCATGCATCCATCCATGCATCCATCCATCCATCCATCCATCCATCCATCCATCCATCCATCCATCCATCCCCATCCATCCATCCCCATCCATCTATCCCAAACTATCTACCTACCTGCATGCATGTGTACATACATACATGCATGCATCCATCCATCCATCCATCCATCCATCCATCCAACCATCCATCCATCCATCCATCCATCCATCCATCCATCCATCCATCCATCCATACATACATACATACATACATACATACATACATACATACATACATACATACATACATACATACATACATACATACATACATACATACATACATACATACATACATACATACATACATACATACATACATACATACATACATACACACACAGAATAGTGTACCGAAATCAGTTTGAAATACATCAGAATGTCTCAATCATTTAACTCTTCCTTTTTATGCTATTATGATGTCATTTATGGGTTTTTTGTTAAATATATCATAATTTTATATGGGTATATATAACAAAAAAAATACATGAGGTTATGTGACAAATCTGTATATGTACATATATGTCAGAGATGTTCTTAAAACAAGGTTTTAATGGTTGAAAATCCTGTTTTCCAGTATATGTACACATATGTCAGAGATGTTCTTAAAACATGTTTTAATGGGTGAAAATCCTGTCTTCCAGTATGTCCATAACCCAGTCTCTTCCTAAACCACTGGATGGAAATTCACCTAACCAGAGGTTAATCATGCCATAACCATTTGTAAGAGCAGTATAGATTTTGGGCTTCACTCAGAGTATTTGAAGGTCAGATAAACAAGCATTGCAATTGCAGTAACATTGTTGAATATTGGTTCGACCAACTTTTGAGCAAACTTTCATATGACATGATTACAAATAATATATGTTGCTGGTTTTGTGTTGAGATACAGTGGAGTGTAAATATGAAAGTTGCTCTAGTTTTAACAATAGTGTCTGTCTCTAATCAGGTGATTGAAGGAGTACAATAAATACTAGTTGAAAAACCTATGTTCTGCAATGATCCATCCCAATATATATATATATATATATATATATATATATATATATATATATATATATATATATATATATATATATATATATATAAATGTATTTATACAGTAATAAAACAATGCTTGATGAAAACATCACTAGAAATTTTTCAAAACAATCCTATGCCACTCCCTCTCCCCATCTACCCACTACCCACTCCCCCCCCACCAGAAATAAATGGTCAGTCCTTTATGACCCATGTTTACAAGCACAAAAATGTTTAGAGTTTTCTGACATCAGCTTGAATGTAACAAACATTCATATATACTAGCTGGCCCCATTTCCACTAAATCAGAATTTATTAATTATATTTAGCTTTCAGGAAATGCCTAGGTAATACTTTTCCTTTATCCAATTTAGAAAAGCCAGATCAGAATCCAGTTGTACAAGGTCTGTCTTTTTATGGTTTTTCAGTGCAATACAAGACATTTATAATATCCAGCAGTCAAGCTAGTAAATAGATCATGATAGAATCATTTTATTTTCCACTTGCAGACTATGACATTTAATGATATTTTGTGTGGGAACAGCAACTT
Organism: Potamilus streckersoni; assembly: GCA_016746295.1. Taxonomy (NCBI): domain Eukaryota; kingdom Metazoa; phylum Mollusca; class Bivalvia; order Unionida; family Unionidae; genus Potamilus; species Potamilus streckersoni. Next base: position 2,242,710 of record JAEAOA010002358.1, on the reverse strand, counting down.
GAAATCAAAGTTATTCATTTGATTATTATGTGCATCCAACCATTAGAATCATATTGGGCCCAGATCTGCTGTCACTTTATTCCTTTCCTGATTACAGACTTTTCTATAATTTGTCTTAATTCATGAAAACATCATAGACCCAGATCTGCTGTCACATAATTCCCTGCCTGAATACAGACAATAATGTTCATTTACTATCATTTCAGATGAACATTGTAGACTCTGATCTGCTGTCCCATAATTCCCTCCTGGATTACAGACTTATGTTGATTGTGCTATGATTTTTTGGTAAACATTATACAACCAAATCTGCTTTTGTTTAATGTACTTGCTGATTAATGACTATTCTGTTCATTCTGCAATGGTTCAAAGTAAACTTTGCAGATGCAAATCTGCAGTCACATAATGTGCTGTCTGATTACAAACATTCAGTCAATTCTGTAAATTCAAATGTAGGCCCAGATATGTTGTCACATAATACACTGGCAAGTTACAGTCAGTTCTGTTCATTCTGCCATTTTCAAATGAAGGTATAGATGCAGACCTGGTTTCCTTTGTCGCAAAAAAAAAAGGATAAATTTGCTCATTATAGTATAGTTTGTTCATTCTACTCTGAATTCTTATGAACAGTTTAAACCCTGACATAATGTTGTATAATGCCCTGGCTTATGATGGTCTGCTCTGTTCATTTTACTATTGTTCCAAGTGAACAATATACCATAACCTTCTGGCATATTATGGGACAGCAGAACTTGTTCTGTGTTGTTGGCATTCATGATGGTACTTCATTTTAAACAGCCAATGGTAGGCATTAAAATTGAAATACATTGTTCATGTACAACTCTTACAAATTTAGGTGTCAAAACCCATTCAAGTGTAACTTTCAGAATGGGTTATCAAAATAGGGTGTAAAAATGGGTTAACAGTGTTTAAGTTTTAAGTATTTAAATGTGCCAAAATTTACTGTTAAGATAAATTTAATATATTATATATATATATATATATATATATATATATATATATATATATATATATATATATATATATATACATATACATATATACACTCACACATGTATAAAAATCCATTTTTCCCTTAGTTCATTTAAATATATTTACTCAGGAATTGGAAGGTTATCCTGGTGATTTCATTTTTATTTTTTGATTAATCTTCACATATTATATCTATACACTTTAGTACGTTCCATGCCAGAGATTATACCTTTTTTTACTCTTAGCATTATTGATGTCCAACCACAGAATAATTAAAATGACATTAATGGTCAACAAAAAATTAAACCTTTTTCCATTAAAGATAATTAATAAAAGATGACCATGTTAACTTGCTTCAGATGAAGTCTTTTCAGGGAATCAGCAGTAATTATTTTACTTTTGTTTTCAAGAAATAATAGTGGGTTTTATGCAGTGGTTCAATTAAGATAAACTTTCAGCGTTCTAAAGCTAGAATGAATAAATCAATACAAGTCTATGCATAACACCATGTTCTTTATATGAATCTTCATATGAGGCAGATATCTTCAGCTTTTGCACACAAGACAAGAATTTTAAAATATAATGGAACAAACTTTGAAGGCATTTAATAATACTGTTTTGAATTTATGGCTCAATACAGCAGCTGAGGCGGAAGATATGTGACCTTTTAAAAAGAAAAGTGATAAATGATGTTTGTTTCTATTCAGAGACCAATCAATCAATGGATAAATTGTTGTAAAATTCTCTAACTTTTTGGACAATATATTTTAGCTCAAATTTTAATACCTTTTTGACAATATTTAGAGAAAGAAAGAAATGTAATCAAACTATTTAGTATTTTTAAAAATGAAACAGTGATGAAATGCCCATTGCCTGTTTATTTACTGAGTTCTTATTATTCTGCCTGATGTTAGATTCACAAAGAATGGGCATCTGATGATTTTTTTGGCTCACTTTTGAAGCATTGGTGATATTTAGCTGTACAATTGTCTCACTTTTGAAGCATTGGTGAGAGTTAGCTGTACAATTGTCTCACTTTTGAAGCATTGGTGAGATTTAGCTGTACAATTTCTGCTCAGCTGCTCTGGGGTTAAATTTTTGTCTCACTTTTGAAGCATTGGTGAGATTTAGCTGTAAAATTTCTGCTCAGCTGCTCTGGGGTTAAATTTTTGTCTCACTTTTGAAGCACTGGTGAGATTTAACTGTAACATTTCTGCTCAGCAGCTCTGTGGTTAAAGAGGTTCACCAACTAAACTTTACAAGTTGATATAAGTTTCTTCTGCCTGGAGCATCTGAGACAAATGGATTGCCATAATCTAGTAGCTTCCCCACTGAGCAACAAAATGATTCTTGCAAGAAACATAATTTTAAAAATGGTCTTAAATGTCTTGAATCACCAGAGCTGCTATGAAAACCTCATGTAGTATTCATTTTAGCTCCTTTTCCAAATGAATTTGCCAAACGTTTACAAATCTGAAACAGTGTATCGTCTGTGTCTGGTGTCTGGTGGTATAAAACTGAGGGTAAAAGAAACCTGGTGTCTGGTGGTATAAGACTGAGGGTAAAAGAAACCCTCAGTGTCAGAACAGGGGGTCAAGTGAAAAAAGAGGAGGTCATGAAAATATTGAAGAATTTTCATCTCACACCAAAATTTTCAGTTGAACATATTAAATTACAACATTACACTTTCTCTCTCTCTCTCTCTCTCTCTCTCTCTCTCTCTCTCTCTCTCTCTCTCTCTCTCTCTCTCTCTCTCTCTCTCTCTCTCTCTCTCTCTCTCTCTCATATTTTGAAAAATAAAAATTAGAAAACATGCAGTAAAAATAAACAAATGCATTGTCCAGTCATGCAGGTTATTTTTGTTGGAGTTTTGAATTGTACTTTCAACAGTCTCTTTTGTCTTTTCTGTTGTGAAGTTATAAACCAATTCATCACATATAACTTATATAAACCAATACATCACATATAACTTATATAAGCCAATACAAAAAATATATAAATGTTTTAACCAAATGACAGCTAGTTTAATGCCTGTCATGAAATTTGTACTTTCATTAGTTTTATTTTAGTTCTTGATAAGCACATTTTTCCAAAAGTCATAATTTTAATGGTTCATTGTCCTTTTGTAAGTTGCACTTATATTTGTAACAGTCTTTCTCTTAGGTTGCAATAGCTACCAACCAGCAAATTATTTATAAATCATTAAGAAAAAAACTACAATGACCTCCTTTTTACAATCCAAATAGCACATTTTTCTTTGCAAGCTTTATTGCCTTGTCACATTGTCACAATGTGTGGCAAGTAAGGTTAAAATTTTGAAAATTCTTAAATCTTCTCACAAAATGTTTATACAGTCTTTGCAATCACACAGACTTAAGTAATACGGGTAAAGCCAATGGATTTGCTGTATTCCAGCCAAGGAAATTAGTTATACTACACGTTACTCTACTGATTGTTCTGGCTGGTGATTCAGAGTTCATCGTGTCATTTACATCTTTTTCTAATCAGCAAAGTATTGAGCTTTGTTTTTCAGATTGATATGTTGCTCAGCCTGACAGAAATCACATGAAAGCTTATGAGATATCAGAAAGCAACTCCATCATAACAATGCCTTATGCTTGAAGTAGACACAGTGCCATCCCTCATTCTCTGCATTGGTAATTTAACAAATCCTAAACACAGTTCGTCAATACTTGGCAACCAAAATATGCACGGCAACAAAAAGTGTCAGATATTGTAAACTTGCATCTTTGACACACACATATGTTCAAAAGAAAAACTCTTTGGCTAGGTGATTTATCTGATCCCTGTTGACTACACATTGCAAACTCTGCCGAACCATAGCCTAATCCCGAGGGGTGGGGGAGGGTATTATCCCCAAGTTTGCCTTATATGACTCCATAAGAGAAACTTGTGTCAATAATAACAATATAGCTACCATTATTTCTGCCAAACATGTGATTACATGCCATGTGTTCATGGTTCTTATCTGTGTAATCCCAGTCGCTTCTTCCCCCAGTTGGTCTGCCTGTCATGTTTAGCCTATCATGTGCTGAAAAACCATTCAACCCAAAAATAACAACTCCTGTAAAGAAACCTGTGAACAGAGTCACAGAAAGTCACCATTCACTGCATACTAGAATTAACATTATTTAAGCACCCCTTAAGTATTTTATTCTAAATCAACTGTAGCTTAGCTTTCCAATGATGCTTTTTCATCAGGCCATGTTGGAATGACTACAAGAATTTAAAATTTTTATGAATATCAGCTTCCTCATGGTAAGCTTACTGGAAAATTGAGATTGCTTTTGGGAATTTTCACTGTACCAATCATAATATCCCAGCGGCAGTGAAACATTAAAATAAAGTATGGTGTATTTTAAGAAAATTGTTGAGCTCCATAAAATAAATCTTGTTATATTTAAACTTTTTTCTTTTATCTTTTTATTTTCGCAGATAATAAGGGTTATCCAAAAATATATATGTAAATAATACAGAGAGATTTGAATATTAAAAGGAGTTAGAATGAAGCTACAGCTAAAAGAGGATGACAAACACATACATGTATGTAGACATACAAATGTATAGATATAAAAGGGTGTGAAAATAGATTTTTGAGAGAGACAGAGAGATAATGCTAGACTATTTATGTTTTTTATACTTGCAACTAAAGATTTGTGAACATTTATTTCATCTATTTATTTAATAATTATCATCTAGTCACCTTAAAATCAGCAAAATGCATCAAAATATTTGGCAATGCTAGTTTTTCAGAATACTGATTTTTATCCCTATAATTGTTTGCAGAACAGAAAGGCTCAAAATATCACAAAATCATATTATCATGAATGTCATTTATGGGTGCTACATTTCCTAACATCAGTCTTGATTTGAACCAAATCCTTCTGGTGATTAATTAGTATCAAGGAGTTCCTTCTATTTGCAAAGAATTCTCCCTAGTTGTATTATTAACAGTTAACATCTACTTGCCCTAAAATTAGCAGCATACATGAAAGCAGTTTTTAAAATGTAATTGTTTAGAATCAGCAATTTGACAAACTGTCCAATGCTTACCTTAGTATCGGAAAGTCACATACAACTGGATATGAACAGATATTATGATTAAAATATAACTGATAAGTTAAAATATAAATATTTATTCCTTATGGATCAAAACTAGTAAATATTCACATTATCACATCTGAGCAAGAAAATGCAAGTCTGATCATGTCACTGACTATAGGATAAAAATGACAAATACAGATCACACAGAGCTTGTTTTTTTTAGTGTTTTAATAAAATGTCTTGTATTTTGTATCTTTATCAATCTTTTTGGGACTTGTCTGTGGACAGTGTCTTGCTGAACCAGGTTTCAGCTTTTTCTGGGATTCAGTCAAGAGGATTTGTAAATCCCTGGAATAAAATACTCATATTGCATGAACATGTACCCAGCTACATTCATTTGGCTGATGCACAAGCAGCAAAAATTCGTTTTTGAGATCATTTGTATAACCTATTTGACAAACTGTAAAGAACAGTTTCAATACCTTTCTGACAGTTTGAATTAGAAAAAGATTGACTAGACTGGTTCACAGAATTTAACTTTTGAAGCAGTATTTATCTGACATAATCCATGACATTTTGTAACTCACACAGCCATTTCATGTGTTGAATTATAAAAGCCCATAACAGTAGAATATTTGGTATCCAATTGCAGCAACCATGATGGGATCATCTGTATTGCAATAGCTTGTTTAAGGGCTTCATAGTAACTTTCATATCCTACCTATGGGCTCCAAGAAGATTCCCACTTGTAAGCTAATCAACACTTATCTTCACAAACAGAGCTGATCATTCAAGTAGAACAATCTGCAATATAGCAAGCAGATTTCCAATAAATCAAAACTGCAAATAATGTTTGCTTAGGGAACAAACATAGTTTTATGGGGATAAGTGGTCTGTTATTTTTTTTCACAGTCAAAATATTTTTCTTTTCTTACAGCAAGATATTATATTTTTCAACCAATATAATGGATGTACCAGTAAGTTCTTTTTGTTCTTCAGATCAGAGGAAGAATTTTTTTTCAAGCTATTTGTGGGTTGGGCATTGTCAACTCCAGAAATTCTTGTCTCCTCAAGACAATTAAATGGCAAAGCCTGGTATGACCTAAATGATGACTGTTCAATGCTGTACCAGCTTTCATCCATTGAAACAACTTCATTGTTACCAGAATTACCAGTTGTTTAATGCCATCACTGAAAACCTGGCACTTAAATACCAATAGAATGCCAGAAAAGCTTTGATCTTAGAAAATGTCTATAGACATTCACTCAAATTAATAATCCTTGGCAGCAGCAGCAGCAAATTAAATCTACTTCACTTAGAGACTAATTCTAACCAAAATCTTGAAAACTGTCCTAAAGCTTCGCAGGATCATGGCTTACCAAAGCTATGGATCCAAGCAATTGGCTGTAAAGCATCCAGACATTATTAAGTATGCTCTTCTTCATATGGCAGGAGCTAAAAGGTTGGGGTAATTCCAATCATGTAATGGGTACCGTTAATTCTGTCTGCAACTCATGGTTAATTCCAGCCTTGTAATAGATACAGATAATTCTGTCTGCAACTCATGGCTAATTTCAATCATGCGGGAGAGGGGAATAATTCAGACAATCTGAGTATCTTCAGTCCTTTCAATTAAAAAATTGTGTTTCAGATGGGCAGCCAATTTTAATTTTATTCATGAATTATTTTCATGAATTATTATAATACATTTATTATGTATTGTTTGAAAAGGTGATGTGATAAAACACTGTCAACATGCAAAAAAACCTTAAAGAATTAATTTTTTAAAAACAGCAATTCAAAAGCTACTTTTTAATAAGTAATATTAATTATTAGTTAACTTGATATTTAACTGACCTATTATTAAGTACTATTTATTAAACATTTTATGGAAATCAGTCCAACTTTTACAAGTATTTTTATGGCTTAACAGGAAATTCAGCAGAAAAGTCAGAGGATGTTCTGATTGGTTAATTCCAGTCAAGATAACCAACCAGCATATTGGTAATTCTGAAGAACATATCAATAATCCAAAACACTCCTTAAAAAATCTCATCCACTGCACTTCTACTTTCTAGTATTTTATTAGGTTTTGGACTACTGACTCATTAAAGCATTTATCTTACCATTGTATGAAATAGGTATAGAAGCGTGTTTTGTATATGTTTATACATCCCTCATTGTAGTAAAGACAGTGTGTACTTAAGTTCCACATGAATCTTAAAGCTCATTTAAACAATAGGTAAAGTAATGGATTTTTTTTCATGTGAAGAAAGGAAGGAAAACATATTAAAAATAAATCATAGGTTTCTTTTCTAGAGAGAAAAACATGTTTATCATGAAAAAAGACAGTAATCATGTTGGTTCTTAAAAAAATGTAAGGTCTCTTATGATAGAAAACATGTGAAACAGTTGCACTTTTAAAATGAACAAATGCTACATTATCACAGAGAGAGAGAGAGAGAGAGAGAGAGAGAGAGAGAGAGAGAGAGAGAGAGAGAGAGAGAGAGAGAGAGAGAGAGAGAGAGAGAGAGAGCGAGAGGGTGTTTGAATAATTTATCAATTTATTTGGTGGATGAATCTATTGCAACAAGCTGTGCCTTCTAAATAGATCTCAATTTAGGTACATTTTGTGAAGCAATTAATCTGTCATGAAGTGTTCTCTGATTACACATTGTAATTGAGATTCTTGTTCAGAGTGTTAGGTTTCCTAATTGGGAATTTCACCAGCACAAGAAGACACTGTGGAGACTGGGGGTAGAATTTATCAGTGATCCAATTTGCAATTTTCATACAACACAAATTGCCAATACAGCAAGGGCAACAGCAAGAGCAACAAAAAAAGGTCATCATCATCTAATAAAGATGATATTTAGAATGAATTATTACTATAAAACTTCCAAGAATTATTATGAACATAAATATTAAAAAAGATGAAAATGTTCCAACTTACCATGTGTATCATAGAATGAGAATAAAAGTTAAGTACTGTATTTATTTATTATACATAAGTGTGCGTATTGTTGTTTTCCCAGAAAGATACCATTAAGATGTTTTTAAGACAATGTTGTTATGAAATCTAAAAAAGAACAACAAAAATACATGCCATGATTCATGATTAAGTTTATGGATACATATTTTTCGATATTGTGACAGGTTTTTTTAAAAATCAAAATGTATCTGAGACAAAAGCACAGACATGCATGGTAAGTAATTTGCTGATTCAATTAGATTTCTGTTTGTATTATCTATTAGATTCATGTGGATGCAACTGAATTAGATCACTCATTCACCCTATGGCCTTGACATTTGACACCAAATGAGAAACAAATTACTTCAATCTCTTATTTACCCTGTTACTATAATTGTCAACTCCCTAAATCTGTTATCTCCAAGGATATGTTCACCTTATACACTGGTGAATCTGGTAAGAAGTCAGACACCTACCAATTCAGAGATACCTAATGCCAACTTTTCTTGGGGCCCAGGGTTGCAGAATAATCAAAAGCACTTGTCTTTATTGATCATATGCCATCTCATCACCTCTATCTGTTTGAGTCTCAGGCTCAGCTGTTGTGAGCCTATGAGAAAATGTGCCAGTAGCTGGTGGTCCTAATATGGAACTGCAACAAAAATAAGTTTTTAGTGTCAAGGCATTCCAAGTTGAGTACCTTGCCTAAAGACACACCAGAATATCCTATCCAGGTTGATCTGATGGCAGGATTTGAACCTGGACTCTTTCAGTCCAACATGTTAATCTCTCAGCCAACATGACTTCTGCCTCCAACTTTTACAACATGTAGGATAATGCATCTCATTTGTTTTACATGCATGATATGTACCTACATTTTGTAAAAATAAACTGGACCCTTTCAGATCAACATTTAAATAAAAGTGTCATTCCCGTTAAACTGGTCATGTTCTTCACTTCAAACATTTGCTTATTTTTAATTTTTTAGCTTTCGGTTTTTAGAAAAGCTTCACTTTTATAGAAACTAAAATAATTATATATATATATATCTTTTTAAAGATTTAACTTGGATTTTGGAAAAGAACTAAACTATAACCTGTATAAATTAGAACACAAGAAAATCATGAAGATAAAATAAATTTATGTCTTCTCTGAATGTACACTTCAAAATTGTTCAAATTAGGATATTTTAGAAATTCAAATACAATCTGACATACTTGCTAATTGTGTTTACTGATAGTTAAGAAACAAAATATAAATTATTATAATGAAAAAAAGTATAATACAAAATGGAAGTCAATCACAATAAGTCATTTCTTTTCAGTAGCTGTTTCTAAATTCCAAATGCCTTCAGATTGCTAACTTGCAGAACTGATGATAAAAACATATAGAGACTAGTGAATATATATATATATATATATATATATATATATATATATATAGAGAGAGAGAGAGAGAGAGAGAGAGAGAGAGTATTATAAGTACTATTTTCAGGGTATTTATGACAAATTAAAAAGTATTTAGGAAGTATTCCTACCTAATCATTTCATATAAAAAAATACATGAGCAGTAAGACTATTATGGACAAGATGAGTAACTTTTGAATACAGTGATTTGAATGATGAATACCATGTTGAGAACAATATCAAGAAATTCTAATATGGAAAAAATATTGCTTCATTCTCGCTTTTGTCATGTTTTTTATTTTTCTTAGTGATTTAGGTAAAGAGTTTAATGAGCATGGGTTTCTGTTATCAATTTAAATATTTTCTTTTACTTCTGAGAATATTTGATTGAGAAAAATGGATTACATACAGGTATTTTGCAGAGGCAGACCTGGTGAACAATATCCAAGATAAGTTATTATACAAAATGGTGGCAATTGATTCTAATAATATAGGTGTTATTATTTGATTCTTATTGGTTAATAGATCTGTTTACACCTTAGATGTGCAGTGTTTTGCTGAACTTTGATGATGATTTTTCTTGTTTTCAGACTGGGCAAAAAATGGCACCAAAAGGATTTGCTTGCTGGTTGTAGCCATATAATCTTGCATGTGACTTGTCTTTTTAACTTTAAAGGTTCTTTTTCTCTTGATATATGGTTATGAACAGTAAAAAAACAGGTGCTAAAAAATAACATGTTTGAAATGAAAAATGCTAGAAATCATGTAATTTAGTTCAAGAATACATATAAAGGAGCAAGTAGTGGTGATTGAGTGTTTAGTGTGCTGAAAATGGGGTGCCCTACCATTGGTTCAGCTTGGGTCAGCTACCATGGTGTGTCTTTGTGCATGGTGCTCCACTTGCCAGGGCACTAAATTACATGTTTTCCTGTGCTGTAAAGTAGCAACCTAAATATGCCATGTAAAGTACAAACAGTTTCAATACAAATGTAGCATTCATAACTCATTCTTTTCCACATCCATGATAGTGCAAACTAGGCATATAGACCCTAGCTGTCACAAGGGTCTGGCAGTATTATTCTTGTTATACTGTACTTAATATTTCAACTAAATAGCATATACCTAGACTGACAGGCAGATCTGTATGGGTCTTTGAATTTTACAATTGCTGGATCATGAGATGCAGGACAAAAATAATAGTGCTTTATGACAGTTTTTCTCATGGAGTTTTAATTTTCCTTGAGGTACCAATTTTCCCTCGAGTACCAACTTTCCATGTTTCTAATTCTCCTAGGGGTACCAATTTTCCATGGATACCAGTTTTCTTTGGAATACCAATTTTCCTGGTATAAATTTTCCTACAAAAGTACACTATGACTATTGATATGTACACTTTTAGATCACATAAGTACACTATGTCTATTGATATGTACACTTTTAGATCACAGAAGTACACTATGACTATTGATATGCACATTTTTTGGCTACAAAAGTACCCTCTATTGATATGTACACTTTTAGATCACATAAGTACACTATGTCTATTGATATGTACACTTTTAGGTCACAGAAGTACACTATGACTATTGATATGTACACTTTTAGGTCACAGAAGTACACTATAACTATTGATATGAAAACTTTTATGTTACAAATGTATACTGTGACTATTGATATGTACACTTTTAAGTAACAGAAGTACACTATGAATATTGATATGTACAGTTTTAGATTACAAAAGTACACTATACTCAGCTACACTAAGTCTTGGTGCATGCAGCTGATATAGAGACAAGTTAAAGGAAATGTCATCAGAAATAAGCAATCACCATTCAGAAATTATTTAATTGACAGACAATATATATCATTAGATATTATTAGATATCGCTGCATCAAATAAAAATGTCAAAGCTAACTTATTAATATAAAGTTTATAATCAGTGGCAACATTTCTATAAAGTCTGAAGTTTTCTCCATTTATAAAATGCAAAATATAATTGTTTCATTTGTCATCATTCAAGCATGATTCAGTTTTGAAAACTGTGATTCAGGAAGCAACCAGTCATCAGCAAACCCCAGTGAAAATATATTTAAAAACTGCAGGTTGACAGTTTTCCTTGTAAAACAAGGCAGCAAAATTGAACATTTAATTCTTTGCACAAACTGCAAAACAACATATAGACATCTTTGTACTTTGTACTTCAAAATAGAAGCACCATAGTAGGTAGCATATTGAATATACCTAATTGATTAGTTGTCATTATTTTTAATTGCTATCTTAATCTTGTTATAATAATAACTGTTTATTGATCCTTGCTTTTCATAATGATCCTAGCCATGAAATAGATTAATTGCAAGACACTAATAAGCACATGCTTGTGTTTGCACAGTTGATTTGTGTTGATAAGGCATTAACACCTAAACTGGATGGAGGCATTTATTATTGCTAGATTAACTATATTTAAAGACCTCATTAACATTAAATACTATGTTCTCAGCATTTCCTCCAGAGAAATGGTCTGTTACAAATGTGATACATATATTTTTGTTCTGCAGAGGTAAATGTGTTTTTCTTGTGGTCAAATTGCATCAGACACACTTCTAAAAGTGCTATTGTTATGGTCATCATGAGCAAGTCAGTTTATATCAGAATTTGCTCAGAGAATCAAGCAGGGATGTTTGAACAACATGACCATCTAATCTCAGATGAGTATAAAGATGGACACTAATGACACTTGCATTACCTTCAAATCATTTATTGAACTATCCAGAGCAGAAGATTGCATCAAATTAGCCTATGTTTTCCATCCCATGGATTTTAATGACAGAAACTTGATGTTTGTTTTTCTTTAAGGTCAGTGTGATTGTGATTTTGTGAATGCCTGCACATATGTATGGTATTGGTATTTGACAATGCTAAGTCTATAAGCATTTGAAATACTCTCAAGAAAAGAGGCAGGTCAATTTCTTTTTATTCATATTTGAATTACCAATCATTTTCTGTGGTCTTTTTGAAAGATACAAATTAGCTTTTTCTTAATTTTGTGATGTTTATGGAGGCCATACACACTGGACCCCCTGCCCCCACCCTTGGAACTTCAAAACACTTTTTGTGTGTGTCAGAAACCCCTGCAAACACACACACACACACACACACACACACACACACACACACATTGTGAATATAGCAGGTATGCACTTATAGGTTACAAAAGCCCTCAATGTGAATGTTAGGAATCCTTTGCTTGACATGTGCCCTGATGGAAAATATTCTATTTTGATGCAAAAACATAACAACAAACCACATCATCTTTTACGTTCTCAGTTTTACCATTGCAGCAAGATCCCATTGTTTAGTTGATAAAAAGATTCAGTTCACTAAGTTCTTATCTATCATTCTGTTATAAACTCTTAAATGATTTATTTGAAGAACTTCTGAGTATCAGGCTTGGAAAATATTAGAAATATTAAAGTCTGTATTAAGATATTATTTACAATACTATCTAATCTAATCTTACACAGAAATGACATGTTGAAAGGATTTTTTCATTACAAAATATCAAAAAATCTAAGTGGGATAGACAATAGTCAGATAAATTTTTTTACATGGACAACTTAATGGAAATTTGGTTTCTGATTGGTTAAGTGATTAAATCACAGTCAAATTATTGTTTGCATAAAATGTGAATATCAATTGGCAAAGTTCTGTCATAGACATTCAGAATAATTGTGGTGTTTCAAGACAGAGTGATATTGACTTTGGAAAAAAACCATAAGGTCTACACCTTTCTGTCAACTATTCAGTTCTGTACATGTTTTAATTTAATTTCCTTTTAGCAATTTAATACAGACTTTGATGTGTACAAATCAATGCCTGCATCTTTCTTTTTTTTTGCTTGGAAGAACCCTATTTAACCATCAAAAGATGTGCCTAACTGCATCCAAGAATGTAAACTATGACCTGTTGGAGAGTAATGCCCTGACATATCTGGGTTGATACTATTGATTTGAGATCCTGTACAAAACAAATGGTGATATTAAAGGCTGTGATGTATTGACCTGTCAGATAAGCTGTGTCTTTATCATTGGATATATATTTTACATTAAAAAATAAATTACTTTGTAATTACAATGAAGCAAGATAGGTCTTTTCTTTCATAATTATGTCTCAGTTGGTAAAAGGAACATAAAATTGTCAAGATGTCAGACTTATGTGAATGTAGAAACCAATTTATAGAATAGTAGTTTCTTTGCACTCCAGTTTTCTGTAAAATACCATTTAAATTCAACAATAGATAAATCTTACAACATATCTTGAACAATACCACAAGGTGTATTGATGTAAATTAATCTATCAACTTCGTGACATTTTTCTTCCTTTATTACAAGACAGATGTTTGGTGAATAATTTGAATTTTTGGGGTTCTGTGTGTATTTGTATATTTGTTTAGAAAATGTAAGACGCAGTAGTTCTTTTTACTAGATTTGCTCAGGATTGCAGACATGCAGTGCAAGTACATTATCACTGCATGTTTATTCCACATAATTGCTCGAGTCATGCCTTGAGAATTTTTAAAGTTGACAACATAATAAATATAAATTATGATCATCAACAAACAATGCAAAAAAGGAAGAATTAAGTAAAGAAAGCAAAATTTACAGAAAAAGCCATTCCCCATTATTTACAGTTAAAACATTTGTACTGGAAATCACTTTGTTTCTGCTCAGCAGTGTCAGAAATACTGGATGGATTTGGATTGGATTTGTTAGATTCTAGCTCAAAAACCAACAACAAAGAAAAGGTCTGATAGAATATGAGGGAAAGTTTATAAAGAAGTTGGATTGTGATTTTGGATGCTTGATGATGTTTATTGCACAAGGAGGATTCAGTGAAAAACCAAGAAAACGTTATTTAAAAAAAAAACTTTTTAGTTTACCTGTCCATAAGTGAGCTAATATGACCTTTCATCCATTACCTATTGTCAGTTCATGTTTGTTATTTACAATTTCTCAAAAACTGCTTGACTAATTTGTATGATTGTACACTGGTACATTCTGGCTCAAAGGCTTTTGTAATTTGTTTAGCAGATGCAGATCCATTGGCATTATAGCCACCATTAAAAGGTTATTAAAACATAGAAAAATATCCAAAAAGCATCCAAATTGTATGTTTAACCATCAGCTTTGTGATCTAAATGATACTTGATTCACTTTTTAAAATGTTATTTTATGTGTTTGCTTATTTAGTTCCAATGAAGTGAGGTAAGTAAAGTGCAACAGAATATTAATCTTTTGTAGAGCTAAATATTTCTTATATTAATCCCTATAAAGGAAATAATAAATGAATTTCTCAAGCCTCCTATAAAATGCATCATTCTACAAAAGAAAATATTAGTTGTTAAAAGCAATTTTTGACATTTTGAGATAGAGAAAGAAATTCCAGACAAACTTTGTCAGTTTTTCAATTCATTTTTTTATTTAGGATAAATACTACTATGGAAAATCAGTGGTATTCCATGCTACAGGTTATGCTTGATGCTGTATTATTACACATCCACACATGACAACTATAGGACATACCAGCACCAGTCACATTCATTCCCTGAAGTTAATCTCTTATCTGTGAAATGGCACAAATTACCCTATGACCAACATCTAATGATTTGTGTGGGTAAAACATCACTAATCTTTTGATAAATTTTAAAGATGACAAGTTTGTCACTCCCACTAAAATGTTCCTGTGTAAAATTTAATTGATTACAAATTATATATTACATCAACATGCCATATCAACTCAAAAGCAAATAGGTATTTTCATTTATTGAACTTAAATTATTAACTGCCATTAAAGTAGTGCACTGTAAATACATTCATAAATAGATAGATATTGTAATTGTTTCCTAAATTAGAAAAACAAATGGTTTATCTTACAACCAATTTTAAAAAATTTGAACAGTTTTGATAAAAATCATTCAGACATTGAAGCTTTAAGTATCAAACCAATAATTTTGATGAATCATCAGATATTTAAGAGAGCAAAACTGGAAAAACTGGAAATAATCGTTTTCATCACATATGCAGTCAACATCAATTAAAGAAAGTTTTCCCTCCTATTGACCCAGATTTCTTTGCCAGCTTCTTGTATATTTGGGTTGTAGGTGATGTCAGCCTGGTTAGCATTCATATGCCCAGTTTGGTCTCTTGTTTTGTATACATCATCATAGTAGGCAGAATTAAAACATATTTAATGTGATTGATTTTTATGTCATTGATAAAGTTATGTACTCCTTTGTATTGTGCATTTCATAATGTTATCACTTACTTCTTACTGTTAATTGAATTACCCAGCATATTCTTGGGGCTGATTTAATATTGTAAGGAATGTTATTCCAAACAAAGTCAACCCAAAAAGTGAAAGCCATTTTTGTATAGCTTCATTTTTGGCTTGGGTACTTTAAAATTTTGCCCTTTTAATGATCTTAGATTTTTCGGCTCTGGCAGATTTTCTTTCCTATAAAATGGTGTTTATCTAAGTTAGAATTTCTAAACACATTGTAGATTATTTTGGTCATTCTCAAAAGCATGCTTTCATGTATTGGTAATTCTTTGAATGTAAACATTGCAATTTGAACATTTTTTTTGTATGTTAAAGAATTATTTTACATGCCCTGCAGGAGTATGGATATTTTTCTCATATTTCTAGCAGTTGTGTTCCCACAAATTGTATTAGAGTAGTCAGGATGTGGTTGAATGTAACATTTGTAAAAGTAATTCTGCGATGTAATGAAATGAAGGTCTTGATTTTCTTTAGGAGCCTTTGAAGCATAATGTGTAGGATGCAAGTTATTATCTATAAATATTTCACGGATTCTTTCTAAACACATCATTAACTGTAACAGATCAATATGATAGAAAACATGCATCATATTAATTTGCAAGCTTGCTCTTTTCTTCTGTGTAGTAATCAACAAGATTTGTTTGTCTGTATTGAGGATCATACCATTTCTGTTGAACCATATTTGAAGTTTGCTGATAGCAGTTTGAAGGTTGTATTTTTTTTTAACTTTGGCATCAAACAAAGTAGTGTTTAGGCTTGTCTAGCTGATCCTAGATGAAATGTGCTGATTTGACATCCAATATGGTCACCAGAGTGACCATCTTAAAATCTTTTTATTACTACTCCTGGAAAGTCCTGTCAGCATGCCATTTTTATCAGAGGACTATGGTGTTTATCAGGTCATAAATGAAAATTGTAATGATCTGGTTGCAAATAACATTATATCAGTGGTATTAAAATCATTTCAATTCTCCTAGATGTAAAGTCATGTCAGCTTTGGGGCTTAAACAGAAAACCTTTTATGACCTCTAGTTGATACCAAGTGGGCAAAGGTGCCTGAGTCTGACAGCCAGTGTGGCCACCATGATGGACATCTTAAAAATCTTGTTGCTACTTGCCATCATCAGGAGGTTTTCACCAGAAAATTAATATAGATATCTAGTTGATGTTGAATTAAAATGGTGCCAGTCTGATCTCATATATGGCTGCTGCAAAGAACATATTGAAAATGTTGCCACTAATTCTCTGGAATGGATGTTCATATTAGACATGGGGTTTTCACGCAAACATCTTCAAATTGCTTGCAGTTTGTTTTTTATGAAAATGGTGCCAATCTCTCATCCAGTATGACTGCTAAAAATGTCTCATTTTAAAAACTTATCACTCAAGAAAATCAGAGTTGGTTTCATCATTGAGCAATTAAAAAAAAAAAGAAATGGTCATATCTTGAATTCCTGGAAAAAGTTTTCATCTAGTAGACAGTCTATCATTTCAATGGACTCTTATTTATTTTCCTTCATCATCAAACTATAACGCACATTTCAAGTATAAAATATTATGCCAGACTTGAAAATGTTACTTGAAATGTGCATATATACCTGTTTGATTGGTCAGAATATTTTCAAGTAAGATTTAGAGTTGAGTCAATTTTATTTTGGAAAAACCAAACAGCAGGGATATCATTTCATAAACTGATAATGAAGTTGCTGTCATTTCATTTCATTAATTGTAGTTTTTCTTTAAAATTTAAATACCTGATATAGAAAATAAGATCACAGATAGACAATCCAATTAGGGATTGTAGAGTCAGTAGCAAATCAAGATCTGACATTTGATTTTGTTCCCCACCCTATGCTGTTTTCATGACCACAATTCATCACTGGATTTCTTTTTTAATCATTGATGCATGTGTTAACAGCTTTGACAAGTTTGTTAGACAGGGAATTGCAATAGATCTTTATTCAGACCAATTTTTACATCTTGATTAATTTGACACTTCCCTGACTTTTAACATGTAATATTAGCAATGGAAACAACTAATATGATATCTCTGACTGGAGACAGGGTTTTAGCCTTGGTTCTTACTGTGTGAGATACCTGTTTTTATGTATAATGGTCCTTCACTATAAAGCATCTTATTATAACACAGTCCCTTTCATAAATCATAAATGGTCAATGTAATGGTAATATTACATTCATCTACCATAGTGGAAGGTCACCTCACATATATAACAGTACATATACATGTGTGTGTAGTTGTATAACTGCCAGGTTGCCCTGTAATGTACCATCAGGTCTGAGTACATCCAACTGTAGGTGTCATGATAAAACTTGGTTTTTCTGTCATGTAATACACCAGCAGATTGGGGTCTATACTGAATATGCTGATGTGAGCTGCAAACAGTGGAGATCCAGGTCTGCTGTTGAATACATGGACTAGCTGATCTAGATCCTTTACTGAAAGATTAGACAGAGTACACCTTGATATGTACTGCATAATGCATTAGCAGGTATGTGTTTACACTGTTTAGTTTCATGCATAGTACACAGAAATACAGTAGCTTTTGCATGGACAGCTATAATAATTAAAGACTTTAGCAGGTATGTGTTTACACTGTTTAGTATCATGCATAGTACACAGAAATACAGTAGCTTTTGCATGGACAGCTATAATAATTAAAGACTTTAGTAGTCTCATGCTTGCATGTTTTCAGAATCAAAAGTGTATAAATATTGGAGCTCAAATGATTATTGAAACTGTGTACCAGTCATTATAATGCATGATTGCCCATCCCAGCATGTACATTAGGTATTGAATCATTGTACCAGTCAGTGGAATGCATGAATGCCCATCCTAGCAAGCATGTACATTAAGTCACATCTGTCACAAATTTTGTTTCTACTCCATTACTTTTGAATGAGTTAATGGATTGAAACCAAAATTTTGCATGAGGATTTACATCATAATTGGTTAGCTCAAGTTAAATACATATTCCAACTAAATGTGTTTATTATATCATTGTTTGACTAACTACTATGCCATCATACATCATATTAGAGTATTTATGGAGGAATCTTTATCATAATGATTTATTTCCTGACTTTTTGTGTTTTGATAAATTGTTTACTTCTGCAGATTTTGATGTCTTTCATAATAGTTTGATTGAGACATGGTCTTTTTGTGTTACATGGAATAGTGTCAAAATTAATTTGCATGGCCAGTTTGTGTTACAAGGAAGATTGTCTGAATTGATTGGCTGGCCAGATTATGTAACTTAGAATAGTCAGAATTGACTAGTATAGCCAATTTGTGTTACATTGAATAGTGTTAGAATTAAATTTGCAAGGCCAGTTTGTGTTGCATGGAATAGTGTCAGAATTGATAGGCATGACTAATTTGTGTTAAATGGAATGGTGTTTGAATGGATTATTTAGGTGAGTTTGTGTTCTATGGAATATTATCAGAATTGATTGGCATGGTCATTTTTTGAGGACAGAATAGTGGAAGAATTGATTGGTATGGACAGTTTGTGTTAGATGGAAAGGTGGTAGAATTAATTGTCATGTCCAGCTTGTGATGGACAGAAATTTGGGAGAATTGATTGACCAAGCAAGTTTGTGTCAGAACTAGTGACAGAAAAACTAGGAACTGAAACAAATAAGTGCTATAGAGAGTTTTTAAATTTGCTATTATTGTTGTTAGAGTAATTATAATGTCTACCAGGTATAGCCAGAATGTCTACAAGGTGCAGCAGGAATTTATAACAAGGTGTTCGGAATGTCAACAAGGTGTAGCTATAATTTAGTGTAGTTAGAATGTCTACCAGGTGCAGCTAGAATTTCTACCAATTGTACCTGGAATATCTAGCAGGTGTAGCTAGAATGTCTGCCAGGTGTAATTAAAATGTCTACCAAGTGAAACTGAAATGTCTACCAGGTGTAGTTATGTCTACCAGATTTAGTTTTAATTTAAACCAAGTGTAGTTAGAATGTTTGCCAAGTGTAGTTAGAATGCCTACCAGGTGTAGCTATAATGTGTATCAGATGTATTTAGAATCTTTACCAGGTATAGCTAGAATGTGTACCAGATGTAGTTAGAATCTTTACCAGGTATAGCTAGAATGTTGACTAGGTATAGTTATAATATCTACCATATGTAGCTTGAATGTCTGCCTAGTGTATACCTGAACAATATCAAGGAATTGGTACTAATCACAGGTAACACAAAACTCACTTGTAAAAAGGGTATGTATGTGTAGTGGTATACTTATTTGGTGAAGGACTTTGATGACTATATAAATTGGTTGATATTTAAGGCATGATGACTTTTGTGTAGAAATTGTTTTTACATTGTATTAGTTAATTTTTCAGTATTCAGAACAAGCATTGTTTTCTAGAAATTTACAACAAAAAAAGGTAATGCATGAGACTTAATCACTTTTTAAAATGTGATTGTCAATAAGTTAGGCTCTTCAAAGCCTGTTTCAGTAATACAGATTAACTGAAAATAACCTGTTTCAGTGACAGTTGTAACAAAGAAGTTTTTTCTCCATGTGATTAAAGTTACTTAGGGAATAGAGTAGGTGGATATTTGTCACAGCATTACAACGGAAATTAAGGCTATAAATGATACTGTGGTAACATCTGTTTAGCTAATAATGACAACCATAACAGCGTGATGTCTAATTTGATCTGGGAATATTGCTTGAGGTACTAAGTGGAAAGAACAGTGGAAAAAGAAAAATACTGTCACTATGATCTGATGTGCACAGATGGTGGTAATAGATTGCATGCTGTACTACTCTTGTGTATATAATCATGTAGAAGTCAAGTCAAACGGCAAACAACAAAGATCCTGATCAGTTGTAGTGTGCCTAATGATCAGGGGTCATGTTGTTTGTTATGCTGAATATTCCTAACAAACTGTATAGACTCACATCCGCTGGCACTATATGCAATGGCAATTGGTCTGTGCAATTTGCAGTTGGTCTCATCTTATGAGCAAGTAGATATGCTAATTTATGTGAGCATTAATAGGTTAAGTCCCTTTGATTTGTTTGTATTGAATGAACCTTCTGATTTTGACATAAATGTATTTCTGCAAATTAAATTAGTTGAAAGGTTAATTCATGCGATGAATATAACATTTTGATTTTGTTGTTGTTGTTGGGCTTAACGCCATTTTCCAGCACATGATAAGCCAGTAATACTGGTAGAGGAAGACACCGGAATCCACCAGAAAGAAACACCGACCCACGAGAAGCTACTGGCAAGCTTTCTCACATATCCACATTTGCTGTATCCTAGACTCAAATCCAAGCAGACAAAGGTGAGATGGCAGCGATCCATAACGGACAGTTCTTTAGACCACTTGGCCACTTAGGGCCCCCTTTAATTTTGTATTATTCTGAACTGCAATTTATGTTCTTGTTGTTGTTGTTCAGTGTTTTGTGGCATATCAACACATGAAAGGTATCATGCTATGGTAACTGGTTAGTTGGTTGGTTGAATTTTTATGGCACACCAGCACTGTGAGGCTATTTAGCGCCATACAAAAGTTTATATTTTTGATCATGACACATCATGCAAAAACAAACAGTTGAAAGTAAAACTATAAAATGGCAATGGTGATAAATAAATATAGCTTCCCGATCAATGGGAAGTGTAAATGATGCATGATATAATAAAAACAGATGGGGCCCCGAGTGGTCTAAAGCACTGTCCATTACAGATCACTGCCATCTCACCTCAGTCTGCTTGGTTCAAGTCTAAGATTCGGCGAATGTGGATATGTGATAAAGTTTGCCAGTAGCTTCTCGTGGGTCGGTGGTTCTTTCCGGTGCTTTCCCGGTTTCTTCCTCTACCATTAATACTGGCCGCCATGTATAGCCTATAGTGTGCTGAAAAATGTCATTAAACCCCACAACAACAACATAAAAACAGATGAAAGGTAATTAAAATTTAGCCAAGGTTTATATAGCACATAAAACTGCTCAAGGTTAAATAGCATAAAAGCTATAGCTTATGATAAATGTTTACTTCCTTCAGGAAGTCTTTAATACAAGATACACTAACTGTATCAAAGAGCTCCTTAATGTCTTGCACATTGTAATACTGATAGGTAGGAGGTCGAAACACTCCAACATAAAGTACTTAACTCTCCTTTTACTTCTTTTTGAGTGGGTTAAATATGTATGACCAATTTGAATTCTTACAATAAGGAACTTCTCCCTACAGATGGATCAGTTAGGAGGAGTCCATTCTCCTAGGGTTGGCTTGACAGCATGAAATTTGTTATTCACAGCATTATTCCATGATGCCTGCCATTTATGATGTAAACATTCTTTGATAATGCATTTAAAATCAGTATACAGTATTTTAAAATGAGATGGTTCTAGTGATAGAGCCATTTTAACAGCATGGTATGCTTTGTCATTACCTTTAATTCCAATATGGCTGGCTAACCAACCGAATACTATATTGTGGGAGGTAGCTTTATATGTTTGAGGAGGATATTGACTAATAATGGGTTTTCCAGTTTTCTATTATGTATTGACTGAAGTACTGATAGTAAATTGGAGAAGATGATGCTGTTTAAAATATGCTTGCTTTCAATATATTGGAAAGCAAGGACTATTGCTCAGATTTCTTCTGAGAAATTTGATATGCCATTTGATAAGTGAACTTTTGTTGTATGTTTCCTACTAATGAAGGCAGTAGCAGCATTTTCCTCATCTTTTAGTCCTTCATAGATATTCTTGTAGAATTCTTGCATATAGGAGTTCATGATAAGAATTGTGGAAGATGGAAGAGTTTGTCTCCAATTGTTTTTCATCGTGTAATACAAAAAACACTTTTGGTTGTTGAAGTTGCCAGGAAGGTGCTTTGGAGATGAGTGCCTTCTGAACTCTTGAAAGTTCAATCTTGGTAACTGTCAAGGTATGGTAATATTCCAATGTAAAGGCAGGCATGGCGCCTGGTTCATTTTCATATAAGGTCCCATACCTGTGTTGAAAAACAGCCGAAAAAGTAGGGATCAGAGGGTTTGATCTTAATTCAAGAGCACACTGTTGGGAAAGCACCTCTCTATGTTGTGACAAAGGTGGTTCATTTGCTTCAATGAGCAGGCCTTCACACGGGGATGTCCCAATTGTGAATTTGCAGTTTTAGTAAAAGGTGCCCATCACAAGGACAGTGGCTAACCCTGGAGCCAAACCATTCCAGAAAAATTATGAACACATTTGATTCTGTATTTGCTTCTAAGTTATGTTCAGCTGCAAACAGCATAGACCCAGATGTGTCTGGTACACTGGCAGTTCTGGGTTATTGCAGTTTGCAGTTCTATTTAACTGTAAGGATTAGTTGTTTTTTTTTATCTTTAGCAACACTTTTACTACATGATGGGAAATACATGGTAGTCAGTATATTGGTGGAGGAGATACTCTGTAGACATTGAAAAAACCATCCACCCACTGGACACTTATGATAAAACTTTTCACATACCTACTTTGACGGAGCAGAGACTCAAACCTACAGGGACAAAGGTGAGATGTGATCTGTATAGGCAAGTGCCTTAGACCCTTCTGCCACCATGGGCATAGGCTTAGGGAAGAAATTGAAATGGTTCAACTCATTTCATAAATCTTATCTGAATTGATCTACTATGTACTATATCATTAAAGCATCTATTTTTCTTTTATTATTGAATTTCCTGGTCTTTAGGACAGGTGCTAAATGTTTCAGTTTTTTTGTAGAGCTGGAATCAGAACTCTTTGATCTCACTAAAATTCCGTTGTTGTTCATGTCATTCTTTTTATTGATCCATCTTGGAAGGGATATCAAGGCTTTAGTTATATGAATATGTATTAACTAATCAGAAATCCATAAAAATTAGGCTTGTCACATTTGGTGATACTATTACTCCAATATTTACACTCAGACTCCTTGTGGATTCAAAGTGATGTCTTATTTTGGCAATATTATCACACTCTAGTAATGCTTATCCTCTGTGGGTTAGTAATGATAATTCATTTGGTAAGATCATTACACAACATTATTTACATGCAGAATCCTGTGACTGAATTCAGCATAAATTTTTTTTCTGATAAGAACTGGATTGGTAATAGCAGCAATTACTTAACAATTTCAAGTTCAGTGCTTACCAACATCTGTGGAAATGAATACATCCTTCTACAGGGTGGATAGTTGTCAATATGACACTGCCCACTCATGCACCTAGCATAGCAGATGCATAGAATGGTCCCCTAGCATGGCAGATGCATAGAATGGTCACCTAGCATAGCAGATACATAGAATTGTCTCCTAGCATAGCAGATGCATAGAATGGTCCCCTAGCATAGCAGATGCATAGAATAGTCCCCTAGCATAGCAGATGCATTGAATGGTCCCCTAGCATAGCAGATGCATAGAATAGTCCCCTAGCATAGCAGATGCATTGAATGGTCCCCTAGCATAGCAGATGCATAGAATAGTCCCCTAGCATAGCAGATGCATAGAATGGTCCCCTAGCATAGCAGATGCATAGAATGGTCCCCTAGCA
This sequence comes from Potamilus streckersoni, assembly GCA_016746295.1. NCBI lineage: Eukaryota > Metazoa > Mollusca > Bivalvia > Unionida > Unionidae > Potamilus > Potamilus streckersoni. The sequence continues at coordinate 2,218,377 of JAEAOA010002358.1, read as the reverse complement.
TGGCAGATGCATAGAATGGTCACCTAGCATAGCAGATACATAGAATTGTCTCCTAGCATAGCAGATGCATAGAATAGTCCCCTAGCATAGCAGATGCATTGAATGGTCCCCTAGCATAGCAGATGCATAGAATAGTCCCCTAGCATAGCAGATGCATAGAATGGTCCCCTAGCATAGTAGATGCATAGAATGGTCCCCTAGCATAGCAGATGCATAGAATGGTCCCCTAGCATAGCAGATGTATAAAATGGTCCCCTAGTATAGCAGATGCATAGAATGGTCCCCTAGCATAGAAGATGCATAGAATGGTCCCCTAGTATAGCAGATGCATAGAATGGTCAAGAATGAACATTATGCCTATACAGTCACCAAGGAAAATTTACTTGTAGCAAATACTGCATTAGCAGTTTCCCTTCAAAAAGTTAATTCAAATCTCAGTGTTTACACTTTCCATTCCATAATATAATTTCTTTGAAATTATCTTTACTTCCTTTTAGATATAAATACTGCTTGTCATACAAATATATGGAAAAAATATAAGCATTCTCAAAAGTTGGATTCCTAAATAGTTTGATGGATGTTTTTGATTTGATAAGTGTCATGTAAACGTTCACAAATCCTTGAATTATGAGTAAATTTTAGATTAGTCTTGATTTTAATTTTCTCTCTCTCTCTTTCTCTCTCTCTCTCTCTCTCTCTCTCTCTCTCAAATGTAGCTATTCTATCTATCTATCTATCTATCTATCTATCTATCTATCTATCTATCTATCTATCTATCTATCTATCTATCTATCTATCTGTCTGTCTGTCTGTCTATCTGTCTATCTATCTATCTATCTATCTATCTATCTATCTATCTATCTATCTATCTATCTATCTATCTGTCTATCTATCTATCTACTTAAGCAAGTCAACTTCTTTTTTTCTTTGTTTTGTTTTTGCTCTTTTGATTATGAAGTCAAAGGGATTAATGAATAATTTTTTTTTCTGAATGTGTTATCTGACACACAGATATTAAAACTATATGCTTCCAAACAAATTCCAACAATAGATTATCATCAGTGGTCATCATAGTATATTTGTTTTGTCTGGATGAAATGAATGCAGTACATAAGTACATATTTATATGCAGTATGTGAATAAATCTGCATAACTCCTACTACTTTTATATTTATGTTATATATTAAATGTTTGTCTTTCTTTAGCGTTTTTTAAATTATTTTGAACTTAAACAGAGTCATTCATATTTGGAAGGTATGGTATAAAGTCAGCATTGATATCTTAATATTCTTGCTGCATTTTTAATTGTTGCAATAGTAATCAAAAATATTGTATAAATTTCAATAAATTAAATGTTAGAACAAAATATTTTATTATATATGAAATGTTTAAAATTGTATGAGTACATTCAGGGAAAATATAATCATAGAATATACAACCAGAACACTATTGACTTTAAGTGTTCAGTCTACAAACTTCACTCAAAACAAAACACCTGTTGTGCCAATGTTGTGTAACCTGGACAAACCAAGACAAATAATTGGGAAATCTCACTTTTCCTAATCATAAATTTAAAAAAAAAAATCAAACCTTGATGGATTGGATACTAAACAATATGTAACTTTATCTTGGCTTTGGTTGTCAGGTAACAAACTAATTTTCTGCATGCTGAAATAAAGCATATCCAATACCCATCCAGTGTTCGAACATTAAATTCCCACTGTGAAGAAATTTATTATTGCACAAGAAGTAAACTCAAGAGGGATGCCAAATTATTGAATGAATAGATAAATCCTGTGCAATCAGGCAGTCTTATCTCCTGACTAATGTGCAGTAAAGGGTTAATAGAGAAATTTTGAGGCTGGAATTTGTCTTTTATTTATTGCCTATAGAAAGGGATTGTGCAGTTTCAAGTCTTTATGTTTAGTATGTGCCATCAATCATTCAGTACTTTTTTATTACCTAATTTTATGTACTTAATTTTATAGTTTTTGCAGAAAAAAATTTATGTTAAAGTTTTATCTTAATTTTTATCAATATACAGCAGGTTAAAATTGTTTTACATGCATATGTAGGAACTGTGCATTTCACTTCTTTCAGCTGATAAACACTTTCCTTACCTTTTTTGTTAGTTATAAATGCAATTTAAGAAACAATTTTTTTATGCTGAAAAGTATCAGATTAAAACCTTTATTATAATTGCCTTATCAGGTTTAAGTTTTAAAATTCTTTTTTTGTTAACCTGATGCCAGCTTCTTGATATGCTCTGAAAGAAAGTACCTTTTTTGTTTGATGTGCAATAAATGTGGGAGGGGCCTATGGTGGTAATCTCATTTTCCTGCCCATTGGTATGTCCATTTCTTCAATAAATCTTGGTCTATTTTTGAGTCACTGTTCACTTTTAGTGTTTTGTAGTTTAATGTGTTGATCTAGCTTGGCAAGGATTCAACTGGCATGCCAAAAGTAGGTCAAAATGGCCTACACTTATGCTTGAATAAATTGTTTAATCTTGGGTATTTGGTCAGTTTTTTTTATAGCTTTAGAGTGTACATTCATGTGGCTTTATGTATGGATACATTATGTGGAGTACTATTAGATCATCAAATCAAACACTGGCAACACATCATAAATCTTTGAATGAGCCATCATTCTACTAGGTGAATTTCTCAAGCATTTTTTCTAACAGGATTATGTGTTTTTGTGATATATATATATATATATATATATATATATATATATATATATATATATATATATATATATATATATATATATATTGTTGGCTTCCAAGAGATGATGGAAATGCGCCCATGAAAGGTGTCCCAGTTTGTAATTGTGCAACGTCTTCTGTGGCTATAAAGCCCCACACGGGAGTGGCAATCCTTGCTGCAGTTGGAACTTGGTTGGAACTGCATCCTCTTCCTCTGAGATCTTTTCTCATCGGTTAGCTGTCATAACTTTTCCTAGCAGGCTTTCAGACCTGTGTACAGAGCATGTTGCCAGCTGGACTTGTCGAGGGCAAGCTCTTCCCAGGTGTTGACCTCGATCCCAAGAGCTTTCATATCATGCTTACAGATATCCTTGAATCGAAGATGTTGCCATCTGATTGATCTTCTGCTTGAGGCAAGCTTAGAGTATAGAAGGTCTTTAGGGATCCGTCCATCATCCATTCAACGCACATGGCCCAGCCATCTGATGTGACGTTGGCGGAGGAGTGTGACCATGCTGGGAATTTTGGCCTGTTGAAGCACCTCATTGTTTGTCACACGATCGATCCAGGTGATTTAAGTATGCAACAGAGACAACGCATGTGAAAGGCACTCAGTCATTTTTCCTGAGAGGCATACAGGGTCCAAGTTTCGATGGCGTACAGGAGAGTGCTAAGCATGCAGGCACGGTACACAGAGATCTTAGTGTTCAATGTCAGCTTGCTGTTGTTCCACAATCTTCGACAATCTAGAGAGATTTATTGATGCCTTTCCAATCCGTTTGTTGATCTCTGCATCGAGTGAGAGGTTGTTGGTGATGGTAGAGCCAAGGTAAGTGAACTCACTGACTACTTCTAGTTTGTAGTTGTTGATGATTATGCTGGGAGGGTCTGCATCCTGAGCCATCACATTGGTTTTCTTTAGGCTAATTGTCAACTCGAATTCATCACATGCTTTAGCAAAGCGGTCCATCAGCCGTTGTAGTTCAGCTTCTGTGTGAGTGACTATAGCAGCATCATCTGCAAAGAGCATGTCCCTAATGGTTGCTTTCCTTACTTTGCTCATTGCCTTCAGTTGTGCCAGGTTGAACAGTCTGCCGTCTGAACGCATGTGCAGGTAGATCCCTTCTGTCAACATCCCAAAGGCATACTTAAGCAGGACAGCGAAGAAGATGCCAAGGAGCGTGGGGGCAAGGACACAGCCTTGTTTCACTCCACTGTAGATGTTGAATGGTTCGGACAATGAGCCATCATACTGCACTGTGCCTTTCATGTCTTTATGGAAGGACTGGACCATGCTTAACAGCTTTGGAGGGCATCCAATCTTCGTCAGGAATATATATATATATATATATATATATATATATATATATATATATATATATTTACAGGCAGATCAATTCTGTAATTAAAGTTCAACTCTCTCCACCTCAAAGTTTTTGATAGCTTCCCTTAATTTTTTTTCTCCGTTGGGTATTATTTTCTCTACCAAGTACTCTGATGTTATTCCAAGAAATAGTATGCCCCGATTTTTTGCAGTGTTCACCAACTGCTGTCAGGATCTCTGTTGGTATATAAATGTTCTTTAACTCGTGTTTCAACCCAGATCTTCTGCTGGCACATAATGCTATTTCAGAATAGGGTCTATTCTGTTTCCAGTTGGACCTGATATATAACCAAGTATATACATGTACAGTGTACAGTGTATGAAACATATATCATAATGCACCATGCATCAAGTCATAAAACCTGGCCATGCACTTTTGAGATCTATGTATCCATGTACATGTATTAAGGAAGATGGCACAAGCAGTGAACAGCTGCAGACACAAAACACACACACACACACACACACACACACACACACACACACATATATATATATATATATATATATATATATATATATATATATATATATATATATATATATATATATATATATATATTTATGCATCAACTTTTAAACTAAGATTACAAAATCTAATAGTAATATAATCTGCAACAAAAAAGGACAGAAAACTGTATGCTTTAAACTATTGACATTTTGTGAAGTCAGTTATTTTAATTTGGTGATAAGACAACACAGGTGACCCAAGTCCAAGATGACATTTATTGTACACTTATAAGTCTCTAGAATGAGAATAGCATGTTTTTGGAATGACGATGCAGTAACAGAGTGTGCATAGGTGTGAATACTGTATGAGGGGTCATGCTACCAGGTGAAGTGGGCAACTGTGTTGCCAAAAAATGAAAACTTTGCTGTGGTCTATTAGGAAAATGAAACTACTTTGCTGTGTGATTTTTTAGGTGTACATTTTGAGACCCTAAAGATGAGATGTTATCTCACCTTAGCTGATTATGTCTGTTGTTGTGTTTTAGCTCAAGATGAAATATGGGCATCAGGCCATCAAATAGATGATGTTCATTTCAATTGCACCACCAAACAAACTCTTGTACATTCACAAATGTGTGTTTTGATTGCTAATTGACTGTTAACCCTTTCCCCCAAATAAGTTATAGCAGAGATGTGTGGTAGGCCTCTATGTCTCTGGTTATAGCAACTGTCAATGGCAGATTTCCACAAGTTGTTACTTGAAAAAAAAAATCATACAAATTTATGTTTTGAAATTAGGCAATAGTGTGTAAATAGCAATTTGTGTTATAAAAACAGAATCAATGATATGAATATTTTAACTTCTGCATGTGCAGTATTTATTCATAAAATCAGTTTGAAACCATAAGTGAACTTGTAACGGGGAAATAGATATTGCGCCGTCCTGGTAGTACTGCTCAGATTACATTTGGGAAAATATATTAAGGAAAATATTAAATTCACAGAAAGCCTAAAGTCTAAATATGATTGTTTTGAATATTTGGCATAAAAATGCAATTATGTAGGCCCCAAACTTATGTGACAATTCTGTGTTGTGGAATTCAAGAAGTGCTGTAATGTCCAAATTGTTTTCACTCATTTTTGTGAAAATTATGGGGGGATAAGAGCAAAGCAAATACTATTTAGCAAATGCCTGATGTTACTACACATAACTGTACAAATAATAAAACCATAAATTTGCAATCCTATCAATGGAAAGTTGCTACGTGGCTATAATTAGTTTAAGAAAACCCCTTTTCTAAAAATAGATGCACTTGCATATTGGCTGTTTCAATTCTGTTGAAAAGGTTTTAGTTCATTCATATAATAACTATAATGCTTCAGTTTATATATACTATTACTATTACTATCTATAAACATTTTGGCAACTAAATTTTGATTCAAGTGATGAAAGGGAATTAGAGTAAAAAGATCACATCTGTCTAACAATGGCCAATTTATCCCACAGGGCTTGTTACACCATGTATAGTCGATCATGTGCTGAAAAATGGTCTTAAAACCCAAACCCCAAATTTTCAACAAATAAAACTTAAGGAAATAATCAATCGATAACAATCGTGGGGAGATGGGTAAGCATTCTGTGTTGAAAAATGATTTTGCCTGTGTCATATGTTATAATTATTAGGAAGGACAGTTGCTTTCTGATTTATAATTTTGTAAAGAAAACATCTATTTTTTCAATATTAAGTGTCATAGAACTTGCCACTAAGACTATTTTATATGTGCAACAAATGTAATGTGCATTGTCTGAGTCAGAATGAATGAAATTATTTGTCCTTCTTTCTCTCTATGCTACTGTGTGAATACTGCATATGTATTATGAAATGTGTCACAATTTGCATGATAGTACTGTGTGAATACTGCATATTATGAAATGTCACAGTTTTTATGATATTAATGTGTGAATACTGCATATTATGAAATATGTCACAGTTTGCATGATATTAATGTGTGAATACTGCATATTATGAAATGTGTCACAGTTTGCATGATATTACTGTGTGAATACTGCATATTATGAAATGTGTCACAGTTTGCATGATATTACTGTGTGAATACTGCATATTATGAAATGTCACAGTTTTTATGATATTAATGTGTGAATACTGCATATTATGAAATGTGTCACAGTTTGCATGATATTACTGTGTGAATATTGCATATTATGAAATGTGTCAGTTTTCATGATATCAATGTGTGAATACTGCATATTATGAAATGTGTCACAGTTTGCATGATATTACTGTGTGAATACTGCATATTATGAAATGTGTCACAGTTTGCATGATGTTATTGTGTGAATATTGCATATTATGAAATGTGTCAGTTTTCATGATATCAATGTGTGAATATTGCATATTATGAAATGTGTCAGTTTTCATGATATCAATGTGTGAATACTGCATATTATGAAATGTGTCACAGTTTGCTTGATTATGAGTACTGTGTGAATACTACATATTATGAAATGTGTCAGTTTTCATGATATTAATGTGTGAATACTGAATATTATGAAATGTGTCAGTTTTCATGATATCAATGTGTGAATACTTCATATTATGAAATGTGTCACAGTTTGCATGATATTAATGTGTGAATACTGCATATTATGAAATGTGTCACAGTTTTCATGATATTAATGTGTGAATACTGCATATTATAAAATGTGTCAGTTTTCATGATATTAATGTGTGAATACTTCATATTATGAAATGTGTCACAGTTTGCATGATATTAATGTGTGAATACTGCATATTATGAAATGTGTCACAGTTTGCATGATATTAATGTGTGAATACTGCATATTATAAAATGTGTCACAGTTTGCATGATATTAATGTGTGAATACTGCATATTATGAAATGTGTCACAGTTTTCATGATATTAATGTGTGAATACTGCATATTATAAAATGTGTCAGTTTTCATGATATTAATGTGTGAATACTGAATATTATGAAATGTGTCAGTATTCATGATATCAATGTGTGAATACTTCATATTATGAAATGTGTCACAGTTTGCATGATAGTAATGTGTGAATACTGCATATTATGAAATGTGTCACAGTTTGCATGATAGTAATGTGTGAATATTGCATATTATAAAATGTGTCAGTTTTTATGATATTAATGTGTGAATACTGCATATTATGAAATGTGTCATAGTTTGCATGATAGTACTGTGTGAATACTGCATATTATGAAATGTGTCACAGTTTGCATGATAGTAATGTGTGAATATTGAGTAAAAGAGTGAAGACATAAGACTAGAATGACTTTTCACTGCACAAAACATGAAAATATTAAACCAGTCATCACAGACTAAAAATGTTTTAGACATCTGCTTCTGAGAAACTAAAATGCCTCACAAACCAAACTATAAACTATAATATATGTGAGGAAAAAAGTTGCAAAATGTTTATTATAACAACTTGTGATTTCTCAAGCACAGAAATGCATGAAAAACTTATTAATCAGTGCAGCACTAGCACATGTAAAATACAAAATGTAGAAATGCCTAGTCCTCATAAAGCAATCTTTGCTGTTGGTGGTCATACGAAAACAAAGTACATGTAGTTGGAAGGTTAATTGTGTAGCAAAGTGATTCCATTTACAAATTGGAATAAAATTCAAAACAATAATCTAGATTGAATGTTTCCATTTAGCACTGGTGTACAGACAAGTTTTGTTGTCTTCTGACAGCACTTCTTAATCATTCATTAATCAAAACAAACATCCAAATTTATTTTCTTGATTTTCGTCTTTCCATATTATAATCAGACCAATTGATAAATTTTCAGACAAAATTTACATGCATGATTCTTCCAGAATTTTGTCTTGCAGATAAGTATTCTAATAATCCTCAGAAATTTATAGAAATTATTCTGACAAAATTCAGAACTGTTATAGATGATTCAGGAGTTGTATCAGGGGGCAGACAAATTCGACAGGGATGATGTGCTACAAAATGAAGCCCAAGTTCAGCTGATTTATTCAGCCATAGACAGAATTCAAGACTGATAATCATTGATGTAAACTTGAATCAGCATGATTTGAGATACTATTTAGTAACCCATATTTCAATGTTCAGTGACATCTGGGATTATATTTTCATTGGATAGGAAGCCAGTCATGATCAACCCATTATAAAATATCTTGTCTTGGCTGCAATTAATTGCCAGAAGACATTTGGCTTTAAGCCATGGAAAAGAATTGGTTTGAGAATTGTTTTCTTCATTTACAGATAGCAATAAGTTTGTGGTGTCCATGCGCTTGTATTTGACAATCCATTTTACTCAGTATAAATTACTAGGTCTAATGCATCGTTATTAACATGTATGTAACACCCATTACAATTTGTTCCAGTCTATGCATCTTAATTTGTTTGTAACTCTCAGTACTAATTGTTTAGTTATACGCATCTTAATTTGTATGTAACTCCCACAACTATTTGTTCATTTCTTTGCATCTTAATTTGTATGTAAGTCCCAGTACTAATTGTTCAGTTCTATGCTTCTTAATGTGTTAAGTAATTCCCAGTACAAATTGTTTTTTTTCTGTGCATATTAATTTGTATGTAACTCCCAGTACTAATTTTTCATATGTATGCATCTCAAGTTGCATGTAACTCCCAGTACTAATTGTTTAGTTATATGCATCTTAATTTGTAACTCCCAATACTAATTGTTCATTTCTTTGCATCTTAATTTGTATGTAACTCCTAGTACTAATTGTTCAGTTCTATGCTTCTTAATTTGTATGTAATTCCCAGTACATATTGTTCAGATCTTTGCAAAATTAATTTGAATGTAACTCCCAGTACAAATTGTTCAGTTCTATGCATCTTAATTTGTATATAACTCCCAGTACTAATTGTTCATTTTTATGCATCTCAATTTGCAAGTAACTCCCAGTACTAAATGGTCCATTTTTTGCATCTTAATTTGTATGTAACTCCTAGTACTAATTGTTCAGTTCTATGCCTCTTTATCTAGATGTTACTGTTACAGGGGTATCCTAGAGATGAAAACAAACCTTTTGATCTGTATTTATGCTTCTGTATGAGACAAAACTATGGTATCTATCTGGTATTTATGGGCATGGCAACAAAAAGAGACCATACTGCTTTTATTGATTTTCATTATAAAGTTTTTCTAAGGCATTGAATTTTTGCTTTCAAATGAATTAAAAATTAATTTCTTTAACCCTAAACAAACTTTTTCATTTTTTGCTAAGCAATGGATGATGTACAAGTTCACATTTTCATTCATACAATTGCTTTCTTTACACATTCATTTTATTTTCTATACATGTATTATCAATAAATAGTTCAGAGAAAGGACCATAGAGAGAATTGTACAATTTAAATTGCAAAATATTTCTTTTATTTATATTTTGGTTAGTTTTTGAGGTTATACAAATAATAAATAAAATTATAAAATTATTGTTATGGATTATATATCATGTACACATTACAGTATTGTGGATACATTTATGAATTATTATCATGTAATAAAGACAGTTTTATGAAGAAAAAAATCATGCATTATAGGAGTTACTTTTAAGAAACAGAAATGCCCCAAAATATTAGAGGCAAAATGATTTAAAGAATATTAGCCTAAACAAGCAAGTTATGAGAATTGTTTGTAACCCAGACCAAAACAATATATATGACTAAATACATTATATTTATCAGACAACTTAATGTATAACTTTAGAATTTACACCTACTGGATAGATAGCATCCAGATGGTTAATCCAATATAATAGTATATTTCTTTTAACAGACAGTGAATCCAGTATGTTTTTTTCTAATAAATATTCCATTTTCCCAATTAACAAAATTGTATGCCTTAAATGAAAAAATCTGGTAAATTATGTAAACCATAATTAAAGTGTGTGGATACTCAAGATCTAAAGAATAGATTGTTAATATTATTTGTGTCAAAGCTTTGCTTGTTCACGTGTTTAGATATTTCCTGTTGAGTTTGCCCATAATATTTTAGTAACAAGTTTCCAATAGCATTTTATACTGTACATTTACTATAATAATGAAGCATAGATATTATTTTGACATTGCTGCTACTGCAAAAAATATTATCATTATTAAATTAACTATGTTAACTTCTGAATCTATTATATTTAGTTGACAAGCCACGACTTTTAAATGTTTAACAACTTTAATTAAGTATTGAAATATGCTAAAATTGTGTAATCTGATGTCAGAGTCAACATACCAAAATATATCCATTTATATTTTTAATACTTAATAGATTTACTTATATTTCATTTTCATCTGCTATTATTATTTATGCTTAGGTGAATATGTTAAGTTCTCCCATTGAATTTTATTTCATGAATGTGTAGCTTTTTTCATCACTGTGTACCATACTGAATATGGGAACACAAATGTGTAGATTTCCTCATCACTGTGTACCATACTGAATATGGGAACACAAATGTGTAGATTTCCTCATCACTGTGTACCATACTGAATATGGGAACACAAATGTGTAGATTTCCTCATTACTGTGTACCATACTGAATATGGGAACACAAATGTGTAGATTTCCTCATCACTGTGTACCATACTGAATATGGGAACACAAATGTGTAGATTTCCTCATCACTGTGTACCATACTGAATATGGGAACACAAATGTGTAGATTTCCTCATCACTGTGTACCATACTGAATATGGGAACACAAATGTGTAGATTTTCTCATCACTGTGTACCATACTGAATATGGGAACACAAATGTGTAGATTTTCTCATCACTGTGTACCATACTGAATATGGGAACACAAATGTCTAGATTTCCTCATCACTGTGTACCATACTGAATATAGGAACACAAATGTGTAGATTTCCTCATCACTGTGTACCATACTGAATATAGGAACACAAATGTGTAGATTTCCTCATCACTGTGTACCATACTGAATATAGGAACACAAATGTGTAGATTTCTTCATTACTGAGTAACATACTGAATATGAGAACATTTTTATACTCACTTATAAAATAAGGCAGACTGCAAACAACAAAAATCCTGATCTGCCATAGCATAATATGGCTGCAGATCAGATTCTGTGTATTTTGTTCCACGGACTACTTTAACAACCTTCACAGACCCAAATCTGCCAGTGATCTATGCAATGGAAGATATTGGTGGTGATCTATGCAATGGAAGATATTGGTCTATGTACTTTGCAGTTGTCTTATAAGCAGGTATATACAGTATAAAGCAAGGTAGTTAGCAGATACCTGTCCCTTCTGCAATTCCCTTTTTTAAAACTTATATCCCACTCTTCTTTATGTGCATATAAAACTTTTTTGTAAGAGTTAGACTTTTCAGTCCTGTACTAAACAGCTCCATCACTTCATATATAAAATAATATTTTCAAAAAAACATTTTTAAAAAAAAACAAACCATGCAACAAAATTATTTTGTGAAACAATGTAAATTCCATCCATTTCACACATTTCATGCATTTTAACCTCAGTTACAACTTTGTTTCATGCAAATTACTCTTGGTAGTTTTCTAAAGTACCAATTTAAATCTGTTTTGCTTAAGATTAGTTTTAGACTATTGAGAACCAGTTGAAAGAACATCATGTAATTTTTTATTAATATTACAAAGTGTTGTGTCAGAGACTAGTTAGAAGATAATGTATATTTATGCTTCTGACTGCAAACTGCATACACCTTGATCTGCTATTACAAAATGCACTGGCAGATCTGGTCATCTGCAAGTTTTAGGTGTAATTAGTAGAACAAATCAACAAAGACCATGACCTGGCAATGCATTATACAACATCCGATCAAGGTGTGTTGTTTGGAGTGGGACTCCAGTTATAAAAAAAGTATATATGATACCCTGTATAAGTCTTCCTCATTTATAATATGGTTCACCTTTATGGCTCCTTTAAGTAATGTCCTAAAGAGGAATTTAACTTAAGATGATGTTGTATGTTAGTATAACTATAAAGGATGATGTTGTATGCTAGTATGACTATAAAGCTTATAATAATTATAAGTCCTGATATTGACTTGACTGTTGTTGAAAAATCACACTCTTTGTTTTGAATGAGTCATTCTTGAAATAAATAAAGACATTTGGTTTTATGTTAGATATTTATTTTTATTTAATTTCATTAGCTATTATGAGATGTATTATAAAAAATATATATATTTACGAAACATACCCAAAGAAGTGATACAATCTGTTGCAATAAATACTGTTTTAGAGATTTGCTTTTTTAAAATTTATTAATAAAATTCACTGAAAGATTAATTTAGTATTTAGATCAGATACTGCATATAAATGATAATTCTTTCTTTTAAAATTTCAAATATTTTATAAAAAAAAATTTCAGAAAATTTAATTTGAAATAAATTTTAGCTAATGGAATCCCATTTTATATTTTCTCTTTCCTTATTAAAAAGATTAACAAGCATAACATGCCAGCAACAAACCATAATCACTCTAAAATGACTTCATTCTCTAGATTTAATTCTGTGAATTTTGAAAGTAAAAGAAAAAGAGCTTGATTTACATATTATTTAACAATTTTTGTTCAGGGAATTATTGCAGTTATAAAATGAACATATTAAAAAAAAATACTAATGATAAAAGGTGAAAGATTAGAGGAATTAAAAAAGGAATTTTAAAATTTAAACACCTACCTCTATTTCAACAAGTTCTTCACTTTCTCCAGATTAAGTATAGCAAACTGTTGAAACCTTTTCAAATTGACAAAGATCACATTTGAATTAAGTATTTAATACTGTAACTATTTACACATTGTTCCAACTTAAGCTAGGACTGGCATTATTGAATCTGTCCCTGCTGCAGCATCTGTCTTTTGTACCATTTCATCACACTGTTTTGGTCCAATCAGAAAATGATGAACTGAAGATGTATATTGATCAAAGTGTGATGGTCACATGTTGAAATGGTATAAAGAAGGACATATATATATATATGGATGTAACTGCAGTCCTGTCTATTTGAGGACACTTGTTTAATACAGGAGGAAGAGATATGGAGGCATTTTCATCAATCTGCTTGGGTGGTCTAGCTAGCACACCCCTCCCTACTATACCACCCTGGTCCTTGATCTGTCTCTTTATCCATGAAACTATCTGAGGGAAACATTCTTGTTGATTAATTGGTTTAATTGATTAATTGGTTTAATTGATTCTCCATTTAAATAGGGGATTATACATTTTAGTTTTTCTTGTTTAATACAATTCATTCATTCAGAATGATAGAAAAAAAGAATTAGTTCTCTAGTTAGGTTTCTTATGGGGAGAATAAGAGTTATTACCACATCAACAGTCAAAGTTAGATTATGGCTAAAAATGTGTTAGCTCTTCCTAAAGCTTGGTTAGACAATATGTTTTAGAGCTTGGATTCAGAAAAAGCAAGTGAGCTAATAGTATGTCCATTATATTTAGCAGTTACCAAGCCACATTTCTTATCCAGTTTAGATAAAATTTGGAATATTTGCTTATGTCATTAACATCTCAAATGAGTTATAAAATGAGCAAGATATTCATGAGGTGATGTTGCATCCGATTGTATGAACTTGTTAGCACACTACAAATTGTACGAACTTGTTAGCACACTTCAAATTGTATGAACTTGTTAGCACACTTCAAATTGTATGAACTTGTTAGCACACTTCAAATTGTATGAACTTGTTAGCACACTTCAAATTGTATGAACTTGTTAGCACACTTCAAATTGTATGAACTTGTTAGCACACTTCAAATTGTATGAACTTGTTAGCACACTTCAAATTGTATGAACTTGTTAGCACACTTCAAATTGTATGAACTTGTTAGCACACTTCAAATTGTATGAACTTGTTAGCACATTTTTGATTCTATGAACTTGTCAGCACATTTTTGAATTTATATATGATCTGAGGTTGTTCTAACTTAGGCTTGATAGTGAAATGTTTTTGCCTGCCCCCATTCTCTCTCTCTCTCTCTCTCTCTCTCTCTCTCTCTCTCTCTCTCTCTCTCTCTCTCTCTCTCTCTCTCTCTCTCTCACACACACACACACACACACACACACACACGTCTAATAGCCTTATCTGTATGTGCCAAGTTCTTTCAGAACAACATATACTCCTTTTGCAATATTTTTTCAAGTGCATAAAACTAGTGTTTGTCATTTGGTCAAAATTGCACAAAGTGATGCAAAGATGCATGCAGTTGCAATCACAAAAGGTCAGTGAAATTGATGTGTATTCATGGTTTTCAAAGCAACCAGATACACAGATTGGGAGAATATATTTATAAAAATGATTATATATACTTTTACATCAAATATCATGATTGAAAATATCTTAGAATGGAGCTCCTGGTGGTCAAGTGGTCTAAAGCGCTCACCTTTACTGATCATTGTCATCTCACCTCTCTCAGCTTGGGTTCAAGTCTTGGATTCATCCAGTGTGGGTTTGTGAGAAAGTTTGCCTGTAGCTCTTCCCATGGGTTGGTGTTTCTTACCAGAGTTTTTCCCCTGAGTCCATTTTCCACCAGATATACTGGCTGCCATGTATAGTTTATCATTAACTAAAAAATGGCATTAACCCTGAAGACCATAATAAAATTAATAATTTCTCGTAGTAAAAATATGTACAAATTTCATTTCAGGCACTTCCTATTTATGGTATACAAAATGGAGTAAACAAAGTGTAAAAAATAGAAAATGCAACACAAATATGTTGACCTGTCAAAGGCAAACAGGTTTAAATCTTACAGACTTATTTCTTTCAGAGTCCTTAATCTAATCAGGATATTGGAGCTAGGACTTCATTAACCTTAATTTTGTACTTTTTTCTTGTAGATAAAAGATATTAGGTGGAAAACATGAATTTTTATGTAAAATTACAGATTCAATAAATAAACTACATCATTATCTAGAGTGGAAAAGTCCTACATAAGCATAATGTGGGTTGCATTCTTAAAGAAAAATATAGGTTAATATAGCCAGATAGCTAATGCCATAGTTTTTTGAATAAACTACAAATTGTTTCAATATGAAGTGTAATTTTGCTCATTACTTATAATTACATACTGATATGTCAATAGTACCAAAGATGATAAATAATAATATAATAATATCCAGAATCATTGTGCAATGAATTAAAAATACTGTATGTTAAATGTATTACCAAAAATATTGTAACACATACCTTGGGTATATACTACTTGTATCTTCATCTCCATTGAAAGATTAAAAAGATTTTAGTGATCATTTCTTTGCTTATAGACAATTGACAGTGGGAAGATATTTCTCAAAGTACATGTGATTAGCCATGGTTAGTTACAACTGTATTGAACCATGTTTACCACACATGATGCTGGGTACCACAAAATATATTGTACTATGGTATACTACAGTGTTTGTACTATGTTATACTACAGTGTTTGTACTATGGTACACTAGTGTTTGTACTATTGTATACTGCAGTGTTTGCACTATGGTATACTACAGTATTTGTATACTATAGTTTTGTACTATGGTATACTACAGTGTTTGTACTATGGTATACTACAATGTTTGTACTTTGGTATACTATAGTGTTTGTACTATGGTACACTACAGTGTTTGTATTATGGTATACTACAATGTTTGTACTATGGTATACTACAGTGTTTGTACTATGGTACACTAGTGTTTGTACTATTGTATACTGCAGTGTTTGCACTATGGTATACTACAGTATTTGTATACTATAGTTTTTGTACTATGATATACTACAGTGTTTGTACTATGGTATACTACAATGTTTGTACTTTGGTATACTATAGTGTTTGTACTATGGTACACTACAGTGTTTGTATTATGGTATACTACAATGTTTGTACTATGGTATACTACAGTGTTTGTACTATGGTATACTACAGTGTTTGTATACTATAGTGTTTGTACTGTGGTATACTACAGTGTTTGTACTATGGTATACTACAGTATTTGTACTATGGTATACTACGGTGTTTGTATACTATAGTGTTTGTACTATGGTATACTACAGTGTTTGTACTATGGTATACTACAGTGTTTGTATACTATAGTGCTTGTACTATGGTATTCTACAGTATTTGTACTATGGTATACTACAGTGTTTGTATACTATAGTGTTTGTACTATGGTATTCTACAGTATTTGTACTATGGTATACTACAGTGTTTGTATACTATAGTGTTTGTACTATGGTATTCTACAGTGTTTGTACTATGGTATACTACAATGTTTGTACTATGGTATACTACAATACTACAGTGTTTGTACTATGGTATACTAGTGTTTGTACTATGGTATACTACAGTGTTTGTACTATGGTATACTACAGTGTTTGTACTATGGTATACTGCAGTGTTTGTATTATGGTATGCTAGTGTCTGTACTATGGTATACTACAGTGTTTGTACTATGGTATACTACAATACTGCAGTGTTTGTACTATGGTATACTAGTGTTTGTACTATGGTATACTACAGTGTTTGTATACTATAGTGTTTATACTATGGTATACTACAGTATTTGTAATATGGTATACTACAATGTTTGTACTTTGGTATACTATAATGTTTGTACTATGGTATACTACAGTGTTTGTACTATGGTATACTACAATGTTTGTACTATGGTATACTACAGTGTTTGTACTATGGTATACTTCAGTGTTTGTACTATGGTATACTACAGTGTTTGTATACTATAGTGTTTGTACTATGGTATACTATAGTGTTTGTACTATCGTATACTACAGTGTTTGTACTTTGGTATACTACAGTGTTTGTACTATGGTATGCTAGTGTTTGTACTATGGTATACTACAGTGTATGTACTATAGTATACTACAATACTACAGTGTTTGTACTATAGTATACTAGTGTTTGTACTATGGTTTACTACAATGTTTGTACTATGTTATAATACAATACTACAGTGTTTGTACTATGGTATACTAGTATTTGTACTATGGTATATTACAGTGTTTGTACTATGGTATACTACAGTGTTTGTACTTTGGTATAATACAGTGTTTGTACTTTGGTATGCTACAGTGTTTGTACTATGGTATACTATAATGTTTGTACTATGGTATACTAGTATTTGTACTATGGTATACTACAGTGTTTGTACTTTGGTATACTACAGTGTTTGTACTATGGTATACTACAATGTTTGTACTATGGTATGCTAGTCTTTGTACTATGGTATACTACAGTGTTTGTACTATGGTATACTACAGTGTTTGTACTTTGGTATACTACAGTGTTTGTACTATGGTATACTAGTATTTGTACTATGGCATACTACAGTGTTTGTACTATGGTATACTACATTTTTTTGTACTATGGTGTACTAAAGTGTTTGTACTATGGTACACTAGTGTTTGTACTATTGTATACTGCAGTGTTTGCACTATGGTATACTACAGTATTTGTATACTATAGTTTTTGTACTATGGTATACTACAGTGTTTGTACTATGGTATACTACAATGTTTGTACTTTGGTATACTATAGTGTTTGTACTATGGTATACTACAGTGTTTGTATTATGGTATACTACAATGTTTGTACTATGGTATACTACAGTGTTTGTACTATGGTATACTACAGTGTTTGTATACTATAGTGTTTGTACTGTGGTATACTACAGTGTTTGTACTATGGTATACTACAGTGTTTGTACTATGGTATACTATGGTGTTTGTATACTATAGTGTTTGTACTATGGTATACTACAGTGTTTGTACTATGGTATACTACAGTGTTTGTATACTATAGTGCTTGTACTATGGTATTCTACAGTATTTGTACTATGGTATACTACAGTGTTTGTATACTATAGTGTTTGTACTATGGTATTCTACAGTGTTTGTACTATGGTATACTACAATGTTTGTACTTTGGTATACTAAAGTGTTTGTACTATGGTATACCACATTGTTTGTACTATGGTATACCACAATGTTTGTACTATGGTATACTACAATACTACAGTGTTTGTACTATGGTATATTAGTGTTTGTACTATGGTATACTACAGTGTTTGTACTATGGTATACTACAGTGTTTGTACTTTAGTATACTACAGTGTTTGTACTATGGTATACTAGTATTTGTACTATGGTATACTACAGTGTTTGTACTATGGTATACTACATTTTTTTGTACTATGGTATACTAAAATGTTTGTACTATGGTGCACTAGTGTTTGTACTATTGTATACTGCAGTGTTTGCACTTTGGTATACTACAGTATTTGTATACTATAGTTTTTGTACTATGGTATACTACAGTGTTTGTACTATGGTATACTACAATGTTTGTACTTTGGTATACTATAGTGTTTGTACTATGGTATACTACAGTGTTTGTATTATATTATACTACAATGTTTGTACTATGGTATACTACAGTGTTTGTACTATGGTATACTACAGTGTATACTATAGTGTTTGTACTGTGGTATACTACAGTGTTTGTACTATGGTATACTACAGTGTTTGTACTATGGTATACTACGGTGTTTGTATACTATAGTGTTTGTACTATGGTATACTACAGTGTTTGTACTATGGTATACTACAGTGTTTGTATACTATAGTGCTTGTACTATGGTATTCTACAGTATTTGTACTATGGTATACTACAGTGTTTGTATACTATAGTGTTTGTACTATGGTATTCTACAGTGTTTGTACTATGGTATACTACAATGTTTGTACTTTGGTATACTAAAGTGTTTGTACTATGGTATACCACATTGTTTGTACTATGGTATACTACAATGTTTGTACTATGGTATACTACAATACTACAGTGTTTGTACTATGGTATACTAGTGTTTGTACTATGGTATACTACAGTGTTTGTACTATGGTATACTACAGTGTTTGTACTTTAGTCTACTACAGTGTTTGTACTTTGGTATGCTACAGTGTTTGTAGTATGGTATACTGCAGTGTTTGTATTATGGTATGCTAGTGTCTGTACTATGGTATACTACAGTGTTTGTACTATGGTATACTACAATACTGCAGTGTTTGTACTATGGTATACTAGTGTTTGTACTATGGTATACTGCAGTGTTTGTACTATGGTATACTACAGTGTTTGTATACTATAGTGTTTATACTATGGTGTACTACAGTATTTGTAATATGGTATACTACAATGTTTGTACTTTGGTATACTATAATGTTTGTACTATGGTATACTACAGTGTTTGTACTATGGTATACTACAATGTTTGTACTATGGTATACTATAGTGTTTGTACTATGGTATACTACAGTGTTTGTACTATGGTATACTACGGTGTTTGTACTATGGTATGCTAGTGTTTATATTATGGTATACTACAGTGTATGTACTATGGTATACTACAATACTACAGTGTTTGTACTATGGTACACTAGTGTTTGTACTATGGTATATTACAGTGTTTGTACTATGGTATACTACAGTGTTTGTACTTTGGTATACTACAGTGTTTGTACTTTGGTATGCTACAGTGTTTGTACTATGGTATACTACAGTGTTTGTACTATGGTATACTACAGTGTTTGTATACTATAGTGCTTGTACTATGGTATTCTACAGTATTTGTACTATGGTATACTACAGTGTTTGTATACTATAGTGTTTGTACTATGGTATTCTACAGTGTTTGTACTATGGTATACTACAATGTTTGTACTTTGGTATACTAAAGTGTTTGTACTATTGTATACCACATTGTTTGTACTATGGTATACTACAATGTTTGTACTATGGTATACTACAATACTACAGTGTTTGTACTATGGTATACTAGTGTTTGTACTATGGTATACTACAGTGTTTGTACTATGGTATACTACAGTGTTTGTACTTTAGTCTACTACAGTGTTTGTACTTTGGTATGCTACAGTGTTTGTAGTATGGTATACTGCAGTGTTTGTATTATGGTATGCTAGTGTCTGTACTATGGTATACTACAGTGTTTGTACTATGGTATACTACAATACTGCAGTGTTTGTACTATGGTATACTAGTGTTTGTACTATGGTATACTGCAGTGTTTGTACTATGGTATACTACAGTGTTTGTATACTATAGTGTTTATACTATGGTGTACTACAGTATTTGTAATATGGTATACTACAATGTTTGTACTTTGGTATACTATAATGTTTGTACTATGGTATACTACAGTGTTTGTACTATGGTATACTACAATGTTTGTACTATGGTATACTACAGTGTTTTTACTATGGTATACTACAGTGTTTGTACTATGGTATACTACAGTGTTTGTATACTATAGTGTTTGTACTATGGTATACTACAGTGTTTGTACTATCGTATACTACAGTGTTTGTACTATGGTATACTACGGTGTTTGTACTATGGTATGCTAGTGTTTATATTATGGTATACTACAGTGTATGTACTATGGTATACTACAATACTACAGTGTTTGTACTATGGTATACTAGTGTTTGTACTATGGTATTACAGTGTTTGTACTATGGTATACTACAGTGTTTGTACTTTGGTATACTACAGTGTTTGTACTTTGGTATGCTACAGTGTTTGTACTATGGTATACTATAATGTTTGTACTATGGTATACTAGTATTTGTACTATGGTATACTCTAGTGTTTGTACTATGGTATACTACACTGTTTGTACTTTGGTATACTACAGTGTTTGTACTATGGTATACTACACTGTTTGTACTTTGGTATACTACAGTGTTTGTACTATGGTATACTACAATGTTTGTACTATGGTATACTAGTGTTTGTACTATGGTATACTACAGTGTTTGTACTATGGTATACATTTTTTTGTACTATGGTATACTACAGTGTTTGTAATTTGGTATACTACAGTGTTTGTACTATGGTATGCTACAGTGATTGTACTATGGTATACTACAGTGTTTTTATCAAGATACATACCAGTGTATACCACAGTTATATTAGGGACTGACAATTTACTGTTTGAGAACAGGACCAGACTCCTTTTTTCTGTTAAACATTTTCTGTCAATAGCAGAAACAATATATCTTGCTCTTATTTTGAGCAAAAGAACACATTATCATATTAATTATATTATTTAAAAAAAAATAGTTAATTTGATACAAAAAATAACATAGCTATAAAAAAATCATAACCCTATGGTCCCCCTCCTGAAACTTACATGGTCATCACCTTTATGATAAATAAAAATATTGTGTGTAAGTTACAAGTTGGAATCTAAAAACTGTAGTTAAAGTGGAATGATTTAGCTTACCTGTGAACCATCTGCTGACAGAGAGCTGGTCCATATAAATTAGATGTGTTGACAATGAATGCTGCATTTTACAAGCTATACAGTTAATACAATTAGCAGAGAAATTTTGAATATGATATCAACCACCAGGCAAAATATTTATCAGAGTAGGCCAGTAAAAACACAAAAAATACACTTCAAAAGTAAATAAGAAAATAAACCACAGTAGATTGAAAAATTAAGAAAAATTAAAAGAGAAAACTAATGCAACCCTGAATGTCTTAGGACCATTAGTTGTCTTACAAAAGGAATACATTTACTTAACACTTTAACATGCTTTAGTAAATAACTAACGCATGACATTTTGTAAATTGTCTAAACAATACTTTTTCACAAGTTGGATTTGGTCTTAGTGTCTTTCATAACATTCAACAACAATTCCATTTGGCCACCATGTTAGTATACATGACACATTTTATTAAGGATCATAAATATAACCACATTTTTAATACTAAAATTTAATATCTATGAAATTGTACAGTTTTGCCAACTAAACAAATAATTTTTGACATTATTTTGTCATAAAAAATGAAAACACACTATTAATATTTTTAAATTTGTAACAAGATTACTCTGGCATTTCTGTACATTACTTATTGACAGAAACTACAGAAGTACTGGTACAGTGAAAATTATGTGGTACATACCACCAGAAAAAGAAAAAAAAAACACTGTGGTAAAATGGTACACTAGTAATACCACACATCTATAATATTTACAGCACTTCAATGTAGCCTTGATTAGTTTCATAAACTGGCCCCTGTTATATTTCTTAATTGAATAAGAATATGATGACATATTTCACCTGTTTCGTAGAGATATCATGTGCATTTGTGTTTTATGTTATGTGGCATGGTATAAAGGCCTACAAATTCAAAGAAAAATGGTTTCAGCACAATGACTTGTGTTCTTCATTACAGACTTGGAGTAACATTTGTGAATGACTTACACATTGAGGACAATAAACTCTTATTGATTTGGGGTTAAAAAGTTTAAGGTCACTGATTGAAAGAATATAGATTTTTTGCGTAATAATTTAGTTATAAAGCATGTATCTTGACCAAAGATTATGGAGTAATAGCAATTAAGCAAAAGGCCTATTGAATTTGGTGTCTTATGGTCAAAGGAAAGGGCCATTGTTACTTAAGAAAAATGTGTTTTTGCAGAATAGCTTTTGATCAAGAGGAAGTTATTATGCCAAACATTGTGGATGGCTTACACTTTGCATAATACAGCAACATATTGTCAAGGCATATTGTCAACATATATAAATATATCTACAAAACTGAATATTTTTTCCAGGTTGGCAGAAAGAGTAAGTTTGTTATGGAGTTAGGATTTGTCAAGGTCATGATGCCATGATGTATTCATATGCCATATCAAACAAATTCTTTCCCCTGACTCACTAGAAAACATGAAAATGTTTTCATATTTAATACATAGCAAATTTTGTATCCTTCTGAATATTTGTAGCTTTTCTGTATGAACAGAATTTAAAATGAACTGCAAACAAAGAAGGCAACTGAGTAGTTCAGATCTAGGTGTGTAATACAGAAAATATGGATTAAACAGTTGTGTTGAAAGCCAGAGAAAGCATGTACAATTGAATGGATATGTAATAAAACACAGTACCACTATGGACCCATTGACCAACATTAAAGCATTTCTCATTGTGAAAATTAATTGGTCTATTAAACATATAACAGTATGGGAGAAAAGATACAACATGAAGTTTTATTTTATATTTTTGATTCCTTGTCAACAACATTATTATTTGAAAATAAATGGACAAATAATTTAAATAAGCTAGAATTATTACTATAAATTTGATTGGCATTTTGTTTATCATTGCACCACCCCTAATATATCTACACTATAGCAGCAAACCTACAGTGTGTATGTATGTATGTGTTGGGGAAAGGTTTATGCCTTAAAAAGTGTTTTGTTGTCTCAAGGGGAATAAGTACCAATCACTCAAATAAGCAGTATTCTGGAATTGGTTAACTACTCACATAAGCAAATATAACTGGAAATTTAAGTCTGAATAAAATATGGTAAAATTATAATTTGTTTGAAGCATTTAATACTCTTTCCAAAAAAATACTGTTTCAGAAATCCTTATTGATGTAGTTTGTAACATACAGCATTTTATACTTGGCAGGTACTGCAAACATCTTATCATTGGTCATATAGTAACACCACCCTAAATTGGGACTATTCACAATGTGCAAATTAATCCCAACAGTAACTGACATGTATAAACAATTAAGACAGAACCAGTCACAAGATGAAAGTGTTTTTCTGTTACACAGTACCATACAGTCTCTAATTAGTGCAAAGATGAAAACTAATGCATCACCTTCATACCCTCTAATGAACTAATGATAGTAGCAAAGACTGCTTCTACAAATTATACTGTATTCTACTGTCAGATGGATTTTAAAAGCAGAAACATTTTGTATATTTTATTTGATTTATTTGTGATTGTGATTCTAAATGTTTGAGGGTGTGATGATGATAGGTGGCTGCTCAGAACTGTTTTTGACTATTAAATGCTTGAAAGGAAATATTTTATTTTCTTGTATTGTGATCTGAATTTCCAGTCTTTTTCTGTAGGTATCTACTTTTTTTGAGTAGATAACGTTTCTGAACTGTACTTGGAATCACAAGATGCTATTTGAGCCCCCACCTACCCCTGTCTTTAAACAGCACTGTCTGTAAGGTTGGCAAGTACAGTATGTAGAAATAATTCAGATATAATACTCCTGCTTCTATAGGTGGTTGTACATGTTTATCTTTGTGTACTTCCATTTGTCCTTTGCACAGGTAGTCCTACAGTTGCTAATGGATTTCCATGAAACCTGATAAATGTTGTGGTCGTAATGCACATATAGTCCAATCACTCTTACTTATTTGTTAAAGTTATTGCCTTTTGTCCTGTAGCTTAATGCAATCTTGTTAACTCAACTTGTCCCATAGTTTCAGATGGATTACCATGGAACT
The DNA here is from genome assembly GCA_016746295.1 of Potamilus streckersoni. Taxonomy (NCBI): domain Eukaryota; kingdom Metazoa; phylum Mollusca; class Bivalvia; order Unionida; family Unionidae; genus Potamilus; species Potamilus streckersoni. The sequence goes on along the minus strand of JAEAOA010002358.1, from coordinate 2,193,407 downwards.
TGGTAAATATTATGGTCATCACACAAAGATACATAGTCAACAACCCACTTTACGGTCACTATAATCTATTGGCACACACATGAAAGCATATGGTATGGCCAGTTGTCCATTTTCCATTGTCCACTGTCCCTCAGTTAGCACAGGCTTGTTATTGCTACTCCTAAACTGCTAAGAGGATTGGCAATCAGATTTTTCACACACACATTCATCCCAAGGTTTACTTGGTGCTAGGGGACCCCAAGTGTCCAAGTGGTCTAAAGCACTCTCCATTACGTATCACTGCCATCTCACCTCTGTCTGTGTGGGTTGAGTCTAAGATTTGACGAAGGTGGATATGTGAGAAAGCTTGCCAGTAGCATCTCGTGAGTCAGTGGTTCTTTCGTGGATTTTGCAGTTTTTTCTTCAGCCATTAATACTGGCTGCCATGTATAGTCTATTGTGTGCTGAAAAATGACCTTAAGCCCTAGATCAACAACAACAACTACATAGTGCTAAATAAAAATGGTGCTGCTTAGAAATCCAATATGGCTGTGTTATGCATATCTTTATTGTCCATAATTGTAGGTTGTAGTTTATGCTAATGATCATTTGTAAACAAATGTTGTGATAGCTGACTTTTGTTCATGCTTATGGGTTGTACTTTAATATAATATTTATAAACATTTTGATATAGCCTTCTGACTTTGGAAAGTTCTGGAAGTGAACTTTTGACCCACATCATGGTTATGTATTGTGTCTTAGGCTTTTATATATATATATATATATATATATATATATATATATATATATATATATATATATATATATATATATATATATATATATATATATATAATTATTCATTCCTATTTTAATATCAATCATTGTAGAATCACTTTTAGTTGTGTTCAGATATAATTTTTGAGGAATTATCTATTTAACTTATTCACTGGAATTACAAAGTGCTCATTAACTTTGTGGACTTGAACAATGCTTTGGGATTACTGAGGACTCAATCAAAGACATTCTGGATTATATTATTGTAATATATCAGAACAATTGGTGCACATTTGAGACTTGGTATATTATCACATTCAAGGTTGGAATTCATTCAAAACACCAAAAATCACAAAAAAATTAAAGACATAGAATTTGTTTGAATGGCATCTGGATAAAATCAGATCATTTATATATGCACATAAATGCACTTGACATATTTTTTTTTTGCCAGGACTGATTCATTCTGTATAAACTTAATTAAACAAGATTTTACCAGCAATCTTATAAATCAATTATAAAAAGAATTTATAGTCACTCATATGGCATGAAAATCTAATTGGATTGTCTTGTTTGACCTACAAGTGAACAGAAACAATTGCCTACAATTTTTTTTTGCAAATGTGAAGTGGTTTTTGTACAATCAAGCTATGGGACTGACTGCTTAATTGGGAGTAGGGTGAAGTGGGGTAGACAGAGGCATATTTTTTAAAAAAATTCCCGATTCTAAATAGCTTTGAAAAATGTTTGCTCGAATTTTTTTGGGAAAAAATATGTACATGTATATCCATTTTATTAGTTTATTTTTTTTTATTCTTCCAGAGATAAAACTATAAAAAAAATCCCAGCCTTCTTCAGTCCCATAAATACTAGCTGAGGCAGACAGACATTCCAACATGGCCAAAATCATTATTCTCTCACATTATCTGCATCTAGGGCAAAAAAATGTACACCATTTAGAAGCACATAGGTTGAGAAATTCAACATATATATATATATATATATATAAGAGAATTAACAGCAAGGAAAGCATTTATCCATAGATCCCACATTATTTGTCTTTTTATTATAATATAGCAATATTCTTGACAAAGTAACAACAGACATTGGACATCAAACTGAAAAAAATTATCATATAGCAGACAAAACTGTGAAACACAAATAAGGAATGTTTAACAAACTCTAGGGTACGAGTCTCTTAAGACTTGAATCTCTTTGACTATTAATTCTTTCCAATTTTGTTTCATATACTCCCTTGTTTATACTAGTAATTTGTGTAAATTAGTAGAATTTGGCACATGGTCAACATGATATAGATTTTCATGCATTATTGGGTCTTTTGATTTGATAAGTGAGTACAAAATTTGTTAAATTATTATTACTGATGTTATATATGTGATCTCAGATAATTGATATTAATGGATAGTGTCTCTATTTTTCAGTGTAAAAGGCCAAGATGTGGAGTCAGGAAACCAAACTCTTGGGGAAGATCAACGCATGAGAAATGATATCCAGTCTACATATGTGGTTAGTCTTACTGGCTACAAATTTATGCTGAAATGTGTCTTGCATAACTAAAGTAATTACTTTATTTAATGTAATTTTTAAAACCCTTTTAATAATTGTTTATGTTTAAAATGACTATTGGTAAAAATATTAATTGTATTTTTGTCTAACCTGCATAAGTGTGGTGAACATTAGAAAATCACATTCATGTGAGCTTCACCATGTGACAAGAATTTTTTGATCAGAAGGTTCCAAATATGTTTTTCAGTGAAATAACTCAGCTATCCCATACGCAACTTTGCCTTTTTTCATTGAAAAAATTCAATTTTTCATGATATTCAATCATTTATATTTTATCTCACCTGGCCATTAGGCCAGGTAAGTTTAATGTATGGTCCAGTGTCTGTCGAGCACTGATCATCTATCAGCAGTTGATGTTTTATCTCAAAAGGACCAAATTTATGGCAGAGCATCCCGACATGAAGGGTTTTGAATTGGAATAAATCAATCTATTCCACAATCAGATATGGCTGCCATTTTTGGAGAAAAAAAACCTTTAAATGATGACTTGTTTCAAAAACAAATGAATGAAATTTGATGAAATGTTTTCAGAAAGCATTCAGATTTAAAGCCCTTTGAGATTGTGAAGATAATGCCTAAACTGCTGTCAAATATGACAAAATGTTTTTAAAAAATATACCAATCCATTCTTCTTCATCAATAAATGTTATTTTCAAATTGTTATAAAAACCCACCAGACCAATTTGAATTAATGTGCCCTGATCACCCATGCTTTTCAAATACATACAGCTGATGCTGTAGTGCAATCAGATATGACCACAATAACAAAATGTAGAAAACCGTAACTTCTAAAAAAAAGCACAAATTTTACGGAAAGCATACTAGTGTATTGTCAGCATTACACAACTGATACTGATCCACCATCTGAAATGGCCACCTCATCTAAAAGCAGCGGAAAAACTAAATTTTTATAGCAGCAGTAGCTTACCCATAGCTACTCTTTAACTTTCTTTTTTGTGCCAAAAAAGGAAATGCAGCAGCAATTTATGTGCATACATCCTCCCTTAGAGTGAAGAATTGTCTGTATGATGCAAGTTCTTGGTATGCTATGTGTAGAATAAGCACAGATAGTTCATCTCTTTAATAGATGACTATTACTTTGGATATCAGAGCATATTGGAAGGAGCTTATTTGAAAACAGCTATGGGTAAGTATTGCATAATTAAAATTAGTTTCCCCTCCACTACATTTTAAAAGAAGCAATAGCTTACTGATAGCTAGCTGAATTTGTCAGTAAGGTGGGATTGAATGATGATCTGTTAAACTGATAAAAGAAAAGAAAGAAAGAAAATGAAAATTACTTACCAAACGTTGAGAGGTCCATGCTATGGAATATTGGTATTTATTGGTGATACATGTGCTGTAATGATGGCATTTATTGGTGCCACATGTGATGTAACGATGGTATTTATTGGGGCCAAATGTGCTGTGATGATGGTATTTATTGGGGCCACATGTGCTGTAACAATGGTATTTACTGGGGCCAAATGTGCAGTGATGATGGTATTTATTGGGGCCACATGTGCTGTAACAATGGTATTTATTGGGGCCACATGTGCTGTAACAATGGTATTTATTGGGGCCAAATGTGCTGTGATGATGGTATTTATTGTGGCCACATGTGCTGTAACAATGGTATTTATTAGAGACACATGTGCTGTAATAATGGTATTTATTGGGGCCACATGTGCTGTAACAGTTGTATTTATTGGGGCCACATGTGCTGTAATGATGGACCCACACAAAAATTGCCTGCATTTTGTAGTGATAATTCACAGAAAGCATTGAAGATTTTATTAGCCATTATAAGTGATTCTGAACTACTGTTAAATATGGCTGCCATACCAAAAATTACAAAGAAAACTAATCACCTGCTTAGAAAAAGTTCAGAAGAATTTGACAAATTATCCTATATATATTATATATATATATATATATATATATATATATATATATATATATATATATATATATATATATATATATATATATATATATATATATATATATATATGGTTAACTTTGACTGTCTTTGCATTTGAATAGTTTCCCAAGTGAACTTTATTATATCCATGGTAATATAAAAATCAAGAACAATAAGCGAAACAATTTTTTTTGGTAAGAACACAAAATACTAACAAAATTTAATTAAATCAGAAACCTTTGAGTGTTAAATAATAAGATCTGCATTTTTGAAACTGATAGATATGGGATACAGAACTGAAAAAAAACCCCAAAGAAATGATTCTATTGTTCAAGCTTGGGGATTTTGTAAGATATCTATCAGATTCATTAGGGTTTGGTGTATTGTGGCACAACAACACAAGTAAGTTATTTAGTGACTTGCCCATGGTTTTGTGTGGTTAAGTGGTTTATAGTTTTCACCTTTTCAGATTACTAACATCTCACTCCATGCAGGTTTGAGTTTTGGCTTTATCAATGTGGGTATGTGATGTCTGCCTGTACCATTTGGGGCAGTGGTTCTTCTTGGAGCCTTTCAGGACACTTCTTCCATTGAACATATATTGGCTACCATGTATAGTCAGTCTATGATGAGCTATAAATGGCATTAAATCCTGAAAATGACGTATCACAATGCCCTGTCCATAGACATGCCACAGTTGCCATCTCAGTGATTGGATAGTAGAATTTGAATCTTGACTTATTCAGTTGTAAATCAGGCACACTAACCACTCAGTCACTGTGGCTCCAGTTTCAAATTAGATGCCTATTATGGCATGCAGGGTGGCACATTGGACCTATCCTACATTAATGATGTAGGCACTGCAAGATACCAGATGTGGCACATTGGACCTATCCTACATTCATGATATAGGCACTACAAGATACCAGATGTGGCACATTGGACCTATCCTACATTCATGATATAGGCACTACAAGATACCAGATGTGGCACATTGGACCTATCCAAGATTCATGATATAGGCACTACAACATAGCAGATGTGGCACATTGGACCTATCCAACATTCATGATATAGGCACTACAACATAGCAGATGTGGCACATTGAACCTATCCTACTTTTATGATATAGGCACTACAAGATACCAGATGTGGCACATTGGACCTATCCTACATTCATGATGCACATTGAGCCTGTTTTAAAACAAGGACAAGCACTACAAACATGCAGTAGAGCACATTGGGTCTATTCCACATCCAGGAATGAATGAGCCTTCCAGGACACTTCTACCACTGAACATATATTGTCATCATGTATGGTCTATCATGAGCTATAAATGGCACTAAATCCCCAAACTGACATGGGGATTATTCCACATCCAGGACCAAGGCACTACAAAGATACAAGATGGTACATTGGGTCTATTCCACACCCAGGACCAAGGCACTAAAACATGCAGGAGGTTACAATGGGCCTATTCCACATCCAGGACTGAGGCACTACAAAGATACAAGATGGTACATTGGGCCTATTCCACACCCAGGACCAATGCACTAAAACATGCAGGAGGTTACAGTGGGCCTATTCCACATCCAGGACTAAGGCACTACACAGATGCAAGATGGTACATTGGGCCTATTCCACACCCAGGACCAAGGCACTAAAACATGCAGGAGGTTACAATGGGCTTATTCCACATCCAGGACTAAGGCATTATAAACATGCAGCAGGGCACATTATGTCACATCACAAACCTTGGCACTGTGACGTGAAGGAGAGCAACTCAGGCATACTTAGCATCAATTTTCCAGTTATTTGAAATATGTATCAGAACAATACAATAAAACTGGATTTCTGTTTTGGAAAACAATCTTTTGCATAAGACCAGATTTCTAATTTAAGAATCAGTGGTTCTGTGTTACAGTGACCACTTGTTCTTTTGAGACTTTATTTAGTTGACACAGGGTTGTGGTATCTCAGGACAAGTTTTCTGTACTGGTTTTGTTGCAGGAAGTAAAATTCAAAATTTCTGCAAATCTGTCAGTCTTTATGTGAATGTTTATTATTGTCTGTTAAGTTAAATAACAAAGTGTAGATATATAGATACTTAATGAAAATTATGTAGTCTTATGTATATTTAATTTTTTTTGTGTGCTTGATCTTTGTCCTTGATTGAGGTTAGTTTTAAGATACATGACTATTACATTTCATGCCTACCCAATTGTAGTCATGTTTCTAAGAAGTAAACAAAATTTTTACTTGAATTTATTTTCAAGATGTGATCTTGTTTATTAATTGGTGAAGTTTTACATTATCAATTATCAGTTTTCCATAAAATTATGTTGCAATCTATGTCAGGTGACAGTTCTTTTTATATAAAAATGGAGGTTTTATTAAAAAAAAGTATTCCCATGGAATCATATTTAGTTGTTTTCAGATAATTTGAGGTGAATTAATTATTTAAAATATTTATTATAATTACAAAGTGCTCTTTTACATTTTAGACTTAAACACTACATTTTAATTACTGAGGATTCATTGAAAGACATTATGGATCATATCAATGTGGTACACATTAAGACTTTCAAGACTTGAAATATCATTTGGAACATTCTTTACTTTTGGATTTGTGATAGGACATTTAGGATTGTTGTGAATTTAATTCACAGTAGTATACGTGTCTTTTAATGTTCACTTTGTATTCCTGGGAAATAAATTATTTGTTAATTTTACTAAACTTGTTGCTTTCACTTTCTTTCTATTATATTGTGTTATAAATAGATTCATAACAATGGACAGACAGTGATTATTATGAGTAATAAGAAATAAGCCAATAACCTTTTCAACTGAAATGCATAAATATGTTTTCAGACAAAGAATAAGATGAATGTTACTCATACATGCATTATATAGTTCTGAATAAATGTTCAGCAGCAAAAATATAATGTAATAAATATTTGGCAGTTTAATAACCATAAAGTAGTTTCTGAGGAGACAGTTTTGACTGATTTAGAGGTCTCTAAATTATATCACCAAAATGAACCATAGCAACATCTATTATGTGCAGAAATGTTTTTCGTCCAGATTTAGTCATTTTTGCATGACCATGAAATAAAGTGGCTTCTTCAGTTTGTTAAATAACAATGCACCAGTGGTCTTTCTTTTTGTAATTTTTAAGGTGATAAATATTAAATATGATTTGGTAATTATCATGTTGCAACTGCTATTGATGTTGCTTTTCCCCTCAAATCACCAACAGTATTTTTAGAAATAGTTGAAATAGTATCTTTATCATGGGTATAAAAATAAAATACTTGACTTCAAAATCATGTACATGTATTAGATCTTTTTAATCATTGTCATAGATACTGTGAATTAAATAAAGGGACTGTATCCTATTCACTGCTGTGGGCAATGATGGTTTCCTGCCTTTTTATTGGTAATTTTGATATATGACATCGTATGATCATCATATTAAAAATAAATTAGGTGTCTTTTTGAGAAATGTTAGATGAAGTTTGATCATATATTATCAAAAACATCCTTGTATGAAGTAATTTGAAATTTTTACCATTGAAATGTTAAATGACTTTTTAAAATCATTCAGCAAAATTTGATCAAATTTGACACATTCATGGCTTGTAGGTCTTTAATTTTATACCTATGATGTTGATTTGCAGTCATATATGACCAAAGATAATACAAACAGAGTGACCTTCAATCTTTTTTTATGTTAATAAGCAGAATTTGAATAAAAAATATTCAGGAAAAATCCTACTAATTAAGATTTCTGGTACTTGCATTTGGTTTGTAAGACAGTCATGTGGAGATCTTACACCCACTTGGTCTTGTCATTTATATCTTACCAACAACTCATGTCTAAACCATTGTTTTATTACTGCATTTCTTTATAAAGGAAAATATATGTCATGTAAATGACTATATTCCAATTGCATTTTTTGTTTTACCTCATTTTCCCCTTATGTAATAGGTAAGTTATTATACCTGTCTTTTAAAACATGTGATATAAAACAAGAGTTATTTAATTAGCATAAATTAAAATTAAATTTTTTTCTAGAAGAAAACTAAAATTATTGCAGGTTTCCAATGCTAAGCTAACTTTTCAGAAAAATAAAAACAACTTGATTTTATTTTCTCCTGTAACAAGAATATCACTTTCCAAAATATAAAATCCACCTGTTATAGGCAAATACATTAAATTGTAAAGCAATAATCAACTTATGGATACTAATATTCATTTATTTTCCTAAGAAAAAAGATATTGCATTATAGAAGAATTTTTAATATCATTCAATGATCATTTCAGTTTACAGTGTTTGACCAAATTATGATAATTCTAACACCTGTTACATTACTAAATTGTTTTACAAGCACTTTTAATAACAATGACACAAATTCATCCAAAATGTTCTAAAGCAGTTCACTAAGTAATTATTTTATTGGATGATCATTTAAACTTTTTTCTTTGTAGCAAATCATGCAGGAGCTTGAACAAGAAAGAGAAAGGCGATGGAAAGCTGAACAAGCTGCAAAGAGATTGGCAACTTGCATACAGGAGATGCATTCGAAAAGTAAGCATTGAAGTGCCCGGATATCGAAGTATTAACTCAATTCTGTAAGGTCCAGAGTAGATCATTAGTATGATGAATTCGCTCATATATCAATGTAAGCTAAGCTCTCAAAAACCAAAATCCCTTATGGCCAAATTGCGTTTTCAGTTTTGAGAGTAGACGTCCTTGCACATTAAGGTAATTGTTTATATTTACACAAATTGTCTGTCTTTTGCACCACTGGTCATAGAACAAAAGATTATTTAAAGTTTTGGGCATTTTTTTTTTACACCGTTGAATGTACAGTAATGAAATTTAATTGTTCAGGGTTCCAACACTAACAGGAAATTAGGAAAAAATTCTTCTGACTCAGATAAAAAACCAAAATGTATCATTTTGACACAAGCAGAAAGATACATGCATCAAGTATATTTTGATTAGGAAATAGAATACAAAGCTTCTCTGACTGATTTTTGTAGTAAAATCACCATTTCTAGTTGGGAATGGAAATAGTTAAACCAAAATAATTTTTGTTTGCTTTTCTATTTATTAGACAGAATTGGTTTTTCACTTAAATTAATTAAATTTATTCTCAGTTATTTAATTTTATGTTCTTAAGTTTCTAATGACTGTTTTTTAATGAAGAAGCATAAATCTGTAGATGTAATGTACTAATGTTTTAATCTAAATACTTATCTTTTTTGGATAGTTTGCATAGGAAATGTATAATTTTCTGTTGCGTTTGTGATCTTATGACTATCTTCAAAAGAGCAAAGAAGAACAAATATCTTTATTTTTAATATGGAATGCATTTATGGCTGAGCATTGTTTGTTATGCCCTGATTAACTTTTACTACAACTTGATAAAATATTGTGATAAGCAATGCATGTTAAGATATTGTTCAAACTGGAATCTTTCAAGCTCAAATTACATTTTTCACTATTCCAAATCATCACATCACATCATGACTGGCAAATGTCACAAAGGTACCTGATTGAACTGTTATTGTAACATTTTGTGATGGAGATAAGTCTATCCATGAAAACATTTTTTTTTACTTGACTTTAGAGCCATTCAGATGTTAAAGCAAACTAGTCCTTTGAGAAAGAAATATGGTATAATGTCATATCAATCATGCAAATTATGCCATTTTACCAGAAAAATATGGTTGATGTGACAAAAAGGAAAATCCTTTAAACAAATTCTCAAAACCCTTGCATCAGAATTTGACCAACTTTTATAGAAAGCATTCTGGCATGAAATACTTTAAAGTTTGTTTTGCCATCAACTATGGATGCTGTTACTAAAACCAATACTTCTGTAAAGAACACTTATAAGACTTTGATTAAATTTAACAGAAAGTGTCATAATTTGAACACTTTTGTCATACTTTTACATACTGTATGATGCTGTTACACCATTAAATTTGGCTGCTGTTGCTAAAAGTACACAAACTTTATGTAAAAGAAATCCTGCTGGATAGAATTTGACCAACTTTGACACAAATGTACTGACATATGTCGGAATTAGACATCCTGACCTAAGGGCCTGTCAAGGTTAGAACAGATGATGCTGATGTACCAAAAGGTATGGAGGATGGAAATTACAGATACAGAGAAATCTTGAAACAGTTATTTTCATAACACATGAAATCAATAGGACTGAAAATTTGTTATACAGAAAGTATCCTACAAACCCCGATTTCTTCACCATGCATTGGCCTATTAATAGCAACAAAATGAATAAAAATGTACACAAAATTACAGTACAGTATGGAAATATGTTTTCCATATAGCACTATGTATTGTCTCTTTTGGCCACAGTCATCAACTATCTGTTGGTTATACACAAAAATTACAAAAACTGACATTAGCATTGCTGTGTCTTCCAATTTTGGTTTAAAAATATTAAGGCAAGATTGAAATTAGATTTACTAAGCAACCACTTGCCTAAGAGTAACAATTTTCTTTTGCTGAATAGATTTGACTGCAGTTGTCATAGCTCTTGAATGTTTTGCACAAGACAGTAAGTCATCTTTTTTTTTTTTAAAAAAATCCCACATGTTTTAACATTTCACACAGCATAATTATATGGAATTTATTATCAAGGGAAACCAGACAATCTGATTTTTCTGTATTATATAAATTTCTTTTCCTTTCAGCAAAAGAAGAAAGAGACATGAAAGAAACAGCAGTAGAAGCAATCACAAAACTAAAACAAGCTTTAAGCACTGAAAGAGAAGCCAAATTGCGGCTTTTAGATGATACAGAAAAATTAAAGGTAAGCATGTGAGATATGGATGCTTTAAATTAAAGGTAAGCATGTTTGACATGGATGCTTTAAATTGAAACTAAGCGTGTGGGATATGGATGCTTTAAATTAAAGTTTATGAAAGGCTGTGAAAAATGTTTATTAGATTAAATGAATGTTCAAGCAACACACAATTTAAAGTTTATTGTACATATAAAATAATCTTTGGCATAATAGGGCCAATTTCATCACAGCACGCTGCACTAGCCAAATTCTGAATTTGACTATAGGAATACCTCATGAAGAAAGATCTGGGTGAGTTTGTAATGTTGTGAAGAGACTTGTGTGAGTTTGTAATGTTGTGAAGAGTGTGAAACCTGTATATTAAATTGCAAGGAGCTGTTTCAAGATATTTATGGACACTAGTATTCGAAACTCAACAACTCAGGTCCTGAGGGTTGCTATGATAAAAGACAGCATCTAATACTCCATGCATGCATCAAAGGAAAAAGGTGTGAAGTATATGTGCACAATAGTTAATAAATTGATTTGTGTGATGTTTTACACCAGTTGAGTATGTTTAAGTACTGACAAGTTGGAGGGGGGGGGCAAAAGAGAAGTTCCACCTCAACCCAGATTTCCTGCCATGATGCATATCTTTTCTGTCAGTGTTGATCTGTCATACAGCACAATACAAATCAAATTATTAACTTTTCTAGAAGTTGTCAGATTTAAGATAAAATAAACTGGTCTTAAGAAGTTCCAGTGATTTGTATGCACTCATTGCAATAGCAGAATAGCAGGATTTTGCTTTAATGCTGTCTGTCCATGAGTCTGTATGTCTGTAATCTGTAGATCAATCTAAGTACCATTTCAGTATGATTACAGAAGATCCTTTATACTTAGCACAATTAAATTTTTACAGACTTCATCAAGGTCATGAATAGATGACCTAATTAGATTTGCAAGACATTACAGAGATTTTCTAATAGTTTTACACATTTGTAAACTTATTCAGGTTATACTGTGTTTTTGATGAAAATTTTTTTTCAGTAAAATAATAAGCAAAAAGCCTTTGAGGTAGACAAATTGGATTTTGCAGGCAAGTTTATATTTTTGTAGATTTTCTGATTAGATTTTCATATCACATCAGTTCTTCCATTTTGTCACACATTTTTGAAGTTTTGGGACTTCAAAAAAGAATTAAAGATGGAGCATAGAAATCTGGCATGCATGACATGATTTCATACCATTAAAGCAATTTTTTTAGTTTTTCTTGTTTTTAATTTTCTTTTACTTTGACTTGTTTAATTTCCATTGGGGGCATACATGTGTTACTAACACAAATCTAGTTATAGTATGATGCATTGACACAAAAAAAAATGTTTCAATGAGATAAAATTAAACATCTCGGTATTTCCTCACATCAAAATAACTATAGTTTAATTCTGTTTCTGCCTTTTAGAATCAGTTCTGTACCCAAAGTATTCACTGGAATTGTGGGAGTAGTAATGTCTTTCCTTTGATTACTGGGAAGACTGATTCTTCAGTACTCGGATGACTTGCTGATCCACAATGTTTGGTCCTCTGTCAGGGTCTGCTCCATCATTCGTCCACAGTAATTAGTTTAAGGCTCTTACACACAACCTTGAAAAGTCGGAACTCATTGCATCTCAGGACTTTGTTTACATGGGAATGATCTTCCACACAAACCAGATCTTTATCTCAGTCCCATATTAGATTGTCCAGCAGTCTTTTGATTTTTGACCCCATCGTTTGATCTACTGATAGCTGACAGAAACTCCCAGAAATAAAAAATCTGCCCAATATAGGTATTTTCTGCTAAAGAATCATCTACAAAGCTTAGGTATAGCTATATAGTTATTTCCAAGTTCAATGGACTTTTGCAGTTATTATAATCCATCAGTTATGGAGTTAACAACCTAACAACCATTCAGATTGAATTTGTAAAACACGCTGATTCATTTATTGTACAACGTTTCAGTATTGAGTAATGTGTCATATATAACAGCTTTCAGGCAACCTGGCAAGTATAAAATGCTTGATTATCTGTATGTAAATGAAATACTTTTGGTGTCTTTTTGAAATTAATGCTAACAGATTCACATGAAAATACTTTCCTTCATCCCTTTACTTTTCTGGCAAAATTGTTGTCTATTAAAAATATGTACTGTGCATGGGTTTGCAAGGTAAAAGATTTGACCATGTCTTAATGACAGTTCTCTGCCATGTGAAAGGATATATTCTCACTGAGCAGACAAAAATATTGGAGATGAAAATGCAGAAGCTATGAAATAGTGATAGGTATGTGTTTCATAATTAAAATTAGTTTTACCTTCTCCTCCCCCCTCCAAATAACAAATTTTTAACCGTATTATTTGTTACGGGTTTCCCCATAGGTGTTTTTTTTTTAACAAGACATAATTTTCACAGTGACCCTGTTACCAATCATGAAGTTTGACATTTGTGCTATGGTAAATCCACTCACATAAAATCAATCAGTTTGTAGAAAGCATTTTCCTTGTGTTATTGGTACAAAAGTCTGTTTTGATTCCATTTCCACTTCCTGATTGCCAGCATTGTCTTTTATATCAGCACCATCATGATTCACCATATTCTCATCTGTACTATCAACACTCAGTCTCCATCACAGAATTGTTTTTATCAAATTATGGCACAAAACTCTTTGCTCATACTCCATGCTTGACACTGGAAGTACTCTGTACTGGAAATATTCCATTTTTGACATTGGAAGTACTCCATACTAGACACTGGAAGTACTCCATACTGGAAATATTCCATTTTTGACATTGGAAGTGCTCCATACTTGCCACTGGAAGCACCTATGAAATTTACACCAGATGAATCACATTCAGGTACTGTCCTTTCATTGAAGCTCGTTTTGAAAATCTATAAGTTGCTTTTCTTCAAAGTTTTTAATACACTTAAAAAGCAGAAAATAGTTGTTAGACTTAGTATTGTCAAATATTGCCATATACATATTTGCAAATATTCACATAATCACAATCACAGTAACATTAAAAAAAAGTAGACATCAAATTTCTTTAAACTCACTGGATGGCAAACTATAGGATTTATTAGATGAAGTCATTACTGCTATGAAATGTTCAGTAGTGGTTTGAGGTAATGCAAGTGTTCATATCTGCATTCATTTAAGACTGTTATTCAAATTTTCCTTCCTGAATCACTTTCAAAAATGAATCACATTTGAAAACTAGTATGAAAACTTAAATAAGAAATCTTTGTGTTTTATTGATGGAGTTAAATCTTCCTTTAATAAATCAATGCAACTTTTATTCATAAACTTGCCCATAATCTTTAAGAGATGGCTTAAACATTCTCAACATTCTCATTCAAGGCAATGATGTGTACTATTGCTTTTCATTGCACATGATTTACCTATAACTTCAAACAAAATGGGTCATTCCATTTGTGAACATTCCCAATCAAAATAGCACAATTGGTTCTCCCAACAGCAGTTTAAATGTAATTAACATGCCACACTAGTTATTGTTTTCCAAGTAGGTAATATATGAAATGGTGGTTGCTAATACAGGACCTCTTTGCCTTTTAATTGCCTCTGTGATGGTTTGGTCTATAAACTTTCACAATGATAGTGTTTCCTTGAGAACAAAATAGGGCTAATTACTGTGGACACATTTAACATATTATTGACATATATTGAAGCTTAGGTTTAGGAGAGTTTTTTAGGTATATTTTTGGTGAAGATTACTGAAAATCATGTTTGTTTTAAAAACATAGCCTTGGCAGAGGGTTATGGAGTAAAACATCATATTTTTTAGCATGACACAATGTGATATGGCAGGTAGGTATGGAATGTACCTCCAAGATATTTACCGTCAAAAATTCATGAACATCTTGCTTAATTGTATTTTCAGCATATCTCTTGGCTGCAAACAGCAGCTGAGTTTATTTTTCCAAAGATACTGAAAAAGAAAAGTGCAGGAAAAACATGAATTTGTATGATGTCACATTCCAATGAAATGTGATAAGGACTTTGTTGGTCTGGTCACTCAACATGTTGATTATAGATAATTGTCAAAAGGTATCTGGGCATTCCCCAAAGACAGTTAGTGTACTCATTGAACCTTGAGGAAGCTACTGTATAGGGTTGCCTGTGATTGTTGGCCAGAATTGTAGTTTGGAAAGATGATAAAGGGATCTATTGTAGTAGGTATGAAGAGAGTCAAGGCCTTGTCAACCCTATAGGGAGCTCCTCCTCTCCTTGTAGCATATCTCTGACACAGTTTTAGTAGTATATAAACATGCAAGTGAAGTATCTCCACATGTAAGAGAGATTCTGTGGTCACACAAAGCAAATCAACTAAACTGGAGCAAGTTTCTTTAAGTAACTGTGGCAAACCTTCCATTTTTCCAAGCATCAGTATAGGTACAGATCACATTGCCATAGATTTTTCTTTAATGTTATCCTTTAGATTTTAGATGTGGAAGCAGTTTTGTAGCAATTTTAAGAGCATCAGCTGATGTTAATTGATCCATTGTACATTCCGAGTATGCAGTTACCCTTCTGCCACATATTAAAGGTATAAAATCAAGTGCTTATCTGTGGCTAGGTCAGTTGATTGATCAGTAATTGTTCCCAAAACAGGACTAGCTCTCACCTCATCAAGCAAATATTCTTCCAGAATTGTCTGCAAGTTGCTAATGAATTTAG
This sequence comes from Potamilus streckersoni, assembly GCA_016746295.1. Taxonomy (NCBI): domain Eukaryota; kingdom Metazoa; phylum Mollusca; class Bivalvia; order Unionida; family Unionidae; genus Potamilus; species Potamilus streckersoni. Next base: position 2,177,579 of record JAEAOA010002358.1, on the reverse strand, counting down.
AACTTGTGTTATTTACTAGATATATCTTTGTGGTGATTTCAGTGACTTAAGCGAAGGAACTCGTTGAAAATTTCTAATTTTTTAACAGACAAGTTATTCTTTTTAATGAAGTATATAGTTCTGAATAAGGTAAATACATTGGTTTAGCAACTTTCTTTGATACTTTATGTACATAGTATATATAGTTTTCCTATAGTATGTGCTATTTCATATTTTTTTATATTACTGCATGTTAAAATATTACTTTGTGATTCTGATTGGTCAAAATAAGCCCATGAAATTGTTGTTCAGTATTCTCATTACTCTTTACTGATTGACTGTGATCGTGAGAAAACTTTTTAAGCCAGCCGTCTGGAATTTTTTTGTTTTTAATGAACATTTTTGGCCACCATATTTTGAATCAACTTGCTTGGGAATTGGGAAAAAATGGTCTTATCTATTCAATATGACTAATTTACCCCCACAATAATTTATGTCCTGTAATACATGTCATAACATAAAAATTGGCTACAACTACAAGACACAATAACAAAAAGTAAAATTACTTGTGTGGAGGGTTTGAGGCAGGCGGTATATCTGTAGAATGGAATCTACCATATATTTAAGTGTGATTTAAATGTTAACTTACAGAAGTAAATAAACTCACCTCAATTAACACAAGAATGTAGGCATAAACCAGTCTCCAAACTGATGGAAGTGTATCCAACCACTGCATATTTATGCAGTAAATATGTGATGCAATTTCTACATCCAGTATATATTCTTTCGCATGAATTTTACAATATCAATGTAATGTTTAGTTGCGAAAGTAACAATTAAGGTTACATAATCATGAATCATCAGCTGTACAGGTATTATATCAAACAATGCAAAATCATATACACTGGACATTCTGTGCTGTAAAATGGTTTTGTCTGTGTAAATTGTTCCATTTATTCAGAAGGATACTTGTTATTTGATTTAAAGTGTGTAAGAAAAGTATAATCTACTTTTGAATGTCAATTCTAGTTCATATCTGGTTTATGTTTTATGCACAAGAAGTGAAAGATGCAGCATCTATCAGAATGAATTAAATTATTTGTTCTTCTTTCTATTTAAATAATTTCCACAGAAATAAAACTGTGATAAAAATAATCTCAAATGGATAATAATTCAAAATTATATTAATAATGAAACTCATTGAATAATGTCCAGCTTTTGCTCTCCAAGGCACACTAAAGCTGGACATTAGTCAACAAATTTCATAAATTAAATATTCAATCATTACCCATTTAAAATCCTCTATATGTGACCAGCTTGTTATCTTTAGCTGCATTTTTGACTTTGACTAATCTTGTATGGTCTTTACATGCAGATTTCCTAAAGTTTTCAGATCCAAACAATATGAAGTTTTTATTACCATGATTTTGGCAGATTTAAAAACAACACTGAGTCTGCTGTCTTACCTGAACCCAGTGAATAACTGTCCACTTTCGTTTAAAGCTTGGACTATTTAGCTGGCAGTCTTCAGTAGTATGTCTATGCTTTGACATTTTGAGTATTGATCTCTCAAAGAGAAAAAAACTAAGCCTGATACTTGTTATTGTCTCAACTATTTGTGTATAAAAAATCCTTCCAATTTAAGAAAAAACAACTTCAGAATAACAAGCAGATATTTTGCTGGGAAGCTGATTATTGAAATCTAATTTTCTCAATGATTAAGTTTCCCTTCTCTAACCCCATTTGACCAGTTTAACTATGAGCAATATAGCCTTCAGGCTACTGACCTGAAAGGAGACTATTCTTAGACACCAGTTTTGATTGTTCAACAAAGAAAAACTAAGCATCATCTACTAACCTTTAATGAAGCTTACTTGATGACAACCTTATTGATTGTTCAGCAAAGAAACAATTTCTTGCAGATTAGTAGTAACCTTTGAATTTGACTTCATTAAGGTGTTTATTTCACACATCACTGGATAAAAAGATCAAAGGCAATTTGATATAATAATAATATCTGGGATTTCCAATTACTGATGTCTGGTTGCTTCAAGTATGTGCAAAATGTCAAAACCTTTGAATTGGAGGTCATGTCCAGCAAATATGGGGATTTAATGAAGTTTGTGTGTGTGTGTGTGTGTGTGTGTGTGTGTGTGTGTGTGTTTGTTAAGGTACAAGATAACCTATTTTAATATCAGCAATATGGCTTTTTGTTGCCATATTTTGCATAGCTTAAATTCATTCTCCCATAGGGAGACTTTCTAAAAGTAACAGATGCCTGCCCTATTGAAATGATCAAGGGCAGCAAAACCCCAGATCAAATGGCTTTTAATCACAGGTTCAATGCAGATAATTTAAACCCTCTATACACATTAGGTCTGCAGTCCAGAAAAATACAATTTCTTGGTTACATTGATTATTCAATATAAATTCAGTATATGTATATCAATAAGCAGCAGTACAACTGACGGCTTGTTATTTTTCTTTTTTATATCAAGGATCACAGGTCATATAGAAAAATATCACATTGTACCAATCTTATTCAGGGACTTCACCCTTGCATTATTTTGGAATGTCAAATATTCAACAATTTGTATATTGGAATAATACAGAGTGACCAACTTTCATCTTCAGTGACAAAATTTGATTTAATAATATTCATCACTGAATCAAATTCCTTAACCTTAGAATAAATTCCAGGGAAATAACCCAGTACTGTCACTTGTTAGGACTTAATTATACAACTTGTACAATAAAGATGCGAATAAACTAACCAAATATGTCTTGCTTGGACAAAATTTCAATTACATTGATTGCATTCATGCAATGAATGTTAAACTCGGTGAAAAAATATATTAATTCTGCAAACTGATAAAAATGTGATTTTGCTAATAATCCTTGTTTTTTTTTCTCATAGTAAACTCTGAGTTCAACAGAAATATGGTAGGATTTACCTAAAAACCTTTGACCATGCCCACTGGAAGTCTCCTACTCAACTCAAATAGCTGTTCTTCAACTATGTCACAATATAACTAGGTCATATGCAAATGAGTTGGGCTGGGAGTATATACATGTACATTTCACTGCCCAGGAACCTCTCATAGAAGAAATTGACTATTTCCTTTAATTAGGAAATAATTATTATTTAGTCATAAAAATAAACAAAATAAATATAAACTACAAAAGTCGTCATGATTTCCTTTCTAAACAATGCTAATTTTTGTAGTTTTTCCATCAAATCATAAATAAATAGTTTATTTTATAATGTCTTATCCCTCTCATTGTAGCCAAGTAACAAAAGGAAAGGAAAGAGGTATCACACAGAGGCTACAGTGATAGAATATGTAGAACCTTCATACACAAATAGATCATATGAAATCAAAGGGACTCATTATAAAGATTTTATGAATCTGACAGATAAATATGATCATAGTACAATTAGACTACTATTGGTCGATAAAACATGTAGTTTGAATTCCATTAACTTGTTCCTGCCGTTTCTTAGCTGACATTACTGTATATACCCCACCCCTTTTATGTTTGCTCATCAAAACATCATGATGAACATAGAAAATATAAAGGTCACAGTTTATGCACAACAGAATGACCCAACACATGCCAGTATACTTCATTTTTTTTTTCAAAATTGGGAATAACACTATGTAAAAACATTTTTTGCTTTGTATCTAATTGCCCATTGCATTGTGCATTTTAATTACATATAATTCTTAGTGTATTTATCAGCAGTTGAAGAGTTTTTCATAGTTGGAATTAAGCTCTCTTGAGAGTTCTTGACAATGTTTGGTTAGTGTTTTTTCTTAACCTCACCATTAGCTTATACCTACCCATAAATATACATCATTTAGGGTTACTTTTTCAACATTTCTTATTGTACATAAGTTTATTTGATTTTTTTTTTTCACTCTGGGGGTAGGTGTTGTCTCCCTATCCTTACCAATCTGGTTTCCCCTTGCCCTACTTTGGTCAAGATATGAATCTCCAAAAGTTTATATGTTATATTCATTTTGCCAAGTTCTGCTTATGGAAGTATGCCTCACACAAGCTTGCATATTGTATTGTGTGTGTTGCCATTTTTTATTTTCTATTGCCTTTAAGGAATAGTAAGTTGATTCAGTTTACTTTGCTGGGGGTCTTTTTGCCTTCTTTGCTACCATTTATGTATTACCAACATCATTTTTGTTGTTTATATTTGTATTTAATAGAGACTCACTTGGCAGAAGAAATATTGGTGTTTTAATTTCTTTCATTTTTGGTTTCTACTCAGATTTATAGACATTATTTGGTTATGCAAGATTTGTTCTTGTTTTCAGAATTTTTCTTCATGGAAATGTTACAGACACAAGGTTTTAGAACACTTGGCTAACTGTTTTTGTTCTCTGTGGTCAAAATGAGGTCTTGGACCATAGCTAAACACAGACAAATTTGTACAAAGCCAGAAGAAATGCATCCTTCTCTTCTTCAGAATTTTTATGATTTTTCTATCCCTGATTCCCTTGGTTCCCAAAGATTGATTCAGTCTTTTAGATGCTTACAGGACCTCTATCAAGAGAGTTAGTAAGAATCCATCTCTGCATCTCTCTTGGCTCAGATTAAAACTGGATTAATCTCTTTGGATACTCCTAAGGTTGACTATAAGGCCTCTCAAGGTAGTTTGTAAAGGATCCATGGCTGAGTTCCTACAAGATCAGAGCAGGATTGGATCAGTTTTCTTTGAAGACTAAAAAAGCCCATCCAGAGAGTTAGTGAAGGATCCATAGCTAAGTCTGTTGGGGCTCAGAGCACTTCTGGGTCAGATGCATAATGCCCATGGTATCCCTCCCTAGGGAGGTTATAAGTTGTTGGGGGGAGAGAGAGATTGATTGTTGGCCTTGTACACAGACTGACTTCCTACCCACACATTGTGGAAGTTGAACAGAAGGAGGGATGCAAGCTATATTCTTCCTAATGACTCAGGAGGATTGGGAGCTGATTTGACTTTTCTGCAGAATCAGACACCAGGGAAACTTGAATTTGTTTTATGTCTATACCCTGTGACAATATATGCACTAAATGGGCATATAAAGATGAATTCATATATGCAACTTGAATTGCTTTCTGACTATTCTCACCCCTGAGACTAAACCAGAGAGTACCAAATTTAAGAAAATGGTTTAGACAAAGCTTTGATATGTATTTCACTATCTATCTATCTATCTATCTATCTATCTATCTATCTATCTATCTATCTATCTATCTATCTATCTATCTATCTATCTATCTATCTATCTATCTATCTATCTATCTATCTATCTATCTGTCTTCTGTTTGTCTGTCTGTCTATCTATCTATCTATCTATCTATCTCTCTCTCTCTCTCTCTCTCTCTCTCTCTCTCTATATATATATATATATATATATATATATATATATATATATATATATATATATATATATAATATGCTATACAGCCCTTTCACTTGAGTCAGAGTTAAGTCTATTTTTGCAAGGAAAATTACAGTAATGTAATTATTGTGATAGTCTGTTAATGTTATGCGCTAGTAAGAAGTGGTCTAGGTAGGTAAACTAGTTTGAATTATGTCTTTACTTGCCTGAATTATATCCTTGCTTGCCTGAAAAACACTTGCCCGAATATATGTCAATATTCTTTACTGAGCTGAGTGCCTCACACAATATAGTATACTGTTGGTTACCCAGCCATGTAGGAATTAAAGGTAATGAAAAAGCAAACCGATCTGCTAAAATAACCCTATTATTAGAACCATCTGATTTTAAAACACCATATACTGATTTTAAATGTATGTTTATGTCATCAGAAATGGCAGGCATCATGCCTACAAACTTCATGCCATCAAACCAACCCAAGGAGAATGGATTCCTTCCTACAGAGCTGTCCGTAGGGAAGAGGTTGCCATTGCAAGAATTTGTATTGGCCATACCTATTTAACCCACTCCTACATACTAAAAGGAGAAAACCCACTGGAGTGCATAGCTTGCAATGAACTATTCATTGTTAAGCACTTTATGCTGGAGTGTTTCGACCTCTCACCTACACCTCCCACCTACACGTAATCAATATTACAGTGTGCAATACATGAGGGAGCTCTTTGATACAGTTAGCATTTCTTTTCTTATAGGCTTCCTTAAGGAAGTAAACATATATCATAAGTTATAGCTTTTATGTTATCATATTAAACATTTTTATGTGCTATATATCTACGATCACTAGATTAATTACCTTTCATATGTTTTCATTGTCATACATTATTTGCAATCCCTGTTGATCGGGAAACTTTTTTTATCACAGTTACCATTTTTATCATTTTACCTTTAGCTATTTGGTTTCATATCACTAGCCGATACAGAACCTTTTTACCATTTGTACATAATGAAAGATATAACCTTTTGTATGGCGCTAAATGGCCTCATTGTGCTGGTATGCCGTAAAAATTCAATCAGCCAAGCAACCTTTAATAATGAAATACCTCTTATCACATTTCTGGTGTTTGTTTTTCTTTTTCTTTGTTAAACTTTAATTTAACTATATGTGATACTATTCTCCAATTGGAGATAAGTCTCTAAAGAAACTGCCTGCAAATTCTTTAAAAGTTAATATTGTTTCATAATGAAAACAGAATGTATCCCTTCATATTATCATACTTCAAAAAAACTTAAATATAATCCATATTTTCCTTCAGAACTTCTGCTTTAACACTAAAACTCCAAATGTTTTGATGATTGCCCTGGACAAGTCGATCACTTAGAATGCTTCAGAATCAGAATACCATTATATTTGGTAATCCAATTATGATATGAGGACCATATAATCTTTGTACATCCAAAATGAAGTTAGCAAGAGATGTATCGTACTAATAAAACTATTACTTAAAAAACTTGTGAAGGTCGTGTATTGGAGGTGTTTACCACTTTATCTCCGATATTTATAACCCATTTTAGTATACTGGAAAGAGAAAACAGATAATTGCCCAAATTCAAGCAATTTTATACCAAGATGGTTGAATACTCAATCACTAGTTTTTAAGTAGAAGTAAAACATTATTTAATTTAGGTGAATTTTTGTGTTTTGCTGGCTTTAAGCAATGTATTCTTTGTAATACCATTTTGAATTATAAAAATTTGGAAAATAGGATATCCAGAAACTTTAAAGGTGAATTTAATTAGGTTAGTTTTGGTAATGAGTCGCAAATTTGTTTTCATCTGCAGCTCTTGAAATTTTAGCAGTTTCTTGGAGTGATGACATGATTTTAGAATAATACAACATTTCAGGAAGATTGAAATCACAGCACAATGTGGAGTTTTTATGTGGCAAATACAAGGACACTTTTGGTCTGATTAAATTTGAGAAATTGGATGACAGCATATTAAATTCACTTCAAAGTCTTTAGTGCAGATATTTTGTGCCCTTAACATTACCAAGTTTTAAAGTGTTTGAATTGCAAATTGATCTCATTCAATTCTGTCATGTTTCTTTCTTTGACACTTTGATTAAATTTCTGCATTTTTGAGAAAGATCAATGCATTACCTTCTTGGATTAATTTCATCACTTGTTTTTTTTAATGCAAATTTTTTCACATTCTAATTTCTCAATATATTGCTTCCAAAATCTGATGAATGGAAGTAATTTTCTTATACGAATCCTTGGATTAATTTACCATGAATGATAATTGTCTGGCATCTTTGGACAAAAACTGTCCATCATCAGAGAGACACAGGTACATGTGCACTGATTGTTATGGACTGAAAAAGTAAATGCTCCTTCAAGCCATCCTAGATAGGATATGGACCCACCAATTAAATATCACTACCAGCTATCCTAGATAGGATATGGACCAAAAAGGTAAATACCCCTACAGGCCATCCTAGATAGGATATGGACCCAAAAATTAAAAACCCCTACAGGCCATCCTAGATAGGATATGGACCAAAAAAGTAAATACCCCTACAGGCCATCCTAAATAGGATATGGACCAAAATAGTAAATACCCCTACTGGCCATCCTATATAGGATATGGACCAAAAAAGTAAATGCTCCTACAGGCCATCCTAGATAGGATATGGACCCAACAATTAAATACCCTTACAGGCCATCCTAGATAGGATATGGACCCAACAATTAAATATCCCTACTGGCCATCCTAGATGACATATGGACCCACCAATTAAATATCCCTACAGGCCATCCTAGATAAGATATGAACCCAACAATAAAATATCCCTACTGGCCATCCTAGATAGGATATGAACCAAAATAGTAAATACCCCTACAGGCCATCCTAGATAGGATATGGACCCAACAATTAAATACCCCTACTGGCCATCCTAGATAGGATATGGACCAAAAGAGTAAATCCCCCTACAGGCCATCCTAGATAGGATATGAACCAAAAAAGTAAATTCCCCTACAGGCCATCCTAGATAGGATATGAACCCAACAATTAAATATCCCTACAGGCCATCCTAGATAGGATATGGACCCAACAATTAAATATCCCTACTGGCCATCCTAGATAGGATATGGACCAAAAGAGTAAATCCCCCTACAGGCCATCCTAGATAGGATATGAACCAAAAAAGTAAATTTCCCTACAGGCCATCCTAGATAGGATATGAACCAAAAAAGTAAATACCCCTACAGGCCATCCTATATAGGATATGGACCCAAAAATTAAATACCCCTACAGGCCATCCTAGATAGGATATGGACTGAAAAAGTAAATACCCCTACAGGCCATCTTAGATAGGATATAAACCCAAAAATTAAATACCCCTACGGGCCATCCTATATAGAATATGGAGCAAAAAGGTAAATACCCCTACAGGCCATCCTAGATAGGATATGGACCCAAAAATTAAATACCCCTACAGGCCATCCTAGATAGGATATGAACCAAAAAAGTAAATACCCCTACTGGCCATCCTAGATAGGATATGGACCCAACAATTAAATATTCTACAGGCCATCCTAGATAGGATATGGACCCACCAATTAAATACCCCTACAGGCCATCCTAGATAGGATATGGACCCAACAATTAAATACCCCTACAGTCTATCCTAGATAGGATATGGACCCAACAATTAAATACCCCTACAGGCCATCCTAGATAGGATATGGACTGAAAAAGTAAATACAGCTACAGGCCATTCTAGATAGGATAGGGACCATTGCTAGATGAATCATAATGGATATGATTTGTGATTACCCATCTGATTCACAGTGATTCATTAGTTGATGCTTAATTGCTTTCTTAAAGCCATTTTCTTCCATTTTTATAATCCATCCTTTTGATGGAAGGTGTTTTGTCCTTCTGTCCATCTGGTCATTAACTTATATTTTCTGTATGATGACTTCAGTTGTCCATCATCTGCAGTTACTACATTTGTGTGTATAGCATAAACTTGGGATCAGGAAGAAGCCTGTTGGAATTTAAAGGTCAACCACAAACTGAAAGGAACAAAAACAAAAACATTTTATTCACATATGTGCTTATTGTCAAAAATACATTTTTTATGCACATGTACTCTCTGTGCTTATGTAAACAAATGCACTTACTGTCTAGGATATGCTAATCTACACATATGCACTTAATGTCTAGGATATGCTTATCTACACATTTGCACTTACTGTCTAGGATATGCTTATTTATACATATGCACTTACTGTGAAGGATATGCTTATTTACACATATGTACTTACTGTCTAGGATATGCTGATCTACACATATGCACTTACTGTCTAGGATATGCTTATCTACACATGCATTTACTGTCTAAAATATGTTTATTTACACATATGCACTTACTGTCAAGGATGTGCTCATTTACACATATGTACTTAATGATCTAGGATATGTTTATTTTCACATATGTGCTTATTGTCCATACTTTAGAGTTTGACTCAGTGCCAGTTTTTACCATATTATACATGTTGATGCAGGCATTCCCTTATATGCAGTATTTAATGCATGACATCACATGTAATAGTATGTTAAAATGTCAATTATCTAGATTATTTGTTTATTTGGACATCAAACATATCTCCTTAAAAGGTAAATCCCCAGTTGAATTGAATCAGTTATCAGGATGACTGGTTTTCCAGGCAATCCCCCATTGCTTCCCAATGATCCAACTTTTTTACTCTATTGTGCACAGTCTTATCATTAGTGCATCTGGTGGAAAAATAAAGGCAACAGATGACTATTATAAATGAGATGAATTCTACAAGTTTACATGTTATGGTGAAGTACCTTATATATTCACATACAAGTTACATCAAACTGCAAATAATATAGACACTAATCTGCCATCACATAACATGCTAACACAAAAATGTCTGTTACTTTGTTCTACTGATGACTCCTAATAAACTACATAGATCAAGATCTGCTGGTGTCATTTGTGTTGACAGCTGTAGGTTTATACAGCTTGTTGTTAGATCAACAACTTAACAGCAAGTATATGCAGTTCTACTGTAATGTATATCTATATTATGTGTATTATTTTCATAATAATGGTTTTTCTAAGATTTATTTTCATAATGCCATTTTTAGTACTAATATCCTATCATCAAAGTCTGCAATTTAAGTTAATTTATAGTATATATCTTGTCTATTCAAGGGTTTCAAGGTTGAGTTATACTGTTAGTGCAACTAAACATTATGTGATATGACAAGGATATGAGTTCTTATAAGAGTTTAAGCTGAGCTAATTCCTTATTGGTCAGTGTTATATCTGTTTACTGATGAGAGTGATCTCAAAATGACAAGATGATTCAGTCTTTGCATTCTATATGAGAGAATTATTACTTAGAAATAGGCATTCATAGTAGTAATACCATTGAGAGGAATTCATGTATTTAATATAATATTTGTTGGAATTACAGTGCTTGAAATACTTCAAATATTGTAATAAAAGCAGTTCAGAATTGCTGTGGAATATTTAAAGATATTTGGATATGTTGCTGAATTTGAGTTATTTTGGGATTATATTTTAATGTGATTTTGTCTGTACTGTTGACACATCAGAATATTACTGACTATGATCCAGAATTCCTTTGGAATTCATTTGGAATACTCAGAACTATTGGAAGTGATAGAACATTTAGGAATTTAGGATTTCATTCACCATAATGTAAGTTATTCTTAATTCTCTCACTTAATATTTAGGGAAATAAATTCATAATTTAAAGTAAACAAAACTTGATGATTTTGCTCTTTCTTGTTATTTATTTTAGCACCTTAGATCTGTAATACTACCTGACAAAATTTTTTAGTGAAGCATATGTGTTGTACATTTATCTCCCAAATCTGCATGAGCCTCCCATGCTTTTTGTCTCCCTTCCACCCACTTCATTGAGAGAAAACATTATGAGAAAAAATTTTTAAAACTAAAACACTGACTGCAAATAGAATGAAATAAAATCATGAAAAAAATTAACCTTTACCATACGGGTACACAACCATGTCCCTATCTCAAAATACAGGTAGCCAACCATGTCACTATCTCAAAATACAGGTACACAACCATGTAACTATCTCAAAATACAGGTACACAACTATGTCACTATCTCAAAATACAGGTAGCCAACCATATCACTATCTCAAAATACAGGTAGCCAACCTTGCCACTATCTCAAAATACAGGTAGCCAACCTTGCCACTATCTCAAAATACAGGTAGCCAACCATGTCACTATCTCAAAATACAGGTAGACAACCATGTCACTATTTTAAAAATACAGGTAGACAACCATGTCACTATTTTAAAAATACAGGTAGACAACCATGTCACTCTCTCAAAAATGATATTGCATGTTGCACAAACATATCACCAAAAACAGACCAATCATACATCCTGTGGAACATTAATAGGGCACCAAAAACAGACCAATCATACATCCTGTGGAACATTAATAGGGCACCAAAAACAGACCAATCATACATCCTGTGGAACATTAATAGGGCACCAAAAACAGACCAATCATACATCCTGTGGAACATTAATAGGGCACCAAAAACAGACCAATCATACATCCTGTGGAACATTAATAGGGCACCAAAAACAGACCAAATTAATAGCCCACCTTGTGTGCATAAAAGTGTTGGGGATGTAGCTCTTCCCCATGACTAATTATTCATCCTTGGGTGCAGGCATAAACTCATCACACATGTCTCATTTGGCCATGCAACATTAATCCAATCAAGCTAGCAAAATATCTATTCGTAACGGGACTTTATGCATTCCCAGTGAAGATTATTTTATAAATGCCCTTTTTCATACTAAATAACTGTCTAATGCAGAGAGCAGATGGTATTTTTGGTTGAACCGGAGTTGTTTGTAATAAATATACGATCATGACTGTGCATGATCCCAGCTTTATTTCACAGTGCTCAATGGACAACAGCACATTCCACTAGATGTCTTTGCATTATTGTTCACTTAACATTGATTTTATAATGGCTATGGTCCTGCCTTGTTTACATTCATAAGAATACACTTATGGTGATTTGTACCATACTGATAAACAAAATGGCAGCTCTGAATATTGTGAAAAAAAATTCAAACATTAATGAAAAATCAATGAGAACTAAATCAGTTCCAGTTTAATATAATTTTAATAGTGTTCTGAGATAAAACTTTTGCATATCAAGATAGAATGTTTGAGTTCAGTTTTGAAAAATAAATCTAAAGGTCAGTAATGCACACAAGTTGATAAGCACACACTGAGTATGTTAGTGCAGACTTTTTGTTATAAGGGAAGATTGTTTGTTACAAATGCAAGTAGATAAAATATTGTTACATTTAAAAATTACTGAAATCCCTATTAACACTGCCAAGTAATGCAATAAAATAATGTTCTGCTGACCTTTGACCATCAATAAGGTAACCTGTTTGAATAAATGTTAAGCTTTTAAAATTTATTATCAGGATTAAAAGTTTTAGTAGATGATAGTACAATAAGTAATTCTTGTTTTTTTTTTTTGACTTACTGTGCATTTCATTTATTTTAGTTTCACTGATACTGGAATTGGATATTTTAAGTGATGAATTTTCATTTTTATTTAATGTAATAGTTCATCCTATTATCTCCAGGAACCTCAACTTTCTTGCTGTTATGCAACACTCAGAATTGTAATCATAAAGTGTACCAGGATTACTAAAAAAAATTTCATGTCCTATGGCTGTCCTTAATACAAAGGTATCACTGTTCTTAGAAAAACTTGTTTGGGTTATTCAGATACATCAGAGTAACACACACTTGCTGGAAATTCATTTTGATCAAATATCTCAAACACAGTTGTAGAAAGAAATCAGAAATTGAATATTAGAAAACTTTGCCATAACTTTGCCAAATTAATTTCATGCAGATATTTATACAGTTATTTATATTTTTTTTCTTTTTTTTGATTATTTTTTTAAATGATTGTTTTTCTGCTCTGAAAATTCTGCCCACTTTTGCCTCTAACAACAAATAATCAGATTAGTTTTTTGTAATAAGGTCTCATTAAGTATGTGCTATAAATGATATCAGTGTAGAAAATACTTATAACAAACTTCAACTAGTGATATAACAGCTGGTATGTCAGTGTGAAGCAGATTGTTTGCACAGAGGGGATAATTGTCAAAAAAGACTTAGAGATTTTGTCAGACATTATGTCTTATTGGTCCTTTCACTGATAAACAAAAATCAGCATAGGAAACACTGGTTAAATTATATCCAAGAAAATATCTCCTTCATGTTTGTCCTGTCTGCAGAATATTTGGAGCAAATCCCCAGCATCTTGCTGGTGAGTTTATAGCAGGTTTAAAATAGGTTGTTTTGAAATCAATTGTAGGATTATATGAGATGGAGCCATACTTTTCAGTGCACCATCTCTCTCTCTCTCTCTCTCTCTCTCTCTCTCTCTCTCTCTCTCTCTCTCTCTCTCTCTCTCTCTCTCTCTCTCTCTCTCTCTATATATATATATATATATATATATATATATATATATATATATATATATATATATATATATATATATATATATATATATATATATATAAATAAGAATACTAATCATATGGCAAATAACAGCCCTTTCAAGTGCACTGGATCCAGCAAGGGATCAGTGTGTCAGGGATTGATTTAGATAGATGCAATAACTGATGATGAACAGGGCAAAACTAGTATCTAACTTGCCTGAGTGCTTTTGACTCTTAATGATACTTTTTCAAAGGCATATACCAAACATAAACAAAACAAAAGAATATAACATAAAAAATGTTGTGTTTGTAAAACTCTACATGGCTGTTTCTACATGAATTAAACCTATAGGCATTATGTTTCAACCAGCTTATATAGACTTGTTATGGATACTGAGAAATATTTGTATTTACCTAGAACTCTGTGAGCCATAGCAACATCTATTACTTTGTGTACAATTTATGTAACACAAATTATATTACAGATATTTGATTCTATTCCAGATATTTGATTCTTATAGGATACTATGAAAATTTAGAAATGTTTGAAAAGAAAATGTGTTGGCTGCAAAGGATAATTTTACTAGTGCATAGCTTTCTTTTTCTAGTTACATGTATGTTGATTTAGAGCAAGTGGTTAAAATGTTATAAGGCGGCGTATTCAGTAAGATTCCTTTTCCTTCCTTTTTTTTTATTTTATAAAGACTCCTTAAAAGTCAAAATGGGTCATTTATATGTAATTAAATTTCTTGTGTGTAAGTATTAAAATTAATTTTTTTTTCATTACATTTTATTGTAATGATTATTGAAAGGATTCTAAAATTCTTCAATATTTTCTGTCAGAAAATGTTGTTTATTTAAGGCATAAAGTGTTACATGAGAATTATTTTAGTTACCCTAGTTCATCTTGGGCTGGTAAAATGATTGGTCAGTATCAAGGCCATACTTTCCTAGCTGATCACCATGTGTAAACAATGCTATTTAATTATTGGTTCTTAAGTGGAGATACACTGGTGTACATGCTGGATTTCTTGTAGTAAGAGACCACATGACCAATCTCACAAGATTTGAAATGATATTTTTGGGGTTTAGATATGCATTCTTAATATTCTTCTGTCATTTGAAGGAACCAGGTTTTATTTTTATTTGTTGCCAGATTGTTTGTTTTTCATCTGATTTTTAGATGTTAATAATTTATTGTCGTTGAAACTGAACAAGTTGACTTTCTTATAAAAAAAATTCTGAAAGATATTCATAGAAATGTATTCTGTAATTATTCGGAAACAGAAACTGTGATTCAATTGAGGAATTGTTGATATACATTGAACCACATCTGTATGTTGTTGAGATTCGAACCTGGATTCTAATAGTGATAGGACATGTGTGATAGGACTTGTGTGTTCATTCTTAGGATCAAATTTTGGATTATATTTAAAAACTGTTAGTCCTATTTACCAATTTTTACATTGTTTTCTAGGAAAATAAATTATTTTGTTCAAATATACAATGCTTGTTGGCTTTCACTCTTTTCTTCTCTTACATTTGTATGTTTGTATGAGCCTATATATATATATATATATATATATATATATATATATATATATATATATATATATATATATATATATAATGGGCATTTGTTTATAGGAGCAGTTACAAAAGGCACTTCATGACCTCTCCCTTGCCAAGGAAACGGAAGAAGTTCAGAAGAAGTCCTTAAGGTTAATGGAAGAAATGGCAGCTAAAAATGAGAGGGAAAAACTTGAACAACAGACACATCAAGTAGGTTCCAGTTATCAGCTTGTGTTTTTATGTTAACCATTAGGTGGAATGCATTATGTTTGTGATGTTTTTTTATCTGTCCTCGTTTTGGTTTCCACTCACAATAACTAGAGTTGTCCATCATCAACCTTACCAAACTTTAGGACTGTTATGCATTGGTGAGGAAGAACACTATTGATTACAGGTTAAAAAGGCAATGGATTAAGGTCACTATGATTGAAAGATGAAAAATAGTTTAAGAACAACTCCAGTTGTCCACTGTCAACAGTTGCTTAAGTATAAGGATTGTTTACACTTTGGGCAGGGAAGAACCCAATCAGTTTTGTGCTCAAAAGGTCAAAGATCAATGTCATTTTAACTGAAAGAAGAAAATAGTTTCCACACAATAACTTAAGTTCTGCATCACCAATGGTTACCAATCTTGTGGGTGGATTTCACTGGGTGTAAGAATGAAATCTATTATTAAACTTGGTAGGCATATGTTATATAAAAAAATTGTAACTGTGGTGGCTCCACTAGCAGTGATGTGGCTTGCTTATCAACCATTTGGAAAACCTATTTTCAACATCATCTCCCAGATGATTGAGTCAAGTTTGATCAAATGTAGTAGAAATGCTTGATACAACATGCACTATCAACAAAACTGTGTTTATAGTGGCTTCCCTAGCAATATTGTTGCTTCCATAGCAACTACATTGAAAATGTAATTTTAACTTCTCCAAAACATCTGAGCTCACAGCTTGATAGAAATGTTTTTAGATATGCTGGATTAAAGTTTTGTCTTGGTTAGCTTCCATAGCAACAGTATAGAAACTCTATATTCGGCATCTCCTGAATGACTCTGTTTTAATCACACATGTTATGAATGTTTCTTAGCACATGCTGAGACCAACTTGTTTTCATTGTCTTCCCTAGCAACATTGTGACTTTCTTAGCAAATACACATTCTTACAATACTAATTTTTGAATCCATTGGAATTCCTCAACCAGTTTTGATCCAGCTTGGGAGGAATGTTTCACAGAACATGTTGAATGAAAATCATGTCTGGGATGTAAAATTATGGTCATTATAATTTTGCTATTATTAAAATATGCTTATCTGTTATTAAATATACCAAATCCTCCTAACAATGTACTTGTCTGTTGCTGAGCATACCAAATCCTTCTCTCATTGTACTTATCTTTTATGAAATTCACCAAATCCTCATCACAATGTACTCATCTGTTACTGAATATACCAAATCCTAACATTTTACTCATCTGTTACTGAATACACCAAATCCTCCTCACAATGTACTCATCTATTACTGAATTCACCAAATCCTCCCCACATTGTGCTCATCTATTATTGAATATATGAAATCCTGAAAATGTACTCATCTGTTACTAAATCTACCAAATCTTCACAATCTATGCATCTGTTATTGAATATACCAATCCCCACAATGTACTCATCTGTTACTAAATATGCCAGATCATTGCAATGTACTCATCTGTTACTAAATATACCAAATCCTCACATTGTTTTCATCTGTTACTGAATACACCAGATCATCACAATGTACTCATCTGTTACTGAATACTACACCAAATCCTCTTCACACTGTACTTGCCTGTTACTGAATATACCAAATTCTTCCCACATTGTATTCATCTGTTACCGAATATAAAATTCCAATACCAATTCCTCACAGTGTACTCATCTGTTCTGGCTGGATGCTATTGCTACCTGGTACTTTGTCATTTGGGAGGGAGTCAATCGCTTTGCTGAGTTCCTCTAAGATAGGCATTTTGTCTAGCTCCTCCATAGTGGGCAGTTCCTGTACACTGTTGAGTGCCATATCGGTGACTGACTTTTCTTGGGAGTACAGCTCTGACTAGTGCTCCACTCATCTGGTCATCTTTTCACACCTCAGAGATTTCAAGGGGACAACCCCTTTCACTATAGGGCCTAGAGCCTTCTTAATTCCACTGTACATGCCTTGGATGTTTCCTGACTCAGCACTTGCCATCAAACATGGGAAACTGACATTGCTACAGCCACTGCATGAGCTACTCCAAGACATGTGCGATGCCACCATTGTGACCCTCTACAAAAACAATGGATACTGCAGTGAATGTAACAATTACAGAGGAATTTCACTTCTCAGCATCATTGGTAAACCTTTTGCCTGCATCCTCCTCAACAGGCTGCAGCTGCTGGCTGACAGCATGTACCCGGAATCCCAGTGTGGCTTTAGAGAAGGAAGGTCGACAACAGACATGATATTCTCCCTCCAACAACTCTAAGAGAAAAGCAGAGAGCAAGGTCAACCACTCTACATGATGTTCATCGACCTCACCAAGGCCTTCAACCTGGTCAGCAGGAAGGGTCTATTTGAACTTTTTCGGAAGATTGGCTTTTCCCTTCAACTTTTCAGCATGATAATCTCCTTCCATACCAATATGAAAAGTACAGTCCTGTATGATGGATCCAACTCATACTCCTTCCTCATAAGCAGTGGTGTGAAGCAGGGATGCTTGTTGGCACCAACCCTTTTTGGCATCTTCTTCTCCCTGCTCCTGACCAGTGCCTTCAGCATGTCCACTGATGGCATTTATCTGCATACCAGGTCCGACAGGAGACTGTTCAACCTGGCACAACTGTGCTCGAAGACCAAAGTGAGGCAAGTACTCATCAGGGAGATGTTCTTTGTTGATGATGCAGTGTTTGTGGCCCACACTGTGGATGCACTACAAAGACTGGGAGACCATTTCGCTGATGCCTATAAACAGTTCAGGTTCACCATCAGCCTAAAAAAGACAAATGTCAGTGCTCAAGATGTCACCACAGCCCCTTCCATCAAAATTGATGTCACCACCCTGGAAGTGGTCAACAACTTTATTTACTCCTTCGCTTGATGTGTAGCTTGAAAAAAGGCTAGGAAAGGCAAACACCATCATGTCCTGACTAACAAAGAGGGTGTGGGAAAACTGTTGACAGTGCAAAAAAACAAATTTTAAGTCAACCAAGCCTGTGTTCTGAGCACCCTCCTATATGGAAGTGAGACATGGAGCACCTACATTAGGCAAGATTGTCAACTAAACTCATTCCACATATGATGCCTACAATGCATCCTGAAAATCGGCTGGCAATACCACACTCCACACAGCGTGATCCTTCAACATGCATGTATTCCAAGCATATACTCCCTCCTGAGCAAATGCCGCCTTCAATGGCTGGGACACATCCAACACATGGAAGATGGGAGGCTGCCAAAGGAAATCCAGTATGGCCAGTTGGCCACTTGCACCAGAAGAATCAGCCAGCCGGCACTCTGCTTCAGGGATGTGTGCAAGAGGGACATGAAGGCATACAGTATTTCACCAGACAGTTGTGAAGTACAGGCCGAGGATCCTGGCACCTGGAGACTGACAGTTAGCAGGGAAATATCGGTTGCTGATGGGAGGAGGCCACAGAGAAATGCGAGAGAAAGAAGCGTACAGCAGCAACTCAAGCAACTCAGACTTCCCTGTACGTCTGTTCCAACTGCAATAGGGATTGTCACTTGTGCATTGGCCTGCACAGCCATAACAGACGATGCCACCCCCACCCCCCGAGATAAACAACACTCCAAGGTCGCTAATCAGATGGTCTTCCGAGATTGAGCTGCCAATGATGAATGGCTCATCTGTTATTTAATATATCAAATCCTTCCCACATTGTACTCATCTGTTACAGAATATACCAAATCCTTCCCACATTGTACTCATCTGTCTGTTCAGCCTCTCTGCTGTTAATGGGACAAGAGACAAAATTTAAAGAAATGTTAATAGTAAAGATTATTATGAAGGTGGCCCTAATATGGTTGATATCAATATATTCATGGTTTACATGATAAGAAGAATGATAAGCCCACATGGATTACTATTTTATTTCATCTTCTCTCAATCAGAAAAATGTTATATTAGAGAAAGATTTTCCCATAAGAGTGAATAGAGGCGTGACTATGTGTTGGAAAGATTACTTATCAGCATAAATTAAATGAACAAGTTGATAGCAAAGAATAACTCCTTCATATGCATACCTAGTATCATTATTGAAAATCATAATGTTATGTTCAAACTCATGATTTTATAAAGTAATTTTCTATCAAAATGACTTTGTACATAAAGATGGTTCATAGCTTAATTTGTGAATAGTTCGTTATAACTTTAGTCCCATTTAAATTTAAATTTCACCTGGTTTTCTTAATGCTCTAAATTTATATTGAACTGACAGTGATGTTGGTATTGATTATATAGTTTATTCTGCTTAACATTTAAAATGATATCTGCATCTATTTCTCAGTGAATTTCATGTGTGCCTAAAATGTCAATACAAAATACCTGTTTCACATACAAATTATTTCAATACCTATTATATCAACTTACAGAGAAACACCATGTCTTTCATACATGCTGAAAAAGAGTGGTTTCTGCATTTGTAATCAGCCATGTTGGTCCTGTAGGATTGAGCAATTATGGTAGTGATGGGAGTTGTTGTGTGCCATGGGTAAATTAACATAATTTGCATCTTGTAGGTTTTTTCAAACTATTTTATGTATTTACTTAATGTCTGTTTTGTGATATAATTTGGATAATGAATACAATTATTTTATCTCATCTTTTTATGGAAGTGTCCAAAATTAGAATCCATCTTGACTGTCTTTGTAGAAGGGAGAATGAGCAAATACTCTCATCTATCCATGTAGTTTTTCCATGTATCAGAGATAGAATTCTTTCAAAGTAATAGTGATAAATAAACTAATAATGTAATTAACATTTTATTAAACAGTTTTAAAATTACATTTACTGTCTGAAAAGTATTCTAAATTTACAGAATTGCTGATGGGGAAATTTTTTAAGAAAATGACAACAGCACCAAAGTTTATTTTAAACTGAATATTAACTTATTTTATTGGTCATTCAGTCCATATTATTTGTTGATTTTCTTTTGTAAGTAATTGTATGTTAGATTTACTATTAGGCTTTCTTGGTCAATCATCTTATTAACTGCTTCCACAGCAGATGGACATACAATTTGGATGTCAAGATAAAATTTCCACAGCATGGCCAGCTCTCAGAGATCTTTTATATTAATGTGTTCATATATATATATATATATATATATATATATATATATATATATATATATATATATATATATATATATATATATATATATATATATATATATATATATATATATATATGAGAGGGTTGATCCCAGTTAAAGTTGTGACATAATTTGATCATTGAGCACCATCATCTGTCACCATTTGGAATTTCATGGCTACATCTGGCTGTTCATCAGCTCCAGCAATGAGTCAGTTGCAAGGTTTCTTTGTTCACATGGTTACATTATTCATTCACCTCAGCTTGAGAGTCAGCAGATTGGTCAGGTTACTGTCCTATAAACATAGTAAGCAAGTATCTATACAGGTAAAAGTATTTCAAATTACTGTTTATAGTGGAGTTCCTATTCAGTTCTTTTAATGCATGATTAGACAAAAACAAACCCAGCAGATAACATTTGTCAGGTTTAGTCACTTGACCCAAGTAACTGAAATCCATAAAACAATGAATGTAAAAAAACCAATTCACATTAAGTAATCTTTATTATAAGTATTTGTAATGAGAGTGAGTAATTTCTTCATATATCCAGGGACATAGGTTGTCCAAGTAATCTAAAGCACTTTTCTTTACCTGTCATCTTAGTTTGCATGGGATAAAATCTCTAACTGAACTGATGTGGGTGTGTGAGAAAGCTTACCCATGGCTTCCCATTGGTTGGTGTTCTTCCTCTCCTTTATAGGACAGTGGAGATTTGATTTTAATGAGATTAACAAATTAAGCTACATCTCTCAAGTATTGCTGTTACTGATATACATGTATAAACAATAACTACCATTGATGACTTTTCCAAACTGTCTTAACATGTCTGACCATATTTGATTGTTAGAGACCTGGCATGGACACCTTTTTGCAGTCATGTAATAGATATGAATACACCATTTACTCCAGCTGAAGTTACTCAAAGTAGAAACAGGTTTAAACAATGTTTCATGTATAACCAATTTCTACCAAATAGCTGGAAATTATCAACACATTAGTGTTGTTCAACTCAACACACCTGTGTTTCTATTGCATATGCCTTATGAAAGATTGAATTCCAGGTGAGTGATATAAGGCCCAGTTTGGGACTTGTGTCTTTTTTAAAAAAAATTAATTATTTATTTATGTTTGTATGTTCATAAGTTTAAGCTATCAAAAAGGTATGATCCTAACAGATGTCAGATCTGTTGAGTTTGTGAGTTTGAGTTTCTGTTCATACAATTATGGCTTGTCTTTCCTGTTACAAGTAGTACAGTTGAGTTTCTGTTCATACAATTCTGGCTTGTCTTTCCTGTTACAAGTAGTACAGTTGAGTTTCTGTTCATACAATTCTGGCTTGTCTTTGTGTTACAAGTAATACAGTTGAGTTTCTGTTCATACAATTATGGCTTGTTTTTCCTGTTACAAGTAGTACAGTTGAGTTTCTGTTCATACAATTCTGGCTTGTCTTTCCTGTTACAAGTAGTACAGTTGAGTTTCTGTTCATACAATTCTGGCTTGTCTTTGTGTTACAAGTAATACAGTTGAGTTTCTGTTCATACAATTATGGCTTGTTTTTCCTGTTACAAGTAGTACAGTTGAGTTTCTGTTCATACAATTCTGGCTTGTCTTTGTATTACAAGTAATACAGTTGAGTTTCTGTTCATACAATTATGGCTTGTCTTTCCTGTTACAAGTAGTACAGTCATTTGTGTCTAAATATCATTGGAATTCTATAAATGGCTCATCCCTAACAAATTGATGCAAGCAAATAAATGTGCACTTCTTTTACACCAAATGTTTTCTTCCAAGTTTCAGTTTCTGTTGATAACATCCCAGCTTGGCTTGACTGTTAGAGTCAGTAGAGACCTTTAGCCCTTTCTGTCATTGTAGTGCTGTAATTGTATCATCCCTGCTTTTCATCAGAATTCATTTAAATTCGTTTGGTTCAGTTCAATTCTTTTCCTTCTGCAAATGAATTTAAAATTCAACAAAATTCTATTAATCCCTAATTCCATTAATCTATCCTTCATTAAAGATTTTACATTTGTTTTATTTGTCCAAATTTTATGTCAATTTGCTTGAATTAAATTATATTTGTGTCAGCTTGATCATGACACATTTTGCCATTATCCTTGAAGCAAAGAAATTAATTTTTGTTTAAAAAATTCGGCTTTTATAAATAGTTTTGACAAATTATGTAAAGGAACCTACCTGTATATTATACATACTTACTTGTAAGTCAAGTCCAACTGAAAACTGAAGATCCAGATCTGCCATTGCATAATAAACCAGCAGATCTGGGTCTCAGCAGTTTGTTAAGAGTAATCAGTAGAACCAGCAATATAAATCATGATCTGACAGTAGATTTTGCAATAGCAGACATTGGTCTATATTTTTTGCAGTCAGAATTGCCTTGTAAATAAGTATGTTCTTTATAGCTTCACATTACACATATTCTTCATGGCCACTTTCATTGGAGGAGCTTATAGTATGTCTGGTTTATCAAATTAGATCAATCACATCTGTCTATGGAAGGGTTTCATGGATTAATGCTAAAATGCATTCATGTCTGGGTCAAGTTTCATTGTCACCTGTGTCCATCATAATTGTACAGAATTACAGCAGTCTGACCTTTAACTTTCCACTGAACAGTTTTGAAATGCCCTTGTGAACTGAAACCATATTTAATATTGGAGCTTAGTGACCTACATGCACTTGTAAATCATCTATGACTGTTACATACTGAATATACTTGCTTGTAAGTCAAGTCCAACTGCAAACTGCACAGACCAAGATCTGCCATCACATTATTCATTGGAAGATCTTGGTATGTGCAGTTTGTCTGGAATAATCAGTGGAACAAATGGCATAGACTCGGTTGATTTGGAAGATAAGAATATTTATTGTTTTTGATTTGACTTTTAAGTGTATGTATATATTTGTGTATATTTACACACACATACACACACACACACACATACATACATACATACATACATACATGCATGCATGCATGCATGCATGCATGCATGCATGCATGCATACATACATACATACATACATACATACATACATACATACATACATACATACATACATACATACATACATACATACATACATACATACATACATACATACATACATACATACATACATACATACATACATATATGTAGCAATGTCCATATCCATTCAGAAACATTTGAATTTTTGTATATGAATTAGAATCAGCTTAGTGTTGTAGTTTATATTGAGTAGTTTTACAACAAGATTGACTTACACTTCTGTAAAAATTTAATAGTTATGGTTTCAGTTTCACTTAAAAGTTTGCTGTTGCATTTTTAATTTGTTTTAACAGTTCATAACAGAGACTCGATGGATTGAAATAAATTTACCAGTCATATCAAGAATGATATCAAGAAAATATTGGTTAAGGTTTCATATATTTTAATAAAAATTCGGTATGGCTCCAGTTTTACTTTAAATAACTGAAGGTCATAATTGAAATCATGTTTGATATGGTGCTTTTTTATGAGTATACGTAGATCAGGTTCCACTATTGCCAGTTTGATTGTTCTTACATCTTGATTTCTGTTTATTCTCATTCACTTTTCATTTAATTCATGGATGGAAACAATTTTGTAATGGAATTTTGGTTAATAGATTTTGGATTTTTAAACTTACATCTCCTTTGTGACCAAAGTTTTTTAAATGCATCACAAATGCTGTTTGTTCATCACAACCTTCCCCAAAAAAGACATTTGTTTTAGAACTCTTGCAGATTGAAACCAAATTTGGTGTCAGGTTTTAAGCTAAAGCTTCCGATTTTGATTTGTTTCCAGTAAAATATTTAAATGTAATGCATATGATTTACTAAGAAATATTTTGGCATTGTGGCACTGCCAATCCATTCATTAACATTTGCTCGTCTGGCCCCTAATTTTGCAGTTGTAGAAATTTTCATAAACCATTATTCAGGAATATATAATAACTAGATGGTGTGATGTCTATCTTAAGGTCAATATAATTCACTGACTTGTATCAATCCTGAGTCAAGAACATGGGAAGCAGATGGGGTGGGCAGAATTATTCCTAAGTGATATGGATTTAAATGGAGCAGGCAAATTTCTAAATTATTCTTTTACTGAAAAATTAAGTATTTTACCTTGAAAATCAGAAAGTCAGACAAACTCAGAACACACTGAATCCACAATTGTATCTCTTGAACTCAATGTATCAGTAGGGACTTAAAAGTCATTACATGGGAATGAGCTGTTGTGATTCAGGTCTCTTAATTGTGAAACTGGAGAAACCAATTTGTGGATCTTGCTCTGCTTGGAATTCAGATGACAAAAAGCACAGCAGCATACATAAATTTTAAATTAACTTTGATATTTTTACAGGTATGTACAAAATTTAGGTTGAGTATGTAAAAAGGTGTCTTTTTATAGCACAAGAAGGTACAGAATGCACAGATGCATGCAGCAGCCTTGGGCAGGGAGGTTGAGCTCATGAGAAACAATGTGGAGACACAAAAGGGACAAATACAACAGCTTCAGGCTCTACTGGTCAATAGAGAACAGGAACACAGGTAAGTTGGTAGTACACCAGAATTATTGGGGGAAGGGGAGAGGCTCAGGAGGAGGGTAATAAAGCCATCTGAGTATAGGAAGCCACTTGCTGACCTGAAACTTTTAGGTTAAAGGTGTGTATGCCTTTAGTGCAATAAATGTGGAGTCAGATCCTAAACTGCAGGTAATAATTACAAAATGACTTTCTCTTGATTTGTTTCACATAGTTTTGGATGATAAAAATATTGGACACACTATCCTGAAGTATTTAATAAGCACACAAAAACATCTGCAAGTGATCTTTTTCACCAGAGATCCTATGATATAACTGCTTCAAGTTACAAGCAAAATGGTATGCACATTTGTAACTATTACTTTTCATTTGTAAGTGAAAGTTGCTAAAAGGGTTTTAGAATTTCAAAATGATCCATTTTCTAAAAATTGATTCCAACACCTTCAATTTACAAGCAAATGTGATTTTTTTTATGCTAAACAAGATAAAATTTACTAGTATGCTTCCTTTTCTGTTCAGACCACTCTGGTGGCCTAGTCACCAGGTTAGAGCATCTGCCTCAGATGCAGGTTTTGGGTTCAAACCCCAGCTGAGGCATACCAATGACTTAAAAAAATGGTAATTATAGTTGCCACACTCAGCATTAAGAGGTTAGTGTTAGTACTGGTCAGCCTGGTGTCAGGATAATGTGAATGAGTGGAACATGATGCTATGTCTGCAGCTTGATACCCTAGTGCTAGAGATCACTAAAAACTGCCACACTGCAGACAATGTAGTGATATGACCGCAAAATTATTAAAGCTATGTTAAATATCCAAATCACACACACTCCACCCCCCTTTTCAGTTGCAATAGTGTAAATTGTTACATTCACTTACTGTATTTTTTTGTGATAAGTCTGGGTACATGCTATAAGTCCAACCTGATATGCCACTACTGCAGTCTTCTTAGTTGATTGGCATGATTGTGGAAAAATGCCAACATGAACACAAATACAAAAAAAAAATTTATTAATAAAATTAGTCAGCCAAACTGTTTTAACTTAGCATATTTGGCTAAAGCTTTGTTACTCTATATATACTTGTTCTAAGTTGAGCCCACCTGCAAGCAATAGAAACCCTGATTTGCCATCACATAATATGCCAGTAGATCAGGGTCTGTGTTCTTAGTTGTACTGGTTACTCCATATAAACTGCAAAGTCTGAGATCTGCCAGCACAAAATGCAATGGTAGATCTTTTTCTGCAGTTTATGGTTTGACTCTTCTTATAAGTGAGAACAGGCCATAAACCGTAATTGGAACAAAATGTAGGTAAATGTTCTTTATCAGTAAATTTGAGACCCAGCAATATGCAGGAACAATTCTTTGAGAACTCCAAAATAAGTGAATTTCAATGTGCAAATTTGAGTAGAAATGGAAGATTATTATTAAAATTGCTCATGTTTTGTCTATAATTATTCTTTAGTTGACTCAACTTTTACATTCACTTTTGTAATCTCTTTCTGTTAATTCCCTTTTTAATTGATTTCTCTTCTCCATATCAGTGTGATAAAATTATTATGGTGTGGCAGCCTGTTTTGAAATAGCTTTTGACATTTTCAAGTGTGTGCATACATACATACATACATACATACATACATACATACATACATACATACATACATACATACATACATACATACATACATACATACATACATACATACATACATACATACATACATACATACATACATATATACACACACATACATACATACATACATACATACATACATACATACATACATACATACATACATACATACATACATACATACATACATACATACATACATACATACATACATACATACATACATACATACATACATACATACATACATACATACATACATACATACATACATACATACATACATACTATTACATGCATACATACATACATACACATACATACATACATACATACATACATACATACATACATACATACATACATACATACATACATACATACATACATACATACATACATACATACATACATACATACATACATACATACATACATACATACATACATACAATTACATACATGCATACATACATACATACATACATACATACATACATACATACATACATACATACATACATACATACATACATACATACATACATACATACATACATACATACATACATACATGATAAAAGGCTGACTAAGAACAGTGCAAACTAAAGTGCTTTTTCAGACTGCTGATTCCTTTATCAAGGGCACAAGCTGCAGAGAATGGTTATGCAAATGAAACATCAACAAAATACACAAGATATAATTACTTTGTAGAATCCACATGAAATTTGACTGTAGATATTTACAGTAATTTGACACTTATTTGATTCATAATATACTTTTATATGCATGTGATTGTATGTGTGTGTGTGTTATTGGATTTTTTAATTTAGCTTTAAAAGGTTATTTAGTTGAAGTTTATTGTGATTTATAGAACTGAGGCATCATGCCACAGGCACCTAACATGATGTCCCATCCAGTCACATTATCCTAACACCAGGCCAACCAGTCCTAACACTAGTCACTTAATGCTGAGCACCCAGTGAAGTAGCTGTTGGTACCATTTTTGTAAGTCTTTGGTATGAATGGGTTCAAACCCATAACCTCCTGCATCCTTGACAGATGATGCTCTAATCACTAGGAATAGTCTGTAAGCCTGTGCATATGTGCTTCAACACACACACACACACACACACACACACACATACACACACACACACACACACACACAACCCTATAGAACCTAATCTTTATATACAGTTGGTTCTTATATGCAAGTGGTCTCTAAAGTATGGCTCTTTAACAAAACAACATATGCTAGAGATATTCTTAAATTTTTGTATTAAGGCTTTCCTGATGATTATGACACTGACAAGAAATATATACATCTTATCTTAATTGTCTCTCACACTTTTACAAACAGGTGTAAAAATACAAAGCTTTGTATACATATGTGAAAAGCAAGATTGAAAGAGCAGGCTATTTTGAGATATTCACTGATATTCCAATATATACCATTATTGGGTTTTTCTCTTAAAAAGACATTTTGTAACATATTTTTATGTTCTCCATAAAAACATAACATAATCATTCATATGTGACACACTTTTTCTTAGTTGATTTAACTGAAAAATATAAACAGGTATGATTTTAGATCATCAATTTTACTGAATATCTTTGTGAAAAAAACCTTGGTAGATAAACATTTTCTATTCAGTATGTCAGGGTCAGGCAGTGATGATATTCAGAGAGGCATTCCAATTAGTATAATATAGATGTATGTTATTAATGTTTTTATAATGGCTACTGATAAGAATTATTTCATGCGGACTCTTTGGTCATTAGATATGAAATATATCAGCTAAAACAAAAAAAGTAATATGATAGGGCCATCAATGCTGTGGAAGTACGAGAAAGGAAGGGGCAATTGCCACATGAGGCCAGACCGAAACTGGTCATTTCGTACCCAAGTCATTTCATATCCAATTGAGTCATTTCATACCCAAAGCAATAGTCGTTTCATACCCAAGATGCTGGTCTTTTCATACCCAATGGTAATGTTATTTCCTACCTAGAGTAGAAATATAATATATAATAAGCATAATTGAAATGTTAAGTTATCAAATGTTAAAATCCACGGATATCTAGTAAGTTGAAGCTAAAGCAGAAAAAAGCTAAGAAGATACCAGAAAAAAAATCTCATAAAAATGCAGGGAAGAATATTTTTGGTGTGTGAAGAGTACCAGAACGGCATTATCTTTTACTCCAAATTACTGAAATGTTGCAGCAGTATATACGGTCCGACAACTGACTGACTAGGCAAATTAAATGCATTATTAGATAATGATTTGTAATTATGTTTTCTTGTATGCAATAAAACTCAGGAATGTACAATACGGAATAATGTTGTGTCCTTTAATCTTTAATAAACCTGTTTGAGCTAATGTTTCAGCTCACTGAGACATCTTCAAACATTCATTAGAGTTTTAATTTCTCTGTTCTATTCTGAAAAAAAAAATATATGCCGTATTAAATGGGGTGCTGTATTATAAACGTTTTAATACTGGTAGAATCAAATTATGCATACATATTGTCGATTATTTAAATAATTAAATACAACATTTTTAAAACACAGAAGTAAATATATCTAAAATACAGTACCAAGTTAAATATCTCTCTCTCTCTCTCTTTGCAATTATTTATGAGCGTTATATTAAGGATGATAACAAAGTAAAACAGATTATGCCAAACAATGAAAACAAATTTTCACTTGCCATGAAAAATATTAATATTTATACTTTTTGAAAACAGAATTTCAACTATGCCGGTGGAAGTATCCAAAACTTTACACAAGTATGCTAATATGGCCGACAGTCTACCAAAAAAATGCATTGGCAGTCCGCATAGCATACCACATTGAACACCTTTAAAAACAGGCAACAAAAATTTTAATTACCACCAGTATTGGTCCTTGGATAACAGAATCTTAATCAAGCAACACTGTTTTATCTCCATTTAACCCCATTATTAAAAGATCGCTGAATTCTTAGTTGCTTTGAAAGAATTAACATTTGTATTTTTTTTTAAATGTTAGAGATCATTAAATATTGACAAGAAATATGACAATGTTTGTTAACTTGAACAATAGAAAAATGAACTTATTCAGCTATTTAAGCCTGGCCAACGTTTTAATTTTTGTTTTTACTGGCAATGTGAATTTTTGTTAATTCTTTTTAGTACATAGATTCTACAGTGAAAACAATACAATTACTGTAATTATTTGTGTTCACTTTGTTTGCCTGGATATGCTTTGCTCATGCAATTTTTAAGGTAGGAAAAATATTAGGCCTAGAGAGGGAGTGCTAAATATGACAACACTGTATATTTGACCTTATAAATTAATGGGTATGAAACAACCAGCACCTTGGGTATGAATTGACCAATTTCCTCTGGGTATGAAACGATTTGGGTACGGAATGACCGTGAGGTGGGCCAGACAAAGGGGGTGCCATAGATTGTTCTTCTTGCAGCTGAAATTTTCAAGTATTTCACTTTAACAATATTTTGGTACTGGCAGTTCTTCACAAAACTTATAATTATGAAAGGAGAGACAGTGTAGCACCAGACAAAAAAAAACTGTTTTCTGTACCAAAGTAGGGGTTCCACTAAAGAACATTGTCCCCAATGGCAAGTTTGGAAGTATCTACAACATTTGTACAGATTTTAGGCATGATTCATTTAAACAAAATAATTCCATCATGAAATTAATGAACTATCCTGGCTTGTTTATATTCCTGATTACACAGAAATTGCATATTTGTGCAGTGATGCACAGAGCTACAAATACTACAAATACTGTGATTGCTGCATTAGGTAAACTTGTTCAAACTATTATTATAGCAAATTATATCCTGGCCCTGTATGCATCAAACACAATTTGTCCATTTAGTGCACAAAGCATGGTGCCGAAAATTCAATTGAAATAATTTAAACTGATCATTAAAATAACAGGGTTCAAATTTATGCAGATACCTATTTACTCAACTGCAGACAATTCTGGTAATGTTCATTATCAAATAGTAGTAAAAATTTAGTGCCAAGGAAATAAATAAGATGTTAAAAAAATTAAACTCTAATTATATTGAAAGCTTTAAATTGTCTTGAATTAAATTGTCTTCAAGCCTATATTTCAAGCTTGCAACTTTCTGCAGAAAAATGTTCTTTCTTTTACATAAATGATTATCCTTTGGTTACTGAAAAGATTTCAGTGTTTTAGTACAAGTCTACATATTGTCTCTTTTTATAATTAATTGTTAATATTATTTTAATCAGGGTGTTCTGCTAGCTCAAAACAGTAGCTTTTGACAATTTATGTTTCACAATGCCTTAATGTGGTATTTTATGACTCCATCTTTATTTCATAAAGTCTTACTAAGGTGTTTTATCATACTGTGCATTACTTAAACATGCTGGGTTACAGAGAAAATGTGAAAAAAGCAATGAAAAGCAAAATAAAAAATAAAAAAAAAGATAATTAAATCTTGTTTGACATCCATGTGAACAGACTACGATAACATCTATTGAAAGAAGGGGTATACTTTACTGGATTGAAATGCTGTTCAAATGCTTTCTTGTGCAATATTGCTTTATATAATCAAATTGTATTTTGTTTTATATGTATGCTTCTTACTGTGTGTTACATAGTCCACTCAGTTTGTCACATTTTTTCCTTTGGTAACCATTATCCAAAATGCCTACATTATTTTAAGATAAAATCTTGATTAGGATGATGACAGATTTTGTAATTTCTTACAGTAAAAACAAAAGAGACATTTTTTTTCTTCTAATATTTCCTATAGATATCTTTATGCAACATTATTATGAAATAGTACAAGATTTTCTTACACTTAAAACTTAAAATAATTATGTGCATAAACCAGTATTACTTTGTGAAATGGGGTCCATGTACTTGACTGTACTAATAAGAACTCCATAATTATTATTTTCTGACTCATTTTTGACCTCTTTCTGGTAGTTGTTGGGATTTTAGAACTTGTGTAATGATGAAGGTCTGTATCATAGAGGAAAGTCAGAAAAGCTGATTCTGTAAGAGTATGATACTTGCAAAAGCATTGGAATACTTACTAAAAGAAGCCACAGGCAAGTGTGCAACCTTAATCATGATACTTGCAAAAGCATTGGAATACTTACTAAAAGAAGCCACAGGCAAGTGTGCAACCTTAATCATGATACTTGCAAAAGCATTGGAATACTTACTAAAAGAAGCCACAGGCAAGTGTGCAACCTTAATCATGATACTTGCAAAAGCATTGGAATACTTACTAAAAGAAGCCACAGGCAAGAGCGCAGCCTCTCCAGATTTTAAACCATTACAAATACTAGCTGAAGCCAAAGGTAATTGATAGTTACCTGGTTGGGGCCACTTGTAACTTTGCATCAGGTTCTAGAATGACATTAAACTATTATGACAAACAAATGAATTTATAATATGTACACTATTTCCTCATTATCTGTGAGGACTTATGAATTTATAATATGTACGCTATTTCCTCATTATATGTGAGGACTTATGAATTTATAATGTGTACGCTATTTCCTCATTATATGTGAGGACTTATGAATTTATAATGTGTACACTATTCCTCATTATAGGTGAGGACTTCTGAATTTATAATGTGTACGCTATTTCCTCATTATATGTGAGGACTTATGATTATCTCAGAGTAGATTTAAAGAAGTGGAATGTTTAAACTTTTGGATATTTTTTTTTAAGCGCTGCCTAATTTCTGGAGAGTCTTAAGTAAAGACATGTGTGTTTTATGATTCAGATTTTTTTAATATGCCATTTGTAAGGTGGAATGTTATCCATTACACCATCTCTCTCTTCTCTATTTTGTTTCAGTGCAATAACCTGAATTTTTTTTATTATCCATAGATACTGATCTTTGTGGGTAGCTTTAAGTTGGAGTAAATAATCTGGCTATCATTTTGTGGTAAAGGTCAAGGTCACATTGTAAGAAGAAAAACGTCCCTGCCAACTAACATTAGTTCAGCCTAACAGACTTTGGACTGTAGATGGCTTTTGTTTGGGGTGAGAAAGAAAACTATTAATTTTAGGCTTGAAGGCCAAATGTCAGTGTACTGTGACAGAAAAAAGGAAAATGGTTTCTGCACAGAAGTCGACATTCTTGACTATGTACCTTTCAAGAAGTTCATGGATAACTTGATACACATAGGGTAAGGCAAAAACTATTAATTTTGGGCTTAAATGTTGGAGTCACCGACTAAACGAAAACAAATGGTTTTTGTGCATAATTTTTGTTCTAGATCATGTATCTGAACTAAAATTTGTATATACTGTATGTGAATTGTATAGATTTTTAACTTAGAGTTAACAATTTTTGTTATAATCCTATGATATTTGCAGTTGGGTAGTTTATAATGTGTCTAGCACTGGGTCATCATGTCACAAACATGTAGCATCATGTCCCACCTAGTAAAACATTATCCTGATACCAGGTTGACCAATCCTAACACCAACCTGTTAATGCTGAGTGTTTAGCAAGGCTGCAGCTAGTACCATATTTTTAAGTTGTTATTATGATTGCCTTGTGACTATTGTTTTCCAAGTATTAACTGCAACTGTTTACTGTTGATACAAGCTGCTGGTCACATGCATATATTGTGTTTTCAAGAAAAGTCTCTTTTTTCATAGCAGTTTAATATGGAGAGGGCTGTTTCTGACCACATATAGTTTAAGAAAGAATATTCATGCATTAATTTGTGCTTGTTTTGTTTCTGTGGTTTTAATCTCATTTTTTGGCACATGTCCAAAATGAATTATGTTTATCACATTTAACCTCTCCCTCAATAACTTGCACAGTGGGTCCAAAAACATAGCACACAATATAAGTGAAATTTTTAACGCTTGTTTTTTTTCTTCAGGATACCCATCATCTGAAAGGTTGTTAACAACATTACTCCAAAAGGTTTAAAAAACCAACACAAACATTATATATTACTGCTTTTGTTTATTCAGGATCTAGGGACTTTTATTAAATAAAACAGCCATCAACATTGAAACTTTGATTATTTTTTTAATTGTTTTGTTAGTGAAATATTGGTGCCATGATTTTGATGCAAGTAATAGTGAAATTTCTTCTCATTCTTGAGAAAATTTCTGGAATTTTAAACAAACTATGGAACTCAGTTCTTTACAATGAACTGGATATGTGAAATAAAGTTTTTTTATTCACCAAATATTTATTGTGCTTGGGTGCCTTCTAATCTTTGATCATGTTTGTGAATGAGTTGGCTAATATAAGGTAGTGAGTGTAAAGCTGCAGTATATACATGTTTTTCTGCAAATAGAAGATAAAAACACAGCACTTAATTAGGTTATTATAGAAATGCTTCTGGACATAGCTATGATTGTAGTTGTTGTTGTTGTTTTGGGGCTTAACGCCATTTTTCAGCACACAATAGGCTATACATGGCGGCCAGTATTAATGGTGGAGGAAGAAACCAGGAAATCCGCAGAAAGAACCACCGACCCACAAGAAGCTACTGGCAAGCTTTCTCACATATCCACATTCGCTGAATCTTAGACTCGAACCCATGCAGACAGGTGAGATGGTAGTGATCCGTAATGGAGAGCGCTTTAGACCACTAGGCGACTCGGGGCCCCCTATGATTGTAGAATATCATCTTTAACAGTCAAAAACAAGAGGGCATATTAAATTTAGAAATGATTACACTAAAACCAGATTTAGATGGAAATAAAAGTTCACAAAACATATTTAATTGGTATTTATTTATTAAAGTGGTAATAATAGGGAAGTTTATCCCAGGGATAAGTTCACTGGTCAAAATTTCACCATGTATTGTTTTTTACTGTGTACATGTACGAAGAATGTTGTTTTGAAAGAAAATTTAGCAAAAATATCACTTCATATTAAACATTTAGAATTTGATGATGCTGATTTTGGGTACTAACCACTATATTTAATTATAAAATGAGCTTCATACAATGTTTCATATATAATTTTGATTGTGGTATTTTCTAATTTTAAAAACATGGAAATCATTACAATGCTCAAATCTTACCCACATTATAGACAATTTTTTTGAGTTACATGAGAGGAAGATATCAAAGGAGTGGTGTAGTTGAAAAAGCAATTATCTTGAGATATCAGAAAATAATTGTTTTTGAAATAAAATGTTATCCCCACCCCAAATTAAGGGTCAGTCCCAAAACACAGGGTGGGCATATAACATACTTTCATGTTACTCTTGCTTTTGCAGGGAGGATTTACAAAAGAGGTACACTCTTGACAGTAAAGAATTACAGGAGGTGATTCATACAGAGGTCAAACGCATTGAGAAGGAACACAATCAGGAGCTCAAAGTACAGCAGGCGAAGTAAGTTGACACTGGCAAGGAATCATTACAATGCTCAAAGACTGAAAGCTCAATTTAGATACCTTAAAAAATATAATGCATATTTATAGTGTCATTACACACAATACACAAGACATGGTTCCAGTCTGGATGAAAGACAAGTCAATTAGGGTATTGTGCAGGTTAAAATAGTTCAAGTCATTTGTAAAGAATAAGAAGATGAGGAAAAGGATATATCTATATATATATATATATATATATATATATATATACACACAGTAGTCCCCCCTTTTGAACGGCCCCCCTCACCAGCGGCCACCCGCTACTTACAGCCAGAATTCGAAGGCACCAACAAATTTGTGTTCAAAATTACCCCTCATGAAAGGCCACCCGGCTAACGCAACCATCGGCCAGCATATTTGTGCAAAAATATAAAATTTACCCCTCACAAGCGGCCGCATTTTATTTTGTAGTATGTATCCAGATCAAAGTTTATTCCTAGCGTGTGTTAAGTAATCCAATTTCAGTTTCCCAATGTTTTGACTAAAGTACATGTGCCACTAAGGTTAATATTATCATTTACACCTCACGAGAAATGACATTTATTCCCTAAAGCCGAGAAAGACTAAAATTTTAATCCATACAAAAAGGTAAGTACATGTAATCTGATTATCGTTTTTGCGTGTTATCATAAATTGTCTGGTTTAGCCACTGATAATTGTTAAGATTACACTTATTAATAGTAGTAACAGCCGAGAAGTGGCAGTATTGATGGGCAATACAAAAATCAATGGGGAAAATGGTTTGATAGCCTTTATGGCTTTTCTTTGTAAGATGTTGAATTTGTTTACTTCCTTTGATTAGTGAATATTACTATTGGCAATAATTGTCAAGTTAACAAATCCTAACAGCTGTGAGGTTTTATTATTCACATCAAAAAAGCATACGTATCTTCTCTCACTTAGTGTTAATAAATGTAAAACCAATAGGGTACCAGACTGCGAGTAATGAATCACGTGACAATCGCTGTCTTTAAAAAACACATGGCATCTGGTTTAAATGCAGAAAAAAATTATTTTTCATTCTTTCAGTTGTAACATTGATGATTATAACCAGTTGTAATTGTCAAGATCACAGGGTCAGCATTGGCTAAAAATAGAAAAAAGCAGAGTACCAAAGACCAAAAAGCATGTGACGACACACTTGTTGCTTCCTTTACAAAGGCTTTTCGTCCGCTCAACAAATGTTTCATCTGCATAACTAAATCGCATACAGATAGCAACATCCGAATAAATCATTACAAAATTAACATGATATCACATAAATGGAGACGATTTTTTTAAAAAAAAGTCGGTTATTATAGTCTACGACATTGGGTGAGGGGGGTGTCAAAAAATTTTAGGTGGAAAAGACTTGAATAAAACAATTTTATGTTGAAAAGACTCGAATAAACAACATTGTAACTAATAAGGAATTTATTCAGCAGCATTGGGAAAATGAAGCAAATGGAAAGAGAATTGCGCATGTACCAAAATTTAAATAACGTTTTTGAATGGTTTTGCAACATGCTTGACAACAACACTTGCTCACACATCACGCTTATGTCAAGAATAATAACTATTAATACATATTCAGTTGAAATAAGTCAACTATTATAACAAGAACCATTCAATAATTATTGTTGCTTTTAAACAAAGATATTAAATGCTTTAAAAATGAAGCTTTCTTACTACGTTCATTACAAATACTTCTCAAAAAAAAGGAGTCCTTTTCTGGAAAGGCCACCTGCTTTATACGGCCACTTTCCCGGTGCAGTAGGGGTGGCCGTATAAGAGTGGGACTACTGTATATATATATATTCAAACCATTAGGTTAAAAATATTTTGCCTATCCAAGGAGAGAGTTATATGCAGTGTTATATTGCATGCACACCTGTGTATGTACTAAGAACATTATACATGAAATAAACAGGATAGCTGACCATGTGAAAAATGACTGATAGTTCTGATTAAAAAACAAGATAATTCACCTGTGAATTTGTTTATTAAAGCAACATTCAAATACATATGCAATGTCAGTGTGTAGCTTGGGTAATCAAAAGGAATACCATGTGAATTTAAAGATAAAGGAAACATGTCTGCAGGCCTATTGTTATTTTCCCTATTAAACACTGACTTACCCATACCACAGTGTTTTAGTTGGTTGATTGGTTGGTTTAAATTTTACTGCACACCAGCACAAAGAGGCTATTTAGTGCCATACAAAAGGTTACATCTTTTTTTATGTACAAATGGTAAAAAGGTTCTGTATCGGCCAGCGATATGAGACCAAATAGCTGAAGGTAAAACGATAGCAATTTTAACACTGATAAAAAAAAATAAAGTTTCCCGATCAACGGGGATTGCAAAAAATGTATGACAACAAAAACATATGAAAGGTAATTAAAATCTAGTGACCATATATATATATATATATATATATATATATATATATATATATATATATATATATATATATATATAGCACATAAAAATGTTTAAGATGATATCATAAAAGTTATAATTTATGATACATGTTTACTTCCTTAAGGAAGTCTATAAGATAAGAGATACTAACTGTATCAAAGAGCTCCCTCATGTTTTGCACATTGTAATATTAATCACTTGTAGATTGGAGGTCGAAACACTCCAGCATAAAGTGCTTAACTGTGAATGGTTGATTGCAAGATATGCATTCTGGTGGGTCTTCTCCTTTTAGTATGTAGGAGTGGGTTAGATAAGTATGGCCGATTCGAATTCTTGCAATGACTACCTCCTCCCTATGGTCAGCTCTGTAAAAAGGAGTCCATTCTCCTAGAATTGGCTTGATGGTATGAAGTTTATTATTCATGGCATCATTCCATGATGTCTGCCATTTCTGATGTAAACAGTCTTTGATACAACGTTTAAAATCATTATATGGTGTATTAAAAACAGTTGGTTCTAATGATAGGGCCATTTTAATTCCAACATGGCTGGGTAACCAACAGTATACTATATTATGCGAGATACTCAACTCAGTATGCTTAACGAGAATATTAGTCAATAGTGGATTCTCCAGTTTTCTATTATGTAGTGACTGAAGTACTGATAGTGAGTCAGAGAATATTATGCTATTTGAAATACGCTTGCTTGCAATGTATTGCAAAGCAAGGTCTATTGCTCTAATTTCGGCTGAAAAAATTGATGTACCATTTGGCAAGCAAACTTTGGTTGTATTTTCCACTTACGAAGGCTGCAGCAGCCTTTTCCTCATCTTTTGATAATTTGAAAATTATACAAAAATATATACCACAGTGTTTTATATATGCAAGGAAAATGATGTCCTAAATGTGAGGCTGGACCTATTGTTATTTGCCTGAGAATAGAAGGACTTACTGATACCACAGTGAGGAATGCATGTCCACTGAATAGATGGAACATGAGGTAACCTCTGAATCCCTAAAAAGAACAAAGTTTTTAAGGCGACAAGTCTCCAATATGGTTTTCTAAGAAATGGAACAGACAGTTGTAACACTGAGACTAATTAAAAAACTGCAGAAATAGACCACTGTTTGTAGCAAGTTGCTACAGATGTAATTTTTCTAGTGACAATTTTGGCAGACATCTACACAGTACATATGGTGGCCATGAAAATATGATATAATATCAACCTACTTCAAATAACCACATGACATACAGAATGGTGTGCAAAATAAGAGCTTGAAATGCAAATGGTTGTTCTGACTTTTTCTCCACTCTGCTAGGATTTATTCACATCAAATGGATGATTAGTTTTCAGCACAAAAATATGTTAGCTATGCAATATCGGCAGGCAAGTATTGCATAATTGAAATTAGTTTTACCCCCTAATAAACTACATACCTCATTGATGGAAAGCTGTCACTGTTTTATTTTTTTTTTCACATTTATGAAGTTCCACTCTCAGATTTCCAGATTATACACTCAGTTTAGGACAAAATAAGGTATTTCACTCAGGTACTGAAGTCATACAGAGAACCTTATCTGTGCATTCTATTGTTATTTATATTTAATTTATATTGTGTACCTGACTGTTATCATATCCATCATTGAGGGTTATAAAATGAAATTTTTGCCTACCTGGTTTTTTCATGATTCTAGGAAGTCAGCAAGATATTGAATAAAATCTGAATTCAATATCTAACCTTGTTATGAGCTTAGAAAGTTTTGGAAGTGAAATTGTTTCCAATCTGGCTAAATTCCATCAGAAATTTCAGTTTCCCAGAACATTCTGTTACTTCAGAGGTCACTGACAGTTTGGATAGAAAGGAATTTGGTAAACAATGATTTATTCCCACTGTATGATAAGTCTTGTTATTCGCTTATAGTTTTGTTCAGATATTTTTTAAATTATTCATTGGAATTACAAAGTGTTCTTTGGTAATTTGGACTAAAACACTACTTTGGAATTATTGAGAACTCATTCAAAGACATTCTGAATTACATCATTTTGATACATTAGGACATTCAAGACTGTTAGAATTCATTTGAAACATTGAATTCTTTTGTACTTGTGATAGGACACCCAGGATTTTTTGGGATTTAATTCACAATACTTTAAGGGTCTTTTAAGTTTTCACTTTAAAACTTAGAAAAATAAATTATTTGTTGATTTGACTAAACTTGCTGCTTTCACTCCTGTTGCATAATTTAAGACCTAGAGTTAACATACCATAATAAAAATAAGTGACACATGAAGTGAGACCTAATGACTCCTGAGATAATAAAATTGAAGTCCATTTTTTCATTTGCATTATCATGTTGTTATGTATATTTGATTTGCATTGTATGTTGCTTAGTTTAATTTTTTTTTTTTAATTATATGCTGTTGGTCATGTATCATTGATGGACTTGATCTTGTCCAAAATCAGGGACAATTTTGTAAACAAATTTTTTTCTTTGAATGAGAATCATTATCTTAACTTATTAACCCCTGGCACCTCATTTAAACATCAGGATGTAGTAACCTACTTATGAGCTCTGTAGTGTCAACATCATTTAAGAGAAACTAAAGTTTGTGGTATTATAGAAAGGTAGATAAATGTACCTCTACAATGATACCAAATAATCTGGAGTTCCTAGTTGCACTACCAAATACAGAGGGAAAAATGTAATTTTTTGGACCTGATTTTTTTCAACCAAAACTTTGCCGATGGTCAGAATCCGATTATGTGTCCAGATTTGAGACTTTTTGGCCACACATCTGAGGCAGATTAGTCTGAACTGCACACAGACAGATAAACCTTTGCAGAAAGTAGTTTGAGATGGGTGTTTGAAATAAAAAGTGGTCTTGATATGAAAGTGATGGGTCTGTTAAGCAAAAAGAAAAAGAAAAAAGGACTTCAACTTTTCACTTCTGCTCATGCATGAGCAAAATAGCCAATGAAATCGACATTTATAGCACAATTAGGTCAGACAGAAATCAGTGGGAAGTTAATATATTAGGATGTATTCAGAAAGTGTCTACTACT
Organism: Potamilus streckersoni; assembly: GCA_016746295.1. Lineage (NCBI taxonomy): Eukaryota > Metazoa > Mollusca > Bivalvia > Unionida > Unionidae > Potamilus > Potamilus streckersoni. Next base: position 2,136,586 of record JAEAOA010002358.1, on the reverse strand, counting down.
GCTGGCATTTAAGATGTAAATGACAAAAACCTCCAGGGGTTCATGAGTTAAGCTCAGTCAAGGAAATTGTATTTTTTTAATAGCTAGACTATGTGATGATTATCATTTGTTTTATTGTGATTTTGGTCATGGACTTTCTAAACATAACTAAGATCATTCTAGAAAAATGTACCTTTGACCCTTTTCCATTGTCTATCTAAGTTTAGAATATAAATCTTGTTTTTTTTTTAAAATTATTCAGTCATGCTTTAAAATCTTATCAGATTTACTTGTATTATTGTTGTGTCTAAAAGTTTATTTGTGTTGGAATTTTAAATTTTCAAATTATTTAATTCAAGTAATTTTTTTCAGGATATACAAAGTACTCTTCAAAACTAACATTCTTGGAAAATGTGACTTGAATTTACACTGAAATTTGAAATTAAGATGTAATCTTGGATTGTATTCTTGTGATCCAACAAAAGACAGCATGTCAGCATTATACAGCCCACCACATGTATATCAACACCTTCAGCATTGGATTTAATTTGCATTTCCAGTAAAGTATATTCAAAACTTTATTTATTAGGTGTCTTTAATTCTAGAATGGCAGTACCATAAGGTCTTTTTTTTTTTAATTTTCACTTTCTATTCAAGGGAAATAAATTATTTGTTGATTTTTAGAGTTGTTACTTCTCACTCTTTTGTATTTACTTATTTTAGGACAATAGTCATAATAGTATATACTCAATTATAAGTGAAGTCAAGTTGCAAACAGCAAATATCCTGATCAGCTCTAGCATACTGTGCCTGTAGATCAGGTTCTTTGTTATTTGTTTTAGTGATTACTCCTAACAAACTGCACAGACCCAGATACGCCATTGCATAATGCACTGGCAGATCTGGGTCAATGCAGTTTGTATTTGGACTTAACTTATATGTGAATATATTTTGTAAATGCAAATTTTGAACATGTTTCCAAACCTTGACAGCCATTGCTTCAGCATGTTGCACATTATCACAAATACCCTGTAAAGTAGTGAATTTTCGAATAGCAAGCAGTGTGTGATGGAGAGGGGGGGTAAAATATTAAAACCCTCCTCCTTTTATTCGTTGTTGCTAGCATAGCCAAATTCACCATCCAATTTGACTGATTGTCAGTGACAGAATTTAATTACAGTGTAAGATTTCATAATGTTTTATGAGTGTTGACTTTGAGCACAATTTCAAATGCTTAGACAGCATCAGATGTCAATGATCCTCTCATGACTTGTTTCCCACTTCTAACCATGTACTTTATCCACTTTCGACCTTCACTATTCTGACATCCAGTAGATATAGATTTCCCTTAACTCATTTGGTCCCTTCCTTATTCCTCCTTCTTCTTCTCTTGTTCAGAGTGCAAAGTACGAAGCTGTCCCCTTAAATAAATAGTATGTCTCATGTGATACAAATACCACTACACATCTACATATAAATATCAACTGTATTTCTTGTGCTCTAATTTAGGTGGTTTACACTGAACAATTCTTACTTAACGTGATCTTAATCACTAACTCCTCATAGATTCTGTGTTCAAGGTAAGAATACTGTTACATTGATACAGATGACCATAGCTCAAGTTCATTCCAATCTGTGGGCAAGTCATAAATTCCCACTGCTTTCTAGAGACAATGTGGCCATATATGCCAGCTTACATTGCAACATGACTTATTTACATTTGGCTATTCAATGCAGTTTAATGCTCAAATATTTATGGCATAATATCCACTAAATCTATCTTAAAGTAACTTGCATGAGCAATTAAATATTGTGAACTCATAAATAAATATACACTTGTCATTAACTCGCAAGAGTAAATATCATCCTACACAGAGGATTAATTCATATATCCTAAGAAATAAGACACATTCATATATTAGAGTGAATTCATGAAATCCCTATGCAATTCTACATATCAAATATTTAATTACATGTGATCCATCAATTCTCTCAATGAATTGATAATTGAAAAATTAGAGAATTAGATGGTATAAAACTAACATTTCAATAGAATCCTACATAATGAATATGATACATGTGTGAATCTTAATATGTCATATTTGCAAACAATCAAACAAATGGAATAGCATATTAAAATTGGAAACTAAAATTGCATACCTTACAGACATTTTTCTCTTTCCAAACAGAAGTCCAAGTCTAGTCTATCTCCTTTTCTAAGACAGCTGTCTTTTTTGTAATTTCTCAAAGAACACTAATTTATTAGTGTCTATGGAGTAGACTTAATCTTCTCTCAAGAAAAATCTGACTAAAGGATTTTTTCAAGAGATAGTTCCTAAATTGTTTCTCAAATTGTATGCCCTTAAGTTTCCCTAACCAATCAGAAATAACTGTTCATAAAATTTTCCCTCCAAATAACGTGTCTGTCATCAATTTCACTAGCCTTAAACATGCTGCAATTAGCTTCCTTTGAAAAATCGATTATTTGACATGCACCCCTTTTGAACTGCTACAAGTCAGAGTATGATTATGTGTACACCCTGTACTATAAAAATGATGAGTCAGATTCTACTGAAGCTAAATGTAATTCCTTTTATGTTTAGAGATGAAATAAAGAAATAATCATTAAACTATCTCCAGACCTTTCTGCTTTGATTATGTTAACTTGAAAGTGAATTTTAACCTTGGGTTTCAACAAGTTTCAAAATTCGACACATTACACAATGGAATTTACCAGTACATCACTTGACCTTAAATGAGTAACACCTTGTATACTATACTTATAATTCAGGTCCAACTGCAAACAACAAAAACACAATGCACCAGCAAACTGAATAGACCCTGGTCTGCTGATGCATTATGTGACAGTTGCACCCAGCTTATAAGTGAGTATAGATAGTAACCATCATGCAGTCTTTTGAATGTTACAATCATTAGAATTAGAAAAACAATGTATCAAATTGTAAAGATTTACAAGGCTGATTACAGGTTATTACCATTTACCAATGGCAATAGAGGTGCAAGAACTGTTTTTATGTACATTTAATACCACATTCACCTACCTAATATAAAAATGTATAATACACAAGTGAGGTCAAAAAAGTCAATATTTTTGGATAGCTGTAATAAAAGAAAACATAAGAATATCATTCACTTGACCTGACAAGTCAATGAAAGTTCATGCGTCCCAACCCCACATTCGATACACGTGTTTGTCACATCTAAAGGTCATTTTTGGCACAGAAGTCATTACTATGTTAGATAAATGACTATATTGTGGCAAAATATATTGCATAGTGTACATTTTAAGTTATGACTGCTTACAATTGTTTATATTTAAAATTATGTGCAACCTCAGATGATTCTTGTCTTTGTGTACCTTTGTAACATCAGGACATTCCTTTGCAATGCTGCCTGAATGCCAAGAAGGAATCTTAGACTTTATGAGCAAATGCCAGAAATACTATATGTTAATTGTCCATGATAAATTGAAAAGGTTGTCTAATTTTTAGTGTTCTAGCTAGCTAAACAGACTACACACACTTAAGTAAATAATGTGCTTTAGAAATAATTTTAGTCTGATATAAAACAATAGTTCCTAACCTTTTCTTTTGGTGATGCTAATAACAGCAGCAGTGTTGTTTTGTGGTGGGTTAGTAATCACAATAATCTAATTTTGATCACCAGGCCATGTTAGAACAGTTATTTACATTTGTGTGAGACCCTGCAGAGAGACATCAAATAAATCCAATGATACTTTGCCACTGAAATTGACCATATATAGTCCATTTAATTTAACATAGAAAGTGCTTCTCAGACTCCAGTTCACTTGTATCTGACCCTTAATGATTGTACTTTACAAAATTATAGTAAATATATAAGGTATAGAACAAATATTAACAGTGAAAAATTCAGTTCAAGATAGGAAACATTTTAGCTGCTTGGCTTCTAATGAGGTACATACAACAAAAATATGACTCTTGTGGAAGCCCAGTCTGTCCATTAAAGTCAATCGCTTGTGTATTTATATCTTCTATCAGCTACACATGTGACCTATTGACCTCCAGTTTTTGTTCCTCAGATGAGTTGCTCAAATCTCTTATTGGATAGAAGGTATAGTGATACCAAGCCATTCTCCTCCTTGATGCCCTCACTCTCCCTATCAACTCCAATTAGTTTGAGACAGAAGCCTTCTATCAGGTTCACAAGTTCCTCTCATTTCGATTAAGAGGAGGAGGTCTGGGAATTTGATAAGGCAATAAAAGAAGTTTACTGCCTTTTTCCCACTAACTTGTGACTGAAATCAACTGGTGTACAGTCCAAGAAGATTCTTTTCCAATTTAGAAAGATCTCCAGGGCTGAACCATGGCAAGTCCTGCTTCTTCCTCATTTCTTGATAAGTTTGAGGAAATATCACAGAGGTTTTTAACTGGCCAAGACATTTCTTGACGTCAAAGAGGGTGGTTTGTTCCTCCCTCTACCTTGAGATCTGTGATTTCTGCTTTAAGTTCTCAGACACAATCCTGAATGAGATCTGCTAAATATTTCCAGTCACATATTGGTTTGTCCCAAGTGGGTATCCTTCCCATAAAAATATTTTGAAGCAGATAGCCATTTCATTAGTCACCATAGTTTCTCATGGTCATCTATTATGAGCTACTTCTTTTAGTATCCCAATGGAGGCCACATTTACCCAGCTGTTTACAATGTGTGCTGAAAGCAGTGGCCAAAACATCCTATTTCAATCAGCCATGATGTATACAATTGTGAATAAACCCCTTAAGGGCCATTCACAAACTTCTTCAAACATGCATAGCCTCAGCTCAATTTGCAACCTCAACAGAGACCTCCTCAATAATTGGTTCAAACTGCAGCTGCCAACAAACCACTAGGAGAAAGTTCTCTAACCAACCTTTTGTTCCTTCGGAAGGAAAGGTGACAGCACTTGGGACTCACACCCTCTCATGTCATGTATTCCTCTCCCAAATGTCTCCATTAGTGTTCATCTGAGCTCTTTTCAGAGGCTTGGTCAAGTATTAGGGCTGATTTGTGGCTCCTTTCAGTTTTGAGCAAGGGTTACCTACTTCAGTTTTGGGAACAACCCCTTCTGTCAAGGACTTTCAAGTTGTTTTAACAGTCTAGTCTGATGCAATTTTGGGAAGAGGTGCAGAAAGGGACTGCTGAGGATCCTGAGTAATAAATCTCCCTCTATTGCTGTATTGTCCACAAATACCTCCAGTTTTTTCTTGGACCAAAATTTTATTTTAATCCCTGGTTCTACCCTTCAGTACTCACAGTTGATACCCAAGTTGTATGAGTAGTAGTGGCATATCTCCAATTACCAAGACCCCAGTTGTCCAGTATCTTTATGATTGGCCGATCAATGATGATAAATATCTTTTCTGCTGTTGGTCAACTGTAACTCAGTTGTTTTTTTTACCCAACCTCAAGAAGTTATTTACATGGGAATGAACTTCCTTACAAACTAGAACTTAGTCTGGATTCCAATGGATCAGATAGCACAAATATTGTTTATTGTTGTCTGCTAGTCTTTACCTATTCCTGTTGTGAACCTTGAATGCTGCTGCTGATCTGGTTCCTCTCTACAGTTCATCCATATGAAGGGGAAGCCACTAAGATTCTCAGTTAGCTTTTTATTCCTCAAGGACTGGATTTTCATCATCTGCCGTGATGGATGAATTGGGACAGATTCCTGCATGCCCCACTTATGTCAGTTTATTAATGAATCAGAATCAAGTTGGGGAACTCATTTAAAGCCAGATAGTATAATTCTCCAGAGTTATTGGACTTTGGATGAATTGTCCCTCCACATGAAAAACCTAGAAGTGAAAGCCATATTTATATGGTTGCAAGGGTGCAGCAACAAAATAAGAGGTTCATGTATCATGGTCTCCTCTGACATCACATCAATTGCAGCATATCTCATAAATTTAAAGTGGCCCCTTCTCTATGTGTGGAGGTCTAGAACTGATTCTGCTTGGTCACCTTGGACAAAATAATCTCTCGAGTTTGCCACTTTTTGGGGAAGAAGAACATATTAGTGGATATGTCAGGCAAAACAGTCATCATGGAATGGTCTCCATTGATCCTTCACAGAATCACTTTTTCTCACTATGGTGAAAGCGTTTAGGGGAATTGTTTGTGACCAGGTTCACTAACAAAGATCCTATACTATCCTATCCTATACTAAGTCTCCTAATTCTACAACAGCTCATCTAAATCACACACACACACACACACACACACACACACACACACACAAACATACACACACACACACTCACTCACACACACATAAAACAGCTCATTAGCACAACAAAAGGCAGGCATTTTTTTTCACTGGGACCTATAGTTGTGCCAAGCCATGTAACCAGTGGGGACACCAACATTTTATATAGTGGATCTGTCCCACAAATGGGAAGTAAATTCCAGTTTTCAGTTTGTGATCAGTTTAATACAGCAGCCCATCCACCTAACTGAGGAGTCCAAGGGTGAATAGTAATGATAAGATATTGCTGAATGCCCTCCTGCCACCCAACTCTGGCACATTTGTCATCTGGAAAAAGTTGACTGTCAAGTGCCTGGGCATGTGAGGTGCATGTGTAACATGTCTTACTAACAATTCTCTATGGAAGGGTGTATTCACCTTGAACAGACATGGTTTTTGACAAGAAAAAAAGTAAAAGCAACACAATAGTGATGGATAAGTATTTCATAACTAAAATTAGTTTTAGACTCACCCCACCCCAAATCTCCACAATTTGCTGATATACATAATTATCATAATGGCCTATGATAAAGTAGTCACACAATACTACAATGGAAATAATAATAATGGAGCAATGTTGAACAAATATTATAAGACATGACAATATTGAACAAATATTTTAAACATTACATCTTTGCAATATAAGCTGACATTAAATAAAAGAAATTTAATATTTTCAATATTATATTTTCAGGAAGTAATATTTGCCCCCAAAAGTTTAGCTTTCTTTGCAGATAATCAGCAAAATTCTTTCACAAATCAGGATGCCATTCTGAAGCAAGATCCAAATTGTGACACCTCAATCTCAATCACTTAGTTTATGACTTTGAAATCTTTAAATTGTTCTCCTCGAGTGAACGTAATGTATAGATTTGCTGAATTAAGTCAAAACAGTTCAGTTATGTAAGCAGGTATGTGTTCATTTATGGTTTTGTAATCAAGAACTGCTTTTTAAAAGTCAGTTTTTGCAATTAATTGCATTTGTTCCTAGGGATGGATATTTTAAAAGTTATGCCTAGTTGCATTTAATCACATTTATTTCTTAGGATGTGTCTTTTAAAAGTTATGCCAAGTTGCATTTAAACACATTTGTTTCTTGGGATGGGTCTTTTAAAATTTACACAAAATAGAATAGCATTTTCCTAATCTCCTTCAATAAAATAAGAAAAAATTTGAAATCCCTTAAAACCAATTACTGTGTATTCCGAATCAGTGTGAATTACCACTACCATATGAGGTCTGTCTTCCGTCTCTCTGCCCATTATGGATTTCATACTGACTGTCTAATTGAACATAAAATTATGGCCACATTTATGTTATGACACAGGCTTCACTGCATTAATATGCTAGGACACAGGCTTCACTGTATTTTATGTTATAACACAGGCCTCATGTATTATTATGTTATGATACAGGATTCACTTTATTAATATGTTATGACACAGGCTTCACTGTATTATTATGTTATGATACAGGCTTCACTTTATTAATATGTTATGACACAGGCTTCACTGTATTATTATGTTATGATACAGGCTTCACTGTATTATTATGTTATGACACAGGCTTCACTGTATTATTATGTTATGATACAGGCTTCACTTTATTAATATGTTATGACACAGGCTTCACTGTATTATTATGTTATGATACAGGCTTCACTGTATTATTATGTTATGATACAGGCTTCACTTTATTAATATGTTATGACACAGGCTTCACTTTATTATTATGTTATGATACAGGCTTCACTTTATTAATATGTTATGACACAGGCTACACTGTATTATTATGTTATGATACAGGCTTCACTTTATTAATATGTTATGATACAGGCTTCACTGTATTATTATGTTATGATACAGGCTTCACTTTATTAATATGTTATGACACAGGCTTCACTGTATTATTATGTTATGATACAGGCTTCACTTTATTAATATGTTATGATACAGGCTTCACTTTATTATTATGTTATGATACAGGCTTCACTTTATTAATATGTTATGATACAGGCTTCACTGTATTATTATGTTATGATACAGGCTTCTTTGTATTAATATATTATAGTGCAACCTGATTTGGAAGACACCATCATGTAAAGGACACCTTCAAAGATTAATCATAATGGGTCCTATTGTCAATTTTCATATTTTGACCACTTTATAAAATACATCTGACATTATAAAAGACTGATTATTGGGGTCCATTGAGTTTTCTTTATAAGGTTTTACTCCATGTATTTCTCAGCTAAATGTTGAATCTCCCATTATGTATTCTCAACATAGCATGTTGGGGTTAAGTCTGCCATTTATCAAGGAGAATTCTTATTTTCCAGTGGTGAATAAGACTTTCAGTACAATATTGGCAAAAATCTATACAGCCTGTAATCTTTACACTTGAGTTCAGATCTGTTTGACACGGTGATAGAAACTCACTTCTCCCCAACATGTTTGCAAGTTGGATTGAATTTATTTGGAATTATCCTTTCATCCAGAATAATGGCAAATAAAAAGGGATTACATAGAGCTGTGAGTGCAAAGGAAATATATGATGTCATTGTCTTGATAGTGGGAGTCTTAATGTATTTTGAATTGTCTTTGCTGTGTCTGATGCTGTTTTGGAAGGTTTGGCTGAAATTAATGGAACCAACCTTCAAGGAACTATATGCATATTGAAAATGATACATTTTCCAGACTTTCTTATTATCAAAATGTCAATATTATTTGTTAAATGATATTCCCCAGGCATCAGTCTTAGGTCTTGCAAATTATTCCAAAAGATTTCAACATTTTTGTTGTCTTCTTCATTTTTTCCATGTGCATTGGGTTTTATGCTGCTCAGCAATTACTTGGATTTGCTTTTACATTGCATGAAGAAGTTATAAACTGCACGATGTAAATAGATATATGAGCTCCTTCGTTGGAAAACTGATTATGACATAAAAAATTTAAAACTACTTTTTTACATTTGCTGATAGAGTAATATTTGAAATTATAATAATATAAATTTTAGCACCATAGTGTGTCAGTATTCCTTATCCATAGGCTTGTGATGGAATGCACACTGTTATCACAGTGCATGATGTTAGGTCACCATTACACAAACTGTAACATAATAGTCAAGTACATTACATCAATAGAGTCATCTGCAAAATTCCCATTAAAACTTATTTCATGGTTTGAAATGATATTTATTATAAATTCTAAAATTTTAGTTACTTAGGTTTAATATTTATGATGCAGTTTTTATCATCGACACAGATAACTTTTAATTGTGTTATGGAAGGAATATTGGAGTTGTGACATGTTCTTCCATGAAATGATTTTATTTTCAAATTAGCCTAGCCAAATAATGACAATAAATATATCATATTATAACACAGTCTCATCAAAATTATGCTATAAAATAACAAGAAGCTCTTCACACCACTGAATGATGTCCTAACAGCAGTGCCTGACACTTACATTCCTAAAAAAATAGTATTGATGGTGTCTACCCAGCCTTGCACTCTCCATCAGGTCTGGATGCTTGTCAATCTTAATTGTCTGACCTTCATGATATTAATTGGGATCTCCTCATGATCTGACAGGTTGTGATCACAAATTCTTCACCAAGAATATCAGCAACAGTTTGGAAACACTGTTATGGTCTGCATATGCACAATCATATTCAATGACTATGCACAAATGTCACATTTCATATATATCCTAGTTATTCTTATAGATGCCCCAGGGCGGTGCAATTTGCAAAGAGGGAGTGGGAGTGAATATCTTCACTGTTTGAAAATATTCATAAATTAAGTTTTTCTAACAGTCATTGGATTACTCATGTACTGTTTTAATTATTCAGACAGACCATGATTGATATTTACAGATCTATAAGCATTCAATAAGGTAGGGGGGGGGTCTTTCTGGAATGAGGGGAAAGGGCATTTTTTAGAAGGAGAACTTCTATTAGCATAACTAATGTACTTATTTTCTTCAATCATTCAGAAAAATGAAAGCGACAGACTTAACAAACTTTTGCATGAAAAGCATAAAAAAATGTAAATTGTTATTCTATCCAATAACATTTGACCGAGAATAATTAAGCAGCTTTATTGTCCTTCATTGTAAATAATATCAGCATCTTTATTTTGGATGTAAATCATTATCATTCATTGTCTTAATGTAGAAAGATGACATAAAATTTGATGAACAGCATTGTGTGCCTTGCAGGGGCTTGTCTCTCCACTTTCAGGTGGCCTTTTTATTAAGTTCAGCGATAGGGTACTTAGAGTTCCCCACATTTTTAAGATGCAGTCATAACTGATATATTAATTCTTACTGGCAATACAAATTTCTCCTAACAGCAACCTTTTCTGATAAAATTGCCCACTATCCTTTTACTGACCTTATGTCATCAGATTCTCACTGTTGGATTCTTCATCCTTGGGTTCAGATCATCCACATTAAGAAGAAATTTTTATCTTGCCTCTTTCCTCAACATATTCACACTATATTCAACAATAACATCACCCTGATGCTAACAAGGGAAAATGAAATGTTGATGTTGGAACCCTACCAAAATGTTCCACAAATTTATCTTTGAATTTATATTGACATAATTTAAAGCAATTTATACTTAATATATAAAAGGTTTCAACAAATAATTTTTATTTTAAAAAATAAATAATCACCGTACAGTTAATGATCCTTGCATGTTATGTGAATATGAGGTCATGGACAGTTTCTCAGAACACTAATGCAAAACTTGTCAATGTAAATATGAGGTCATGGACAGTTTCTCAGAACACTAATGCAAAAATTGTCAATGTAAATATGAGGTCATGGACAGTTTCTCAGAACACTAATGCAAAACTTGTCAATGTAAATATGAGGTCATGGACAGTTTCTCAGAACACTAATGCAAAACTTGTCAATGTGAATATGAGGTCATGGACAGTTTCTCAGAACACTAATGCAAAACTTGTCAATGTAAATATGAGATCATGGACAGTTTCTCAGAACACTAATGCAAAACTTGTCAATGTGAATATGAGGTCATGGACAGTTTCTCAGAACACTAATGCAAAACTTGTCAATGTAAATATGAGGTCATGGACAGTTTCTCAGAACACTAATGCAAAAATGGTCAATGTGAATATGAGGTCATGGACAGATTCTCAGAACACTAATGCAAAACTTGTCAATGTAAATATGAAGTCATGGACAGTTTCTCAGAACACTAATGCAAAAATGGTCAATGTGAATATGAGGTCATGGACAGTTTCTCAGAACACTAATGCAAAACTTGTCAATGTAAATATGAGGTCATGGACAGTTTCTCAGAACATTAATGCAAAAATTGTCAATGTAAATATGAAGTCATGGACAGTTTCTCAGAACACTAATGCAAAAATTGTCAATGTAAATATGCAAATATTTTTACTTCTTCTCATTTGTTAGAAAAGATAATTAAAGATTGACATAATATAATTTTATGTGTCCACAAAAAATGCCCATTGAAACAAATACACAAAAAACTTTTTATCAAGGGTACTGAAATATTTTGCACTCATTACAAATATACTTCAGTGTCCTATAGTTACAATATACTTTTATATCATTCTGTTTCTTCTTTTTTTACTAAGTAAACTCTCTGATTATTTTTATGATTTAGTGTGCTTCTAACTTTCGTTACAGACAAAGCTTGATTATAACATCAAAGATAAACATTCTTTTAAAAGTATGATTATCCTCAATACAAAATTTAGTTTAAGGAATAAGGAAAGATGGTGGGGAAAAGAACAGCAATGGAATTTGAACTAGGTCATGCAAAAAATCTTTAAAATTTACAGACAGTTTTACCAGTTGTGTCAATGCATCCAAAGTGTTGCAGATAATCTTTTCTTGGCTTACATAAATCATCTGCCCACTTTACCCTATTTTGCAGAACAAAATTTTTCATGTGTTTGTTTTTTCACAAGGGTCATAGAAAGTATAGTTGATAACAAATGTATGATTTACACAATACACCATAGATGAAATCTTGTGCAGGTGGATTGAAAACAGAAATCATCAATTTATTCAGTATATATATATATATATATATTTCTAGGTGAACAGTAACAGACATGTGAGCTGTAGAAAAAACACTGTATAGCCTAAGAAGAAATGCTAAATAAGTAGTTTATACAAAATGTTTATTCAGCAACTATTATACAATTATTATTAACATATTTATATATACTTTTGGCATTCCTTAGATCTCATCTCTTTTGCATAAGATTAGTTGTGGTAAGCTGTTAGAGAGGCAGGTACTGTCTATTAGGTGGAATCACCAGTACTACTGAATGATAGCTGGCAAAGCATAATAACAGATGGCCAGCACTACTGAATGACAGCTGGCAAAGCATAATAACAGATGGCCAGTACTACTGAATGACAGCTGGCAAAGCAAAATAACAGATGGCCAGTACTACTGAATGACAGCTGGCAAAGCAAAATAACAGAGAAGTACCATCTATTAGGGCAGAATCACCAGTACTACTGAATGACAGCTGTCAAAGCCCAATAACGGACAGGCACTATCTATCAGACAGAATTGCCAGTACTAATGAATGACAGCTGGCAAGCATAATATCTGACAAGTACTGTCTATTAGGGCAGAATGGCCAGGACTACTGAATGACAGCTGGCAAAGCATAATAAGGACAAGTACAGTCTATTAGGCAGAATCACCAGTACTACTGAATGACAGCTGTCAAGGCCCAATAACTGACAGGCACAGTCTATTAGGCAGAATCAGAGTATGGCAGAATGGCATATTTTTCAAAGCAGAAAAATACTAGAGGCAGAATGGCTAGTACTACTGAATGACAAAATTCACCCTAGCCATATAGTTGACATACACAATCTCTCAGGCACACTTGCCAGTATGACCGACTGATATAAACTGTTTAGGCAAAATTGCCACACTATTAAGGTTTAACTTGTGTCTATAAGTTGAGTGGATTGAGGACAATATGCTCAAATGATGCTTTATGATAAGAGGAAATAACTGGAGAGTGCTGCAAGGAATGGACTTTCATTGAGGAAAAGTACCTGAGGTTCTGTTAGTATTAGCATGATAATGATAATGTAAGCAAACTTGGAACAGTAAAGTAGCAACACCTTAAGGTATAAACACAATTATAAAGGATACAAAATTATAAGTACTACTAAAACACATGCCACTGAGTGTGCACCATTCATTTGCCACACCTAAATTATGTCCTCATGTGGGTGAAAATGAGAATAATTATGTAGCAGTTTGAAGCAATGATGCAACACATTAATTTGCTGCAGGCATACATCACAGTAATGCAACACAACATGCTTATTCAGAACCAGTTTACCTGTTTATGTCTGGATTTTGGTGATGGGAAAAGACTGTTTATACACTATAGTTATGGATCAGCAAAGATCAAACTATAGGGAAAAACAAGTGTCTAATCAGGAAGACAAAACTGGGTGTACACATGGGCTATGCCTGGATTTTGGTGATGGGAAAAGACTGTTTATACACTATAGTTATGGATCAGCAAAGATCAAACTATAGGGAAAAACAAGTGTCTAATCAGGAAGACAAAACTGGGTGTACACATGGGCTATGCCTGGATTTTGGTGATGGGAAAAGACTGTTTATACACTATAGTTATGGATCAGCAAAGATCAAACTATAGGGAAAAACAAGTGTCTAATCAGGAAGACAAAACTGGGTGTACACATGGGCTATGCCTGGATTTTGGTGATGGGAAAAGACTGTTTATACACTATAGTTATGGATCAGCAAAGATCAAACTATAGGGAAAAACAAGTGTCTAATCAGGAAGACAAAACTGGGTGTACACATGGGCTAAACACAGGACTGGAGCATAATGCAAATGAAATATGATGATCCCATTGTTCATTGGTATAGATCAGACTTTGAAACCCTCAGAATTTAAGTACCACTTGACCTACCTCCAGCAATGATAAGGTCACTAATAACCAAGTAATCTATATCTGTGGTTGATCTAACAGCAAATTTGCCACAGAATAAGAAAGCTAATGAAGATGAGGCACTCATCATGGGGGGGGGACCAAAAACTGCATTCTTAAAGAGAGTTGACATGCACACCAGTATATTGAAGGTGTATGAGTAAGCTTGTACCAGGATCATTAATTTGAGATTTCTTGGAAGTTATTGTATATTTCTTTTCCTATGTGTAATATCCTTTTCTTGAAGAGATGATAAAACTTCCAGTAAAACATTATCCCTTGTTATGTATATTTAATTTTATTATATTTTAGCCTTTCTTAGTGATTTATGCTATATTAATTTGTATTTAGTACTTAACCTTGTCAGTAATCAGGTTCAATGTGTATCTGACTGGGGAAATTTATTTTGTAAACAAAAGAATTCATAGCTAAAATTTTCTATATGATTGTTTATTAAATATTCAGACCATTATTAATGTAAACATGTTTATCTGAATTAGAGTTAATAGGTACATTCTTTATTCTAACCCTAGAAACTTCTAGAATGGAAGTTTCTGTTAAGTAAAAGAATATTTTCAGAAAATGGTAGTCATGACCTTGGTCAAGTAGTCTTGTTTATGTAAAAATTGTTCATTCTTGCCTTAGCATCCTGAAGTAAAATTCTTCTTGTCTTCATTTTTTTCCTTCATTTTCTATGAATATTTATTCAGATTTTTGTTCACTAGAAATATAAAGTGCTCAATACTTGTTTTGGAATGGAACATTAATTTGGAATTATAGTAAATTCAGACAAGAACATTTTTGGATTATATTAATATCAAAAGACTGTTAGCACATCACACTTCAGGTCACTGGCACATTAGCATATTCAAGACTGCAGGCATATCAACACATTCAGTATTGGAACTTATTTGGAATATCACTGAAATTCAATTAGAAGTTTATACATTTGGACTTGTGGAAAAACATTTTTGATTATTTGGATTTTAATTCACAATAATATAAGTTCTTTTTAAATTTTTACTTTGTATTATAGAGAAATACTTATAAAGCCTTGCTTCACTCTTTTCTCTTTCTTAAAGACCATAGAGTTCTGACACCCTTTTATTACAAAGTGTTCTTGTTGTTGCTGACATGAATTACTATGCAGTCTCCATGTGAGTAGGGGTGCAGTATAAAATTTTTGTAATTTGTTTTATGCCATTCAAAATTTTTGTTTTTACAATCATGCATTTCTTCCTTGCCTATAAAAATGAATCCTTTTGCTAATTATCCTTCTGCCACCTATTCATGAATGTACAGATGATGGTTTCAGAGTAAGTCATAAAAGTCTTATATATATGCAACATGACACAAATTGAGTGTGACTTCATTTCCAAAGTAAAGTCATGCTTTTTAGCTCTGTTGGTCATGGGCCAGAAGATATTATGAGATTATTAACACTAGATTGTTATCCTCATCCATAATTGCTTGGAGGATTGCCAGATAACTGATTCATCCCATCATCTACTTGGTACTAAATAAAAATCACTTAATATCCAATATGGCCACCAGCTTAAAAAATTATGCTATCATTTCACCAGAACAAAAAGTATTATTGCCATTGGGATTTCACTGGAAGATTTCTTATTATGTCTATTGACAGCACTTTTTTGTACTTTACAGGGATTGAAAATAAAACAGGTGTATTTATTCAATGGTATCTGCATATGCCAAGTGGTACCATTTTATCTGCTTGGTATGAAACATGCAATTACCTGTGATAGCCTCAAGGTAGATTAGTTCTTCAGCTAATTGTTTTACCCTCTTTAAATAAAGGCATTATTATTATTATTATTATTATTATTATTATTATTATTATTATTATTATTATTATTATTATTATTATTATTATTATTATTATTATTAATGTCAAAATCATCAATATGATACACTTGAACTCTAATTTCTAAGCATTGCTGAACTTGTTGAAATAATCTTGGTCACTGGATATTTTAGCATTCAGAGAAAGTGCATGTTCTGGCATTTTGACATCAATTGACCAAAAACAGATAAGAGCTTTACTCAAATATTCTTCTTTTAAAAAAAATACTTATTCACTTGTTTCTGCCAAAATAATTGTTTTGTGTGTTTTTCTTTTTTATTTCACCTCTGCCAAAGTTTAGCCAAACTTTAGTCAAAGACTCAAAGCTATCATGGGCCACCTTTGATGCTTTTATTGATTATAATACCTTGAAAAGCATCCTGCCTTTGGCTTTAAACTCCAAAAATTACAAAAAGATGGTAATCAATTTAAACTTCACAAATTTTCTCCATTGTTTAATAATATTTCTCATCTGACTTCTCAGCACACATTATAAGTTCTCAGACCCCAGTAGACTAATTATGGCTGGTTTCTGTAGTACAAATTCATGTGTGTGGGTTCTTCTTTCAAACTTAAAAACAAAAGTCTTTTGATTTTCAAAGCAGTAGATTTAAAATATCAAGTGGTACATGAACATGGAGTATACTACCTTTTTGAACTACCACAAGTAGAATAACATGTGTGTGAATTCAGCAAAATGGGAATAATAATATGATTCTTATGATGGGATGGTCACATTATGGAGTTAGTTGGTTTACTCTATATTCAATATGTCTTTGCAGGGTTGATGAATTGAGCAAGAGATATTCAGAACTTGAAGATGAATTTAGGATGGCACTGCAGATTGAGGCAAATAGATTTAAGGAGGTAAGACCATAATATACCTACCATAAGGAGCATGTTACAATGTCCATCCATATGTTACCAATTTCTTTTTTGCACAAAAGCTCAGTTTGTTCACTATTTACAGTTTCCAGACTCTGGATTTATTTCAATTCCCCTTGTGATAAGAAAGAATCCCTTGAAGAGGGTGTGTCTAAAAGGTTATGCTCACTTTGAAAGAAAAAAAATGGTTTTAGCATAATAACTCAATTTTTTTATATCATCTGCAGCTATGAATCAATGTAGATATTTTGCACATTAGGTAACAAAAAATTCTGCCAATTTACTGTAATTGAAGTTGAAAATGGTTGACATAAAATAAACCACAGATCTGGACCAAACATTTTAGGAATGTCTGTTACTTTAGGTATTTTTGTTATCAGTTTTGGGATCAAAAGGTTGAAGGTAAATAACAGGTTTAGTGAAATATTAAAAATGGCCTCTGCACATAACTTTAACTAATCAACGGTGTTTTTTTCACAAAAGTTGTAGATAACATAACCTTAAGTAAGAAAGGAACCTTCAGATTGTGAAGTCTAAAGGTCATTTCTGAAGGTCACCGACTGGAAAAAGAAAATTTGTCTTTTAATTATTTGGTTAGTTCTATAGCAAGTTTACTGACCTAATTTTATGGATGACTTGTACTCAGGTTATTATTGAAATCTTGGTGGTAGATCCAGTAATGTTGAGTAGGGTACATAAATAATATAGCAAAAGGTCCATGGAATCCCCAAAGCCCCAGAGAATGTCAATGGGATCTCCAAATCCACAGAAGCTCCTGCATTTTCATCTTCTCCAGGGCATATTTTTAACTGACCATAAAGAAAATTTATTGCAGGAAAAATAACTTATAGATTCAGGTGTCTAATTCAGCTATTGTTGCAATTGTATACCCACAACCAGCTTTTGGTTGATGATATCCAGAATTAATTATGCCCTATTACAAGCAACATAGAGGACTGTTAGATGTGTGACTGGTGTGCATGACACTACTTTTATTGTTTAATTCAGTAAGACTTTGATAACTCAGATAAAATGATTCAGATGACTAGTTCAGTGATGTGATATTTCAGCCAAATACAGGGTATTAAATAGTAGACATGTTTTTACCCATCAGTTATTTGTTTTACTAGGTTAGGTCCAGATAAGGATGTTTTATTGGCTCATTGATGTTCAGTAAAACTACCATCTTCACTTGCTTTTAAGTCAAGTCAAACTGCAAATAACAAAGATCTTGATTTGGCTCTAGGTGGTTTGTTCAACTGATTAGTCCTAAAAAAACCGTAGAGACCAAGATCTGCCATAGCTTCATGTGATGGCAGATCTGGGTCAGTAAAGTTTGATGTTGAACTCGACTTATAAGTGAGTAAATAAGGTATTGAAAAAATTGACTGCGATTTTTTTTATTATTTATCCTCATGTGCTAATTAATCTTGATTTTCCTCTTTGATTATTTATGTACATTCATATTTGAAATTGCTTTTCAGTTACAAGTTGCCTTTGAAACAATCAGTGAAGACAATGCCAGCAATAAGCAAGCACTACTTGTTGCACATCAGAAAGATGAGCAATCTTCAGCCATGCTGTCAGAGCTTTCTGCAGTAAGTAAACTGGGGCCATTATTCCCAATCAACCAGTTTTGGTTTTATATTGCCTGACCCCTAAGTTCAAAAGTTTTAGTAGTTGTTAGACAGGTTGGGTATAAGGGCTTCATGGTTTTAAAGCAGTTTTAAATGTTCAGCTTTGGCATTTGTGTGAAAAAGTACCCAGATATCAGAAAAAAGTTTAGTGGCATTAATGTTGATTGGCCACTTGAAGGATGTCAAGCAAACATTTTTGAAGGATTATTATGTGGGTTGGGGGTTTTCCTCACAAATTTATTATTTTCATTATCATCACCATCCACATCTTTTTTTAATGGTACACTAAACATAATGTTTCTCTGTTAAAAAGTTGTGACTTGTTAGTTTTTAAAAAATGTAAATTTTATAGAATAGGACATAGTACTGTTGGCTCAGGCCAGTTGAGTAGTTGAGTTATGATTATCAGAATCAATTATATGTTCTTTGCACTGCTACACAGCTGATCCACTTTTTTGATTATTAAGACTTTTTGGTCAGTTTTATGTCCATTAATATCTTTTGATAATACAGGTCAGGGATTTAAAAGTGATTTTATATCACCTGGTCATAAGGTCAAATGAGTATGGGGTATAACCCCTGTGCCCATCATCCATACATCAACATTGCTTATTATGATATAGTAGGCCATGCTTTATCTTATTTTGATCAAACTTTGAATATAGGTTTATATCACGAAGATGGCAGCTGATTTTGTTTTTAAGTGGGAAACTTATTAATGAGGCAATGTAGCATTAGATTGGCTGAGTTTGGAGAATGTCGTGATCTGATTGGTTTATATCTTCAAGATTTTGGATGAGTTCATTAATGAGCAGGATCTACACATATTGATGAGGCTGTCTTGTATCTGATTGGCTTGGCCATATTGCTGATGCAACTTTGATCAAACTTTGAACATAGGCTAATAGTTTTCAAGTTTTTACTGGAGATATATAATGCATACGGTCCACAGATAAATAAGGTAATGTGATCATCAGGATTGGTTATCTTTCTAATGGCTGTATTTCTGTTCAGATTTGATCAATAGGTTCTTATCATCAAGATCTTATCAAGGTCGAAGATCTATGCGTTTTGATGAGGTGATCAAATTGGCTGAGCTCTTATCTCTTATTTCAAATCTAATTTTAATCAGACTTGGTAGATAGATACATTAATGTTATCAAGCATTTGGATCATTATTATATTAGTCTTCACAGAGTAAAAGAAATTATGTAATGGTTTTTCATCCAACATCTGGTAACACACATATGTAATTACTGCTTATCCTGAAGGAGAATTGCCATTACAAAAAAACATTTTCATCCCTTTGTATAACTGTTTGTAAATGAAAATGGTACCCATCAGACACTTAGCATGGATATGCTACAATGGTCATTTTGAAAATCTTATTATATTTGCAACTCAAGATTGACTGGTCCACTTGACATGACATTATTGCTGAAAGACTTGTCATGATGCCTAGTTAGTCAAAATTGTTCTAATGTGACATCTAGTATGGTTTCCATGGCAGCCATATTGCAAATCTTTATGTCATTGCTTTTCCCAAATGGATGGTGATGTTGGCATGGGGTTTTTGCTAATAGACTTTGCAACAGGTCAGTAATTCAAAATTAGCATGGTTCCTTTCAGTTATGCCATATAACAGCAACTATGTCTATCACAACTTCAAAATCTTTTATATCTACATACCTGAATGGATGGATGTATTGACATGGGGCTTTCACTAAAAGGTTTGGTTGGTCTTAAATTAAAATCATACATGTGATAAAATGATAGGTATGCTTGGAAATGATCAGGAGATTTGTAAAATTTTGTCTGGAGTTTTGACAAAGAGGAGGGATTTTCATTGACACAAATTTAGCATGCATATGAGGAACAATTACTAATGTTGAACAAATTTAATCTTTTGTGTTTAAATATTCACTTCAGTTCTTTCTAAATAACATTTTTTCTTTCTTAAATTCTGTATATTTAACACAACCATTTTTAGCTTTTCCTATTTGATCATTGCCTGGATTATATTGGTAGCACTAATCATGCTTATTGATTCTAACACTTAAAAAATCATTTACTGGATCCAGGTTTTCTCAGTATGTGTAGTTTGCATGAATTTTCCTGCAAATGGAAAATGTCCTTTCATTTTCTGCATTGTAATATGGCAATGTCAATACAACTCTACTGAATCCACCAAGAAGTTTAAATAATTTCCAATTTTTAGGTAAATTTTACCATAACTGCTCAAGATTGGTAATGTCTAGGTCAACGTTAGGAAGTTTTTCTTTAAGAGCCAGTCCCGATTTTCATCATACAGTGCAGTTCTCACACTTTTTGTTAATGTCATGACCCACTCAGCCAGCTTCACCACTGCAATGCAAAATTCCAGAACATTAGAAACTTGAATATACATTAGATAAATTCAAATCTTATAATATACAGCTACTCTTCTTACTTGTAATAAACTTTGTTTTTTATGGTGCAGTTAAGTTATCAATAAAGATTACATGTCCATGCTTTCTTATTGTTACTGGCAGACTGCTAATACTGAATATTGATCATTGGAGATCAGACAAGCTACTTAATCGGATTAAGGTTATTGTACTCCGAAGCATCTAATGTTGTTTTAATGTCCGAAGATTATTGGCACTGATGCATACATTAAAGAATGACACCCTGTGATTTATGTCTGATTTACAGATGTCTTTGTTGTCATCATTATCATCACCATCCTTTGACAATAGCAATCTAAAATCTAGAAAATAATTTTCAATTACTAGCATTATAGATAATAAAGACAGACCTCCTTTATCCAGTCATTCTGGATAAATTCCTGAACAGTATCCATATTATTATTATTATTATCATCATCATCATCATCATCATCATCATCATCATCATCATCATCATCATCATCATCATCATCATCATCATTATTATTATCATCATCATCATCATTATCATCATCATCATCATCATCATCATCATTATTATTATTATTATTATTATTATTATTATTATTATTATTATTATTATTATTATTATTATACAGTGATTTCTTATTTAAAAAAATGAAATAATTACACTTTTGTGATACATACATGAATACTTTATCATACATGAATACTTTATCCATGTATGCAAGGATGAATTTTGCTCATCTGTGTAATGTTACAAGCTGGAATTCCAAAAAATCTTGTAGATATCCTGTTTATGTCCTAGTTATATTAACAAACTAAGATTATTAATATTTTTATTATCATTTGATTTGCCTATGAGAATGGCCAATTTTTCATTGTGGCATATTTTTGTGATTTCCTCATCCCAGTGAGGACCCGAAGCATGGATCAAAATCTGTGTAGTTTTGTCAAATTGCATGAAAAATTTTCTTCAATTTCCGAGTCTGTGAGCATTATTTTGACTCAATTTGAAAAATGATTTACTGCCATATTTGATGTACATTCCATGAACATGGATTTCATTGATGACATATTTGTTGCCATCGTTAATATGCTTTTATGTGATGTCATTCTTACCACCGTAACAGACTTTAAAATCAGTTTAGTGCAAAATGGTTTTTCAGGTCCATTTGAACTTGATTGCAACTACTGAAATTCCCATTTCCATCCAGCAGTAAATTTGGTGTGATATTTCTGTTGCTTGGATTTCGATGTTTTGGGTATTCAGTGATGACAAGCTTTAAACACCAAACTGACCAAGTTTTATGCAACTTGAGCTGGTCAGTAATCCAAGACATAATCAATGAACAAATTTAATCCTGTCCAAATTACTTTTGATCAAACATTGTATTGACTTTAATCCATCTGAACAATTTTATGTACTGAAGCAAAATATATCTTCCAAAGAGAAACAAAGTAAAATGTGTAATATCAGTTAACATCTTTGATCCTTTTGGAATGACTTCTCATTCTTAGTACAGCTTGCCTAAATAAAACATTAAGGAAGCATGAAGATGATCATAAGAAAAGAGTGAAATTAGAAACTATTGCCCTATTTAAGACAGTTTACAGCCACATAATCATATGCAGTATTATCATCAACATGCTATACTAGAAGCAAAATGTGAAGAAAAAAAATTTTTTTTTTCATTAAACATTTTCCATTGACATTTTGAGGTTTCATGGAGGAATGGAAGCCATGCTAAACTCAGGGTCCTGATAGATCTTGCCTTGCCAGGTATCAAACCCATACCCCTTGAATTATAAGTCTGACACTCTACCAAATGAGATGCCATGGGTCCCATTAAAAATAAGAAATGAACTTATCTTAGATTCTATAAAATTCTTTAGACCACTAGAGCATCAATCACTTTGAGGGTCTCTTCAAATAATAAGAGTTTGACCAATGCATATGTATAAGGTAATTATGCATCTGATTGGCTGAGACATTTTTTCTGATATGATTGTGTCCAATCTTTGTAAGCAGACCTATGTCATCAAGTTTTATGTTGAGTATGATTATTTTTAAACATTCATGCATGTATATTGTATCTGATAAGCTGAGGCTTTTTTCAGATAGGGTTTTGTTCATTTTTGGTAAGCAGACTAATATCATCAAGATTTAGGTTGGTATGATTATATTCAAACTTCATGTGGATTAATAAGGTAATTTTTTTATCAGATTGGCTGAGACTTTTTTTCAGATAGGATTTTGTCCAACTATGGTAATCCAACTTACGTCATCAAGATTTAGGCTGTGCATAATTATGTTCAAAATTCATGCATATTAATGAGGTGATCTTGTATCTGATTGGCTGAGACTTTTTTCAGATAGGATTTTGTCCAATCTTGGTAATTCAACTTATGTCATCAAGATTTAGGCTGTGCATAATTATGTTCAAAATTCATGCATATTAATGAGGTGATCTTGTATCTGATTGGCTGAGACTTTTTTCAGATAGGATTTTGTCCAATCTTGGTAATCCGACTTATGTCATCACGATTTACGCTGTGCATAATTATGTTCAAAATTCATGCATATTAATTGCATATTAATGAGGTGATCTTGTATCTGATTGGCTGAGACATTTTTTCAGATAGGATTTTGTCCAATCTTGGTAATTCAACTTATGTCATCAAGATTTAGGCTGTGCATAATTATGTTCAAAATTCATACATATTAATGAGGTGATCTTGTATCTGATTGGCTGAGACTTTTTTCAGATAGGATTTTGTCCAATCTTGGGAATTCGACTTATGTCATCAAGATTTAGGCTGTGCATAATTATGTTCAAAATTCATGCATATTAATGAGGTGATCTTGTTTCTGATTGGCTGGTCTTGTGAACACTCTTCTGATTAGATTTTGTTTAAACATTTTACATAGTTTTATATTATGATCCAGATGTTGAATAAATTTGTTTATATGTATATTATTGAGATGATCTTGGATGTAGTTGGCTACACTAATTGTTACCATTTTAAAGACTGAATTTTGTTACACAGACTATGCTCAACTAGGCATATATATATATATATATATATATATATATATATATATATATATATATATATATATATATATATATATATATATATATATATATATATATATATTGTCATGGTGATATCTGCAAATATTAATGGGAAATCTTGAAGACGGAGGGATGCCAACAATTTTGCATCACATTGACTGAGCTAATTACTACCTCTCTAGAGACTATATTTCTCAACCAACTTTTATTTGAAAATTTTAATTGGCATATATCATCAAACTCTTAGATGAGTTTGATTATGAGAAATAGACTATGCTTTTATCTGATGAAAGAATATTTGTCAGGTTTTATTAAAAAAGTACTGTATATACTGACTTTTACATTGTGTCCAACTGCAAACTGCACAGATGCAGATCTGCCATTGCATAATGCATTGGCAAACCTGGGTCTCTGCAGTGAAGTAACCAGTAGAATAAACATCATAGACCCTGCTCAGCATGCACATTATCCTATAGCAGATCATGAACTTTGTTTTTTTGCAGTTTGACTAAACTTGTCAGCAAGTATATACAGGTAAGTCAACATGCTAAAAAGTTTGGGATCTTGTTTGAAAAGTGGCTCAGTTATTTTACATAGGGTCACTTGTATAATGAGTCCAAGAGAGAGTCAGCCATCAGGATAGAAACAAAGGATTGACTTTGCCTTCCTGAATTTGAGACTTTTACAGACTTCAATGTGTACACCCCATATACAAGTTGTTTCATTCAAAAGAAAACATACTGTATATGCTTACTTGTCAGTCACATCTACTTTCAAACAACATAGACCTTGATATGCTGTCACATAAAGCATCAGTAAATAAGGATCTGTGTTGTTTATTCTACTGATTACTTGTTGAGACTTCATAGATCCAGATTTGCAGTCATTTTGCAAGTGTAGATCTGTGACTGTGCAGTTTTTGGATAGGCCTAACTTTTAAGCCATGTATATGATAAGCATGATGCAGTAGAGAAATTGTGATAGTCAACTTTTTAGAAATTATGTAGAGTTGAAGAACAACAGCATAAGACAAATTAAGTTGATTAGAATAATTACCAGTGTTTTCATAGATATACAAATATTTTAATGTTTTTTAGTTGGTAAAAGAGCAAAAAGGAAGGATAGCTGAACTGTCAAAAGCAAAGCTTGAGCAAAGCATAGAACACAGGGTAAGAGTTTACTTTATTTAATAGAATAAGGTTTAGTGTTTAGTTTAAAGTTTAAGGACTAAACAGATCATTGGACTTGAACTTGAACTTCGATGTGTACTGTATTAATCAACAGTTCATTGGAGGATTTGAACTTGAACATTGATGTGTACTGTATTAGCAGTTAATTTGAGGGTTTGAACTTGAACATTGATGTGTACTGTATTAGTCAACAGTTCATTGGAGGGTTTGAACTTGAACATTGATGTATACTGTATTAGTCAACAGTTCATTGGAGGATTTGAACTTGAACATTGATGTGTACTGTATTAGTCAACAGTTCATTGGATTGTTTAAACTTGAACATTGATGAGTACTGTATGATGATTGGATGATTTGAACTTGAACATTGATGTGTACTGTATTAGTCATCAGTTCATTGGAGGGTTTGAACTTGAACATTGATGTGTACTGTATTAACCCTTTAGCTATGACTACCGCATCTGAGCGTCGCCTGTAAATAGTTCCTGAACCCCACTGATGCATATATTCAGTGTAGATAAGCCTTGTTTAAAACCCCAGTGTCGCTTATGAGCGCGTAGTTCTGCTGTACTCAAAACCCCAGTGTCGCATATATGGGGACATAACTGCTATGTTAACTAAACATTGATTGGTTGAAAGTACAGATATTTACTTATTTTTCATTATCATAACCAATGAGAAGACTGGTTATTGAACATTTTGATACCAGTTGGAAAGCTGAGAGGTTAAATTTAGACATGCGGGAAGGAAATTTCCGGCAATGTACAAAACATGTGTAGTTGAGATAAACAAAAATGGATTCCTAGTCAGATATTTGTGACTTTAAAGGGTTTAGTGCAAGCAATATCGAAGAGTTCAATGGATCATTCTTAGTAAATGGATCAGATAATGATGTTAGTCCCGTTTCAACACTAGATGTATGTGATTTTGATTCAAATGACGATTTATTTTGTGCAATTCAAAACAGTTTACGGGATGGGGATTTCTTGTTGATTGTTGTAGGAGTAAATAAAATGGAAATATATGAATAACAGACACTATACAAGATAAGCTGCTTTTTATTTCACTGAAATCCAGCAAAAACTAATGAAATAATGAATATAAATGTAACCATGTTTTTATTGTCAGTTTCCATAGTCAGCCATGATGATGCTCTAGTATTCAGCCTAGCTAACAGTATCAGTAGTCTCAGTAACTGATACACTATCACTCAGCAGTAGTGAAACTGCAGAACAGCTGTAGTAGTTAAAGAGTTAATCAACAGTTCATTGGAGGGTTTGAACTTGAACATTGATGTGTATTGTATTAATCAACAGTTCATTAGAGGGTTTGAACTTGAACATTGATGTGTACTGTATTAGTCAACAGTTCATTGGAGGGTTTAAACTTGAACATTGATGTGTACTGTATTAGTCAGCAGTTCATTGGAGGGTTTAAACTTGAACATTGATGAGTACTGTATTAGTCAGCAGTTCATTGGAGGGTTTAAACTTGAACATTGATGAGTACTGTATTAGTCAACAGTTCATTGGGAGGGTTTAAACTTGAACATTGATGTGTACTGTATTAGTCAACAGTTCATTGGAGGATTCGAACTTGAACATTGATGTGTACTGTATTAGTCAACAGTTCATTGGAGGGTTTAAACTTGAACATTGATGTGTACTGTATTAGTCAGCAGTTCATTGGAAGGTTTGAACTTGAACATTGATGTGTACTGTATTAGTCAACAGTTCATTGGATGATTTGAACTTGAACATTGATGTGTACTGTATTAGTCAGCAGTTCATTGGAGGGTTTGAACTTGAACATTGATGTGTACTGTATTAGTCAACAGTTCATTGGAAGGTTTGAACTTGAACATTGATGTGTACTGTATTAGTCAGCAGTTCATTGGAGGGTTTAAACTTGAACATTGATGTGTATTGTATTATTCAGCAGTTCATTGAAGGGTTTGAACTTGAACATTGATGTGTACTGTATTAGTCAGCAGTTCATTGGAAGGTTTTAACTTGAACATTGATGTGTACTGTATTAGTCAGCAGTTCATTGGAGGGTTTGAACTTGAACATTGATGTGTACTGTATTAGTCAGCAGTTCATTGGAGGGTTTGAACTTGAACATTGATGTGTACTGTATTAGTCAGCAGTTCATTGGAAGGTTTGAACTTGAACATTGATGTGTACTGTATTAGTCAACAGTTCATTGGAAGGTTTGAACTTGAACATTGATGTGTACTGTATTAGTCAGCAGTTCATTGGAGGGTTTAAACTTGAACATTGATGTGTACTGTATTATTCAGCAGTTCATTGGAGGGTTTGAACTTGAACATTGATGTGTACTGTATTAGTCAACAGTTCATTGGAAGGTTTGAACTTGAACATTGATGTGTACTGTATTAGTCAACAGTTCATTGGAAGGTTTGAACTTGAACATTGATGTGTACTGTATTATTCAGCAGTTCATTGGAGGGTTTGAACTTGAACATTGATGTGTACTGTATTAGTCAGCAGTTCATTGGAGGATTTGAAGGTGATAGAAGTTTCATTAGTATTCGTCTTTTAACTCAGTAAAAACTGGATGATAGTTTGATATTGTTATAGCTTCAGTGGAAGTCACATTTGACTCTGTAACAAGATAACTGAGATGGATTTCTGGCTTTACAACAGAACACTTTTGATGGTGATACAAATACATGTTTATTGATGTATGACTTGAATGAGAAAGAATTATGATTAATACATGCATTTATAAGATCCAAATATTGGACAAATTAATATAATATACATGAACCTAAAAATGCAACAAATATAAATACAAATAAATGACCTTACACAGCACAAGGACAAAGGTGAGAACAATTCACAATAATTTTATATGATGAAAAGAATGATGTGTTTTACTTAATAGGAAAAAGGATTTATTCACTCAAAATAGTGGAAACTGACTTATTTTACTCAAATATTAAAATGATGAATAATTAGACAGATATGATACACACCCAAATACCAGGGTTTAACAAATCCCCAAAATTAGCCAACAGCTAAAAAATTACATACATGGAGTAACACAAAACACTTCTGTCAATATCACACTTGGCTACCAATCACACTGGTCAATCAAGCAAGCATCATTACAGGTAGTCAATGACCACCATTAAATTCCTTGGTCAATCGGGCAATCAGCATCCACCAATTCAATCAGCAATGCCCCATTGCCTGCTACTTGACCAGCAACACTGTTCAATCAGCTCTAAGCTGCTATGGTTGACTTATGGTTAGCTCTGTAGCTGGTACCTCTGTCTACTACTATGTTGGCATCAATTACTGATCAGCTGAAAATACATCTAATACTGTGTACTATGCATGATACTGGCATATATGATAACATATAATGACTACATTATTCCTAAGTTATACAAATTACATTATTGGTTCATGATCACAAAAGAATAAAACAGGTTCAGAAGTGAACCTGTGTCCATAAAGATTCCTGTGATACTAAACGTTTCATAATGAAATGCAACTTTATATTGCTAATACAAATCTCTTGCTAGGTCACAAAACAAGGATAAAGAATACCTGCATTATACTACACAAGCCAAAGCTACATTGAAAACATACAAAAATAAATGTGATAGTACATACAAAGCCATAACTTAAATATACATAAGAAATAAGCAAATGACTTACATAACTCTACAGCTGAAGATGTGCAAGTCCCTAAATAGATTGCTTACTGACAAGACATTCTGTAATAAGAAGATATCAACTTATGGTGAGGAATTTATACACAGACAATATAGCCTAAATCATCTGTGCACTGGAAGATGTGCAAGTCCCTAAATAGATTGCTTACTGACAAGACATTCTGTAATGTGAAGATATCAACTTACGGTGAGGAATTTATACACAGACAAAGTTTGCTTGTGCAGCATAGGATGAACCAAATTCACTTTTTGGAAATAATGTACAATGTACATAAATCACCCTGAGTATTTGTTGTACACAAAAAATGAAACCCAGTATATGTATTTAGCAAATAAATAGAGTTATACAATTCCATGACAGGATCAATGAAAATGATCTTTTTGTATCAGCATTGCAGTTAGGGAGTGTCAAACATATAGTGTCCAAACTGTCATGTCAGAGGATTATACACTGTGTTTTAAAATAGCAGAATCCCACTTTTAGTTTGCTCCTAACTTGACTTTTCAACTTTATGATTAGTAAAATTCAACTTAAAGAAATTTTGCTTTTGATCATGACCAGGCCAATAATTATTAATAACTTAACTTTAAGTGTCTCATGTTGGACAATAGAGTACACTCAGTGGCAGTTGTTTCTTAAGCAATTATCACTTTCACCAACATTACCACAAAGTTAAAAGTGACAGGGATTGAAAACAACTTTATTGAACTGAAAAAGTTCTGCAACAGCAAAATCTCTAAGGAGGTAAGTTTCTCCATCCCACCAGTCTCAAAAAACTTTGCTAAGAAATATCTCAGTGAACTTGATACTAAGAAAGCTACAGGACTTGATCAGATTGGTCCACGACTCATTATATCTTCTGCCTCTGCTATTGTAGATAGCTTAACATTCATAATCAATTTAAGTATTGCATCCTCATCTGTTCCCAAAATATGAAAACTTTAAAAGTAACTCCTATTCACAAATCTGGTCCTAAGGATGATGCTGATAACTACCGGCCAATCTCAATACTACCAAACTTGTCAAAATTGATTGAAAAGCATGTCCATGATTCATTCATATCATATTTAACCAAACACTTTCTGTTATACCCTAATCGATCAGGCTTTAGACAGAAACACTCATGTGAGACGTCCTTGATCTCCCTAAATAAATGGCTTCAAGCACTTGATCAAGGTAGAATAATAGGTTCTGTATTTGTAGATTTCAGGAAAGCTTTTGACATGGTAGATCATGAAATCCTTTTGAAGAAACTGAAAATCTACCAATGTGATGAAAGCACAGTTAGATGGTTTACTTCATACTTAAGTGAGAGAACACAACATGTTTATATTAATAAGGTTCTGTCTGAACCTGAAACAATTAAATGTGGAGTACCACAAGGCTCAATTCTAGGTCCATTACTGTCTATTTTATTTATTAATGACCTACCACTTGTATTAGAGGACTCAGTATCATCTACAGATCTCTATGCAGATGACACAACATTGTCAGACATCCAAAACACAAAACAAGAACTCGAAATTTCTTTACAGAATGCCCTAAACAAACTAGAATACTGGTGCACATGTAATAGCACGGTGGTTAATACTGGTAAAACTAAAATATTACTTTATCTCAACACGGAAAAAAAGAACAAAACTTGATAGCGATGAACTATGTCTGACTTGGATAAAAGGTTGCAAATGGTCTGTCACTATAGTCTACTTGGTGTTTTGGTAGATAATAACCTATCATGGACTGAACATATCAAACATATCAGTAAAAAAGTCAATTCAAGTTTATGGCTTCTCAGTAGGATAAGACACTTTCTCTTGGAAAAGCACAGAAAACTATTTTATAACAGTTACATACAACCCTATTTAGACTACTGTAATACAGTATGGGGTAATTCAAATGATAAAAACTTAATAAGGCTGTCACATCTCCAAAAAAGAGCTTTTGAGTTAATATCAATCCAGAAAGAAAGCAAGGAAAATTTAGCTGGTAAGTTAAAAATACTACCTATTAAAGACCGAATCTGTTTAAGAAAAGCCAAATTAATGTACAGGATAGCCAATAATAGTGCTCCTGAATATTTACAATCACTATTCAAGTATAGGCTACCTGGAAATACTCCCCACCTGCGATCAATGTCTACCAAACATTACAAAATTCCCAAACCAAATAAGGAATTATTTAAAAAAAGTTTCCTATACTCTGGAACTTTGCTCTGAAAAAAATATTCCAGTTGAGATTAGAAATGCTCACTCTATTTCCTCTTTCCAAACCCAGTATATACAATGGCTTCAGAGATGCAGCAAAAAATAAATAAATTCCTTTGAATGAGGGCCTCAAGGTAGATTAGTTCTTAGCTAATTGAGTTACCCTCTTTAAATAAAGTCATAATAATAATAATAATTGAACTACCTTCCTACTAAGTGGTTTTTTCCTTTCATGTATCTTACATATGCCAATCAGCATAATAGATACTTCCACTGCAGTAATGAGACTTTCAATACAAATCATGGTCTCTGTTGTCAGCACCTTAAGAGCAGTCATAATTGTTTATCCCTGACTGCCTTTGCCTTTTAATGATCTCTTATGGAAAATAACTGTATAGACTGACCATAAGTGCTTCTTTTCCATGAACATCTAGCTTGAAGCAATGACTGTTTATAGCTAACTGTATACAAATTATGGGCATATACGCATATATGGAAAATAACTATAGACTGACCATAAGTGCTTCTTTTCCATGAACATCAAGCTTGAAGCAATGACTGTTTATAGCTAACTGTATACAGATTATGGGCATATACACAGCATAAATAAAGCTCTCTCTCTCATAAGATTTATTATAAATCATGTTTTCTATAAACAGCACTGTGTCAGGGGGAGGTTGGGAGTCAAATATTGTGCTTTTTTGGGTGTGATACACTGTAACACAGTAGGCATTTTTCTGTCTCTTAAAGCATCACCATCACTTAATTATTAACTGAATTTAAAATTTGGCATAAATTGTGATGTACCAAGTACATGATTTTTAAAATCCCAAACACCTTAACATTTTCAATACTGATAGACCTAGATTGAAAAACACATAATCAGGGAGCAATAGAGAAAGACATTTTGACCACCACTATAATTTCCCTGGCATTTAGTCTGTATACCTAGTCCAGCTGAGAGCCAATGTAAAGCTATTCCTGGGGCAGTTTATTCATACAATCAGTTAAAAGGTAAGGTGATGGCACATAAACAACCACTTACACAAATTGCTTAATTAGCTGAGAATATCTCTTATAAAGCTGTGTTAATTCTGTGGATGACTCCTGTAGGAAATCTCATTTACCTAATGGATGACTCCTGTAGGAAATCTCAGTTAGCTAATGGGTGACCACTGTAGGAAATCTCAATTAGCTAACTTGCATAGGTAAAGTAGAACAACCCAATTTGTTATGTAAATTAAGGATATGCCTTTGGAAGAACAAAGTTATTATACATCATTGCTTTGAATGAGAATATTTAAGCTTGTTCTGTTAAAGATTACTCATGATTTCATAATATGTTGTTGTTGCTGTTTTTGGTTTAGTGCCAATTTTGATGGAAAAACTTAAGAAACCCCCACTAAGAACTACTGATCCATGAGAATCTAATGCCATGCCATCTGCAAAGTGAGCATAGCCCAGCAAAACTAAAGTTTAGAACTCTTGCACAAAATTTTATGTAAAGCAAAGCAGCAGGGGCGGGTTGGCATTTATTGTTTATTGCACACACTGTGACTCTGCAAAAAGCATATCAACATTAGTCATTCTGGATTGTATGACATCCATTGACAGAGCAAAACCACCCAGAGTATGTGACAGATGAAGAGAGATCATTGTCTGTGTTTAGACAATTTCAACACAATTTTAAGGGAAGTTTGGGCAACAGTATCATCCACTCTTTAATGAGTACAAAGATGAACACAAATGACAACTACATTACCGTCAGCCACATCTACTGAATTATTGAGAGAGCATAGACTGCATCTGATTGAATAAATATTCCATTGTCCAATTGATGTTAAAAGCAGAAACTTGTTATATTTTTTTTTGTTTGTTTAATGGCAGGCTTTGATTATATATACATTGTCACATACATGTATATGTATATGTCTGGTGATGCTATTGAACATTGCTAAATCTACCAATTTTTGTTTGTTGAAGGTATGTTAAATGCATCAAAGATAACATGTTATTTGCTTTTGGTAATCAAATTTTGTATAAGCTTTTGTGAAAAACAAAACTTTCATAGATTAAACACTGTAGCTGTTTTGGTTCATGTAAATTATCCTGCCCATGAGACCTTAATAAAACATGTTTTGAATCTCCAACCCCAAGCCCCACTAAGAATATTGTGGGTATGCAGGTATTTTTGTATTTAGGCCAAATGTAAATAATTGGTTCTGGTTGCATTGAAAATAAAAATTAAGTTTTTAGGTCAGTACAGATTTTTATTATTGGTGTTTACGGATTTAAATTAAGCATAAACTAGAAAATAGGCTTCATTCACATCCATAATTTAACACCAGTCATAGCTGCATCATTTGTTAATTTTTTTCCACCAATGCTTTCTTTCTTTTCTCAAAATCTTTTCCCAAAAAATGTAGGGTTTAGCAAGGAATAAAGTAGTGTCAGTTAGGTAAAAAGAATTACACATACATTTTTATTTGGCCTTATCTAGGGGTAAGGAAAATACAACTCTAGAATTAGAATACTTTGCTATTAATAAAATTCAATAATTTTGATCCCCTTGCATTAGCAGAAGATAATTTAATGTCTTCCTGTTGTCCATCCATGCATCCTTAAGTCTATGTCATCCTATGTCACAAGATGAAAATTCATTCAGGGTCTGTTTGGAAGACCATCATTGAAAAGGGTTTAGATTTTGGGTTCCTCTTTTAGGTTTCAGGAAGTGAGTCATAGGTCAGATATACAAAAATCTGAAGTTTTAGAGAGATTAGTCTGATATTTTTGAACCAAACTTTAAAAATATAATCCTTGCACAAGGACACATGTGTAATAGATTTTGGGTAACATCACCAGGGTAAAGGTGTGAGTTGTTTGGGTAACTTGTAATAAAATTACTACTTCAGAATAGATTTATATATCAACATTCATTTTTCACGGAAAGCTCTTTTATACATTCTATTTGGTCTACATTGAAAATGCTTCTGATCTGACATACAGCATGGCCACACTGAATGAAATAATAAAAATCCTGTTATCAATACTCCTACCGATGGATGACCATATTGACATTAGGTTTTGTCCAGGAGAACCCTCATGTCTGATTGATCCAGAATCTAATTAGTGCCCCTTGGACATACAATATGTCCATCTTATTGGCCAGCTTGTTATTGTTTTTTGATGCAGTAAAAAAATGTAGTTTTCGCTCAAAGACTTTATTGAGCTTTGTTCAAAGCTGAATGAGGTAAATCTTTGAAGAGTTGGTCATAAATGAAAATGGTCCCCATTCGACCTCCAACATCATTACCAGAGCAGCCATGTTGATAAATCTTTTGGCTTCTTTAACAAGATGGATTTTACACTTAAAGACCTTTTATGATGTTCCTAAATTAAAATGGGGCTTGTTGGACATTTAATATGGTCTGTCACTGTGGTTGTCTGAAACATCATGTTATCACTATTCCTCCTGAACTTCCGTAGTCCTTAAATGAAAATGGTGCCAATCTGACATGACCACCATTGCAGCATCAATCATAAATGTCTTATTTTCACTATTCCTCCTAATGAATGATCATATCAACATAGAGTTTGTCACTAAAAGACTTCTTATGCTGTCTAATTGGTCCTTAACTCAGAGTTCGTTACTTGCATTTTATGCACTTCATTATGAACATGGTGAATTGTATCTGTAAATGTATTGATCAGATTTGGGTTTTAGCTGCATTAAAATGTATGGGTTGATGCTCACCACTAAGACATTGATTTTGGGTCAATGGTTTTTAGCTGCATTAAATTGTACAGGTTGATGGTCACCACTCAGACATTGATTTTTAGGTCAATGGTTTTAGATGTACTAGTTTTTTAAGTACGCTAACACAAACAAGTATGAAATGGTTTTTATCAAACACAGTCTGTGGAGATATCAGAATATGCAATAAGCCCAGTTTTTAAATAGGAAAAGAGCACAACGTTTAATCTTTAGACCATTTTTCCTGCATCATCTTAGTAACTACATCAAAATATGAATCAGACTTAAGGTCACTGTGACACAAACATGGAAAAAGGTTTCAGTAAATAACTTAAATTACATACATTGTAATGGCACCAAACTTTGAAGTGGGCTTCATAGTATGGGATGAATTATAGTTAAACAGCGTAAAGCTCAAGGTCACAACAGCTCAGAAAAACTTGGTTTTTAAAAGCATCATCAGCAAATTCATAAATAGTTTGACATAGAAAAGAAGGGAACCTATTACTTGTAAGGTGAGAAGGTGTTAGGTCAAAGTCAGTGAGGCCCATTCGTTAATACTGTTTAGAGCCAATGAATGTAGCATTAACATGCAATAAACCATTCATGGCACACTGTTTTGAATTTTTAGCAACAGTATCTGCTTTGAACACTAATGTTTATACTACATACACAGGATCGGATCCAGACTCTTGAAGCACATGTAGAAGAGGCAAGAAAGCGAATGGTTCAGTTAGAACTGCTGAAAAAGGTAAATATCTACTACTGAGTCGTCTTCTTTTCTTTTATTCAAATGATAACCAGGTTCTTGATGCATAATATTTTAAACACTCTTCACCAATTAATATTAATTTATTAGGTCTGTCATATCATTCTATTTTCTTTTAATTGTTCATCACCACATGTATTCTTTGGAGTGTGTGTGTGTGATAATTGCAACTATTTTTATATATGCCTGCCATAACTTATGATGTTGACCACCTGTTCATTTGTCTGTTCCCAATTTCATTTCCTGCACAAAAACTTGAGTTGTCTATGATCTACAGATGCCAAGTTTTATAGATAAATTTCACTGGGGATAAGGAAGACTGCTAAAACATTTGGGGTTTAAAGGTCAAGGTCACTGTGCCTGAAAAAGTTTTGTGCAAAACTTTCAGTTATTGGCAAATATTACCTTCACCGGAGTCTGTGGATGGCTTGATCATAGGGTGAGAGAAAAGCCTGTTGATTTGAGGGTCAAGGTCACTGACTGAATAAAGAAAAATGGTTTTTGCATAATAGCTTAGATCTAGTTCACATACCTCAACCAAAGTTTGTGGTAGTCCTTCACTTAAGGCATGGGAAATGTCTGTTGATTTGGGGGTCAGAAGGTCATAGATAAGGTCATTGTGACACAAAGAAAATGGATTTTGCAGACTAACATTTGTTCCAGAGCATGGACCAAACATTGTGGATGACTTGCACATGGGTAATAAAGAAACCTATTGGTTCTGGCATCAGAAAGTCAGAGGTTGCATTCATGGTAAGTCAGGGAAAAAAATAATGGTCTCTGTACAGTAAGTTTAGTTCAAGTCTGCCAAATTTTAGGTTACTGAGAGTTTTTGGTCAGCAATTTCCACATTCAATTAAAACATGCTAGTACCTTTATAGAGAACTATTAAACATAGGGAGTTTACTATTGACATTACTTTTGGTCCATCTAGAGTTTCCTTGCAGTCTTCATTGCCAGCCATTATACTTCATATTTAGACTTTAACTTTGAAACTGTTACAGGGCATTTAATTTAAACTTCATATCATGGCTTGTGGGCACAAACTGTTTTTATTATCCTTTATTTAAGCTGAAGTTCACAAGGCAAGATATTCTGTCCATCAATTGATACCAACACTGTGTTGTTATTGCAACTAGTCCCATCACTCTTTATGGGTTACCATGAAACTTAGTAAATAATTGTGTCATCACCAGAGATGTGCATGGTAACAAATCACTTTTTTACCCACAATATTTTTAAAGTTATTGCTCTTTTTTCTTTTGTGATGTAAAAATTTATGTCACCATCTTGTTACTCCAAAAAGATCAATATTCTTCACTATCTCTGTGATTTAGTTTCATCAAGCCACATACAATTTCCGCATATGTATCAAACTAAAATGGTGTTTTGACCAGGCATCCTCTTGCAGATGAAATAGTTACTGTCCATAGCAAGCAAAATCTAAATATCCACCAATCAGAGAGCTTATTACTAGACATGTTGGGTTTTCAAGGTCTTCTTATACCTTGACACAAATGATCCCCACAAAAAAAATTGTACATGTATTGATAATTTAAATTGGAGAAATTTACATGTGACATGTGTTTTTGTACATGTAAGTTGCTACAATTATTGCCAGTTGTCTTTCTAAACATAACTAATGTGCAGTTTGATCAAATTAGTTTCATTTGCCTTCAATCAAATAGTGGAGTGACAGATATTCTCAATAATAGTCTATGCAAGCATATGTACCAGCATTAATGAATGATTTGGGTGGGACACTTTGGTCAATTCTATACCTCCAAGTATACAATTCTACCATTGTTTTCTCAACCCAACCCAACCCCCATTGCTTCATAAAAAGATTTACTACAACATAGTTAAAACCCTTTAAACAAAGACTTCTCAAAAACCACTATTAATCTTATTCTTGCTGAGACTGTTAAGTATCCTCTTTTCAAGTTCTGTGTATTTGTGTGTGTATATTTCACCAGTTTACCTTGCAACATTTCTTTTGTTTAATGAATGTTAAACAGAGTTGACCTCCTGAATGTCTTGACCCTCCCATTTGTTTTGGAATCTGTTTTAATATGTCACATTCTTCATTCCAGTCTTAGTGCAGATAGCACATACATTTTTATTTTCATGTCTGAAGAGTGCAAGTTATCACTAAACATTATTTGTTCACCTTACTTGTTTGATGGCAAAGACATTTGAAGTTTCCTGTCATCACCATCTAGAAATTACTGAGGTATCAACAACCTTCTTAGTATTGCAATTTTGTATCCTATTTTTCGTATTGACAATTGAATTACCTTTCACTAAATGGATTGTGTGAGAGTTTCTTTCATTTCAGTTACATGTGTCCTGCCTTTAACTAATAGCCCCATTATTTTCAGAATTATCCCAGATCAACTTTTTGTGTCATTAGGCATTTAAATGACATGGCTTGTAGAATTGATCTTTAGTCTCTTTAAAGATACTCTCTGCATTACTGCAGTGAAAGATGAATTGAGTTGGCAGATTGTTTAGAAAATGGGAGGACCTGTTATCTCGTCATTACCTGGGTCATTGCATGCAAAAAGATGACTAATATTAACCTAAGCTTATCATTGTTTGATAAAATATCAGATGCAGAATTTATATTTTCAAGGAAAGCAGAGAAATGTCTGATATTTTCATTTTGTTATATACCGTACTCCATGTAAGAAGAACTCTATTGATTTGGGGTCTAAAGATCAATGGTCAAGGTCACTGTGACTGAAGGAAGAAAACTGGTTTCTGCATAATAACATTATTTAAATATGTTAGATATTGGCCAAAATTTGTGAATGTATTGAACTTGAGGGTATGGAATAAGACTGTTAATTTGGAGGTAAAAGTCAGGGTCACTATAACTAAAAATAAAAAATTGGCTTCTGGGGTAAAATCTCAGTTATCAGAGTTTGCTGATGACTTACACATTGTGCAAGAAAAAGGCATCATTTTGTTATGCAAAGGTTAAATGTCAGAGTCATTGTATAACAACTTTAGTTCTAGACCATGTGCTTTGACCAAAATTTGAGGCTGGCTTTTGCTTTAAGTAATAAAGAAACCTTTAGATTATGGGGTCTGGAAGCCAGAGGCTATATTTGTGGTATAAGAATATAATGGTTTCTGCACAGTTTAGTTCAATACCACCATTCCCTCGATAACTTGTGCACAGCAGGGTCCACAAAAATAGACAGCAGTATAAGTGAGAGCATGAGTTACCGAGGGACCTTGAAAAATTGACAAAAATCTGCTTTGACATTGACAGGGTGGTAGGAACTGGGCTGTTTAATGACTGAATCCTTGTTTAACAATCACATCGATAAAAATTGTTGGTAACACATTTTCTAATGAAGTTATTCGTTATTCTTTATGAATAACATTTATTTTCAAAATGTCCAACATGTGGAAGCTCATTCAACTTGTTGAAACAACAACCATCACCTGTGAGCAAAAATATCTGTGTATTATGTAACTGCTTTTTGTTTTGCTGATTAGTCTGGTTTGCAGAATGGTTTTGTTAGTATACTACCAAGCAGGAAGCCCACAAAGCCATGAACTAGACTACCTGTTGATACACCACCAAATAAGAATCCCTTTTTTAAATACTAGTGATATTTATTTCGTGAGATAATCTCCTATGTTGAAACTCAATTTTTGTATTGTATTTTAGTACAATATTAATGTCGTGATTTCGTTAAAGTAATAGTGAAACTTCTTATCATCTTGAGGTTATCTCTATGTGTCTGTTCGGGAATTCTCTAAAAATCGCTTGCCCACAATGGTCCATAACTGTGAAATCAAGCTTTTTATTTTAAGTATTCATTTCGCATTGCTATCTTTGATCACAATTGTAAATGAGTTGGTTAATTTAAGGTAGTTTGTGTTACATACACAATAACATTTATGATAGTGTTTGATTGATCAACTGAAGTGAGTTCAACTGACATACTACTGAAGCCACTAGATTTTAAGTGTTAGGCTTTGTGTGTATGTTAATTTTTTTTAAAAATTCCACCTCCTTTATTTGATTGAAAAGACATTATTAAGATGATAATACAAAGGAGCTTTTAATTCAGTGCAACAAAAAAAATTAGTTATCAAAATATGGTTGGCACTTATTTGGGTTCTCAGAGAAATGCTTTCAGACAAGGCTGTTATGGTAGATTGACACATTTTATATTTAATTACAAAAGGACACATTGCATTATGATGATTATAATTAAGAGGAACAAAAAGATGGAATTAAAACACATTTCACTTAATAAAAAGTATTTAATTGGCATTTAAATATTAATGTACTGACTAAATTAGGCATGTGACATTTTCATTGATTGAAATTTCTTTGAATATCTTTAATTACGGTATACTAAGAATGTTGTTTAGGAAGAAAATGTAATCAATTATATGACTTCTTATTAAAAGCTGACCATTTCAAAATGCTGATTCAAATTTCCATGTCATATCTACCGTTTTCGACCATAAAACGAACAATATATAAGCTTTTCAGTTACCAATTTTGATCTTGATGTTTTTTTCAAGTTCAATAAATACAGATCAATTGGGGGAGGATTTCTGGTTTAAAAAATGGGATCCACACATGATTCCACATTATAAGCAGGTTCACAAGTTATCAGGGCGCGAGTGGTATACCTTGACTAAAGAGCTAAGTCATTGAGACCTATTTGTCACTGATCTCCAGATTTTACCATATCTTTCTAGTGTCTGCATAGAGTACTATTACTCATGGGGTGGATGCATAATGTGCCAGTCATAGTACTCTTGTTTTATGTGTATATTTAAAAGAATATATGTTGTACATAAGGATATATAATTAAAATGTGCTTAGGTTTCATTCTTTAAAGTAAAAATGTAAAAGGTACAAAAAAAATTGAACAAGTGTTTTTCACACATTTCATTATAATATCTCCTTGGTAGAGTAGTACTACTGCTATTAATACCTGTATCAAAAGGATTATTAAAGTTTCTTATTTTAATTTATCCTTAGGATTTTAATAAGAGATGTGGAAAAAAAAATATTACTTTAATAGGATGTCTAGACATGACTGGTCACAGAAATTAATAGGATGTCTAGACATGGACTGGTCACAGAAAACTATTACTTAAATAGGATGTCTTGTTGTGGATGGGGGCATTAGTTTTTTTTTTTCATGCTGTGTGTGTGTGTAAAGTCAGTTAATTGATTAGAATTCTACATTTGTACCATGACAAAGATTTAAAATCTGAGATGTGTTTTACAGTGGATAAAAAAAGTCACTTACCAGTCTTACCAGATTCATTATTTTCCAGGCTCATGTAGAGAACATTGTAAAGGCAGCATGCTTTAACAATGGGTTGGTTAGTTATTGGGCACTTTTATTTCCAAAGCAAAACTTTAGCTTGCGGGTAGCTTCCCCTGGGTCAATAGTTCTTTCAAGGCTTTTTAGGGTTCTTCCTGCAGTAGATATACTGGCCACAATGTTAAGCCCATCATGTGCTGAAAAATGGCATTAAGAAACTAAATGCTGGAAATCATGCTTAAAAATGATGGATAGTGAACAAACATGCCAGAGAAGCCTTTAACAATAAATGCCATTCTAGTGGTTACTTCTGCTGTATATCATGTGCTGGCAGATCTGGGTTTACAGTGTGCATTTTTAATTATCTTATGAGCAAGTATATACAGTATGGTAAATAAACTCTGGTCTTGACATACATCTTTCGCTACTTTCCTTTTCTAAGATATTCCTGCAAAATCATGTTTTAGTTTCAGTTGAACTGATTTTTAACTAGAAAGCTATGATCTTTTTGTGTTTTTGTAGGTTTAATGCCATTATTCAGCACAAGATAGGCTATACATGGCAGCCAGTATATCTTGTGGAAAAAGAATCTAGGAAAACCCCCAGTGATGTATGCACTTTATTTAAAGACATTTATTTGAAGGGTCAGAAATAATTGTTAGCTGAGTTGTGTAATTTTTTTGTCTCTAACTTTAGTGATATATATGCATCTCAAACTGTGCAACTGTTTGGCCACCTACATGCTTGATTGTTTTGGGTTTTAGCCATACAATATGTGTATCACATCATCTAAGATGTAAATTTGACAGTAAAAAGAAATAAAATGATCTCGTTCAATTCCAGTAAATTTTTAATGTTCTACTCACTTCAAATAAAACTGGCTCAATCAGATGCACTAATAAATTTTGGGAATTTTTTAAACAATTTTATTTAAAAAAATATTTTTTAAAAAATTTTATTTGCTTTTAAACCTGGGAGATAAAGAGTGCCAGGCTCATCAGTGCAAAACAGGGATGGCTGACCAGCCAGAAATAAATTATTTTTTGGCC
The DNA here is from genome assembly GCA_016746295.1 of Potamilus streckersoni. Taxonomy (NCBI): domain Eukaryota; kingdom Metazoa; phylum Mollusca; class Bivalvia; order Unionida; family Unionidae; genus Potamilus; species Potamilus streckersoni. Next base: position 2,094,450 of record JAEAOA010002358.1, on the reverse strand, counting down.
ATACCTTTTCCATATGCTTATATGCTAATGTGTTCCATCTATCAACATTTGCTTTTTTCAACCTCTCTAAGACCAGTGCACCAGATTCTAATAAATTTGGCAGAGAGCATCATATTATTAAGGCATTTAAGTTCATACAAATGGTGCCAATATGCCACCAAATTTGGATATTATTACTAAAATGCAATAATAACTCGAAACCTGCAAAACAGATTTTGATAAAATATGACAGAAAGTGTCATGGCATGAAGGCTTTTAAATTTGTTTTTTTAATTTGCTACAACATATAGTTGCCATTACTAAAAATGAACAACTTTCAATTGAGTTCTCTGAAACCACTTTTCAGAATTTGACCAAATTTGACAGCATTTTGACATGAAATATTTTCAAATATTTACAGATGCTGTCACTATTGCTATTTTTCTTAATAAACAAATCCTTACAATAAAATCACAAAAACCACTCAACAGAATTTGATCAAATTTGTCATAATGTGTCCTAGCACAATGGCTTTTAAATTGGGACTTTCAAATATGGATGAAGATACAAAGAATAATAGAAAAATCTTGAAGCATTAAACTGACCTTGCCTATTGGCAGATATCAGCCAGCTGAGTGATATTAGGTCCACTTGGTCCTCTTTTATTGTTTTTTTTTTTTAGGTGTTGTGTTTCGTCATTGCTTTTGTTTTCTGAATTTATGGCACATCAAAACTTTGAAGATTTTATCTTGCCAATGCAAGTAAATTAAAGTCACAATCCCATGGCAGTTCTTAGTCACACATGTTGCAAACCAACTAGGTGATTGAAAACCCTGACTTAATACATCATTTTATTGCACCTGCTTTTCAAAGAGAAGGTGTTATCTGTTTAATAGGTTTATATTTGAATGTTTTAGTGTTTAAGCTAGCCTTAAAACCTTTTTTGTGTATCTTTGGTTGTGCATGTGTTGGTATTGGCATGTATGCCACTGCGTAGGAAGATGCTGTAATGGTATTGATTTCCATTTTAATACAGTATTACAGCATCTTAAATCCAAATGTTCTCCTATCTCATTTATGATAATTACTTGAATTTTGTTTTGATTTGTATTTTTAGCTGTTTTTTTTTAATAATTACATACATCAAACTCATCAGACCTTAACACTTGCAAGGTTTGACAAGTAAATGATGCACAGAATTTTAAGTCTTCATGTTAACCATAAATAAGTTTTACATGTTAAGCATGGTGCTAAATAAAGTCCCCTTTTCAACAGTGTTTCTATCAATGCAGATTTTTTTCAATTAGATTTGATATGTGGAAACAGAATACATAAAATGACTCTTGAATAACAACCTGAAATTGAAGAAAAATGTTTAAAACACAAGAAGTTAATAAACAGCTGTATGTGAGAAAGCTGCCAGTAGCTTCCCAGGGTTCAGTGGTTCTTACGAAGGTTATCTCCATATTCTTATATTCTTCATACACCATTTATACTGGTCAATATGTAGAACCAGCCTATCTTGCACAGAGAAATGACATTAATCAAAACAACAACAACTATAATTAAAGTTCATAGAAGAGGAGATCTTACCAAATGTTTAGTCATCTGTCCATCCATTAGTACAAGTTTGTTATCATTGCTCCTCTTAAATTAATTGGAGTATTGCCTTGAAACTTTACAGATGCATTCATCCAGAGGTCTAGTTGGTCTAAAATGAAGATGTTGCTTTTCAGACAGCCAGTACCACAGCAGCCATCTTGAAAATGCTATAATCGCAGATCCTTCTGAATGGGATTTCCAAATAAAGACTTACAATATCTAATATGTCCTAAATGAAAATGGTACCTATCTAGCATCCAAAATGTCCACTACAGCAACCAGCTCTACAATCTTGTTATTGTTTCTCATCCAAAATACAACATTATGTCTGTCATCTTGGGTTTTGCAGCTGATGACTTTTGTTGGTGTCTGGCTGGAATTGAATAATAATTTTGCTGGCCAGATAGCCATTATGGTCACCAAAGGGCCATCAAGAAAATTTTATTGCTTCTCCTCCTAGATGAAAAGTCATATCAACATTGGGTTTTCACCAGAGTACTTTGTATGGCATGTAATTGATACTAGATAAATATGGAGCCAGTCTGATATCCAGATTCACCACCATGGCAAGAATCTTCAAAGTCATGTTTATTGCTACTCCTCTACATGGAAGGTTATATCAACATTGGTTTTCTTTCCAAGACTAAATATGGGGTCTAGAAATGAAACCTATTCCAATCTGACATTCACTTTGATGGCCATCTAAAATAGCTTCCTATAGCTATACCCCTACAATTCATAGTTATATCTACATAGTGTTTTCACCAAAAGACTTCTTGTGATACCAGTTTGGTCATAAATGAAATGGTGCACCAAAGACATCCATTATGCCTGCCTTGATGAATATATTAAAATCTTTGCCCTAATTCTTCAGAATAGATTCTTCTGTTGGCAGGTGGTTGTCACTAAAAGTCATGTAAAGTTTTCTGGTTTGTCTTAAATGAAAATGGTGCTTATCTTACACCAAACATGACTACTTGGCAGTTGATTTTTGTTTAGATCTTATTACTCACAAATATGGTATCAACACTAAGCAGTTATAAGGAAGAAATGATCTTTTCTTGAATTCTTAGAAAGTTGTTTTTCACAAATCCTACCTCATAAATGCAAAATAATGTGAATGACAGGAAAAGAAATTCACAAGAATAAAATCATGTAAAATTAATATGTTATATACCTTGGAAGAAACTTTATTTAAAAATGCCCTCTCAACCAAATAGAATGTTTTGAAATCACAAACATTAGTGATCTTCAAGAAGTGTGGACCAAGGCAAATTGTAGCTTATTAAGACCTAGCTTGTCATCGTGAAATGTGAAAGAATTTGCTTTTAGAGGTTTTGTTTCAATTTATTTGAAAATATGCTTGTACAGGTTGGGACTCTCCTAATTGTGTTCTATAATGAACTTTAACAATTGAAAAGAGTTTAGCCATATCTGTCAAGTCCATTTGGACTATACACCATGAAACAGTATTTATCATAATTGCCAGAATGTATTTTTTTTGTAACCTAGATTAGAAAACAGATTTATAACATTTTGCAATGGTTTGAAAAATATTGCAAAAATAACTAGGTCTACAAAGTACCCATTGCTAAAACAGATAGTTACATGTCTTTTCTTGTCTTTTCATATTTTAAGCCCCTTTTCTAGTGCTTAATAGTCTGTACATGGCAGCCAGTATATTTGGATGAGGAAGAACCTGAGAGGACCCACCTAACCAAAGGATTCTACTGGCAGGCTTTCTCATATTACCCATCACTTTTTGGACCATGAGAAGTATCACCAAAATGAGATTACTTTTGGAACATGAGAGGTATCACCAAAATGAGATCACTTTTTGGAACATGGGAGGTATCACCAAAATGAGATCACTTTTTGGAACATGGGAGGTATCACCAAAATGAGATCAATTTTTGGAACATGGGAGGTATCACCAAAATGAGATCACTTTTTGGAACATGGGAAGTATCACCAAAATGAGATCACTTTTTGGAACATGGGAGGTATCACCAAAATGAGATCAATTTTTGGAACATGGGAGGCATCACCAAAATGAGATCACTTTTTGGAACATGAGAGGTATTAACCAAAATGAGATCACTTTTTGAAACATGAGAGGTATCATCAAAATGAGATCACTTTTTGGAACATGGGAGGTATCACCAAAATGAGATCACTTTTTGGAACATGGGAGGTATCACCAAAATGAGATCAATTTTTGGAACATGGGAGGCATCACCAAAATGAGATCACTTTTTGGAACATGAGAGGTATTAGAAAAAATGAGATCACTTTTTGGAACATGGGAGGTATCACAAAACTGAGATCACTTTTTGGACCATGAGAGGTATTACTAAAATGAGATAACTTTTTAGACCATGAGAGGTTCATAAACAGTCAACCAGATTAAACAGGATCCATATTAGCAAGAATCTCATATTTTGGCCATTGACGTGACAATGAGTGACAGAATTATTAGCAGTCAGCCATCCTACAAATATACTGACAGAGCCATGTAAGGAGACATAACATATTTGACCTAAATGAAGTTAATATTTGAGAAACATTGTGAATGAAATGATTAGATGTGAAAGATGTAGCATACTTGAAAGTATAATGGTTGTGCTGTATGTACATTCATTGCCTCAGTATTAAAACTTCTTATTAGGGGCCCTGAGTAGCCAAGTGGTCTAATGCACTCACCATTATGGATCACTGCCATCTCACCACTGTGTGGTTTTGAGTCTCCGATTCAGCCAGTGTGGGTATGTGAGAAAGCTTGTCAGTAGCTTATTTTGGATTGGTGCTTCTTTCTTCTTTTCCTAAGTTCGTACTCCACCATTTATAATGGCCACAAGGAATGGCCTATCTTGTGCTGAAAAATGGTGTTAAACCCAACAACAAAATGCTTATCTGACAATAATGGAATAAATGCACCGGCAACAATTTGGAATTAATTATGCAAGTATATTGTGCAGAATTTATGTTTCTAATGAAGTTTTACTAGCGATTTTCTGTTATCACAGGAAAATTTGCACTCAAAAAATGGTGCATGAGCTATTAACCTCCAATTTTTCAGTTTTAACATTTTTAAAGCATTTTCATCCAGTTGTTTGTCTTGACTGCAGGCACATTATGCTATGACAGATCTGGATCTTTGTTGTGTGCATTGGGACTTGACTTACAAGTGAGTACCATGTATAGAGTATCATTTGTTATTCACATTTCTTCATTGTCAATATTTGTAATGTTGTTCATTATTCACAGTTTTGTGTCTGGCACAAGACTCGCAAATTATTGCAAATAAATATCTTTATGGAACTTGCTACACATGTGACACTATTGATGTAGTGATTTACTATAGCAGCTAAATTGTATGTGGCAAGGATTGGCCATTGTTTTGCTATATCATTCAAATGGTTTGTTCTTCATCCTTCAAGTCTGATGATGACCTTGAAGTTAGTAACTGGTTTGATTTCTGTGAGTATGTGAATGGCTGATGAAGCCAATTTGTATTCTGAACTGTCTTGAGCATACTTGAAAGGGGATGAAGCCAATTTGTGTTCAAAACAATCTCTGACATACTTGAAAAGGGATTGTACTTGGGTTTGCTTGATCAATAGAGAATGTCCTGCATTTCTGATCTTTTTGCTGCTTGCACTTCTGCACTGCCTCTATAGTTCTCTTTCACTTAGTCTTTAGCTTAAGCATGGGTGAGACTGCCAGGTGGAGTATTTCTGTGTGTGATTTTCAAAAGACTCAGTGTCAATGTTGAAGTGTTTAAGGGATGACTTGAGGCAATCTTTGAAGCATTTTCATCTGACCACCTCCATATCACTTTCCCTGCTTCAGCTCACTGAACATCTTTGGTAGTCACTCATCTGACATCCTAATGATGTGGCCTATAAATTTAAACTGTGCTTTCATTAACAAAATATGGCTGCTTGGAATGCCTTCCCATGTGAGAATCACAGTGTTTGGGACCCTCTCCTTCCACCTCATACTCATCAATTTCCTCAGGCAGCCAATGTTAAACTGATTTATTTTCTTGGCATGGCACACACTGTCCAGCAGGGTCAGCAACATAATTGAAGACCTTAAGCTTTATTTTGTATACTGATTCCTCTATGCTCCCACACATGTATTATGCCAAAGGCCACACTTGGCTTTTGCAATTCTGGAGTTTCATCATCAGTATGGATTGCACATGACAGTGCTGCCCAGGAGGGCAAACTTTTCCACAGCATTGAGGTTTTGGCCATTTACTGTGATGGTAGACTTTACATAAGACTTTCCTGGTACAGGCTGGTGCATCATCTCTGTCTTCTTGATATTGAAAGTGAGACCAAACTTGTCACAAGTAGAAGAGAAATGGTCCATTTTGCATTGCATGTAAGACTCAGGCTTGGCATTCAGGGAATAGTCCTCAACAAATAGGAGATCACAAATAGTTATCATCTTTATCTCAGTCATCACCTTTAGTCTCCTAAAACTAAAGAGCTTACCATCAGTATTGTATCTAATGTTGATCCCAAGATCAGTAAGCATGGCCGAGATAATCATATTAAAGAGGGCAGGGACCAAGACACAGCCCTGCTTGACTCCATTGGTGACAAGGAATAGTTAGATGACTATCATCCAAGATGTGAGCAAGCATGCTATCATGGAGGTGCTGGAACATCATGACTTATTTTGTTGGGGAACCAAATTTTCATATGATCTTCCAAAGGCCACCATGACTGTCAGTGTCAAAGGCTTTTGTCAGGTCAATAAATATCATGTACAGGTATGGGTTCTGTTCCTGGCTTTTCTCCTGGAGTTGACTAGCTTCAAGCACCAAATGTCTGTGGTCCCAAATTATATGTGGCATTAGGCATGGCTAGTGTTTTTAGGTTCCACTATGCTTACTATGCTATTTTCTAACTTTTTACTTAACCACAGACGTCTGTTGGATTTTTAAAATAGAAACTTAATTAGTTTCAGTCACTGTACCAATGTGTTTAAATTGCCTGTTGATCATTTTCAGGAGAATTCCAAATTGGCTGCAGAAGTACAGGCCCAAGAGTCAGTAATAGCAGGATTGAGGGCTGAGAGAAAGCTCTGGGGACAAGAACTGGCCAAGCAAGGTATTGTACCTTTAGCCACAATCTGGGCCATGTTTCAGTAGCTGTGATTAGGAATGTGTTTCACCTTGGGAGGAGATTGAGACCACTGACTTTGTACATGCACATTAGTAGCACATATTTGTTAAGATTTTGCATTGAGCTCATGTGTTTATACCTGTAAAACTACTGTTATGAGTCTGTGATCTTAACCTATGTAACAGAAAAAAGCAAAATTAACTAGTATAGTAAAATCAACAAATACTTTATTTCCATTGAATATAACGTGAAAATTCAAAAGAGACTTATAGTATTGTGAATTAAATCCTAAATTATCCTAAATGTTCTATCACAAGTCCAGAAGTATAGAATATTCCAAATGGATTCAAACAATCATAAATGTTATGATATTCTACAATAGTATAATCCATAATTTCTGAGTTTTTTGTATCCCAAAGTGGTGTTTTTATCCAAAATATCAATGAGCACTTTGTAAATCCAGTGAACAATTCGTTCAGATAAATTCTCTCAGATTAATATCTGAATACAGCTGTAACTGAATAAATGAACTGATCATAAAACTGGAGTGAATAAGTGTTTACCAGATCCTGTATATACTAATTAAACTAAGTGATTTAATGAATTTGTGTTAAAATCACAGCCATACAGAAGGAAATCAATTACACTCAACATTTTATAGACTTAAATTAAGCTTTTGCATTTTGCTTGTAACCAAATAGGTGTATGGCACCCTATATGCATTGTGTTATGCATGGAATTATGAAACTAAGTCAGAGGATGCATCTTGATGAGAACAACTTCCACATCTTAGAAATAGGTTGTTGTGACCCATATTTCACACTTCACTGACATTTATTTCAGTAGTAGATCCCATGTTTTGATGCTACATTGAGTTGGATTAAATGTGTTTGATGTTCTTGCTAGAAACATGAAAATAATGATATGCATCTCAGTTGGTATCACAGCCATCTATTTCTGGATCTGGTTATGTTTGTAAACCTTTATTTCATAACACACTTATTTTGCTATGCAATTTGCATACTGACCTACTGTTATGAATCTTTTGTATTGTTTGTTAGTTTGGTTGGTGGTTTAATTCATTATAAGCTCTGGATAACTGGTTTGGATTTGACCTTATCTAAAATCAAGTTTATGTTGTTTCTGACTAGAAATATGAAGTTGTTTGCATTTTGTAAACAATAAAACAGAAAATAATTTTAATAAAAGAGTGGGTTTAATATTAGGACCATTATCAATAGAAGTAAACATTTATTATAGTCAAGCTCATGGGTATTGGAATTTTGCCATACAAATACCTAGTCTACCTGATGTTTGCCACATTCTATATTACAATTTTTGAAACAGATTGTTCTAGAATATACGTTTTCATTAAGTGATAGTTTATTTTTAGAAAATGCTGATTGTTTGCTACTTCAGGCAGAGGGCTTTATAATCTTGTTTATCTAGAAAATAAGTAATCATTTGTGCTGTAAGATATTAAAGCAAAATCCAAAATCATCTATTGTATTCAGTATCTGATTTCAACTAAAATTTATTTATTCAAACCATTTTTGCACTGTTCTCTTCATTGCAAAGTTCTCATCAATAATATTCTTGGAAGGAGACATTAATATGGAATTATAGTGAAGTCAAACAAGGATATTTTGAACTATATTGTTGTGATTCATTAAAAAGATGTATGCACATTTTCACACTTCCGGCCATTGTAACATTAGCTCATTTAACATTACATGTACATCCACATCTTAAATGCTAACTTTTATTTTCAAACCACTGAAATTTAATTAGAACTTTATTTATTAGGACTGGGTGATAAAACATTTGAACTATTTGGATTTAATCTGCATTATTGTGAGTTCTTTTTAAATTTTCACTTGTATCCTTGGTAAATAAATTATATTTTGAATTTTACAAAACTTGTAGGTTTTCACTATTTTCCTATATTTTGTTTTAAAAAATAGAGTGGTTGTATGTACTAGATTTATTATATGTTCTAAGTCATTAGTGCAATTAGAAGATTATGTGACCTTTATTTCATGCTTCAGTGACTTTGTTGAAATTTTTTGGTTTGCATTCATTTATTGGATGCTGTTTAGGTTCCAGTCAAAAACCTTGATATTCTAATATGTTGCTTTACTGACAAAGAAGGTCACTGTTACCTATATTTTGTCTTTTCTATCAAGGTTTAAATATATATATACTGATGACCACCTATATTCTCCCATGCTATGTACATCCACACCTACTCACGTTTTTTTTTACCAGTACAGTTGCAAGCAGGAATAAATATGTTAATTCAATGGCAAACTTTACATATTAATGGCTTGTGTGTGTTGTGATAGGATACCTATAACTGGTTGTGCATATGAATGAGTATAGGAAGAAATGAATGAACTGCATATTTCATGTTGCTACTTTTAAGTGAGACCTCATATGTGATGATTAATCAAGGTAATTATTGACACAGGAACTGTGCATGTATTACTAGTTGTCACTCTAAATTTGTTTAAAGCCTATGGAAGTTGGGAGACAATATTAAGGTATGCTTTCTATGCCTTCACTCATTTCCCCCTCTCCTCTTTACCCATGTACACATTTATATGCTTTACACAGTGTATATTATGAATAGGTAATGGCTTATAGTTAAATGTTGATTCACTGCCGAATAACCCAATGGAGGTCAAAACTATTAAATCATCTTTACTAACTTCCAGTTTTAATGACATATTTCATAATATTAGACCACATAAATCTAAATTTAACCTACAAATTATACATAGAGGGATTTTCAAAGGCCATGTCCAAAATAGCAATGTTAGCTGATGGTAATACCTAAGTTCATGGCCTTTTTAAGTAGATTTTAAGAACAATGCACTTTCAAAAATATAATATAAAAAAAAGAATGTCTGGTGGATTTTTTTATAAACTTGTCAGTTCATTATAGCACCTCTACTTTGTTGTTCATAAAAAAGAAAGTTATTTAGTAATTTTTTCTTGCTATATTTATGCCCTGTCACATTAGGTAAGATGATAGAAAGGTTGTTTGGTAGATTGATTGGTTGCTTGGTTGTTTGTTTCAACAGTGTGTCATGACTATAGAGATGATTAAAAGATAAATTTTAAATTTTGCAAAGATTTCAAGTTCAAATATAATGATAAGAGTTGCAGAGGAAAAAAAACAATTCAATTACAAAAAGGGCCAACATTTTTTATTATCAAGATCTCTTAGTCTTAATTTATTTTCTAAATGTTAATATTTACAACAGCTGCTAGAGACAAACAAAAACTTTGTAGTGTAATCATGGATTATACTCACGTTTTATATGATGCCATAAGGTGGAACAGACATTATAGTCCATCCATAAGAGATTAGATAAAAGAAATGATTCCTGTTTTAAGATTAATCTGTAGAATCATTTACAGATGTGTTCAGATATACTTTGAGAGGAATTATTTATTTCAATTATTTTTTGGAATTACAAAGTGTGCATTGGATTAACACATTATCTGAGAATTATTGTGAAATCATTTAAAGACATTCTGGATTGTGTAATTAGTACATCTGGACATTCAAGATTATTAGTATGTCAGAACATTCAAGACTATTGGAATTCATTCAGAATAGTCTGTTCTTTTTGCTCATCTGATAGGACATTTATGCTCATCTGTGATCTAATTCACAATGCTCAATTCTATTATTTTGGTCATCTGATAAGACATTGACAATTATCTGTAATTTAAATCACAATGCTGTAGGTGTTCTCTTAAATTTTCATTTTATAACTTTGAAATAAATTATTTCTTGATCGTACTAATTTATTTGGTTTCATTTCTTCTGTTACATAGTTTAGGACCTAGACATCTTGAAAATCTTGTTATTGCTGCTGGAAAGTCATATCAGGATGGGGTTTTGACTAAAAAGAATTAATATGACATCTAGTTGGTCCAAATGAAAATGTTGGACATCTAGTATAGCCACTATAGCAGCTAATTTGATTATCTTAATTCTCAAGAATATCAGAGATAGTTTCAACATTCTTTATTTAAAAAAAGAAATGGTTTTCCTTTAAATTCTTGGACAGTAGAGCACCAATTTAGTAGAATGTTTTTTTTACAGTATATTTAGTTGCAGACCACATATGATGACCTAAGTTTATGGATGGCTTTCACATACAGTGTGGTAGAGGACTATATATTTCAGGATTAAAAGGTGAATTTTCAAAGTTATTTTGGCTCAAATTAAAATGGAATTGGAAGAATAACTTATGTTCAGGAGTTAAGTTCTTTGATCATGCATAATGAAACCTAAAGATTCTAGTCTAATGGCAAAAGGTCATGGTTATTGGAGGTTTAATACAAACAAATATGGTTTTTATGTTTTGTTGAAAACTGAATACCTAGACCCCAAAAATCCAGGTCAATAACCATGCCAAGTTAGCCGTGCCATACTGGTGCAGTAAGGACTATTAAATGTGGTTTGGATGTGTCATTCATTATACTCTTGTTCTTGGCATTTTTGATAATTTTAGATGTTTTGAAAATGATTTTCTTGGCTCACCAGTCTGTAAGGCTATGTGAGTTGATCATCCTGATGTTGAATGTTTATGATGATATGCAAGATCTACTGGTATTTAAGGAATAAACTTAATAATAAAATCACTTAAGTAAAAAACTTAATAATAAAATTACTTAAGTAATAAACTTAATAATAAAATCACTTAAGTAATAAACTTAATAATAAAATCACTTAAGTAATAAACTTGTATCTGAATTAATAACCTTCTTACTACTCTGGAGACAGATTTTGCATTAGAGTTTACTCAAACTTTATTAATAAGTTTATGTCGATATATTCGGTCTTATTATTGCTCATTATTTCTCTGAGTCTAAATTTTTATGATAAGAAATTGCTCTAGCTTGGTAAATAAGCTTATATTAGCACAATCTTAGGTTTTATACATCTATTAAGAATGATGTGCACATATTGATGATGATTTGCACTTTATTGGTTCAGTTTTTTGCCTCTTTAGAGACTTTTTTGTCCTTCTGATTTTGAGAAAACTTAGTATAAATAGGTTTATGTCCTCAAACTCTTGGAATGGTACCATTGTGACCATTAGAACTGTTCATATTAATTATGTGCCTGCGGAATGGAGTGTACGATTTCTGTACAGTGTCTTGATGAATTTCTCATATTTAACAAGGAAAGAATGTAACCTAGGGCTTTATCAGTAATGTGTGTGACAACTAGGTCATTTTTAATGTTTGACAAAGTAAACTGGATTGCTGGGAGAAATGAGGTTTTTTTTATGATGGCCTAAAAGCAGATTAATTCCTTAGCTAATTGTCTTCCCCACTTTTAATAAAGTTATTATTAGTATAATTATTAGTAATAATGTAACAATCCTGCAATCTGGCATCAAGACAAACTTTTGAGTCCTCATATTTGTGAGTAGTTTAATAGTGAGGATAGCCTGCAGTATTAATTAGATCACCATGGCCTACAAAAAAATTAAAACTTCATGATAACTGTAAGGTGGTTTGATCCTTTGATTTATTATATGCATTGTTATAGTTGAAATTTCCATCCTTTTACAGTTTGGATTCTTTTTTGGAATGACAAGACATAGTCAACTTTCATATTCCACAGCATATATTGATATTTAAAAAAAGCCAGATACAGCAGGAATGACAAGACATAGTCAACTTTCATATTCCACAGCATATATTGATATTAAAAATAAGCCAGATACAGCAGGAAGAATAATAACATCAACTTTGATACACTGTCTCTTAGATCACCTGACTGTAAGCTTTTGGTATTGTCTTGTATTCATTGTCAGTCATACATTTCTCATCTGTCAACAATTACTTGCTACAATTACCCTAATCCCAATTGTCATCAAACTTTGAATGTGACATTGATATTGATAATCATGATCTTAGACAAGTTCAGTAATGAGCAAACATATGTCTTAATGGATTAATCTTTCATTGGCAGAACTTATTATCACCATAGAGGTTATATTTTTTGGTATAATTTGAAGCAAAATTGGAATATACATGTATGTTTATATCATCAAGAGCTTGAATGAGTTCATTAATGAGTGAGATCTATGCATATTAATGAGGTAATCTTGCATTTGATTGGATGAGTTTAGAAATGAGTGAGATCTATTTATATTAATGAGGTAATCTTGCATCTGATTGGATGAGTTCAGAAATGAGAGATCTATGCATATTGATGAGGTGATCTTGCATTTGATTGGCTTAGCTTGTTAATACTTTGAATTCCATGTTGGTCAGATGATGAAGATATTACAAGAACAAACATTCTTCTACATAAATTTAGAAGTTGTCCTTAGAATATCAAAATTAGATTCTTCAAATCTTATTGCTGCCAATGTATTGCATTTCTCTGTGGATAAACTTTAGTGAATATATGAAAAGAAAACTGGTTATTGGTTATAATAATAATTGTCTTTGTTGTCTAATAAGCCTTCCAAGATGAAACAATCCCTCCAACATATTTGTATTCTATAATGTATTCAGTTTTGAAGAAGTAATGACAAAGTATGTGTGACAAGACTATCCACTAGTAATAATTATAGCTTTAAATCTCCATAGATGTATGCAATTTGTTTAAATTCTTGTATTGTAGATAGATGGATCAAGTTTTTTTTACAAATGTCTTACATAATTTCATTCTTAACAATGCTGTACAAAGTCCATTGTAGATGTGTCTGTGGACTAGTAAATAAGATATATATATATATATTTATATATATATATATATATATATATATATATATATATATATATATATATATATATATATATATTGTTTTATGTTTAAGATACTTGTATTTTATATTTATATTTTAATTTAAATGTATTGACTAAACTGTTTGAAATAAAGAATTCTTATCTTGAGAGTTTTGATCTAGTATAATGAAGATCATGGATGAAATAATAATAATAATAATAATAATAATAATAATAATAATAATAATAATAATAATAATATAATGAGGACTTTGTACAGCACCTAATCTTTAGGAGATGTAAGCACTTTAGAACATTGGACAAACACCTAAAACATAAAAACATATATAATATGATTACAAAGAGTAAACACCATGAAAGTAAAAAACATAAAATATGCTGACAATATTTAAGGTAAGAAACATTATTAGGTCTTTAAGTTTGATTTTATAGTCAAAATAGGAGAGTTTTAAGAGAGCTCTTGAATGAGATCACTGTCTTTGTGTGTAAATTCAGTGGGCACTTCACTCCACGTTGCTGGGTCCTGCTATGTAAAAGAACACTGTCCCTATGATTTCATTTGCATAGTGGGAATAATGAGTATACAAGTGTCAGAAAAGGAGTATAAGTATCTTTTGCTGGTGTGTACATATGGGTGAAGTCAGATAGGTATGTTGGACTGGAGCCCATCAGTGAAATGTAGCACAAAGAATAAATTCTGCTTGATTCTGGATTGAATGGATAGCCAGTGTAGAGTACAGAGCAGGGGAAGAGGTGTGCTCTGATTGTGGTACTCTAAGGATGATCTGAGCAGCTGTGTTTTGAACTTTTTTAAGTTTCTGGAGCAGATATTGAGATGGACAAGACAATATTGAGTTACAAGTCATCCATGATTTCACATCACAAATGCACCAGAATGTCGTAGATGGTAGCATCAGCTTCAGTTAGATGGCTAGATGTGTAAATTTTGGACGTCATCAGCATACAATTTGTGAGACACTGAATGATGATTAATGACACTTGAGAGAGGCCAAGTGTATAGAATAAAGAAAAGAGGTATAAGAACAGAACCCTATGGAACACCACAACAAAACAGGTACAAGAACAGTACCTGTGGAACACCACAACATAGATCAACTGGGCTGGAGTGTATTCCATTTGCAGACATAATTTGTGTCCTGCTGACCAAGTAAGACTTGAACCATGGTAAGGCTGTATTGTGAATGCCAAGTACATGCTGGAGACGGTGAAGTAATATATAATGGTTTAATGTGTAACATGCTGCACACAAATCATCTAGTTGGGGATGTAATCATTCTGCTATCCAAAGCAAAGAGAAGGTCAGTAACTACTTTCAGAAGAGTAGTTTCAGTACTGTAGCATGGGTTATATGCAGACTCTTTGTTGCTAAAAAGATTGTTTGAATTCAGATGAGATATAAATTGGGATAGAACAAATTTTGCTAAGATTTTTTACATGAATGGGTGATAAGAAACTGGCCAGTAGTTCTTTAAATTCTTATATTGGAAATGAGTCAAGTTTACATGACTTTGCTGCACTCTTCATCATGATTGTACATACTAAATCCATCAAGACAGTTTCAAATGCTGCTAATGGTTGCCTCTGAAATTCTGTATTGCAACTGTATGGTGATGATGAGTCAACTGAAATTGTGTTGTCAAGCTTATTTCTAATGATTTGTACTTTTTTAGCTTATTAGTAATCTTGAAAATCTTTTTGCAGTTGGAACTTTCAGTGATTTTAGTACTGGGCTGATTTCACTGTATGGACTATGATGTTTGTGATGTTCTTCTTAGTGGCATCATAGATTTTCTTATAAATAGTGAGTCTAGTGGAAAGCCAAAGCCTCTCAGCTTTACAATGGTCAGTTTTAGCAGAGCAAAGCTGGTCTCTAACTCTGCTTTACCATGGAGAACATGTTTAATTTGATACTCTGCACTTGGTTACTGGGGCATGTTTGTCAAGCAGTTAATGCAGGCAGTTATCGAGTTGTTATGCTATAGGAGATAAGCAAGTTGTTAGCTTTGCTTGGATGTTGTGCATTAGTTGGGTTCTATTTATCATTCAGAGGTTTGTCTTAGTAGTAAATAAAGGTGGCAAGTTAGAGACTGATACATCAAGATGCCATATAATGCAGAGGTGATCTGATACAAGATTCTGGGACACCAGATAGGACTGTAGAATATTATCATCAGGTCTATGAAGAATCCAGTGTAAAATGTGACCATGTTTATGGGTTGATTGGCTAACTGTTCAAGGTTGAAAACATTAACAAAATCTAGGAGTTTTGATGTGTATTGGATTCCAGGACAGTCAAAATGAATGTTGAAATCTCCACCTATCAAATTTCCATACTCTAAGAGATTCAGAAACTGCTCCAAAAAGAGAGATTCAGTCACACAGTTAACTCATATTATTCACGTTATCTTCCATCCAAGTGGTTAAGTTCATTCCAAATAATGATGACATATTTTGATGAATTTTTAATCAAACTTAGAATATAGGGTTATCATTCAATCACAGATAAGATAAAAAAAATCAGCAAGATGCATGCAGATTATTGTAGTAATCTTGCATTTGATTGGCTGAACTTGGTATGACTTTGTATCAGATAAGACTTCATCAAGACTCTAGATGACTAAAATAATTAGTTAGATCCAGCCAGAGTAATCAAGCATCTGATTGGCTGAATTTGTGGCCACTTTGGAGGCCACATTTCTGATCCAGTGTTGCTCAAACTTGGACAAGTTTGATAATAAACAAAATCACCATACAGTATATTATTGAGATGATCTTGCATCTAATTGGCTAAACTTATCTCTGGCAGTTATAGTTCTTATCTGATTTGATGAAACTTGGAATGTAGGCTTATATCATCAAGATCTTACATGGGTTGGACATTGAGTGAGTACTGTGCATGTTAATGATGTGATCATACATTTGATTGGGACTCATGTCTGGGACAGTTATGCAAGAAAATCAGTCTATATTGTACAGTTAAGTCAAAAACAAACTTGCCCAAAATACCATTTTAATCCTAGGATTGCAGATCATTATCAGCACGATTTCACTCCTAGTGCCTGTATCAGATTCTAGCTGTTAGTAACGACAGTTGGCCAAACATTAATCGAAGCATTTTGGATATTTTATACCAAGAGATTGTCAACAGATTCATATTTTTGTTGTTTATATTTCCATGGCTAACTTAGCATGGACCAGTTCATGCCTTAGATAAGGCACAAATGTTAAATTAATTAAAATCCCCTTATCACTAATCCTATATTAAAATAAGAGCCGACAGGAGTAACTGGTGAAGCAGTCTGTTATGTAGATGACCCTGGAACTGTAAGAAAGGCTTGTTTTAGTTTTTGTGAAGATTTTATCATTATTTTACATAAAGTTATAGGACCCTTACTTGGTGTTTGTGTGTCCTTTGAACGTGAATGTAACACAGATGTACAAAAAAGTGGCATAAAATGTGTATGAATCATTTAGGACTCCTTGTCAAATAAAGGCACAAAGGGTTGAAATGTTATGACACATTATTCAATCATGTAATGTTAGCAGTCCAACTGATTGGCTTCTCTAGTGTATAGATCAGTAGCTTGAGAAATATTTGTGCTACACAACTTGCATTTTGGCAGTTTGTTTATATCTCTAAGGTTGTGACTGAGGCATTGACTTCTTGTTTCTTCACTGCTTCTAAGTCCCTCAAAGGGGCAGCCAGACCCATGGTCCTGTTTGCCATTATGTTCAGGTCACCAGCCATGGTGTTGCCAGCATTGGTCACCAGGAGAGTGACTTTTTTGCAAACATACCATGATGTAGCTAAGGTATATCTGTGTTGTCAATGCACTTTTTTCAGCTGTATCTTGTCTGTCAACTTATCAGTTTATGGTGGCTTTGTTTAGCTCAGAGTTTGTCAGCCACATTGCAGCATATTGTTGGCCTGAAATACACTAAGGTTGCCTGGTGCCTTTACACTGGCTGTATTGGTCATAAGTGAGGAGAGGCCCATGCCAGAGGTCTTAATTTTCCCAACAATGTCAGTAAATATAACCATATCATCTGGGCCAGAATTATCAATGTAGATGCTGTGCTCTGCCATCTCAACTTTGATGGCATGCTTGCTGAGGTGCACAGTTGCCTTAGGTACCACTTCATCTTTCTGCAAGCAACATGACACATATTGTCACAGCCTTCTTATTTCTAAATGAACTAGTTATAGTGCTTTATTCAGCAGCCTACCAGGGTCATGACACATAATGTAGGGATAAATGCACTAGTTATAGTGATTTATTCAGCAGCCTACCAGGGTCATGACACATAATGTAGGGATAAATGAACTAGTTATAGTGATTTGTTCAGCAGCCTACCAGGGTTATGATTTAGTGCCTTTAGCACCTCTGAACATGATGCCACAGATTGTTCATCATCTTTTTTCAGTCAGTGGAATAGTAAATAGGTCACCGCAACAGGCTTGGCAAATGTTGACAGTTGAGGGAATTCTTACAGCACACAAGGCCATACAAATCAGCATAGAGGTGTCACAATCCAGGCACATGTGACTCTTACAGCACACAAGGCCATACAAATCAGCATAGAGGTGTCACAATCCAGGCACATGTGACTCTTACAGCACACAAGGCCATACAAATCAGCATAGAGGTGTCACAATCCAGGTACATGTGACTCTTAGCCTTGCTTAGTGCCTAGAGACCTTTGAGACAAATTGTTTCCCTCTGCTTGTCCTAAAATTTAAATCACTTGTCAAGATTTGATGAGATGTATGCACTTTAAGCTATAGAAAGAACAGAAAAAATAGTGTCCAAGATTTATTCTTAAAACAATTTCTTTTTTCAAAAACATTTATTTTATTTTTTTATATCAGATGTTTTCAGTTTCTGTTGTCCAGGTATTTTATTTGCACTGTTTCTTACTCTGATGAAGTAGCATGAGTACTTTGATCAGCAGGTATGGAAAAATATTTACTTAAAATAAGACTTTCTGTTACTTCTACTCTGAAGATATGATTCATTGATAGAATTCAGTCTCTCTTGCCATGTTCTTATAATTAGCACCAAGTTCAACACCATTCTTCTGCTGGTGTGCACACTGCATTTCAGTATCAGAAAATGGTTTTCTATAATGGGCAGTGCTTTTGACAGTGTTTTAAAGATAACTTTTATTTATTTTATTTTGGTAACATTTTGTTTGTGAAGGGCTTCAGCTAGTGGATTATCCAAATTAACTTAAGAGATTTTGTGCACATGCTGTGTCATGCATATATTGCACTGCAGAGGCTTTGTGAGGTCTAGGACTGTCATGAGACTTAAGTGGTTCAATCCAGGGATTGAATCAACCAAATGAAAACATTTTTCCGTCTGAATTCATGAATATACGAATTCATGCCAGGGATAACTATCAACCAAATGAAAATTTTTTCCTTCTGAATCCATGAATTCAAGCCAGGGATAACTATCAAACAAATGAAGGTGAAAATTTCTTTCTCTTAATAGTGTAATTTTATTGGACACTGAGTCCAGGCAGTCTTATGTTTTACTCCTAAATTTCAAATGAATATTCCTTCTCCATATCTTTCTTCTTAATATTCTTGTAAAGATATTTTAGTAAACTCATTTTATCCATGTAGTGAATATGACCATGCTTGATAGCTGACATGTAATTGGTGTTTCGCCACAGCTCAGATGAGATAGTTTTGCTATGTCTGCCATATGAATGCATTAAATTATAATCTAATTCATTGGATGAAAAATGGATCCTGTTTGATTTGACAAATATATTACAATTTAAAGTATACATTCATTAACATTCCATTTTGTACCATATATACACAATGTGCCTAGGTGATGCATGATCATTTAAACTTTTAAACTTTCAGTTTATTATGTCCATATATAACTCTAGCTTTTTATTGATGCTCGCTCTGTGTGTGTGTGTGTGTGTGTGACTATGTACATGTACTTTTAGTGTGAATATGCATATAATAGAGGGCACAAGGAAGATTATAGAGATAGATATACAGGGTCTTCCCTTGACAGTACTGCCATTGACATTTTACATCTTGAGATAGATATACAGGGTCTTTCCTTAACAGTTCTGTCATTGGCATTTTACATCTTGAGATAGATATACAGTTTCTTTCCTTGACATTTCTGCCATTGACATTTTACATCATGAGATAAATACTGTATACAGTGTCTTCTCTTAACAGTTCTGCCATTGACATTTTACATCTTGAGATAAATATACAGTCTTCTCTTGACAGTTCTGCCATTGACATTTTACATCTTGAGATAAAAAAACAGTCTTTCCTTGACAGTACTGCCATTTACATTTTACATCTTGAGATAGATATACAGTGTCTTTCCTTGACAGTTCTGCCATTGGCATTTTACATCTTGAGATAATTATACAGTGTCTTCCCTTGACAATTCTGCCACTGACATTTTACATCTTGAGATAAATATACAGTGTCTTTCCTTGACAGTTCTGCCATTAGCATTTTACGTCTTGAGATAATTATACAGTGTCTTCCCTTGACAGTTCTGCCATTGACATTTTACATCTTTAGATAAATATACAGTGTCTTCCCTTGACAGTTCTGCCATTGGCATTTTACATCTTGAGATAGATATACAGTGTCTTTCCTTGACAGCTCATATTTGCAATTCAAATAGTTTGACAGTATCTGTCCTTGACACACTACATATATTGAATTGAGAGTTTTACAATGTTATGGACAGTTCATATATTGAGTTGAAATAGTTTTACAATGTCTGTTCTTGACATTTCATATATACTGAATTATGATAGTTGTACAATGTCTGCCATTGATAGTTCATATATGGAGTTTTACAATGTCTACCCTTGACAGTTCATATACTGAGTTGAGATAGTTTTACATGGTCTATCCTTGACAGTTCATATACTGAGTTGAGATAGTTTTAAAGAGTCTACCCTTGACAGTTCATCTATATCATTCAAATAGTTGTCTGCTCTTGATATTTCATGTATTAAGTTTGAAATATTCTTCTTGGTAACTGTAGAATACAAAGGAAACCACCATCTTTTGATAGGCTTCCATTAAATACATTTGTACTTCCAGGAATTTAGAATTGAAGTTACAAGTACATTGAGAGCATATTAGCATATAAACACATTTTATTTTCATCCTAAACCTCTCAATTCTTTAGTCTGAGCACAACACATTTGATTTCATTTGCATACATTGTCTGACCCACTTTTTTGGACAGAAATGCAAAGCTGCCACATTCAAGTCTGTTTTTAGATCAATTTTGACCTTGAACTATAGATAAAACATTGATCTCTTTTTCAATAAAAAAAATTATGGAAGTATATTTCAAAGTTTCAATGACAGATGCATTCCTCACCCCATTCCCAGACACACATGCACACACATTATGAGTTATCCGTAACAGTGGGCAGCAGTGTGATTAGAATAGAATCAGCCTATGGTACACATGTCAGTGGTTGTATGCCTCTTTAAAAGCACATTGTATGGGTTGTAGTGTGTGTGTGTATGTGTGTGTTTGTGTGTATGTGTTTTTTTTTGTGTGTGTGTATGTGTGTGTGTGTGTGTGTGTGTGTGATTTAGATTTTCAATGTAGCTTTAACAATTTTCAGTCATATCGCTACAATGTCTGCAGTGTGACAGTTTATAGTGATGTCTAGCACTGAGGCATCATGCCACAGACATTTGGCATGATGTCCCGCCCAGTCACATTATTCTGACACCAGGCCAACCAGTCTTAACATTAACCCCTTAATGCTGAGCGTCAAGCAAGGCAGCTGTTAGTGCCATTTTTTAAAGTCTTTGGTATGACTCGGCAAACATTGGAACATATGACCTCCAGCATCCGAGGCAATTGCTCAAACCACTAGGCCACCAGAGCAGTTATTGTGTGTACTAAAGTCTGTAACTAAATTAAAAGGATGAATGTAACTTGGCATGCTATGCTCTACATTTGAATGGACCCTGCAGAGCAAATGGTGCTTTTAAAATACCCAACTCTAAAGAAATAATCATGATGAATGTCACTGGTTCTGCGGTATTTGTTGAAGTACTTGGTTTGGGAATGGCCACTTCAGAAAACAAAGTGAAACATGATATTGTATTAAATTTTTTTTAGCAATACTGAAAGAATTCCAATGATCTTCATAAATTTATTGATTACTATGAAACTTTATATCATTTACAACAAATATCATCTGAGATCAGCCAGTTTATTAATAGAACTATTTAGATTTCAACATAACACAAATTATAATTGCTGTCCTTTGGAACAAAATGAATAACTCAAAATATCTTCTGAAGACTATAGCTTTAAAACTGTGGACACCAGCATTTTCTTGTTTGCCAGAAATAAATACAGGCATGACCATATAAACTCAATTGTTTTTCGGATCATTATAATGGCTTCACGATCTTTGTAATATATGAGCACTTCAGTAATCAAATCACAACAGCGGGTGCATAGAGCCATTTATAATACATGCATTATCACCCTTTGTTTTTGTTTAATTCCTTTTTTATTTATTAATCAAAGAACATTAAATGTTTTTCAATTACCAAAAATTTCATGTTGATCCCTTTTGTTATTTATCATAAAATGAAATGCAATATTTTTATCTGGGACAGCAGTACTAACTTTGTTCTGCTTGGGTTATACATTTTAGCCCCCAGAAAACATTATTCCAGGTCAAATACAAAAAATAAAATTTCAATAAAAAAGATATGTATTTTTTTTAAATATTACATATTAAACAGGAATCCTAAAAAATATATTCTTTTATGATTAATTACCAGATTTGTCTAAGATAATTTGTTTGGGTACAGAGATATTTGGTATCATTATGGAGTATACTTTTTAGTCCATGCCACCCAATATAGGTAAATCAAAGGGATCTTAGATGAATAAAGAAGAACAAATGTTATTACTTATCCTTTTCTTGAATGAGAATGTTTAAGCCATCTGTAGTAAAGGTTCTTGACAAGTTTGTGAACAGCAATGATGTTTCTACCAATATGGTGTAGTTGTAAAATTTATCTGCCTCTAAAAGTTTCCCCTGGGGAAAGAATTAGCTTGCCAATTCTTTTGCAAGAGAAAAAGCTGGCTAGCCAACACTTTCCCCATCCAGCTGAAAGTTTTCACCCAGGCTAGCTGATTATTGCCTCCTGCAAGAGAATGGGCTAGCCAGTTCTTTCTCTCTCCATTTGGAAGTTTTCCCCCTGGGAAAAGAGCTGGCTATGTGATTCTTCTCCACCCCCCATCAGAACAATTATTTTTGTGATTCTTTTCCACTACCTCTCCAATTGTTTGCAAAAACAAAAACAACTGGCTATCCAATCCTTTCCTCCTTCAGCTAAAAGTTTTTCTCCAAGGGGAAAAAATTGGCTAGCTGATTCTTTCCCCCTGCAAAAGAATGGACTAGCCATTTCTTTCTCTCTCCAATTGAAAGTTTTCCCCCTGGGAAAAGAGCTGGCTATGTGATTCTTCTCCACCACCACCCCATCAGAACAATTATTTTTGTTTTTAAAACCAAACACTTTTAAATAAATATTTATGTTACAACATATCATATTATCAAAAAATATATTAATTCCCTTCATTGAGGGGGTTTATATGTTTTTATTATTTTGTTTGGATTTTATATATAATTAGATTTAAAAATGAGGAAATATAACTAGTTTTAAGGTATCACTTGAAGGAATATAATTGTCCCAGTTTGTCAGTTTTTATTAGCATGTATAAAAAATTATTCTATTGAAATTGCTAATTAAAAAGAAAACAATAGGAAGTGTGCAACCAATGTTTCTCCAATATTTTTGGTGTTCCTTACTGTATGTACATGTATATTAAAGGAAAATGCTATAGGTGTGATGATTACAGGTGAATGTTATTCTTCTGGGTTTTGTTCAGGTAAGGGTGGTGTCATTTGAAAACAAATAAAGCCGTGAAATTTGTATATTGCAAAACTCAAGGCAAGATGTAATAAAATATGTCAGTGACTGTGATAAATGCAGTAGAGTTAATCTAGGGCAAATATTACCATCACTTCCTCTGAATCCTATACCAGCATAAGTGTAGAGTTTACATGGAATCAATATTATCAGTCCTCTTCCAATGACAAACAGTGGGAATATCTTCAATCCACAGTAAGAATATCTTCAATCCACAGTGGGAATATCTTCAATCCACAGTGGGAATATCTTCAATCCACAGTGGGAATATCTTCAATTCACATTGGGAATATCTTCAATCCACAGTGGGAATATCTTCAATCCACCTATAGAAAAATAATGCAAAGATAGTTGCAGGAAAATGCAGATCTTCTTTATGAAGTTACAAGAGTACAATTTACATAAGACATCTCCAACCCAACAAAACTGCAAATTGTATGACGTAATTGTATATTTAGAGCTACAAGCTTTGCTATTTCATGAAGCAGAGAGAGCTACATTTGTCATAATAGCAAGGGTGTACCTAAAGTATTTGACTCATGGGTTGGATCCTTCCTTGGCACTCCCACAAATAATTTTAAAATGTAAAAACACATTAAAATATACTATGTTTGCGAGTAGATTTTTAAACAGTACAGTGCTGTCATAAGCAAATTGGAAACTACTTTTATTTTGGCAAACTTTTCATTTGTTTTGAAAACTTGTATTAGGAATTTCACTCTCCTGATGACAAACCACCCTTCTGGCTTTCACCTGGAGCGGATGGCCCACCTTGTACCCCACTTAGTATGCCACTGCCAGGTGTATAGGCTCCACAATGGTTATTAAAAAGCTAGCAATTACCTCAACAACAATGTAAATAAGTACTTACAAGACAGTAACATGGAGTAAAATACTGTGTGAGCAATTGATTTCTAGATTATGGGTACAGCATTACTGTTATCCACTGATATGTATGTATATATGAATCGAATTCCAAAGAAGTTAAGCAGTATGATTGGTTGAGGCACCCAGCATCCTTTTCCTTTGACACTTTCACTCAGTCTGGAATTTACTTTACAAAAACTTGCAAATGACTATCTTAATATAGTGTTACATTGCTAATAGGCATGGACATTAAATAAAAGTTGTCTTTTTATATGTAAGTTATTTTGTAAAGTGTATTGGTCTGAAATTTTAATCTGTATTAATGTAAAGGCTTATTTGAAATAAACCCTATGTGGGATTTTATTAAGAAGTGATCCATTACATGCATCATATTTCATATGTGGGCTTTAAGCAGATTTGGAAAGAGTTCATTAATGAAAAGAAGCTAGTTAGTGGGGGAAGAAACGGCTAGTTGAAACTAATTGGTTGTGGGGGAAGAAGTAACTTGAGGAGGAAAATAACTTATTGTTGATGGGGGAATCAGCTAGCTAATTTTTCCCCAGGGAATGAATCAGCTATCTGGGCAAGACAATTGGCTGTTACATTGGAGCTTACTCGATATATAAATGCAAAGATTATTTCAGTTTTTTGTTAGTACTGCTTTAGTGGTCTAAGTGGTGAGAGTGTCTGTCTCGGATGCTGGAGGTCACATCCTGGCTGAGTTAAAGCAAAGACTTACAAAACTAATAACAGCTGCCTTGCTTGGTGCCCAGCATTATCAAGTTATTGTTAGGACTAGTCAGCTTGGTGTCAGGATAATGTGACTGGGTGGGACATCATGCTACATGTCCTCAGCATGATGTCCCAGTGCTAGACATCAATATAAACTATCACATTGCAGACATCATAGTGATATGACTGAAAAAATTTTAAAGCTACGTTATAAATTCAAAACACACATACATACACTCAGAATAGTATTCACGTGTGAATCAATTTTTAATGTGATTCAAAAAGCAATTAACTCTCAGCAAAATTAAATTTCAGAACTTGACAGATGGAGTTTTACCTTGTGAAGCACACCAGCAAAGGGTGGGAAGGAACATTTAATTCTTTGTACATTCAACAAACAACATATTACCATATTTCTGTCATATGTGTAAGCTTTTGTGGAAATAAGAGCATCATGGGCATGTTATGTATTCAATACACTGAATCAAACATTCAGATTAATTCTTCTTCTTCTTCTTCTTCTTCTTCTTCTTCTTCTTCTTCTTCTTCTTCTTCTTCTTCTTCTTCTTCTTCTTATTATTATTATTATTATTATTATTATTATTATTATTTGTATTATTATTATTATTATTATTATTATTATTATTATTATTATTATTATTATTATTATTATTATTATTATTATTCATTATCTTAATCTTCTTAAAACAATGTCATTAATGGACAAATTAAATTCATTGAAAGACAGTCATAAGCCCATGTATGTGATTCCACAGTTGATTGTGTTGATAAAGCATTACTACCCTTACTGGACAGAGGCAATGATTAATTCTGTATTACTTGCATAGCACACATTAAACTTGAAAATATTATACCCCTCCCTCCCAATGAAATGTTCTTTCCCATATGTTATATATATCTGTTTATCTATAGAAATAAGCATATCTCTGATTGGACTACATTAGATACAGCATTATTGTCATCCAGAACAAGTTGTTCTGACCAGGATTTGCAAAGACAATCCAGCAATGAAGTTTCAACATCAGTACCATCCTATCTCTAGTGAGTGTAGTGATGAACACTAATGACACTTGCATTACCTTTAAACCCCCTATTGAACTATTGAAAGTAACAAAGACTGCATCTAATTAAGACTATATTTAGCCATTTTAAAGACAAAGTGTATATTTTAATTTAATGCCAGTGTGGTTGTGATTATGTAATTATTTGCACATATGTGTATGTACATGTTGATTTTTGACAATACTAAGTCTACCTACTAATTGTTTTCTTTCTAAGTATATTTAATTCTTTGAACAAAGTGTATTTAATTCTTTGAACAAGACATTTTCTCTAGGGATACATGAAGAGATAGCTTATTCTCAATTGGATGATATCACTGTTTGTTGGATCACATGAACTGACACCACTTCCCACCCCTGAACATTAAAATACACTTTTGAGTCTTAGGAAAAACCAGCACTGTCTGGGAATATGACAGGGATATGATTAAGATCCTCCATTTAAGGTTATTAGTGTCTACCCCAACTTTAGCCCAAAGAGATAATACACAGCCAACTGTGAAGAATCTGTTCAGACCAATACATATATATTATTAGTTGAAACCATATCAAACACTTTGTACATAAGACTTCCCACAAAGTATCAATTGCCAGTTGACATTCACTAAGTGAAACATTTGGCCTCATCATTCCAGTTGAAATTTTACATGTCAATAACCTATTAGTTACTTCTGCATGAAGAAAGCTTCTTCATATAAATACAAAAGGCTGGGCCAGGTCATTATCTTTTGTATGATGGCAGTTGTGGGGATTTTTATAGTATAATGATTGATAAAGGAGTTTCAATTGATCTCCAAACCTTTAACATGGCAAGTTGAGCTTTCTGCCCTAATATAAATTTGTGGCCCATTTTCATTACATACTGATCAAAGGCTCATTTTTTTTCTCACCAGACCTTAAGGCCAAATGATCTTATCATATTATGATCCTGCATTTGTTGTATATTGTATGTTGACATGTGTATTATCTTCATCAATCCATTAGCTTTTGCTTTTAACTAAAACAGGATTCCACATTTCTGATTCAGTTTCATTTAAACTTGGAATGAGGGTTTGTATCATTAAAATCTCCAATGAGGTTGATAATGTGTGAGATTTATTCATCATACTGAGGTGGTAAAATGCATATTTCGTGTGCATCTCAATCACAGGATAGGAATACAAGTGAATCAGTTTTGGTTTATGTTCCAGGTTCCTCTTTGTCACAGGATAGGGGAAGGCTGGAGGCTCAGATAGAGACAGCAAAAAGTGAGCTAGTCATGGTCAGGAAACAGCTAGAGGTACACTACATTTTCTTCCTTTCATATTTCAAATTCCTTCATCCATTTTTCATTTCATTTTTCATTTGTTTTGCCCCCAATACCATATGCGTGAGATAAGATTAATAATAATTAAACAAAAAAAGCTAGAAACAAATTTCACCTACAATGGTGACCTTTATTGGGTTTAGCTGTAAATATAAAATATTTTGTCCATATTGGTAAACCAAGACATTACATGGTGGAGATGTTTTTGAGGTTAGGCCATATCGATTTTGAAGCCCATACAGACATGTACCCTAAACCATACATACAGACATGTACCCTAATTAATATATACCAACATGTACCCTAAATCATACATACAGATAAGTACCCTAAACTGTACATACAGACATATACCCTAATTCAAACATACAGACATGTATCCTAATTCAAACATACAGATATGTACCCTGGATATTATATATACATATGCCCAAAAACCATACATATAGACATGTACCCTAATTCAAACATACAGACATGTACCCTAAATCATACATGTGGATATGTAACCATAACCATATACACAGACATCATACATACCAACATGTACCCAAATCATACTTATGTAATCCTAATTTCCTATGTTTAATGTGTCTCTAAAGAACTCTATGTATGTGTCTATAAAGAATTATATGTATGTTTAATGTGTATATCAAAGAATACTATACATGATTAATGTATGTCTGTAAAGAACTATATGCATGTTTAATATGTGTATATAAAGAATTATATGTATGTTTGATGTGTGCCTATAAAGAACTCTATGAATGTTTAATATGTGTCTATAAAGAACTATATGTATGTTTAATACATGTGTATAAAGAATTATATGTATGTTTAATGTGTGTCTATACAGAACTATTTGTATGTTTAATGTGTGTCTATAAAGAACTATTTGTATGTTTAATGTGTGTCTATAAAGAACTATATGTATGTTTAATGTGTGTCTATAAAGAATTATATGTATGTTAAATGTGTGTCTATAAAGAACTATATGTATGTTTAATGTGTGTCTATAAAGAACTATATGTATGTTTAATGTGTGTCTATAAAGAATTATATGTATGTTTAATATGTGTCTATAAAGAATTATATGTGTTTAATGTGTGTCTATAAAGAACTATTTGTATGTTTAATGTGTCTATAAAGAATTATATGTATGTTTAATATGTGTCTATAAAGAATTATATGTATGTTTAATGTGTGTCTATAAAGAACTATATGTTTGTTTAATATGTGTCTATAATGAATTATATGTATGCCTAATGTGTGTATCAAAGAATACTATACATGATTAATGTGTGTCTGTAAAGAACTCTTTGTATATTTAATGTATGTTTAATACATGTCACTAAAGAAGTTAACCTTGTGTATGTTTGATATATGTTTCTAAAGAATTCTGTTTATGTTTAATAGGCATTTTGAAAGAACTCTATGTGTGTTTAATAGGTGTTTCTAAAGAATTCATATATGTTTAATAAATGTTTCTAGAAAGAACTCTATCTGTGTTTAATAGGTGTTTTTAAAGAATTCCATGTATGTTTAATAAGTGTTTCTAAAGAATTCTATGTATGTTTAATAGGTGTTTCTAAGGAACTCTATTTTTGTTTAGTATGTGTTTCTAAAGAAGTCCATGTATGTCTGATAGGTGTTTCTAAAGAACTATGTGTGTTTAATATGTGTTTCTAAAGAACTTTAAGTATATTTAATATGTAGCAGATAAAACATTTAGTATCACTCTGTTAATAAGTGGCATATTATCTGAGTATGTTAGGCCAGTCAGGACACAATCTGACTATTCCATTCAGTCAAAAACTATGCATCAAATGTAATTCACACCTATTGAGAACAACATTTGGAACACCTTTTGCTTACATGGCATAGTATGAAGGTAGAAGGAGACAAAGTGACAATCACTTCTTTGGTGGCCTAAAGTGATTAAAGCATCTGCCTCATATGCAGGAGGTTGCTGGTTTTAACCCTGGCCAAAGCTTACAAAAAGATAGTACTAACAGCTACCTTGCTTGGCACTCAACATTAAGAAGTTAGTTAGGACTAATCAGCCTGGTATCAGTATTATGTGACTGGCTGGGACATGATGCTGCTTTTCTGTCATAACATGCATACTCCACCAGAGTCAAATCACCATACCTATCACACTGTTGTGTATTTATACAACTACTTAAGTTATTTGTTGACCTGTTGAAGATGGAATGGCTAGGAAAGATTCTGATACTTCATAACCTCAAGAGATAACATAAGTGATATTAATAGTGGTGGTTGATGGCCTGACTAAATGCAGTATCTTGAAATTTGACAAAGATCATGTTGTAAAACTTCAAAATGTCAACTGATTAATGTAGCATTGATCTTATATATAGCATAGTTTTTATCTAGTGGAGAAGAATTTTTTCCACTAAGCAGGTTTTTCTTTTCATCCAAGATGCCCTACAATCATACAGCTTGTCATCAGATCTTCATAACCTCTGCAGTTATATAGGTGAATGATCATTATTGTATATGCCAATAAGGAATTTCACTTACACCTGAAGTATGCAGTACATGTACTTCACTTGTAAGTGAAATGTGAACCATTCCTTTTCTACACTTAAAGTGAAAAATGTGAACCATTCCTTTTCTACACTTAAAGTGAAAAATGTGAACCATTCCTTTTCTACACTTAAAGTGAAATGTGAACTATTCCTTTACTACACTTAAAGTGAAATGTGAACCACTCCTTTACTACACTTAAAGTGAAATGTGAACAATTCTTTTAGTACTGTCATAAGTGAAATTGGAACTATTCCTTTACTACACTTATAAGTGAATTGCAATTCACTTTGTGCACTTCTACATTTTATAAGTGAATTACTGCTAAATTTAATGAATTTGGTCTGAAAAAGCACCCCAACTTCCATATAATGTTATCACTAAGTTCTGACCTAAACAAATCTCTTTCACTTCCATTTCAAGGAAAATTCATCGAATGATTTCAACACATTATCCTATCTGTTTGACTCCCCACATTGGAAACAGCTTGCTCAGTATGTCATCTTTAGATGCATTAAAACAAATGTGTGACAGCCATAATTTATTCAGTGAGTAATAAATCCAAAAATGTGTTCACTCAAACTTATGCATTGACTTGAAGAAAAACCCACCAGAAGACTGGTATCTCCAAAAATTACAGGCATATACAGAGAAATTAAACAAAATGTATGCTGATAACAGCTAAATTACAATGACAGGCATATACAGAGAAATTAAACAAAATGTATGCTGATAACAGCTTTACAATGACAGGCATATACAGAGAAATTAAACAAAATGTATGCTGATAACAGCTTTACAATGACAGGCATATACAGAGAAATTAAACAAAATGTATGCTGATAACAGCTAAATTACAATGACAGGCATATACAGAGAAATTAAACAAAATGTATGCTGATAACAGCTTTACAATGACAGGCATATACAGAGAAATTAAACAAAATGTATGCTGATAACAGCTTTACAATGACAGGCATATACAGAGAAATTAAACAAAATGTATGCTGATAACAGCTTTACTATGACAGGCATATACAGAGAAATTAAACAAAATGTATGCTGATAACAGCTTTACAATGACAGGCATATACAGAGAAATTAAACAAAATGTATGCTGATAACAGCTTTACAATGACAGGCATATACAGAGAAAATAACAAATAATAACTTTACAATGACAGGCATATACAGAGAAATTAAACAAAATGTATGCTGATAACAGCTTTACAATGACAGGCATATACAGAGAAATTAAACAAAATGTATGCTGATAACAGCTTTACAATGACAGGCATATACAGAGAAATTAAACAAAATGTATGCTGATAACAGCTTTACAATGACAGTCATATACAGAGAAATTAAACAAAATGTATGCTGATAACAGCTTTACAATGACAGTCATATACAGAGAAATTAAACAAAATGTATGCTGATAACAGCTTTACAATGACAGGCATATACAGAGAAATTAAACAAAATGTATGCTGATAATAACTTTACAATGACAGGCATATACAGAGAAATTAAACAAAATGTATGCTGATAACAGCTAAATTACAATGACAGGCATATACATAGAAATTAAACAAAATGTATGCTGATAACAGCTTTACAATGACAGGCATATACAGAGAAATTAAACAAAATGTATGCTGATAACAGCTAAATTACAATGACAGGCATATACAGAGAAATTAAACAAAATGTATGCTGATAACAGCTTTACAATAACAGGTACAGTTAGTCAAAGCACATTTGGATTTCACTATGACAGGGCATAAAATTGAGAATATAGCCAGTCATAAAGTTTTAAGTGTGGACAGATTTTTACTATGGAATGGTCAAGTTGACAAAGCATATCAAATTGTGAACTTAAAACTTACATTACTTTCCGAGATAAAGAAAGATCTTCCATGAAAACAATGGTTTTCAACTATAATGCTTATATTTTGCCACTTTTTGACTCAAACTGTTTGGGGAAATTGTTCCAAAGACAATATTGACAGACTTTCAAAAACTATAGGATAGAGCAGCTCTTGTCCCCCTGATGTCCCAGTCTCTGTGTGTGTGTGTGTATTCTCATTCATGTCCTCTGTGTGTGTGTGTGTGTGTGTGTTCTGATTCATTTCCCCTCTGTATGTGTGTATTCTCATTCATGTCCCCTCTGTGTGTGTGTGTGTGTGTCTGTGTATTCTCATTCATGTCCCTTCTGTGTGTGTGTTCTCATTCATTTCCCCTCTGTGTGTATGTGTATTCTCATTTATGTCCCCTCTGTGTGTGTGTTCTCATTCATGTCCCCTCTCTGTGTGTGTGTGTGTTCTCATTCATTTCCCTTCTGTGTGTGTGTGTGTGTGTGTATTCTCATTCATGTCCCCTCTGTGTGTGTGTGTGTGTGTGTGTATGTATGTATTCTCATTTATGTCCCCTGTGTGTGTGTGTGCAAAATTAGCTCCTCTAACAAAACATTGTTCTACGTAGACATACAAACAGACAACTTCTTCTAGCACAAAAATACCTTTTTTAAGGTAATAGAATTTGTATAACTCTAAGATGTTACAATGAACTGACTTTACGACTGTGTAACTGTGTACATCTTACAAAAAACTCAACATATGAATGAAGCTAATATATTGTTTGAAATACACACACTCAAGGACGCATGCAATTTCATAATACTTCTGGACATTAGGAAAACCTGACCAAGTATCAGCCAATCATTTTCATAGCTATTCATAAATGTTTACTTGTAATGAATTTGTTATCATACACAGCACGTGCTCACATAAGTCACATTTATGACTCAAAAAAACATGATGTTTTTTAACAACATATTAGACTGATATTAATATAATCATATTAATAATTACATTTAATTAAAAAAGTGAAACAAAAAGATTTATACAAAATTCATTCTTAACACACACAATTAAACTACAGGGTCGTAACAGTGTTCTCATTCATGTTCCCTCTGTGTATATTCTTATTTGATGTCTTCTCTATGTGTATGTGTGTATTCTCATTCATGTCCCCTCTGTGTGTGTGTGTGTGTGTGTGTGTGTGTGTGTGTGTGTGTGTTCTCATTCTTATCCCCATTGTGTAACACACCTGTACATTGCTTTATTCCCACTTTGATACCTAGGGTCCATCAAAGCTGGAAGCTTTATTTCAATGGTATTTTAAATCATTAAGCACTCTGAATAAAACATGATAAAATTCTCTTAATTTTGATATGTGTCTTGTTGAAATTGGTAAATCTGATGGGAAGTGAGGAATTGTGTTTTAAAACATTTTTAGTAGTACCTATTGTTGGACGTCTTATAGTAAACCTTGGGCTTGAGACTATATATTTCAGTAAAACATGGACTTGAGACTTTTATATTTTGTAGTAACCTTGGACTTTAGGCCATACTTTGTAGTAACCTTGGACTAGACATTATATTTGTGCAGTAAGCATTGGACTTGAGACTATATTTAGCAGTAAACATTGGACTTGAGACTATTTTGCTGTAGACCTTGGACTAGAGGCAATATTTTTGCAATTAACCTTGGACTTCAAGATTATATGTTGCAGTAAATCTTGGAGTTTGAGATTATTTTTTGAAGTAAACCATGGACTTGTGACTGCATTTTACAGTAAACATTGGACTTAAGGCTTTATTTTGCAGTAAACTTTAGACTTAAGACTGTACTTCGTAGTAAACCTTGGACTTAAGACTGTATTTTCAGTAAACTATATTTAGAAGTAACCCATGGACTTGAGACTATATTCTGCAATAAACCATAGATTTGAGATTATATTTTCCAGTAAACCTTGGTCTTAAGATTATATTTTACAGTAAATCTTGCACTTGAAGCTATATTCTGCCTTGGACTTGAGACTATTTTGCAGTAAACCTTGAACCTGAGATTATATTTTGCAATAACCTTGGATTTGAAATTATATTTTTGCAGTAAACCTTGTTCTTAAGATTATATTCAGCAGCAAACTGTTAGTCCTAAAATGACTATCTGTGAAATACTAAACTTATAAAGCTTATGACCAACTACAAATTAATCTGTCTTCTTTCAAGCTGTTTGCATTTATGAATTCAATATTGATTCATGACACAGACATCAACATTTGCATCAAGAGAATTTCTGAGATAAGGATAAAAATACATGATGAGTGATGAACATTCTTCAGTATTGCCAATATTTCATTATAGTCTGCACACAGTCATTTCAATGTATTTTATAACCCATGGAGTTTCATTAATTTCATTCAAAATGAGCACATTTTCACAGTTGGGAAAATCACTGATTGTATTATGATGAAACTTCAAATCATTGGATAAATATAAGTTTGAAATACATGTACATTTAACTATATTTAACTATCCGTTTCACATTAGACCTTTTGACAACAGTTTTCTGTCAGCTTTGGTTGGTTTGATAGGAAAAATGGGGGTCGAGGTGAGAAGAAAGGGAATTCATCAATGAGCATAAAATCATTGTGTGTAAGGTGGATTTATAAAGGTTTACTGTAATAAATCTCATTTACTCTACCATTTAGTTTCATTTACATTTTTATCTTAATAACTTTTGTCAATAAGAATTCTTAATTTGTGTTGGTTCACTTAATTTCTTGCCCAGTATGAATTTTTTATTGTAACCTTTTAAGGAAAAGGACATTATCTAGATTCAGAATTATAAAATACTGAGGTCCAAGTCTGATTATTGAGGGACCACAATAAAGAGAGTTGAATGTTGCAGGTCCAAGACTAGTGTTTGAAAGTCCAGGATGTGCTAGAAAGCTGTTAATGCCTTACATGATGTCATTACTTCATTTAACATATACTGTATATACTTGCTTACAAGTCAACTCAAAGTACACACTGCAAATACCCAGATCTACTGTCCCTTACTGCACCTGGCAGAACTAGAAATGTGCAGTTTGTTAAGAGTACATTGTGACTGCACTATAGAATGCTTCATTATGACATGAATATGAATATAAAACAATCATGGCATGACTCCCAAAACTTCATAGACATGTATTTTTCTTGTACATGAAAATATTTCTTTCATAAAAGAACACAAAATAAGATATAACAATTTGTATTATCATTTTGGGGCAGATATCACAAATGAATTTTAACATAAGATAATCAAGACACAGCTCCTGAAATTTCACATGTATTTTTATTGTACATTAAAAAAAAATTTTTCTTGAAGATTGAAAAATAACATTCAAAATGCTTATTCAGGGATTATGCTAGGCTTTGCCAATGTCAAAATTGGGTCCTTTGTTTCCTTATTGGCAACAAAATGTACCATCTGGTGGTGTTTTTGTGACATTGCTGGCTGTTTAAATATGTATATGCAAGCTTGAATTTGGAATGGAGAAATTCACAGGCACAATGAAAGGAAGTCACAAACATGGATATAAAATGCATTGGAATTTACCTATTGTTACATAAACAAATCCTTTGTTCATATTGGCAAACTATCTTAACCATGCATTGTTACTTAATAATTCTCTTATGCTGACATCTGGCCCAAGTACTGTATGCTGTTGATCCACTCCAAGATGATGATGCTACCAGGACTCTGTACAGTTGACCAGCTTTTGAAGGCAGGAACAGTAACT
The DNA here is from genome assembly GCA_016746295.1 of Potamilus streckersoni. Lineage (NCBI taxonomy): Eukaryota > Metazoa > Mollusca > Bivalvia > Unionida > Unionidae > Potamilus > Potamilus streckersoni. Next base: position 2,058,761 of record JAEAOA010002358.1, on the reverse strand, counting down.
GCTAAAGTCAGCCATTTGATGCTAGTTCATAGAATGTCAAAATGTAATGTAACATAATCAGTAACTGTAAGTTTCTACTCTCTTAAAATGCTGATATTTTTTATAATCAGCATAGCAATACAATTGAAAGTGGGGTGAAGTTACGATAAAGATGGTGACGGGTTGGATGCTAAAGTGGGGTGAAGTTACGATAAAGATGGTGACGGGTTGGATGCTAAAGTGGGGTGAAGTTACGATAAAGATGGTGACGGGTTGGATGCTAAAGTGGGGTGAAGTTACAATAAAGATGATGATGGGTGTGATGCTAAAGTTGGATGAAGTTATGATAAAGATGATGATTGGTGTGATGCTAAAGTTGGATGAAGTTACGATAAAGATGATGATTGGTGTGATGCTAAAGTTGGATGAAGTTACAATAAAGATGATGATGGTGTGATGCTAAAGTGGGATGAAGTTACAATAAAGATGATGATGGGTGTGATGCTAAAGTTGGATGAAGTTATGATAAAGATGATGATTGGTGTGATGCTAAAGTGGGATGAAGTTACAATAAAGATGATGATGGTGTGATGCTAAAGTGGGATGAAGTTACAATAAAGATGATGATGGGTGTGATGCTAAAGTTGGATGAAGTTATGATAAAGATGATGATTGGTGTGATGCTAAAGTGGGATGAAGTTACAATAAAGATGATGATGGTGTGATGCTTAAGTTGGATGAAGTTATGATAAAGATGATGATGGGTGTGATGCTAAAGTTGGATGAAGTTATGATAAAGATGATGATTGGTGTGATGCTAAAGTGGGATGAAGTTACAATAAAGATGATGATGGTGTGATGCTAAAGTTGGATGAAGTTATGATAAAGATGATGATTGGTGTGATGCTAAAGTGGGATGAAGTTACAATAAAGATGATGATGGTGTGATGCTTAAGTTGGATGAAGTTATGATAAAGATGATGATGGGTGTGATGCTAAAGTTGGATGAAGTTATGATAAAGATGATGATTGGTGTGATGCTAAAGTGGGATGAAGTTACAATAAAGATGATGATGGTGTGATGCTAAAGTTGGATGAAGTTATGATAAAGATGATGATTGGTGTGATGCTAAAGTTGGATGAAGTTATGATAAAGATGATGATTGGTGTGATGCTAAAGTTGGATGAAGTTATGATAAAGATGATGATTGGTGTGATGCTAAAGTTGGATGAAGTTATGATAAAGATGATGATTGGTGTGATGCTAAAGTGGGATGAAGTTACAATAAAGATGATGATGGTGTGATGTTAAAGTTGGATGAAGTTATGATAAAGATGATGATTGGTGTGATGCTAAAGTTGGATGAAGTTACAATAAAGATGATGATTGGTGTGATGCTAAAGTTGGATGAAGTTATGATAAAGATGATGATTGGTGTGATGCTAAAGTTGGATGAAGTTACAATAAAGATGATGATTGGTGTGATGCTAAAGTTGGATGAAGTTATGATAAAGATGATGATTGGTGTGATGCTAAAGTGGGGTGAAGTTATGATAAAGATGATGATTGGTGTGATGCTAAAGTGGGGTGAAGTTATGATAAAGATGATGGGTGTGATGCTAAAGTTGGATGAAGTTACAATGAAGATGGTGATGGGTTGGATGCTAAAGTGGGATGAAATTACAATAAAGATGGTGACGGGTTGGATGCTAAAGTGGGATGAAGTTACAATAAAGATGATGATGGTGTGATGCTAAAGTGGGATGAAGTTATGATAAAGATGATGATTGGTGTGATGCTAAAGTGGGGTGAAGTTACAATAAAGATGATGATTGGTGTGATGCTAAAGTTGGATGAAGTTATGATAAAGATGATGGGTGTGATGCTAAAGGTGGATGAAGTTACAATGAAGATGGTGATGGGTGTGATGCTAAAGTTGGATGAAGTTATGATAAAGATGATGATTGGTGTGATGCTAAAGTTGGATGAAGTTATGATAAAGATGATGGGTGTGATGCTAAAGGTGGATGAAGTTACAATGAAGATGGTGATGGGTGTGATGCTAAAGTTGGATGAAGTTATGATAAAGATGATGATTGGTGTGATGCTAAAGTTGGATGAAGTTATGATAAAGATGATGATTGGTGTGATGCTAAAGTTGGATGAAGTTATGATAAAGATGATGATTGGTGTGATGCTAAAGTTGGATGAAGTTACGATAAAGATGATGATTGGTGTGATGCTAAAGTTGGATGAAGTTATGATAAAGATGATGGGTGTGATGCTAAAGTTGGATGAAGTTATGATAAAGATGATGATTGGTGTGATGCTAAAGTGGGGTGAAGTTATGATAAAGATGATGATTGGTGTGATGCTAAAGTTGGATGAAGTTACGATAAAGATGATGATTGGTGTGATGCTAAAGTTGGATGAAGTTATGATAAAGATGATGGGTGTGATGCTAAAGTTGGATGAAGTTATGATAAAGATGATGATTGGTGTGATGCTAAAGTGGGGTGAAGTTATGATAAAGATGATGATGGTGTGATGCTAAAGTTGGATGAAGTTACGATAAAGATGATGATTGGTGTGATGCTAAAGTTGGATGAAGTTATGATAAAGATGGTGTTGGGTGTGATGCTAAACCACAGATTCAATCTTCTAATCTACAGTTTAGGAGCAACTTTGGTATATAATTAAAATATTTTGATTTTCATACATAAATACTGTAAATATTTCATCTTGTATGAAAATTTATATATTTTAACATTTGACTTCATCGTTCATTAAAATATCACATTTTTTTGCCATACGTTGAACTTTCTCTGGTATCAGTGTAGGAAAACGAAATCATTAGATTGATCTTCCATTGACACAGTGAGTACCATATATAGTATACTCACTTATAAGTCAAGTCCAGCAGCTAACATCAGCTGTCACATTTATATGCCAGCAGACCAATGTCTGTGTTGCTTAGTCTACTGCTTATTCCTAACCAAACTTTAAAGATCCAGATTTGCCAGTACATTTGGTAGCTCTTGATCTGTGCAATTCGCAGTTAAACTCACAAACAAGTAAAAATGTTATTTATCAGTTTCTAAAGCACAAGTAAAAATGTTGTTTATCAGTTTTCCAAAGCATGAGTAGAAATGTTATTTATCAGTTTCCAATGCATAAGTAAAAATGGTGTTTATCAGTTTTCAAAGCACAAGTAAATATGTTATTTATCAGTTTCCAAAGCACAAGTAGAAATGTTATTTATCAGTTTCCAAACCACAAGTGAAAAAATTTTTTCAGTTTCCAAAGCACAAATGGTATTTATGTTTCCAAAGCACAAGTAAAAACATTATTTATCAGTTTCCAAAGCACAAGTAAAAATGTTATTTATCAGTTTCCAAAGCACAAGTAGAAATGTTATTTATCAGTTTCCAAACCACAAATGAAAAAAATTTTTCAGTTTCCAAAGCACAAATGGTATTTATGTTTCCAAAGCACAAGTAAAAACATTATTTATCAGTTTCCAAAGCACAAGTAAAAATGTTATTTATCAGTTTCCAAAGCACAAGTAAAAATGTTATTTATCAGTTTCCAAAGCATAAGTAAAAATGTTATTTATCATTTTCCAAAGCACAAGTAAAAATGTTATTTATCAGTTTCCAAAGCACAAGTAAAAATGTTATTTATCAGTTTCCAAAGCATAAGTAAAAATTTTATTTATCAGTTTCCAAAGCATATGTAAAAATGTTATTTATCAATTTCCAAAGCACAAGTAAAAATATTATTTATCAGTTTTCAAAGCACAAGTAAAAATGTTATTTATCATTTTCCAAAGCAGAAGTAAAAATGTTATTTATCAGTTTCCAAAGCATAAGTAAAAATGTTATTTATCAGTTTCCAAAGCACAAGTAAAAATATTATTTATCAATTTCCAAAGCACAAGTAAAAATGTTGTTATCAGTTTCCAAAGCATAAGTAAAAATGTTATTTATCATTTTCCAAAGCATAAGTAAAAATGTTATTTATCAGTTTCCAAAGCACAAGTAAAAATGTTATTTATCAGTTTCCAAAGCATAAGTAAAAATGTTATTTATCATTTTCCAAAGCATAAGTAAAAATGTTATTTATCAATTTCCAAAGCACAAGTAAAAATATTATTTATCAATTTCCAAAGTGCAAGTAAAAATGTTGTTATCAGTTTCCAAAGCACAAGTAGAACTGTTATTTATTAGTTTCTAAAGCTGGAGTAAAAATTTTATTTATCAATTTCTAAATGGACTACAGATAAGCAGGTAACTTAATTGTTTTGACACAACTAATTGCAGTTGTCAAGCAATCAAGTCACCACCATTGTGTTTCATCTCCCATAATATAACACAGACATTTAAATAATTGACTGATTCCATGTGTAGATCAAGAGTGCTTTTAAAGAATGATGCCAAAAATAGGCAAATTTTCTTTTTGCAAAAAGAAATACACTGTATAAGTTCTCATTAAGATTGGCAATTACTTTTAAAAAGCCACTTGTTAATATGGCAAATTAAACCCTGCTGTGATATAATTATCAGTGAGAAGTCATATTAAATACCAGCTAACTGGGGAATTAAATGGCTGTCAGCTTTTGTATGACTCTGTATTGGATTGTTGAACTAGCTGTGTACTTCACAGCTTAAGCCTGCCATTTAAAAAATGTAGATTAGCAAGCTGCACCCTGTCTATACATGCAGTGTTGGATAGTGCTCCTCATGTCTGTCAATCTGTCTGTCTTTATCCTTTCATCCAATACTATAATCTTAGCTGGCTTACTTTTTTGATTAATTACCATGAAAATGAGGTAATTATTATGGGAATCACCAGAAGATGTTTGTCAGATACTTTGTTTTGTATAATTTTGTTTTAGTTATTGCACTTTTCTTCTTATAACAATGTTTGATACAATCTCATTAACACAGCTAGTTCCAGTTTTTGATGGCTTGCTATTAGACTTGGTGAAAATTATAACCATAACATTAGGGTTCATATATTGATAATTATGGGCATCAAGTGAAGATGTGCACTTTTGACAAATCAATTCATCTCCACAGTTGTTTTTAGAGTTTCTTTTTTTTATCTTATAGAATCATATGATAAAATCTCATTTGTACAACTAGTCCTTAGCTCACCTTTTTGTAAGGCCTGCATATGTGCTTATTGTATAGTCTTTCATCCATCAAGTATGATCCAGTGATTGTCATCCATTATCCATTAACAGTTACTAATTTTAGCCATATGACTTAAATGCAAAAAGTTGTGAAAAGTTATGAAAAGTTGAGAAAAGTGTGAAAAATTACAAAAAGTTATGTGAAAAGTTACGAAAAGTTGATAAAAGTGTGCAAAGTTATGAAGCATCAGTGTAAATATTTTGAAACTGCTATAAATATTTATTTTGTAGATTTCTTTAAATGTTCTTTTTTCTTTGAATGTTGTTATAAATGGTAGTGATGTTTATAATTGTACTATCTATATAGATTGCACTTCACAGTTTGTGTTTCACACTTGGCTTATTTGATGGTGTTCTGGACCTTTCTGCTCACTTTTTTCGAATTTGGTTCGGTTTCCGACCTGCAGAAAGAGTTCTGGTTACAATTCTTCTGCCATCTATTGAATATACAATATTTGGATGGATTTTACCTCAGTCATTGAGAAATCGTTTTGGTTTTTTTTTGTCCCATTTTTTTTCCCTTCATTCTGGCCAAGTGATCAATGTTGACAAGGTCTTACAAATGTCTTTCACTAAGGTGATAATTACCCATGTTTATTAGGGAACGACATCTCTCTTCTGGTCACTATTTTCTGAAATATTTTGATGAACTTTGGTAATTCAGCTTGCTTTCATTTTGAAGCTGATTTTAGGATGTCATTGGCACTCTCGGAGTTGTTGTTTGTCCATTTGCTTGTAATTTTGCCATTGTTGACTGAGTCTATGACATGTTCTTTGAGCATTGGATACAATCTTGTATCATAGTAGAAGCGGAACTTTTTTCGCAGGCATGCAAGTCTTTGTCATCGATGACACAATGAAATTGGTTTAGACTTTTTTGGTGGGTGTCAATGTCTGCTTTTTGTACAAGACCATGTGAGACAAACACTAATTCAAGAACTTCTTGGCGATCTTTTAATGAAAACTGAACAATATCTTCCATTTGTCTGTTTGCGCTTTGCTTTAGATGACGAGTACCAGGCAAACAGCATTTTATAGAAGCTTTGAATGCCATTTCCTCATCTGTGCCGATTGTCCGTAACTCAATCTGCTTGTCTGTTAAGTGGTCAGTGATGTCATGGAGGAATGTTGAATATGCCTTGGTGCTGGAATTGGATAAAAGTTGGGCCGAACACAATCGGATGGTCATCTGTAGATCATCTTTTAATGGACAGGTCTTTGAAAACTGTTGGAGTCATATGAAAATAACCTAGGTTGTATGTCTTGTCCATTCCAAGAACGCTACAGCCTTCAATACAACAGAACCTCCTAATGTCTATGATCTGTTGTTCATTGTAAAGAGTCACTAATGGGTGTAACTAAGCCATTCATACATTTCACAGTTTGGACAAATCTGCTTGCTTTTGTTATTTCTTCCACAATTGATATAAAAGTGAAATCAATTGTTTTATATGCTTGCATTATAATGTGTCATTTTGTAAATAAATTTTAAATATAGGAGAGTGATTCAAAGGCTAGTTTTGATAGAAGCCGCATGTAATATTTTATTTCACTGACATGTTTCCCTCACCAATAACCAAGTCTTATTTTCCTGCTCTCTTTTTAACCCCCAAATTAAATATTTTGCAAAAGAAGTATTTTGAAATATGGATGTTGATTGATGTTAGTCCCTACTTTCAGTAGAATCCTTTTACTTGCTGTTAGCCCCTATGTTGGTATATTGTTTGTCCATGTTCTATTTTGCGGAGGCTCTTCCACTGGCCTTCCCACTTCACTAGTGCCCTAGTGCCCGGTGGTCTTGCCAGGTGGTATTTTGATGTTCTATTTTTAGCTTTTGAGGTAATAATATTGTTTCTTATCCTTCTTTTGCATTCTAGCATAAGTGTTTTTGCTATTTAACCAATAAGCCAAGATTTATGTAAATATCTCATTGTATCTGTCATTTGTTTGTTTTTTAAAAGTATGTTATTGTATAAAGAATCCATGATAGGCACTAACTCACATTGGAATTTTCTATAAAAATCCCCCCCCCGTGAGTCCATCTCTTCCTGGTGACTTTCCTTTGGTTAGGGAATTGATAGTTTTTATAATCTCCTCTAAAAAATTGAATCCATCACATAAGTCTTTATGTTCAGATGTCATTTGTGAGGGCAGGGGGGGTCTATTCAAAAGAGAGGAATTTAGAAGTGGAGAAGAAAAAACCCTTAATTTAATTATTGATCTTGAAGGAAATACTCGAAAAAAGAAAGTTGAAATCCTGGATAAAAAAACATATTTCTATAGTACATACATACATACATACATACATACATACATACATACATACATACATACATACATACATACATACATACATACATACATACATACATACATACATACATACATACATACATACATACATACATACATACATACATACATACATACATACATACATACATACATACATACATACATACATACATACATACATACATACATACATACATACATACATACATACATACATACATACTGTCACACTATTTACCTTCCTATAATCCGTACACATTTGGAAAGTTTTATCTGATTTCCTAGTTTATCCTAAAACTCTCCAACTGTTCTTGGGTTGGAGTGGAAAGAAAACCCTCCACTCTTAACATTTTTTAGATGAAAGTCTGTTGTTTTCACTAAAATTTAAAAAAAAGTAAATTAGGGGAATTTAAATTTCAATTTTATCCATTTTCCAATATCCTACAGGACGAGTGACCAATTTCTTTATGTTACATATCGGCTTGTTCAAAGTAACATAAAGAAAGAGTGAAGACAACAAAATTTGTACATTTTACAAAAAAAATTATTTTCCTAGAAAACATAAAAAAATGAAAATATGTTAAACATGACTAAAGATTTACAGAAATGAGCAAAATTGTTTGTTCTAAAGATAAACATAAGTCCTGTAAAAAGTTCTAAACACAGTCTGAAGTTCAGTTCTGGTACAAAATGGTGGATGATGACGTCAGACAAAGGCTAACAGAAAAGTCCTGAATTTACACAGTAAAAAGAACAGTTTGTATTGTTCCATTCCAATTTAAAATATTTTCAGAAAATGTCTTTGTCCAAATCAGTAATGTTATTCTCCAGGAAAAAAAATTATTCAGAAAAACGAAGTAAAATTAACTCCTAACAAAACATGTTCTACATAGACATACGAACAGACAATTTATTCTAGCACAAAAATACCTTTTTTAAAGTAATAGAAGTTGTATAATTCTAAGATGTTACAATAAACTCCAACTCCGACTTTACGTGAGAAAGCTTGCCAGTAGCTTCTCATGGGTCGGTGTTTCTTTCTGGTGAATTCCTGGTTTCTTCCTCCACCATTAATACTGGCCGCCACATATAGCCTATTGTGTGCTGAAAAATGGCATTAAACCCAACAACAACAACAACAACTGACTACGACTGTGTATGACTCTCAACGTCTTACAAAATACCTCAGTATATAAACGAAGCTAATGCGTTGTTCGAATTACATGCACATGGAGGACACATGCAATTTTGTAATATATCTGGACATTAGGAAAGCTTGACTGAGTATCAGCCAATTGTTTTCATAGCTATTCCTGAATGTTTACTTGTTATCATACACAGCACGTGCTCACATGAGTCACATTTACAACTCAAGTAAACACAATGGTTTTCAACAACATATTAGACTGATATGAATATAATCATATTAATAATTACATTTGATGAAATAAAATTAAATGAAAAGATTTATACAAAATTCATTTCTTAACACACACACTTTAAACTACAGGGTTGTAACAATACATACATACATACATACATACATACATACATACATACATACATACATACATACATACATACATACATACATACATACATACATACATACATACATACATACATACATACATACATACATACATACATACATACATACTGATTTAATAAAAAAAATTGAAGTTGTTTATGGAAGTTTTCGTCAATTTTAAAAGAAATCTACAAGATAAAGATTTTAGAAGCTTTTTTTGCAACAGTTATATCTTTAGTTTTTGAAGCCAAAATCAAGTTTTTATAGCAGTTTATAGCAGTTTCAGAATATATATTTGCATTGATGCAGAGGATAACTTTTCATAACTTTGCACGCTTTTCTTAACTTTTCGTAATTTTATTGCAAATTTTTGTAACTTTTCACAAAACTTTTCATAACTTTTTGCATTTATTCTTGACGTTTCATAACTTTATTGCAACTTTTCATAACTTTGTGTAACTTTTCGTAACTTTTCGCATTTTAGTCATACCCAATTTTAGCTTCTAAAAGCTGTTAGGCCAGTTTTGATCAACTATAACACAGATTATCCTGGCATATAGACCTTTCAACTTTATGCCAATGATGCTGGTCTGCCTTCAAATATGGTTTCTCTTACTTAAAATAGAATATCTTTTATACATCTTCTTCTGCAAACCATTTAACTGATTTTGATCAAGTGTGAGTGAGATCATCCTGGCCTAAAGACACAATAAGTTTGTATAATCTACTGACAAGTATTGTCATTCCTAAAAAATAATTCTACAAAAATACTTGAAACAACTTTTTCTCCAAAACCAATGAATCAAATTTGACTAAACTTAACAGAAAGCATCCTCGCAAGAAGACCTTGCAGATTTATACAAATGATACCAGTCTGTTGTCAAACAAGGCTGCTAGTTAAACAAAGGCTAGAAAACAATTACATTTCATGTAAATAATCAAATTTTTACAAAATTGATAGCAAGTGTCCTAGCTTGAACACCTTTCAGATTTAAATAAAAGATGCTGATCTGCTATCAGATGTATAAATGATCATGACACCTTTCAGATTTATACAAGTTCCACCATCAGATATCACTGCCAATATATTGCAGAAAAGCATTCTGGTTTAAAGATCTTTCAGATTGGAAAAAAAAAGATGATCCATGATCAAATATGGCACCATTACTAAAATCAGACACACAACATTTTGCTGCAAAATAAGAAGGTTTCATCTAGCTCTGCAAAATAGCATCATGATATAAAGGTGCTTATTTACCTCCAACAGATGAGCACCCTCATTCCAGGAAAGGGGCCCCGAGTGGCCTAGTAGTCTAAATCGATCTCCATTACAGATCACTGCCATCTCACCTCTGTCTGTGTGGGTTCGAGTCTAAAATTCAAATGTGGATATGTGAGAAAGCTTGCCAGTAGCTTCTCGTGGGTCAGTGGTTCTTTCCGGTGATTTCCCGGTTTCTTCCTCCACCATTAATACTGGCCGCCATGAATAGCCTATCATGTGCTGAAAAATGGCATTAAACCCAACAACAACAACAACAACAACAACAACTAAATCCAGGTTTCCTCAGCCTGAAATTTCCTCCGAATGGAAAATGTCCTTGGTGGTTTGCATTGGTATATGGCAATATCAGCAGCACAACTCAACAGAATCCACCAAAATGTGCAAATTGTTCCCTGCCTGTGTAGATTTCTAATGCTGACTGCCTGCCAGAACTACTCAAGATGAGTACCTTCTGTGTCTAATTCTGATTTAATGTCAGTAAAATTCTTCACATGAAGCACAAACACATGCATTACACCATATCATTATTTGTGACTTTAAGCTTAATTTGCAGACACCTTTCTTGTCATCATGACCATCATTAACATCACTCTCATTAACAATATCAGTCAAATCAGGAAAACAATTATCCCTTGCTGGTATTATAGACAAAGACAAAGATCCCATTCTTCCCAGACATGACCAATTACAATGGCAATGACATGTAATTTAATCTGGTTTGCATTCTTGTCAACAAAGGATTAAATAAAGGTCAGTGGTGTGTATGTCAGTTCTTGAGATGGAGCCATTCATAGTTTAAAGCATATTTTGCAAAAAAATCGTGGCTGATGGTTGCATTCTGCAGATGGTCATTTATGACATCACAGTGAGTTTATATAATAAATTATTATTATCATTATTCTTATTATATAGAATTAAAAGTAATGATTTTTTATTAGCAATAAATTAGTCCCTATGAGTAAAGCTTTTGTCCCCTTGTATGAGAACTTCACAGTTATTTAACATTGTTTTGACTAGATCTGAAAATAATAAGCTGCCAGAAATGGGATATTTTTTTTTATATTCCAGCTATAATCTCTGGAGTAATCCAACCATAATCAATTAGCATATTTAATCCAGTCCAAAACTACTTTTGTTCCTACCTAGTACAGTATAGACTCTAATTCATCTTGACAACTTTTAAGCACTGAAACAGAACATGCCTTAAGGAGAGAATCATCATAATGTTTATTGTTTATGCTGATTGAGGATTTAGTAACCTATCCATAATCATTTAATGTCTTTAATTTCTTCAGAATTACTTCTTCTCACACATAGTATAATCTACCTCCAGTACTTCAAACAATAAAGCCAGCTGACCCTGCCAGAAGTATCAAAGGGTGAAATGAAAAACAACATTGTCTTGCCCTGCTTACCATAATCTAGTTCATGACCCATTATCACAAGCACTATTACTCTAAATATACTACACTGAAATCTAAATGTGATGAAAAATATGGACAAAATTAAATTTCTCATTAACAATTTGGCATACACAGGATATTTCAGTGAGTGGGGATGGGACATAAGCAACTTGGGGATAGAAACCTCCCATGTGGGATGTTCACAACTATGACTACACTCTCATTACATCTTGGTTTCAGGTTTATTAGTGTAAGTTTTTTGGCATTTACTCATGATTATGTTGGTTTCTTGCATGCATTGGAAATACTACCATATCTAAAATCATTGAACTGAAGGAATATAATCTATAATCAGCAGAGTAATGGCTATATAAGGCCAATTTAAAGTACAGTTCTAACAAGTAAAGATAAAAGAATAAAAAATAACATTTTAAATAGTTTTCATTAGAACCTGGTGCAACATTTTCTTGTCAAGATCACTTTAGCCTACAATAATTTCTGTGTGACATGTAGTGTTTATAATGTCTAATGGAAATCACTAAAAGCTTTGTAGGGAAAAGCTATGTAATCACTGACTACACTCTCACTTCTATAAGAATGTTTCAGTTTAAAACATTCTCATAAAACATTGAATTATATAAGAAATCAGATTTTTAAAATGGGATTTTGATATCAGTCTGCTGGAGGCATAACTAAAATAAGTTTTGTAATCAATTATTACATTCTGTTGTTTTTGTTTTATTTCTTCCTCAGAAAGAGACTGATGCACTGAAAATAAAAACAAAAATACTGGAGGATCAAACAGAGACTATTAGGAAGCTGAAGGAGGTAACAATACAATAATATCACAGGGAATATTGTAGTTATATAGTATATCAGAATAATAAATTACATTAACAAATATTACTTTATGCAAGTTTTAGAAAATTTAAAAGATAATAATTTTTAAATATGTTAAATGTAAATTCCAGATGTATGCAAGTAGGTACAAATATCTGCCATATTAGGAAAGCAGTGTTCAATGACAAGGTTTCAGATGTGTGCCATATTACCATATATACTTGCTTATAAGTCAAGTACAACTGCAAACTGCAGACCCAGATCTAACATCACTTAATATGCAGTTAAATATAAATTACTGCATTTTGTTAGGAATGATCATTTGTATAAACATATATACTCTGATCTGCTATCACATTATTTGTGTGATCAATTTGCAAGTACATACAGTAATGAATGAGCATGTTTTAATAGTGTGATCAACTTACAATCATATACAGTAATTAAAGAGCATGTTTTAATAGTGATCAAATTATAATTACATACAGTAATTAAAGAGCCTGTTTTAATAATGTGATCAACATGCAATCATATACAGTAATGAATGAGCATGTTTTAATAGTGTGATCAACTTACAATCATATACAGTAATTAAAGAGCATGTTTTAATAGTGTGATCAACTTACAATTACATACAGTAATTAAAGAGCATGTTTTAATAGTGTGATCAACTTACAATTACATACAGTAATTAAAGAGCCTTCTTTAATAGTGTGATCAACTTACAGTTACATACAGTAATTAAAAAGCCTTCTTTAATAGTGTGATCAACTTACAATTACATACAGTAATTAAAGAGCATGTTTTAATAGTGTGATCAACTTACAATTACATACAGTAATTAAAGAGCATGTTTTAATAGTGTGATCAACTTACAATTACATACAGTAATTAAAGAGCCTTCTTTAATAGTGTGATCAACTTACAGTTACATACAGTAATGAAAGAGCCTTCTTTAATAGTGTGATCAACTTACAATTACATACAGTAATTAAAGTGCATGTTTTAATAGTGTGATTAACTTACAATTACATACAGTAATTAAAGTGCATGTTTTAATAGTGTGATCAACTTACAATTACATACAGTAATTAAAGAGCCTTCTTTAATAGTGTGATCAACTTACAGTTACATACAGTAATGAAAGAGCCTTCTTTAATAGTGTGATCAACTTACAATTACATACAGTAATGAAAGAGCCTTCTTTAATAGTGTGATCAACTTACAGTTACATACAGTAATGAAAGAGCCTTCTTTAATAGTGTGATCAACTTACAATTACATACAGTAATGAAAGAGCCTTCTTTAATAGTGTGATCAACTTACAGTTACATACAGTAATTAAAGAGCCTTCTTTAATAGTGTGATCAACTTACAGTTACATACAGTAATTAAAGAGCCTTCTTTAATAGTGTGATCAACTTACAGTTACATACAGTAATGAAAGAGCCTTCTTTAATAGTGTGATCAACTTACAATTACATACAGTAATTAAAGAGCCTTCTTTAATAGTGTGATCAACTTACAGTTACATACAGTAATTAAAAAGCCTTCTTTAATAGTGTGATCAACTTACAGTTACATACAGTAATTAAAAAGCCTTCTTTAATAGTGTGATCAACTTACAATTACATACAGTAATTAAAGAGCCTTCTTTAATAGTGTGATCAACTTACAGTTACATACAGTAATTAAAGAGCCTTCTTTAATAGTGTGATCAACTTACAATTACATACAGTAATTAAAGAGCCTTCTTTAATAGTGTGATCAACTAACAATTACATACAGTAATTAAAGAGCCTTCTTTAATAGTGGCAATATGTCACTATAATTACTTTCCTAAAATCCCATCTGTTCAATGTGAATATATCCTTCTAAAGTGGAGAATGTTGACTGACACTGCTACACTCCATATCTGCAGTACCTGCACAAAACCAGTCATCTTTTTCAAGAATGCCATAATTATGGTTCAGTCATTTAAATCATGACCAGAGAAAAATTATCCTTCAGCTCAGTTTCATCAAGTTTTATATTTATCCATCTTGTCTTCTGTTCATATGTCCATAACTATGACAGTTTTTCACTTACTAGTTCTGGAATGGTCATTGTGGGTTATCACATTATGTCACACCCTTTTTTTGATAAAGGTACATTTCATTTTTTAGTCAATATAATACAGTTTTTCAATTGGTAAGTATTATGTGTTGAGTTATAATGTTGCTTAAGTCCAACCACAATTCATAATTTAAATAATGAATAATTGCTTATGCATCATTTTAGATGTTTGGTCTTTTACACCACTGTATTTTAATTGAAACATTTTGCACCTTATGTTGTTATTTTATGTCTACATATTGCCTTTAGAATTCAATAAAGGTTAAGCAAATAATCATCTTTCTCATTAAATGGTAGGAGAGTTAGAAGATTGTAATTTATAATAATTGTTTACCATTGTGCATACACTGGTTTGTATATGGCACAGTACAAACAGATGAGGTACAAATAGACTGTATATAGTAATTCTGAACAGTTGAGTTTCACATGTGACAGTAAGAAAACATTGTAATTTTTTTAGTTTTTTATTACATATTGTTCTCTTTCAATTTCCTTTAAAACACACATTTTGCCTTGTGCAAATACACTGGGGTGCATGTAACACATTACATACAAACAGGTGAGTTTAATTTGGAATAGATAATACAGTTGTTGTTATTATTATTGTTCTCTTTTATATAGAATATTTATTTCAGAAAAGAACAGTGTCCAGTGTTGACTCAGTCTGTTGGAAATTGCAGCCTCAAAAAGGACCCTTCGACACTTATAAAGTCTGCCTCACATGTTTAAAATGTCCATGTCAAGTGTAGCACAGAGGAAAATAAAAAAAGAGATCACTGCACAAGTATGTTGCTCCCAACTGTTAGGGAGATGGAGCACCACACAAATATGTTGCTTTTTCCAAATAAGATGGTGTAGCACTGTACAAGAGTGTTGTTCTCCAAATAAGGTGAAACACTGTACATGCATATTGCTTACTCAGATAGGTGGAGCACCACACAAGCATGCTGCTGTCCAGTGAAGGAGGTGGAGGGGCATGTTGCTCCCTCCTATTAGGGAGGTGAAGTACAACACAAGGATATTGCTCCATTTTGTTAGGGAGGTGGTATACTGTATACTTGTTATGTTCAGGGAAGCTTGTTGTTCCCTCCCGCATGGGAGATGGTGTACCACTACCAGCTTTTTGAAGTTACTCTGATGAGTGGAAAGTAATACAACATTGTTGTTGTTGTTATTATTATTATTATTATTATTATTATTATTATTATTATTATTATTATTATTATTATTATTATTATTATTATCTTTCAAAATAAATTTTTATTCAGAGAACAATTGTTTACCTTGTGCAAATACACCAGGGTGTATATAGCACATAGTAATTAAAAATGTGAAAAAATTGATGCAGTATTATTTTTATTATTATTATTATTATTATTATTATTATTATTATTATTATTATTGTTTACTTTCAGATAGAATATTTATTTCAGAGTCTCATATAAAGTGTGACTAGAAGAAAGCCCTTTGGACACTCACCGAGACTGCCTCACATGTTCAGTGTGTACATGTGAGAATTGTTGCAAATTTTGCACCAAAGGATTAATCAGATCTGGAATCTAGCCAATTCCAAATGCATATATAGAGGGCAGAAGACACTGCAATCCCCTTATCATCTAAATTTTCAGGTTTTTCTCTTACAGAACCTTAGGAAGGAACACACTGTAAAAATATGAATTATTCAGCTCAAAAGAACAATTCAGGGTCCAGGAGTCTATGGGACCAGTCTCTCTGGAAAAGGTTAGTTCCCTCCCGTGGGACAGAGTGAATGTTAAAGGAGTATATCACCTCACCATGAAAGGGAGAAGTCAAACGCCCTTCACATTCATAGCAGCATTATGCTGCCCTCCACGAGGAAGTGCACTACGCATCTCAGGGTAGTGTGCCACACCCTCCCAAGAGGGAAGTACTACCCTACACCTAACACTTCCTGGTTAGCATGTTATGCTCTCGGGAATAGGGGGAACAGCACCACATTTTGATGAGTGATGAAAACTGCATCTGACATACTGTTTCATCTGACAGGTCATCTCATACTGGTTGCTGACTTTACATTGGTCATCACTCAAAGGCTTTATGGTAGAGAGATAGGGACCAGACTGAGATTCACCCTATCCCCGCTCTACCATCATGGTTGTGAGAGTACCAATCAGGTCCAGACTAGAAAAGTGGGTCATTTCAGTATCCCCTATTTCATATTTTTCCAATTAATCAGTGCAGGATGTGTGGCGCTCTTCCTCAGGGTAATTGATCTCTTATGCCTTCTTGGGCTACTGGACCCTGAACCCAGAGTATCACAGTTCATGTCCTTCCATTATCTCCTCAGCAAGTGACATCTGACCAAGAAGTCTGGAGGCATAGCATCATCCATGAAAGAGAAGCAGTCTTGTCTTCATCCCAGAATTTCTTGAATACATAAGGCCTCTACTCAACAAGGAAATGTCACAGAGTGCTTCTATGTCACTCCAAACAAAGGTTTTAATGATGCCTTGTCACTCTCCTGCTCTAAGTGTTCTAGGTCATGATGCATTACCTATCCACATTGGCTCCAATAAGTCCGAGATAGAAACAGCTCAAGTCATGCCTCTTCACAGGCCCACCAGCTCCTCTCAGTTGGATAAAGATGAGATCTGGTGTTTTCATACAGTGGTAAGCCATGTTGTAACTGCCTGCTGCTTGCAGACTTGTGCCCAAAACCACATAGTGCAAAGCCAAAGATCTTTCCATTGTGGAAAAGATCTCAGGGACTCAAGATCTCAGGGACTCAACTACAGCCAGATCTCCTGCTTCTTCCACATTCCTCAACCACTGAGGAAATATCACAAAGGTTTTCTATAGACCAAGACTGCACTCAATGGCATAGAGGCTTTTAGTTACTAAGTACATTCCCTCAAGTGGCAAATTAAGCCTCCCCAGTTGGATACAGAAGTAGATATTACAACTGGAGCCTATGTGTGCCTTTCTATTAAAACAACTGAAACCAGTGAAAAGAGGCCAGCTCCTCTTCATCATAGCTTCCCATGCTGACCTCTTCTCTGCTGAGTGTAGTATGCAGAAGAAGCTTGTTCTGAATTTAGCTCTATGTACAATGTATACTGGAAGCTGCAGCCAAGATATCAAGGCATCCACTTTCTGTTGCTTTTTCCTTATCAGCAGAACTTCTGCAAGTCTGCCAAGATGAAATGCTGGACTCCACAGTGGTCTTACTAACTACAGTAACGACCCCCTAAAGACAGTTATCTTCAAATCCAGGAGCCTCTTTGAACGACTCATGCCCACCACATTTAAGGATCATCAACATAGATCATTCACAAGATTTCTCCTGGCCCATCATAGTTGGCTTGGAAACATTCTAATGATATTTGCTCCCATGGGCCACCCACTAAATTCTTCAGATGTAGCCCCAGTCCTATGCACAACCTCAAATTCAACCTCTCCCTTGTCAGTCCTTGTCATAGAAATTACCAGAGAATCACTAGGAGTAAGTTCACCAACCCACTTTCCTTTCCCAAGGAAGGAGGAGGAGGGAACCACCCTAAGGATGATTTTCATTCCTTTTCTAAATGTCTCTTTAGGTGCTCAGCTAGACTTCTGTATGGAGGCTTGATCAAGCATCATGGAAGATGGGTTGGTACTTTCTGTTATGAGCAATGATTACTAAAATCATTTTCAGGAACATCCCCCTCTGTCAAGGTCCCCATCCCCATATTCTTTCAAGAGTCTAGTCTGGTGAAAATAAGGCAAATAAAAAGTGTAGTTAAAAGGGTCCTGGATGATCAGCATCACATATTCTGCACCCTTAAATCTTGTTGCTGTTTAAATTTGGGGATATTTGCAGGGGGGGGGGAGAACTAAGCTTAATTATGCAATACTTCAAATATTACAAAATACTCTCCATCAACCCTGCTCTGATATCCTGGCATAGTGTCATCTATGAAAAATATTACAGTTTCTGCACAAATGATCTGTCTTATTGATAATTCTCTTGAAGGATGTATTCATATCAAATGGACAAAATTTTGGGGACTGAGATGCTGTGTTTTTTATATGAAAATATATTGTAATTACTGGTATAATGTCCACACATGGAAATCTAGTTGACATTATCCATTGATATATGGCATCTACACATGTTCCAGGTTAGTGTTTGCAATACAAGATATAAAATCAATGTCTCCTTTGTATATTTTGCCTTAAAATGGTCATTGTCCCCATCTATGTCATTATCCTTTCATTATTATAGGATTTTATAAGAAGGAAAATGAAAAAAATTCTGTTACTGAGATGTTGTGTTTTTGATTTAGTGTCAATTCCAGAATGTTCTACTTTTCCATCTCTTCTTGCATGCAGTAACTTGATATTTATGGTGTTTATAATTTTTAACATAGCTTTAACAATTTTTCAGTCATATCGCTATGATGTCTGCAGTGTGGCAGTCTATAGTGATGTCTAGCACTGGGACATCATGCTGCAGACATGTAGCATGATGTCCCACCCAGTCACATTATCCTGATACCAGGCTGACCAGTCCTAACGCTAACCTCTTAATGCTGAGCGTCAAGCGAGGCAGCTCCTTAGTACCATTTTTGTAAGTCTTTGGTATGACTCGATCAGGGATCGAACCCACAACCTCCAGCATCTGAGGCGGACACTCTAACCACTAGGCCACTGGAGCTGTTTAGGAATATTATGAATAAACTTATTTAACAGGACTATTTAAAGACTTGCATTTAAAGATTCTTCAAGGGAAATATTATGTTCAAAATCTTTTTTTTGTCATCACTAGCTAATAAAGTAATCAAGCAAGTAATATTTGAATGTTCAGTCTGAAGGCTCATGTTATAATCAGCACAATATATAGATGATTTTTTTCTTACTTTAATACTACGTAAATTTCTTAGTGTGTTTCAAAAGCTTTGACAAGTGGCACAGCTATAAGCTACACAACATCATTTTTTACAATTTGATCCATTATTTACTCTGGAAAATACTCTCTTTTTATTATATAGCAAACTTGCCTAAAAGCTTAGAATAATAAGCTCATTACACCACCCCATCCCGCCACCTTTTGATAAATTCCCCTTGCTTTCATTCATCATATAAATATAATCAATTTAAGAGAGGGGTAGGATTGGATGACCTAATCTGTTGCAGTCAGTGCAGTAAATTGCATTTTGTAAAAAAAAATTACCTATTTGACCACAAAGCATTAGACTGATTTAGCAGTGCTTGACAGTAAGTTTATCATTGTTGCCATGGTAGTAAGGGGAAATAATTGGAAAGAGACACAAACTGTGCTGAGTTAGGTTCTTTTTAAAAAAATAAATTCCAGTTTCCATTTATTTGTTGTTGTTCACAAAGTGTTCATTTTTTGTATTACAATTATGCCTTTTGTCAGCACTCATTATCAAGCATCACATGGCCTGATGGGAAATTAAGTATTTTCAAAATACATGTTCAGGGCCTGTATTCTGAAAAATGTTAGAGCTTGAAACCTTTTCTTTGGGTTCAGAGTCTAAATCCTAAATATTCTGTAGAAATTTGTAAAGTCAGAATCACATTCTCACATTTGAAGTTTAAAAAAAAAAATGGAACAAACTGTAAAGTAATTGTGAATAAAGTTCAAAATTGTGTAAAACTCGACCTCAATCTCAGTGTCTTAAAAAAGCAGGTAAATGTGTGACATAAATGCGAGTAGAGTGTAAATCATAATCTGTTATAGATTTCCTTAACTCCAGTTTCTTTGATAGCCAGCAGAATATCAGAGATATCTTTGATTTTGGTATTTTTGGCTTGAGCTTCATGAAGAATGTCTAAGTCTGCATCTTTAACAATGTCCATCACAACTTTATTCCACAAATAGGTTTTGATGAACATAATTGTGCTCTATTAACATCTCAGTATGTTCTTAATTTCAGGGTCTTGTTGAAAGAGATGAGGAAATAAAGAAAACTCGCCAGGAATCGCTGAAGATCCAGCAATCTCTTGAAGACCAGCTAGCTGAGGAAAGAGGAGCAAATCAAGAATCTCAGGTGAGGCAGAGCTGTTAAAATGAAAGGGTTTATAGTACCTCATGCAAATAGCAGTAGCAGAATAAATAAAGCAATCATACAGATATATAAAGATCTAGATGAGTTTTTACCTAAATCAATGGAGAAAAATCAAAAGCTGTGAATTTACTGAGACTGATGAATATACCTGTTGTTAGTCAGAAGTTAAGCATTTTAAAAGATTGAAAATGGAATTCTCCATGTGGTATAAAAATGTTTATAACCCTTTAGAAACTACCTTTATGGGCAGGAAATATGTTCATAAAATGGGTCATTAAGACAGTAATTTAATTTAATAGGTAAATTGTATGAACAGAAATACATGCCTCCTGTATCCATTCAGTGTTTGATTTGGCCTCCTGGTCTATCTTTCACCAGCAAAACTTAAGTCTGGACTTAAGTTCAGTTTATTATCTGGCAATCTAATTGGGTAAAATTAATTCTTATTTAAAATTGACCAGTCAAATAACTTTAGTCAAGACATAAGTCATAATCACATGTTGGTGAATTTGTTGGCTGGAAGCCTTTTATCTTTTTACTTTATTTGTATTAAACAAGTGAATGTATTCCACTACAAAGCTGCATCTTAATGAGTACAGTGTCTGAGGGCAGTGTTTACATTCAAGAAAGATGTTACTGGATACACGGTACTAATTGTATGGAAAAATGGGAACCAGCCTGGAAACGGGTGAACCTAAAATATAGTATATATGGGTTTGGCTGGCCAATATTGGGTAATAATGTAAATTATGTTTTAGGGAAAAGAATCTTTTGAGAGCTTATCCTAGTTGTAAGTGAAAAAAAATTAGAGACATTGTATTATTGATGGAATTTCAAACCTTTAACAGTCATGAGTTTGGAACACTAATTACTAAAATTACACCTGACTCTTTTATGCAGAATTAAAAGCACGTTTCAAACATATGCGGTCCAGAAAATGCTGCATCTCATATCCTTTTCTCTAAACAGAAGCTGACATGCAGGTTTCGTCTATGCTGATAAATATAGGTTTGATCATGAGCACTCAGAAATTTTAAGTTATTGAATTTTTAATATTGTGTTTGCATAGATTTACTATGGGAACTGAATTAGTACTTTGAGGTCTTATGGATAGAATTGAGTGTGCTGTCCTACTTCACAACAAACCGTTATTGATACTCTCACTGCTGTATAGCATGCTTTTTATGTATCCTTAGGACCATAATATAATAAGTTATAAATCAGTGCAAAGAATATATCTTGGATTGGGTCAAGCTAAAATCAACAAACCTCCACCCCTACATATCATAATGGGCCGTATCCATGCCCTATCATCATACCATGCATTTACTACAGATGTATATTAATAATGGTACGTGAATGAGAGTTGATAAATATATTCAAACCATGATACCCATAGAGTGACTGGATAAGTATAGGCATCAGAATTGCTTGGATGACTGCATAGACAGATACATTCCCTATGCGTCAAAAACCCACTCCATACAAGATCCTTTGCCTTAAAATGTATATTAATCATTATTAATAAATGTTGGGAAAATTAGTTATGATTTTGATGGATTGATGGTGCTTGAAGAATTAGAGGATAGAAATTGTATGGTCAAATTAGTGGTTGGTAAATGAGGGTTTAAAAGAAATGCTCCATTTTCCACATAAAGTTGCAGGCCATTTAATTGTCTACTATTTATGTTAAATCAAGCAGAAAAAGACCAAAAGGATATGGAATGAGTTATCACTAAATATGTACTCAGTACAGTAGAAAATTAAAAAAATCAGTAATGAATTTTATTATATACCATATCCACTCATGTATAAGTCACTGTATAATATATACCATACGCACTCATGAATAAGTCAGCAGATCCAACAGCAAATTGTGTTGACCAAGATCTACCATTGCATAAAACTCCAGTGGATCTAGGAGTTTGTTAGGAGTAATCTGTAGAAGAAACAACATATACTCTCACCTGCTGGAACATTATGTGATGGCAGATCATGGTCTTTTTTTTTTGTAGTTAAACCAGACTTATTCTTGAGTACATACCATATGTTTAACTTAATATTTCAGTACATCATGTTTTTAATATTAGCATATAATTATCTCTCTACAATTTATAATTTCTCATTGAAATGCCTATATATTGTTATTATTTATCTGCCTGGATGGTGTGAAACAACAATTACCTCATTAGCATATTGCTGAAATAATTTTGATTCTTTAAGTAATTATCAATCTATGTTGTACACTTGTTAAAAACTGCTGCCTTTTAGTTCTGTTCAACATCACTTGAACATGTTTGACTAAATTGTAAGCTGCAGAATTGTTTATGAAGCCTGTAAGTTTGAAAAATCACCCTGGATCTGCCCAATCCACTAAGCCATGTCTTTCAAGCAATATAAAATAATTGATTGAGTTTAAAGTTTCACTTGCCAAAAATAGTAGAAAATAAAAATATTATGAATGCCTTTGGTTTCAACCAAAAATTACCTGCTTGAACATTTATGTTTAAAAGATTTATATGAAGAGTATGTATACTGCTGTATAAACTGTGTAGTAAAAAAAAAGCATGAAAGTAATTATATCTGTCCTGTCTCACAATAATTCTATAAACTGTTTGAATGCATTTTATGCATGGTTAAAATCATGAAGTGTTATCATGCAAGTCCTATGGATAATATTTTAATGTAACTATAAATACAGTCTCATATAACATCTTCTACACCATGGGCCACATGAACCAAGAACATAAAGTCAGTGGGCCATAGATAGATAGATAGATAGATAGATAGATAGATAGATAGATAGATAGATAGATAGATAGATAGATAGGTAGATAGGTAGGTAGGTAGGTAGGTAGGTAGGTAGGTAGGTAGGTAGGTAGGTATAAAGTATTACAGTTGGGCATTGTCTCTCATTCAAAATGCTGCCATATTTTCTCACTTATAAAATGTTACACTGTAGCATGGTCACCCATATAATATGAATATGGGATTGACACAGTGATCTTACTCTAAAGTATCACAGCATGGCATGGTCTCTCTGTCATTGTCATCTCTAATAAGTATGGGATTGTCAGTGACCTCACTATCATGCACCACAGTATGGCATGGTCTTTCATATAAAACAAGTATGGGAGTATTACAATCATGTCAGTGTAAAGTACCACAGCATAACATGAGCTTTAATAAGACATGAAACAGTGATCTCTCTATAAATCACTACCAGGTAGTGTTGTGTCTTGTATAACATGAATATGATAATTGTCTCATCCTGAATGTTTCATTGATCTCCCACTATATAGCTCCACATTATTTCGATTTCAGTTATGTAATATGAATATGGGATTGTCACAGTGTTCTCACTATGATTCATGCTTGAGCTCTCAATTTATATGAATTGGGAATGATACATGTGATATCATTATAAAGTATCAGAGTTTGGCATGGTCTGTCCTTCTAAATACTGAATGTTACAGTGATCTCACCATAAACAGGACAGTATGGTCTTTTATAGCATAAATAGTGTTAAATTCATTTCACTGTAAAGTATGCATAGTTTCTTATACTGTTTCATTGAGTTCTTACTGTCAAGTACCACAGTATGGTGGGGTCTTGTACAACATGGATATGGGAGTGTTGCAATGATCACTGTGAATACTGGTCTCATATAATGTGAATATGGTAGTATCACAATGATTTAATTGAAGTGTGACTGTATAGCATGGTCTCAAATATAAGATGAATATGCTAAAGTCATCTAATTATAAAGCACCACAGTATGGTGTGCTAGTCATACAACAATTATGGGAGTGTTGTAGTAATCTCACTATAAGTACATGTAGCACACACATTATGACATGGTTTCTTGTACCAAGTATTCCAGTGCTGTCTCAAAGTAAGGTACCACATTATTGTTTGAGCTCTCATAATACACAAGTATGGGAATGTTACGGTAATGTCACTATAAATCACCACAGTATGACATGGTCTCTCATAGAATGTTAATATGGGAGAGTTACAATATATCATTATAAAGTACACATCCACAATAATGGAGAAACATTTGTTATGTATTATAATGTTTACAAAATAAATGTTACTGGTTAGGTACATAGTGATATTCATTTTGTATAAGGTCAGGTAAAACATGGATGTATATAACATAGTAATTAAGAAAAGCCAGCAAATAATACAAATTAGATATGCATAACATACTTCTCCTTAATGGATGATCATATCATGGGATTATCACTCAAAGATATCTTAATCCTATATGAAAATTATGCTGTTCTGACATCCAGATTATCTGCCAAAATGGTCATCTTGGAAAGCTTATTATTGCCACTTTTGAATGGAATGTTATATCCAAACAAGGTTGTAACTAAAAGATTTCTTGTGTTGTTAACTTGGTCCTAAATTGAACCAGTGATTATCTGATGCCATCTACATCCACCGTGGCAAAGATTTTGAAATCTTATTATTACCATTTCTACAGAGTCCTGTCAGCATGGGATTTTTGCCTGATTTATTATGATGTCTAGTTAGCCTGAAATGAAAATGGTGCCAATCAAATCAATCAATCCATTAAAGCTATGACAATGATCACTTTGAAAGTTCAATAAGTATTCTCATAAAATGCAGTACCATTTAAAAGGGGTTGGGATGATCCTGTTGACTAACTGTAGATTGAATTTCTCTGGTGTATTCATCAGAAGAATGTAACATTGTTATTAAGGCTTTTAAAAGAAATACACAACAGACTCATACAATGCTTAAAAAAGTTTAATGTTAAATAACTGCATTTACAGACAACTTCTTAATGATCCAATGAAGGAGTGTGTTTATATATATATATATATATATATATATATATATATATATATATATATATATATATATATATATATATATATATATATATATATATATATATATATGAAATTTTGCAGATTTACTAGACAGCATAGATGCATTTGTAAAATAATTTCTGTTGAATATGCTCATTTACAATATACATTTGTATGAATGCTGATATTACATTGTAGATTGAATCAAACTGACTCTAAATGGAATTTAGCTTCATGTGCAAAAAAATATATTTTGTTTATGAAGATATTGGATACAAGTACCTGAAAGTCAATGTGCCAAGAGATTGTGGTCAGGGTCAGTAGCATGTTGTAAATAAGACTTCATATTTACAGGGTTTTTATCTTTTAATAATAGGAAAACCTTGAAAGATTAAGGGAAAGGAAACAAGAGCTGAAGCAGCAAGTGACTGAACTTGAGAAAGAGTTAGAAGAATCAAGGAAGGCTCACACGTATGTCTGTCTGTTTGTAGATTTGCACACACACGCACACATATTATATATATATATATATATATATATATATATATATATATATATATATATATATATATATATATATATATATATATTCATGCATATCAGTTAGACATATGCACAACCTCACATTGCAACACATTTCAGCCATTCAAATGTAAAATATACATGACATAAAATTAGATACATATATTACATATATTTATAAATCTTTTTTCAATTTTGCCATCTTAAATTTCAATTGAGATTAAAAATACATTTGGCAATTAAATTTTATCTTTTTTCTAAGCAAGCTGCTGTTAATCACTTGCCTGTAGCATTACAGACATTCATATAAACCACTGACTGATCACCCAGGTTGTTGTTGTGAGTTTAACACCATTTTTCAGCACATGATAGGCTATACATGGTGGCATGTATAGATAGAGGATGAAAAACCTAGGAAACCCCAGGAAAAACCACCAACCCAAAAGAAACTATTGTCAGACTTTCTCATGCACCTAATGTTAGGCAATCCCAAATATCAAACCCATGAATACAGAATTGAGATGTAAGTATTCTGTAAAGGTGAATAACTTGAACCAGTTTGCCACCCAGACCCCACTGCCAATTAATGTGAATGTGTATATTGAAGTGGGATACCATTGTAGCATTTGCTATTACACATTCAGTTTTAAGTCTTTATAAGTTCAGTAATTCAGATTCAATTTTCATGAAACTTTTCAAATTTACTCAGACATATTTCCAACAGTAGACACATTTCTATACCTCCAAAACCAGTTTTATCTTCCATCAGTAGCTTTTTTTCTATACCTCCAAGACCAGTTTTATCTTCTATCAGTAGACACATTTCTATACCTCCAAGACCAGTTTTATCTTCCATCAGTAGATACTTTTCTAACCTCCAAGACCAGTTTTATCTTCCATCAGTAGATACTTTTCTATACCTACAAGACCAGTTTTATCTTCTATCAGGAGATAATTTTTTATGCAGCCAAAACTAGCTGTATCTTTCATCAGTAGATAATTTTCTATACCTCCAAGACCAGTTTGATCTTCCATCAGGAGATTCTATACCTCCAAGACCAGTTTTATCTTCCATCAGTAGATATTTTTCTATACCTCCAAGACCAGTTTTATCTTCCATCAGGAGATAATTTTCTATACCTCCAAGACCAGTTTTATCTTCCATCAGTAGACACATTTCTATACCTCCAAGAGCAGTTTTATCTTCCATCAGTAGATACTTTTCTGTACCTCCAAGACCAGTTTTATCTTCCATCAGGAGATAATTTTCTATACCTCCAAGACCCGTTTTATCTTCCATCAGTAGAGACTTTTCTATACCTCCAGGACAAGTTTTATCCTCCATCATTAGACACTTTTCTATACCTCCAGGACAAGTTTTATCCTCCATCATTAGACACTTTTCTGTCCCTCCAAAACCAGTTTTGTCTTCCATCAGTAGACACTTTTCTATACCTCCAAAACCAGTTTTATCTTCATCAGTAGATACTTTTCTATGCCTCCAAGACCAGTTTTATCTTCCATCAGTAGATACTTTTCTATGCCTCCAAGACCAGTTTTATCTTCCATCAGTAGATAATTTTCTATACCTCCAAAACCAGTTTTATCTTCCATCAGTAGATACTTTTCTATACCTCCAAGACCAGTTTTATCTTCCATCAGTAGATACTTTTCTATACCTCCAAGACCAGTTTTATCTTCCATCAGTAGATAATTTTCTATACCTCCAAGACCAGTTTTATCTTCCATCAGTAGATACTTTTCTATACCTCCAAGACCAGTTTTATCTTCCATCAGTAGATACTTTTCTATACTTCCATGACCAGTTTTATCTTCCATCAGTAGATACTTTTCTATACCTCCAAGACTAGTTTTATCTTCCATCAGTAGATACTTTTCTATACCTCCAAGACCAGTTCTATCTTCCATCATTAGATATTTTTCTATCCCTCCAAGATCAGCTTTATCTTCCTTCAGTTTACACTTTTGTATACCTCCAAGACCAGTTTTGTCTTCCATCAGTAAATATTTTTTTATACTTCCAAGACCAGTTATTTTCAAGACAAGTCCCATATTTTCTCATGCAGACATGATAATGTGAATATTTACTATTTAAAACATATTTTTGGCACAAAGAAGGAATAAATATTTACATTTTAACCTGTCAGTTACATTGTGAACATAATATTTTTATGTATCAGAGATTCTGTAACTTTCTGGTCCTAAGTTATACTCTGACATTTTTACAGACTGACTTTGTAAACATGATGCATGTCTTCATAGTTATGGCTATGTGACCCCTTGTTCTATGCTACGGGTGCAAATACTTGCATATCAATCATTGTATTTTCTCACCAATAATTTTTAATTTTTGTAAAAATTAAATGACAATACGTTATTTTTTATCATATTTGCAAACATAAATCTTCTTAGTAGAAATTTTATGTCTGATATTTAATATATTTTTCTAAAAATAGAAAGTGATATGTACAAAAAGTTATGATACATTTAAATAATTATTATTTTTATAACTGGATTGTGTACAAAAAACTACATGAAATGTGATACCATATATATATTTGTTTATAAGATGAGTCCAGCTGCAAACTGCACAGACCCAGATCTATGCATTAAATGGAGACTCCATTATTAAATATGTTGAACCTTGTGTTCAAATTAAGCATTTCCCTGGGACAAAAACTGGTTATATATTTGATGCCATGGGAATAAGTGACTTTTTTCAATATGACACCATCAAAATCATCAGTTTTGGTGGCAATGATGAAAGTATTAATTTTCATGCTGTGCAGATTGAAACCAATTTTTAAAACATCCTAAACAACATATAATTGCATAATTCTAACTGCTCAGTCTTAATATGCATGCCCAAGAATTAACACAGACAAGAATGAATAGAATTATATAATTGAACATCTCTGACATAAATGGAATTACAAAATGATAGATATAGAACATGCATTTGTGATAAGGTCTCAGATACTTCTGGAGCACCTAATGACAAAAAACAGAACCAGTTCACAATTCAGAAC
The DNA here is from genome assembly GCA_016746295.1 of Potamilus streckersoni. Taxonomy (NCBI): domain Eukaryota; kingdom Metazoa; phylum Mollusca; class Bivalvia; order Unionida; family Unionidae; genus Potamilus; species Potamilus streckersoni. Next base: position 2,029,649 of record JAEAOA010002358.1, on the reverse strand, counting down.
CATGATCACAAACATAATTGGGACCATGCCAACTGTTCTAACCATTATTTTCCATAAGGCCTTCAGCCTCACATGTATACATAACATATTACTCTGTCATTGGCAGAAACAGGTGTTCTTCAAAGAAAAGGGTACTTTTTTTATTAGTCGAATGATGTGTCTCCTATAGTATCCTATATTAACAAGCCACCCACACGAGTTATGTCATAGTTATTCTGGTGTTGTAAAGGAGCGGTAAGTTCAATAATGGGCATGTATTTGATCTTGAGGTGGTGTTGTTGCCAGCTTGGGACATAGTCCAAAACTCTATGTGTTGTTTTTCTTAGTTTCTTTTTGTTTGTTTATAAATGGCTACTGGATGAATTCCTCTCAATTACTGACCTCGATGCAGACTCAGAATTTTCAGGTTTTGGGCCTGACGATAATGCAGCCTTTTGCGAAGTTGAGGCAAGTTCCTTAAAAGAGAGAGAAGTTAAGAAGCCACAGAAAACAGAAATTAAAGAGAAAAAATCAAAGTCCGTTGTGACCAAAGTTCAGAAAGTGGCAAAACACAAGCCTGTTGTGGCGACCAAAAAAAATAAAAAAATGTCAAACTGTCCAGTGCGTCCAGTTGATCTGTTGAAGAAAAAATAATTGTGGACCAAAATAAAATGCAGCCTGTTATGACAGATGACAATGAAATTGATGCCCTTTGGTGAAGGCTTACCTGAATTACATGTAGAAGTTGAAAATGAAGGGCCTTATAGTGATGTTGATGATAGCCCCAGCAGGGGGTGATACAAGTAGACCACTCAAACAAATTTATTTGAGTGGAAAAATAAATGGGGCATTGTTTGATGTTTTGCAATCTTATTACAATTGCATATTTGCTAATAATGCTGATAATATGTGGCAGTTACCCAAACTAAAATCTCCCCAAAATGGAGAGCCAATACCTAAATCCTTAGCAGAGCTGATTACTACTGCATGTACTTCTTTGTGTGCAACAGAAGATATTTTCCAGAAATACAAGATCCCAGAAAACTGTGATAAGTTGGGAATCAAGAAATTTTGAATGACTTTTGCAAGAGTTCAGTCTTATGACGAAGCCTTCAGAGCTATACAAAATCTTGTTGCTGCAGGCATTATGCCATTTTTCTGATTAGTAGAATTATTAAAGTCTCAGATTGCCACTAATGAAGAAGCAAAGACCCTAATTTCATATGGGTTAGGTGCAATATCATGTATTCCTCAGAAGAAGGTATATGATTTGACCACATTTGAAAAGGAAATATTAGTCTTTGTAATTTGCATACCCCCATAACATCAATGCTTTTGGGGGATGATGTGGCCAAGGAAATTAAAAGATGTGACACTGGGTTTGCACTTGCAAAAGAAAATTTTGCCCAGATTTACAGAGGTTTCAATAGAGGCCATAGTGCTAGAGGTGGTGGACCCATACAAGGTCCATATTTCAATCAGAGGGCAAGATTTAGACCTCAACCTTATAGTACTCAAAATATGTACAGGTATCAACACCAAAATTCCAACAGAGGAAGGAGACCTGCTTATACAAGTCCACCAAATGATCCCACAAAATAAAATCTATAAAAGTAAATTCTTTGGGAAAATTTAAACACTGTATTGCTATGTAGAATTATTTTTGTTTGTGATCCGTCGATTTTGCAACTTTGGGGTACAAAATAGAGTTTGATTCTATGCCTTTCCAGTCTTTTTTTTCTAAAAGAAATTCCTTTTTTGACGAGCAGAGAACTATTATATCCAATGAAATTACTGAACTTCAAAGGAACTCTACTTCCATCCACATGTCAGAGTAATCACTTTCGTTTGACCATTTTTATTGGTCCCGAACCTAATGGAAAATTTTGGTCAGTTATTAACCTGAACTGTTGAATAAATTTACTAATTATGAACATTTTAAGCAAAAAAAATTTTCAAAATTGTTTTAGATCTCATCCAGAAAAATGATTTCTTTACTTCTAATGAATGCTTATTTTAGTATTCATATATATATATATATATATATATATATATATATATATATATATATATATATATATATATATATATAAATAATCAGAAGTTTCTAAAGGTTATTTGGAATGGTCAATTTTTTTACTTTGTATGTTTGCCATTTGGGCTTTCCTCTGCTCCAAGAGCTTTCACTAAGATCTAAAAACCCATATATGCATGGTATAGGCAGCAATGCATTAGGTGTTCCTATTGATGCCTCATTGAATTTGGATGGTAATAGTCACATTTGCATGCAAAACACATGGACTATGATTGAGACATTATACTTTGTTTCATTATCAAATTAAAAAAATCAGTGCTTATTCTATCTCAGTGAATTACCTTTTTTGGTTTTGTTTTAGATTCTGCGTAGTTTAATGTTTTTCTTAAAGTGAAAAGATTTATGTTTTTGCCAAGAAGTTCATTGATAGAGTAAGAGATTTGGCATCATTTATTAATGCCTTTTATGCAATCCTGGAAGACCCAATGCGCTACAGGTGTTTGGAACATGATAAATTGAAAGGTTTTTGTGAAAACAAAAGTTTTGATAATACAGTACAGTTATCTCTACAAAGTATTCAGGAACTTAAATAGTGGTATCTAGACAGGAATGGAAAATTTATTAGACAAGACAAGATTGCTTTTACTATTCAAACCGATGCATCACTCACAGAGTGGGGAGCTTATGAACTTGATTCAGACAGATCAATCTCTGATACCATTTTTTCTGTAAATTACCTAGAATTGTTAGCAGTTTTCTATGCCTTTACAAGCTTTTTGTTCAGATCACAAAAATGTTCATATTGAGATACAGTCTGATAATATACATGTTATCTCATATATTAATAATATGGGTGGAATGACATCAATTAAATTGGGTCAGCTAGCCAGGCAGATTTGGGAATGGTGCTTGGAAAGTGAAATATTTATATCTGCAGTCCATATTGCTTGCAGTTATGATATACAGGCAGATTTTCTGTCCTGGAACTTTTCTGACTCCATTGAATGGATGCTAAAGATATAAATTTTTCAAAGACTGTGTGCAAAGACTTTTGTTCCATACATTAATCCTTTTGCATCTAGATTAAAGTGTCAGTTAAAGCAGTTCATCTCATGGTTTCCAAAACCAGGTGCTTTTAAAATTAATGCCCTTTCTTTCTCCTAGCATGATTCAATCCCATACATTTTTCCAAATTTTTAATCTTTTTTGGAATATATTGAAAAAAAATATTGCTGTTTTATGTTAGTAAAGCACTCTTAATTGTTCAACATTGGACATCACAATCCTGGTTTATTTTACTCTTATCATATTTATTTCTCATCTAATTAGACTGAAAAGGCACTAAATTATAGTGACTCTTCCACACAATGTCAAACTCATTCTTTGGGAAAGACCCTATCTTTAATCACAGTGACTGTATCAGGAGATTGCTCCTAAACCAAAGACTTTCAACAACAGCTGTGGATTTCATTAACAATTCATGGAGACCAGGAACAAATAAACAGTGTAATTTGGCATGGAAAAAAATGGAATTTTTGGTGTAAGATCAGGGAAATTAATCCCTTTTGTGTCTCTGAAGTAACAGTTATTTCATACTTGGATTCTTTGGTAACTGAGGGTAAGTCTTACAGTGTAATCAGTACTCACAAGGCAATGTTACTTACTACTTGATAATGTATGGTGCCTCAACCCTTTGTTGATTCATAGAGACTTGAAGGGACTGTTTAACAAAGGTCCATCAATACCAAAACATTTTGACACTTGGGATGTAAACCTAATCTTAAAATACCTGTGTACCCTTTTTCCTTTGGAAACTATATCTTTAAGGTCATTAACAATGAAGCTGGTTTCCTTTGGAAACAATTATATCTTTAAGGTCATTAATAATGAAGCTGGTTTCCTTTGAAAACAGTTATATTTAAGGTCATTAACAATGAAGCTGGTTTCCTTTGGAAACAGTTATATCTTTAAGGTCATTAACAATGAAGCTGGTTTCCTTTGGAAACTATATCTTTAAGGTCATTAACAATGATGCTGGTTGCTCTTATTGCTTTATCTACAGCTCCAAGAGCACAAACTCTAAAATCTTTGAATTACATAACGTGACTTGTATGGCAGATAGTACTGTATTCAGTTTTTCTGATTTATTGAAAACTTCAAGACAAGGTAAGAATTTTCAGTTGGAACTGCTGCAGTATAAGGATGAAAAGCTTTGTGCCATACATACTTAGTTGCATTATCCTGAGATGGAAATAAAAGCTCTTTAGTAGAGCCTACATAGGTCTAATAAGTCATTTTAAACTGTCAGATGTCACATTTTAAACTGTCAGATGTCACATTTTAAACTGTCAGATGTCACAAATGTATGCTCTTACAATAAGTAACCAAAAAGAGTGAACACAACAAGCTTTGTCAAATTTAACAAATAATTTTTTTTTCTAGAATGCAAAGTGAATAATTGGAAAAAAGAACTTTCAATATTGTGAATTCAATTAAAAAATAATCCAAGAATTAAACACCCAATTCCTAGTAATAAAATGTCCTGAATACAATTCAGTTCAAATCCCAAAGAGATTCAAAACTGAAGGCAACGACGTGTCTGTTATGGTCTATGTCATATGGATGTGTCATCAGTCACTTCTTGAATAACAGAGATATTATTCCAGGTTTGAGTTCAGTATCAATGTCTTTATCCAAGAATTTGGCACTTTTGTATTTCCAGAGAAAATAATCATTGTAATTCAATAATTTGAAGAAATATCGTTGCAATTCAATAATTTGAAGAAAATAAAATTCAACCCAAACCGGTCACAACATAATAAAACCTATAATGTGCCAAATGTTAAAGCATGACTCGTAAAATCATGACAAGCACAAGATAATATAGTTCTCTGTTTGATCTGAAGGTCACAGTTAGCATTTTCTAAAAACAACCATTACCTAATTTAAAAAAACCTTTTTGAATGATCTAATGAGCCTTGTTTCTTTAAAACATAATATCCTATTAAGTTCACTTGGGACTCCCCAAAATTTTGACCCTGATCAACATAAATTTACTCCTTTGTTTACCTGAATAATGATTTGGTTAATGAGCTCATACTCATAGAGAATAAAGTAGCTATTATCAGTTGTTTTCATTAATGAAATAATTTTTTTTATAAAGTCAATCTGGTTAAACAGAACTAAACTCAGTTTTGGATAAGGTCAAATCCAGTAAATATTGTTACATTACAGCAACATGTAATGAAATATAAAAAATTTAAACTAACAAACAATTGAAGTAAATATACATAACACAGAGAATTTAAAATGTCAAAAGAAATATAGGTCAAAAGAATAAAATATACTTTCCTCAAGTATATTTGCCAAAATCAGGACTAAAATTCTTGAGAAATCTACTCAAGTTCTGGTATTGTATTGTTCCTATAGAGTTGTGACATCAAGTACTATTGCAAGATTGTTAAAAATGGTTTTAGAACAATCAGGAATTGATACAAATAATTTCAGAGCTCATTTTTACATAACCGCTGCATCATCAGCTGCTTTCAGACAAGGTTGTTCCTTACAAAATATATTAAAAACAGCATCCTGGACATCAGCAAAGACTTTTCACAAATTTTATCTTTGGGGTATTCAAGCTAATAGTAAGGGTTTTGCTGAAGCAGTTATTAATTGCATATAAATAATATTTTTTGTTTGATTATGATGTTTATGTTAACATATGGTTCCTTTTTCCTTTTGTTAACATATGTTTCCTTTTTTCTTTTGATGCTTTTAGCAGATGCTTTGTTGTCAGTCTTTAAAGATGCTATGTAACACATGTGAGGCTGAAGGCTTTACAGAAAATAATGAACACCTCATCCAAGCATTTATGAAGAATGAGGGGCATTATTGGAGCAAAGATGGAGAGGTTGAGCATATATACATCTACCCATCCTTTGTTGCAAGTTTGATTTTACTACAATGGTGTTTTCCCTCCCTGTCTTATACAGACAACAAAACACTTCACTGTAATCTATGAGATACCTCATGTGGGTGGCTTGTTTATATAGGATACTTCAGGTGACACATAATGTGACTGATAAAAAAAATTCCTTTTCTTTGAAGAGTGCATGTTTCTGCTAATGACAGAGTGACATGCTCTGTATATAGCCTCCAGCTTAACTCCAATAATGCCACCACCACCCCATCCTTCACAAATGCTTGGATGAGGGGTTCATTAGTGAAGTCAAAAAGATGTTTCTACTGTTTTGAATGAGGGTATAATGTGTAAACTTGAAGACATACTAGTAAAAGTCAGTGTCATGCCTGCCTACAGTATGTACAACAGGTAAAACACTGAAATACTTCACTCAGATGTACAGTATTAGGTTTATGGCAACGAAAATGGGACCCAAACAAAATTTTCCAGAAACTTAAAAACAAGCTAAAAGATCTGCTCAGTGTGATTCTCGTTGGCAGGAAAACAAACTACAGATACCCCACTGAGTGATGATGTCCATAGAATTACCAATACCTCTGGTGCAATCCATTCAGCACTTCCATCAATCAAACTAACCATAATGTGTTAACCACTGAATGTGCTAATGCTTGTGAGTTAGGACACTATATAGAAGAAAAATTAGAGAAATATCATGGTATATATATATAGTGAAAATATTAATTCATACATTTCATGCCATTCATCTTAAGACCATGAAAACTTAAAATTTTCTCAAAATCAGTGTTTTGTGCAGAATGGTCTCAAATTTTGGCATTCGAACAACCATTATGTTTTTCCAAAATTAGATGAAACCAAATTCTTTTTTTGAGGAAATAATTCAGTAATTGGTATTTCTGCATTCTTTTTTCATGACAATGAACTTAAAATTCCAAATGACAGTTTTCAAATAAAATACAAACTTTCTGAAAATGGTGGTGGACTTATTGTTTTGATTAAGGATAGCATTAGCTATAAACATTGATGTGATTTTTAAAAAATGTTATAGAAATAATTTGGCTAGAAACAGGACAAAATATCCAAGACCATTTGTTATGCTGTGTATATAGAGCACCAATGCTGAAAATTCTAAATAATTTTGAAACTTTGTATATAGTAAACAATGAATTTTCCAGTTTGCTATATAACCCTAATCAAAACTAGATTAAACCCATAAATTTAATGAATTATCAACAGCTATTTCATGTACGCACTTGAATAGCAGACAGTTTCTGAAACGCCAATTGATCACATCTATACTAACAATGCTGACAGTATTATAGAAGTTACAGTTCCCCAATATTCCGTAACTGATCATTATCCTATATGCTCTACATGAAAATTAAGTCCAAAAAGTATCACAGACATATCAAGAATTAAATAATGAAAAGATTCAATTCACAAATATTTCTTAGTGAACTAAAAGATATCCCTTGGTCAGTAATTGAATCTTTTAACGACCAGTATCAGACATGCTTGTCATTTGGATAGATATGTTTACTAACACCCAGAACACTCATGCTCCTATTAATTTCAGGAGAGTCAAGCAACAAAATCAACCCATTTTGACTACATGTGATATATAAAATGCTGATAAGACAAGGGATAGAGTTCATAAATTAAAATATATCAAAATATCAACAGTTACAGATTATGGACAAACAGTGATGTGAGTGATTCAAAAGGCAAGGAAATCTTACTATTCCACTGAAATGTCAGTATTATGAAAAAGAATCCTAAAATACTCTTGAAAACCTTCAATGACTTAGAGAGCAAATCTATTTATAACTTGCCTTTTGCATGAAATTTAGCAAGAACCTATTAAAATTGCAAATGCACTAATTGATTACTTTATGATGAACCTCACAGGTCATAAAAGATTCTCCAGTGATGAATTAAATGAGCATATTTCCTCAAAACTTAGCAAAGAAGAGTGTTTCAAAATATATAAACTAAGTCTTGAGTTCATTTTAAATAAATTATATCAACTTGGTGTCAGAACAACTGCAAGTCTAGATAATATAAGCGCTAAATTCCTAAAACTCTCATCTCATTTGATTGCATCATTCCTTGTGTATATCTTCAATCTTAGTATTTCCACATGTATTTTTCCAAACAGTCTATAACTCCCATGCATAAGAATGGAGATCTTTATGATATGAATAACTTTAGACCTATCTCAGTTTTATCATCACGTTCAAAGATATTAGAAAGACATGTTTGTATTGAGTTTACAAACTACCTGGAATCCTTTTATTAACTATAGTCATGACGAAATGTCTTTTATGAAGGACATTCATGCCAGATGATGCCTACCAGAATGCTAAATGATTGGATAACAAAAATAGATTAAGTTAACCTTGACCTTACAAAGGCTTTTGACATTTTAAATCATGAAGTCTTGAAACACTCTGCATATATCAAATTAACCATGAAAGTCTTAAAATTAAAAACTACATGGCATCATGATAGGCCATATATTGATCTGGAAACTGTAAACTCACAGCTTTATTTCTTGAATAGAATAAAATCTTATCTCCCTCAAGAGCAGAGAAAGATATTCTGCAATGCATGTATCATGCCACACCTAGAACATTGTTGTCCTATCTGGGGTGATAGTGATACAGAAAATCAAGAAAGATCACTGAAAATTCAAACACAGTAGCTACAGTTTTATTCTTGTTGCTGATTTAGATACACCATGAAAACATCTTTTAAAACTATTTCAGCAGAGAACTAAGTTTTAAAAGGGTTTACTAGTCTATAAATTCCATGCATGGTCTGGCTTATAATTATTTTAAATGTAACTTTAAATTTGTTAAAAGTGTTCATAAATTTGAGCTAAGATCCATCTTAAACAACAAGTTATATTTACCTCACCAAATCAGAGTTTATAAGAAAATTTTGCATTTTCTGGAACCAGGCTATTGAATTTCCATACCACCTTATATAAAGTTAGCTGTTTCATTGCATGTTTTTATAAGACTTCTTAATCAACATCTACAGAAACAATCATTTGTATGATTTTATTTAATTCACTACTAATACTCTTTATAATATTGTTATAACCTGTACATACCAATAATGTTTTACACAAGTTCACTGCCACTATTTGTATGAATCCTGTATGTACTCATCCTTGAAGCCTTTGCATATTTTATTGTAATAGCAGCTCACCTGTCTAGTTTTTTAATGGCTTTTTGTGTCTAAAGAAAACCTCATCTTGTAATAATCATTATATATATGTGTATACATGTATGTATATATATATATATATATATATATATATATATATATATATATATATATATATATATATATATATATATATATATATGTGTGTGTGTGTGTGTGTGTGTGTGTGTGTGTGTGACAGGTTTTGCTTCATCAACATCTACAGAAGCTACAGATACATCATTTAAATTCCTAATGTTTAACTTCCACTACCTTTTTTTTTTTAGATATTACTTCATCATATATATATATATATATATATATATATATATATATATATATATATATATATATATATATATATATATACATATATAGCTGCAAAACATTTTGGAGTAAAATATTTTTAAATAACTACTGATGCTAATTACTAGACAGTGTATTCTATTTTTCCACAAAAGGTCCAGTGTAAATATAGGCATCTGTTTACTACTACAGAATAAGGCATAATGACCATACTGTGACATTTCTCCAGTTTCTTACCAAATGTTATCATTTTATGGAATGTAATATTAACTTATAACAAGAGCCACAGTCACTTATTTTTGCCAAGAAAAGAAGTTTAAATATATTTATCACACTTAAAGCAAATATTTAAGAAAAACTATGGAGGAAATCCATTGCATATCATTGTCATTTTATGTCATTATGGTAATCAGACTATTTAATAGCTGATTTGTAGCAGATTTTACAAAAGTTTGGGTCATCTTACTTTGAGGTATCTACATGCGCTATGTAAACATGATATAGCATATTATTCTTTCTGATCCAAACGTCCATCGTCATTTAAATTCCTCCATTTTCTTTGTGATAGGATCCTGAACAACAAGTGGAAGGAGAAGTCAAACTTGATTGGTCAGTTGGAGCTACAGGTCAGAGAAATGAAAGACAACTGGGAAGCCAAAGATAAAAAGTTGACATCAGAGAGGGACAAAGCTTTGGCAGCTGCCAAGTATGTATTTGTATTTCCATTTTTATAGAGGAATCCGATGGTGTTACCTATGTCTGTCTCATCACGTATCATCCCATCACATAATGCTACATATCTCACAATATTGTTCCACTCAGTAATTTTGGAAGGACTTTTCATATTGAAATCTAATTTGGTATGAGGCTTTTTGTTAACAAGATTCTAATCAATTTCAATTTTTACTGTTTGGGGGCAAAATTTTACAGAGTTATGACCCCCTGTTTGCCCTTTAATTTTTTTTCTCACTCAATAACTTTACATGGACATAATGGAGTGGAATTTAGTTTGGCACACAGTTTGACACAGAGACAACTTATCATATGTTAGATTTGATTTTCACCATTTTTCAGTGGAATTTCCATAGCTATCTCCAGACCTTCAAGCATTTTCATCAAATTTGGCTCTACAGTGGAAAGGTCTAGGACAAAATTTGTTTTCACAATTTTTCAGGAACATACAGAGTTACAGCTCTTGTTTGACTATATGACTATATATTTATCCCTTCAGTTTAGTTTCTGCTCAGTTAATTTTGAAAGACATGAAAGAAACAGCTGACATTTTTCAGTCAGTTATTTGTCTTGCTGGTCTCCAAGACAGTGATAGCCAGTTTGAATGGTGGCAGTGTTTATATTGGTTAAATTTAGCTAAAGTTCTTGTGTATGGTCATACATCCCTAACCATTTGCTTTTGTATTTTTTATTATAAAGTACATTTACAGCCCAATTTAGATTTTTCAAATCATATTTAGCTTTTATAACTACGTGCAGTGGATGATGCATGTGTACTATTCAAAAGCTGTCCAGAGGAATGTATTTTAGGAAAAATTTGCTTTTTCAGTATTCTACTACCATTTCATCACATAATGTCATCACATCAGCATTTGTCGCTTACATCATTGATGTACCAGTTTTTTAAGTTCTTATCCATATTGTTTCATTTTACTACAGATATAAGACTTTCCATGAAAATTTAATTCTAGAGATGCTCAAAGGGTAAAGGAAACCTAGTCCATTCTTCATTTTGGAGGTCAACTTGAAAACCATATTTGTGTCACAAAGTTCCAAATAAAGTTACAAGACTCCAAATAACTGACTATAAATTTATTGCATGACTTGATGTGCAACATAGACATGAAAACAATGCTATTTTTTTTTGCCCTAGCAAAATCTAATATTTTCATTATAACATGGCTGAAAGGCAAGTTCACTGAACATATTTTATGACAGACAAAATTGTTACTGAATGGTTAAAAGAAGAAAATTAAGTGAGAGTTATGAATTGAAATGTTAAGCAATAAAATTGCAAGCTGAGACAGTGTTTTTTTAACATAATACATGTTCTCTTTTTACAATATTAAACATGTGATTGATATTTATAAATATTCACAATATTTATACATGTATAGATAAACACCATTTAGTTTAAATCCCAAAAATGATCATTTAAAATGGCATATTGTTTTTGCTGCAAGTATGATGTCCACATTCTGAAGAAAGAAGATAGCCCTATCAGTAATTGTATGTACACTTCCTGTCATTGGTGGTATTTGGTCTGATCTTACTTTATGTTCAACATAGTTATTACATTGAGTCAATATTTAACACTTCTGGCACCAAGTACAATGGTATCACTGGTTAGGATTCTCACATGTACAGTACTCAGTATTATGCTTTACCACATACCAGATAAACATTTGTTAAGTGAAAGATTTAAAAACTATACAATGCAACACATGTACAAAAGTTAATTAAAATAATATTTATTTGTAAAGACTTAATTTCCATAAGGGTTTGACCTAGGAGAGTGTGGGATGTGATGTGGTTCTATAGAGAGGAGGATTAATTTTTGGACAGGTACAGTATTTTAAGCTGGAATCTTGAGATGGAAGACAGCTATTGTCAAGATGAATTCACACAAGCTTTATATATATTCATTATTATATTACACAGATGGAAAGTTCATTTGGTTCCATTTTTGTTTTCACTTACAAGTGACTGATTTGTATAACACAAAGTTTATGTGTACAGGATAATCATGTCTTGTGCTAAAAGGCACTAAGAGACTTATAATGACCCAGACTATAAAAAATTTTCAGTAAAGATTTGCTTTAGTTTTGTTGCTTTGGGTAAAATATACATTAATTTTCAAACATGTTGATCTTTAGATTTTAAACTTCATATTTAGGGGAAAACAAATTTTCAATTATGAAACAAACTTCTAATTATGAAAAGTTTTAGTACAAACCAATTATTATGAGTTTAAAGAATAAGCTATTTATGAAAAATCAAATGGTACCAAAAATTACAAGAATATAATTAGTTCCTGTAACATTTGCTGACTTTGCTCATCTAATTGCAATTTTGCATTCAAGATATTTCCAAACCAAAAATTAAAAGGTCTGTATTCAAAATTGATATCATTTATTAATTCTGCCATTATTGATCTGTCCCATAATTTCAACAAAATCTTTAAAGTACTGTGATGAAAGTGTGAAGATGAAAAGCTGATTGCATTGGACAGCACTTGTAAAAGTATAAAGAGTGATATCTGTTGAGTGGCCCCAAGTGGTCAAGTGGTCTAAAGCATTGACCATTATGGATCACTGCTTTGTCACCAGTGTGGTCTCAAGTGTTAGGTTCAGCTGATGTGGGTATGTGAGAAAGCTTGCCAGTAGTTTCTCATATAAGTGCATTCATATTGTGGGATAATTTATTTTTTAAATTGCTGTTGATTACTATAAAAAATGTAGTGATATACAATATATTATATACCAATTGTCTGACACGTTGAGCCACTCATTATGAGAGTTTGAGTAGCAGGTAATCAATTTATATATTTCTAACAAATACTGATTTACTAAATCCCAATTAGCAAAATATGCAATTATGTATTATCAAAACATCAATAAACTTATGTAATGTTAAATTCTTGCATGTTTTTATTTGCATTTACATGACTATGGGTGTAAAATCACCATGTGTAATATACAATGAATGATTTAATCTGTTAATTAGATCTATATACTTTGTTTATTTTTGAATATATGGAAGAAAATATTTATATCTCATTCTCATTTTTTTTTATTTTATATGTGCAAAGTATATACAGATATAAACATGAACATATACATGACATTACTGACACACATAATTAGTTGCTTTATTGGTGGAGGTGTGTTTTTTGGTACAGTTCTCTTATGATCTGCATGTACCACATACAGTTGACTTGGAAGAATAATTTCTGTGGCATTCTTCACAAGACCAGTGACTAACCATTTCAATATATTTAGGCATTATCAAAGTTCTATTAAACACAATTCATTGTAGAGAGGTGATTTTGTGGAAAGACTGTCAAAGAATTTTTTTATAAAAAAAGACAATAAATTTACTTGTCCAATGAAATTTTCAGGAAAAAAAATGTGCAACAACAGTCTTGAAAGCCAACAATAGCTCAGACTTCCTCTGCATTAGACTAAATGGCTTGTGGAACATTTTTAACACCATCCTGTTTGTCTTTAATATGTTAGGGAAAATATACTAAGGAATTTAAATATGGCTTCCATTGTAAAGCATAGTGAGTTAAAATGAATTAACTTATTAACTTATTAACACAATACTGGCAGATATTTCTGATGTTTTAAATCACAAAGTATATTGAGTTTTTTATTCTTGTTGACTTGTGTTTCTTCTTTCAAGCAATGTGTACAGATTAAGTATGAAGCCCAGAATGGCTGAGTTATTTAAAGTGCTCACCATTAAGGATCACTGCCATCTCACCTCAATATGTCTGGATTTGAGTCTCATATTTGGCCAATATGGCCTTAAACCCTACAACAAATTATGTAGTCCTGGATAGTTATTACAGTATCACATAATTGGGTAATAAGACCTACTGCACACAAGGAATGGTAAACATCAAATCTGGTTTTTTTTGCTCTCTGGACCCAGAATTAAAGTCAATGAAGAAGGTAATTGGTTTTGAAAATGACCTTGACATATTCAAAAGGCAAATTGTTTTTGTGGGTTTTTTTTAACAGTTCAGTTACCCACACATAGGGCACTAGTATTTACTCTGCCTGAGTTTTCATTTTCTGCAATGACAAGATCTGCAATCTTGGCATATTTTGACATTGCATTCCAGACCTTAAATTTGTTATCTCACTACACTTTCAGATTGTTGAAAGTATCTGGTATATTATACTTGATTTACAAACATCAGGAGCAAGCACAGACTTTTATTTACCACCTGAACCAGCTTTTTGTATGCATTTGGACTTGCTTTTTATTGCTCCAATAATAATTTCCACTTCTGCAATCAAATCATCATCATTCCCAGCCTTTGCCGATTTTGTATCTCAAATAATTCACTTAGCAATATCATTAATAATGGCATACAGGTGTACCTGCCTTTCATCTTCTTGTAAAAACTGGATAAAGTGTGACGTTTTTATAGAAACATCATGCAGGTGATTGGCATACATGTCTTGCTGTCATGATTGGATATGATTTTTTCCACTGGACATGATTTATTCATGATTGGACATGATCTCTTCCATTTATTTTTATCCCCACTTCAGCATTATGCACCCACAGCTGATATTGCAAAACCACTTCCTTGTCCCCAGCAATCATATGTGTGTTTTGGGTGGAAGTTGTATAACATGAGCAAGATCAAGAATATGACACCAAATATGGTTGCAGATGTAATGAGCAATTTTAAGTTAATAAGGCCTTGCTGGCTTACTTGTGTCCCACTAGCTGTCACATCTTTTGATACAATTATCAAAATCTGATGTACTTGTTTGGTGTAGTGGAAGACATGCTGACATCATGAAATGTTGCCCTTTTGTTTATGAGGATTTTTCCCAAAAAGACCCTACCATCTGGGATCTGACTTGGATAGAAAGCATATGCCAGGTCTGCAACTTTGAGCCAAATGAAAATTCCTTTGTAACCATGGTTCTCATAAGTCATGTGACCGGTGTCATGTTTAAAAATCACAAAGTATTTATGTGTGGTAAACCCCTCCTCAACTTATTTGTGGCTGGTTTACTGGTTTTGTCTTTGTGTCTAGGTATGACCACCAACAATGTAATTTGCCTGGTATCAAATAAATCTACTACAAAGAATGAATTTTTGGATGGAAGAAAGATGTAATCTGAGCTAATATATAAAACAATTAGGTCAAGCCCCCATTACAAATAAAAACAAAATTTAATAAAATTTCAGGGAAAAATATAAAAAAAATATACCACCAGCAAATCATATGAAAGTTGCAGTTCAAAAGATAAACTTTTTTCTTTACATATTAATTAATGAAGGAATTTCAAAAATATAAGATTAGCCAATTTTGTTTAAGATAGAATCAAAATCATCATTTAAGAGTCTGAGTACATGTATATTTAAAAACTGCATTGCATCAATTCATAACCTGTTGATTGATCTGTTCCACAGGTCCTCTTAGACTACTTTCAGTTCCGATGTATCAGTATGTCTTCCACTCAAACTTTCTTTCATTCCAAAAAATCAAGGTGTTTGTCCTTTTGTTCTAAACTGCCCTTTTTTCCTTCCCACACTGTTTGGGTTGTAACATTTTTTTCCAGTATATCTCACCTTATAAAAATTTAAACACGGCAACCTAAATATTCCATCACATTATATGGGAATACATCATTAGACCGGCCCTTTGAGGTTAGAGATTAATTCTATCAATTTCAAGCAGACTATACGGCTTGTTCCCAGACTACAATATCATCAGCTAAATGAATTATATAGAATAAGCATGAATTCAACATACTCAACTCCTACAATAATCGAGACTATAACTTAGCAAACTGCCAATGTACATGTAAAAGGAAATATTGTTGCACAGACTCAGATAAATAAACTAGACACATGTATACCATATTAAGAAAATTAATCTATGACTTAACAAATTAATTCATGCAAATACATGCACATACGAGCTATTAAATTATCACATAAATGATGTATATAAATTTCTGCAAATAAAAGCACCTACAATCAATAAAATCATAGCATAAAAGAAGTATATGAGATTTATGCAATTACCTCATTTTTCAAGCTTTTGGTGTCTGTCGAATCCTTCAGACAAATGACTCTCCCTTGAATAACAATTATTTTACGAGAAGTTTTCTCTTTAAAATTCTCTGAGTCTATTAGATCTTACTTCCTTTCTCTCTCACAGAGAAGAGTAGACTAAATTTTAAACTCCTTCCAATACATTTAAACTTAAGGTTTTCGTTTTAAACATTGCCCCATTCAGTGTGACCAATCAGATTTACAATAATTCCCGCCTTTCCAGCACTAAAACACTGCATTATTTCTATCAACAAATGCTACAACTTGGTTTTCTCCTACTATCAATTCCATGTAGAACCAAACTTGAACCCCAACAACAACAACAACAATAATAATAATAATAATAATAATAATAAATAATAAATAATAATAATAATAATAATAATAATAATAATAATAATAATAATAATAATAATAATAATAATAATGCACAGGGTAATAAAAAAAATAATAATAAAGATAACAGTTTATGAAATGTGAACCTGTTTTGAGAGGTTACCAATATACAAAGACCAATGGCACACAGTAGCACACTATGTGTCTCTCAGAAGTGGCTTCTGATATAAAGATATAAAGAGTTTTGAATGACAGTGCATTTGACATATAAAAGGGGTGCAGGTGCATTTCATATATAAAAGGGATCACAAGTGTATTTGATTTATAAAAATGTATCTGGATGTATTTGATTTATAAAAAGGGTGCAGGTGTATTTTATATATAAAAAGGGTGCAGGTGTATTTTATATATAAAATGGGTGCAGGTGTATTTAATATATAAAAGAGGTGCAGGTGTATTTGATAGATAAAAGAGATGTGGGTGTATCTGATATATAAAAGTGGTGCTGGTGTATTTAATAATAAAACAAATGGGGGATATTATGACAGAATCAGAATTTTGAATCAGGCATTTGACAAGCCTTCACATCTGATGCAAAATTCTAACCCTCATGATTAATTTTCCAATCCTATACTATTACATATGAAGGATATTGACTTTCTGAAAAGTTGTTTATATACTGGAAACATGCGATGACAGATTTTAAATCATCAGCACCACTGTGAGTATTTTAAAACAGGTTTCAGCCAAAAATCACTAGCAGCTACATGAGTGCTGTATGAAAAATGTTGCAGTTTGGACATTGTGCTCCTTCAGCAAGTCTGTCACCATGGTTGATTTATGTTGTTGTTGTTTTTGTTCTGGGGCTTAATACCATTTTTCAGCACACAATAGGCTTATACATGGTGGCCAGTATTAATGGTGGAGGAAGAAACCAGGAAATCCAGGGAAAGAACCACCAACCCACAAGAAGCTATTAGCAAGCTTTCTCACATATCCACATTCACTGAATCTTAGACTGAACCCACACAGACAGAGGTGAGATGGCAGTGATCCATAATGGAGAGCCGCTTTAGGCCACTTGGGGCCCCAGTTGATTTATGTGCTAATAGTGTATTGTCATTGAGTAGATGGAAACCTCTGGCAACTTTGCATAGATAAAAGTTTTAGCATTGTTGCAGCAGTTTAGGAATATTTTGCAAGCACAAAATGTCCACTTCGAAACAGAATTAGGCATGGATACCTGGATGATTGGACCTTTTTATATTGATTTTTAAAAATAATGTACATAAAACTCATTAGCCTGACTACATCATGCAATTTGTGGTCTCTTCTCATTTTCTCAGATCCAAACTATATTATTTTCTCATAAATAGAACAATACATCCATGTTTCTTGACCTGTGACAATCTCATTCAATTGTCCCTGTTCATTCTTTTCATATTTGGTAAGCATCTGTTTAGCAAAAATAAACCCAAGTCTGTTTTTGATCAGCCATCAATTAGTGTGTAACCCATCTTGCACAAACTTTATCAGCTTCATGTGATTCTACTTCCATATGTAAGAAACAGCTGATGATTATATAATAAAAATATCTTCCACTTTCTATCAAATATTTTCATTTATTCCTCCCTTCCTGCCTATCTTTAAAACAATCAAACAACTTCAGACTTATACAGCATGACAGATCATTACTTCTGTACAATTGCAATTACTTCTGTACAATCTGCAGCTATAAAACTTGCTGCATGTGTAGCTGCAGATCCATTTGTAGGAGGTATTTTATTGATTGATTTCCTTTAAATTTATTGATGAGTACAAAGAAAAAAGTTGTTATGGTTGTCACCAGACCATATATACTCACCAATAAGTCAAATCTAACTGAAGATTACACAAACCTATATTTAGCTATCCAATAATGCCAGCAGACATGTATCTATGCTTTATATTAGGAGAACAAAATATATAGACCCTGATCTACCAGTGCATATTGTGCCAGCAGATCAGGGTCTGTGCTGTTTGCAGTTAAACTGGATTTATAAGCAAATAAATTTTGGTAGATGAAATACACAGATAAAGGTGCAGTTGGGCTTATCAGCAAATTCAGATGACACCATTACATCAGATTTAAAATTGGTTTGTCTAAATAGATGAAGAAGAACCAATTACATGTATGATAAACCAGAAATCAAACCAGGACCCATTCCTGTTTCTCCTTATCATAAATGATCTGTCTGAAACTTGGCACCTGTATTTCAAATACTGACCTATATGCTGATCACACCATTCTGTCAGATTGCAAATGGCTTCAGTATGACCCATCAGATACTCACGGGCATAGAAGTAAACATAGATAAGACTAAAGTATTAATGATTACTGGTAGTAGCCCAATGATTACAGGTAATACCCAATGATTACAGGTAATACCCAATAACTGAATGTAAAATTGGAAGATGCAAATTTTGATCTTAAGTTGAAGGAATTTTGTCTTCAAATGGTTATCCATGACATAATCCTTGGGGTTGACAAGTTTGCACTGGAATGATCATTTTCAAGACCTATATCCCGAAGTCAGTTCATATAAACTGTGGTTATTAAACATGATAAGACTATAATTATCATTATTATATTAAACATGATAAGGCCATAATTATCAACTAAACAGTAATTGGTGCCATTATTTTGGAACAGATTTCCAAGTGAAATTAGTGAAAATATAAATACAAATGTATTTAAATATAATTTTATTTAGTGGATGAAAAGTGGCAAAAAATATTTTAAGACTTAAGTATAAATTCTCAAACTTTCAATTTTGTTGTATCACTAGTTTTGTTCTGTACATATACAGTGGATATAGTTGGAGTTTGTTCTCAACAATTTTTGTTTGTTATGCTCATGGCTTATTATTATTGATTTTTTTATTTTTGATTGTGTGGGCAGCTATGTACTGTGTATGCATTTAATAGAGGACCACAGGGGGGTTTACTTCCTTGCAACTAACTGTGTCACCATCTTCAGTGAAGGCTATCATCATCTCTATTATTATTATTATTATTATTATTATTATTATTATTATTATTATTATTATTATTATTATTATTCTCAAGTTAGAATCAGATTGTAAAGAGATGGGTGTAATCTTTTTCACTACAAATGAGGCTGCTGAAACTGCAAATGAGTTTGCTGGAACTAATAGAAATCAACTCAAGCCTCATAAAGGCATCATTAATGGCACAGCTGGAAAACCATTCTCACATCAGAACAGTTAGAGATTTTCAGTTGGAATGCATATTTGGAAAATCCTTAACCTATATCACATGAGATCACGGTAACATTTTGTTGAGTGAAACACTTCTACAACTTTACTTTGAAGATTTTGTAGTAAAGCTGCACCAGTAGTTGTGGTGAACTGTATGTAGTTGTCATGTATGTGGGTGGCAGCAACTTTGGGGAATTAGCTGGTAGAGCAAACAAAACAAATGTCTAGGCTACATATTTCTTTAATGGTTGCTTTTCACTGTCTCCCACTTCCCATTCAATGCAATGAAAAGGTTATAGTTGCATATGCACAGAGTGCTTCTTGACTTGTTTGGGTCCTGGGCTGGATCAGAGGCCCTTGTGGGGTACTCTTATTATTCAACCTTTGACCTTTGACATTTCTCCAAGTGTCGCAAAAAGAAATAATCAAAGAAACATGCAGCCCGCTCCACCAGCCAACCCCCCCAAGGAAAAAGTCCAACCTGCCTTATCTCAGCAATTTTGTGTAAGCCACCTAAGCAATTGGCCAAATGCTGTAGAGTTGTGGATTTGGAATACTACATCATGTTGGAATTTTGTGTACTTAGCATACTTACATGGGCCAAATTATTTCCAATCAGTTAGATGTAGGCCATCCATTACTTCTTTTAGTGGCACATAGTTGTAGTTAGTTGGCTGTTTTTGAATGCCATCCAAGAGGATCATGTTTGTATGATGGTCTTTAAAGGGTCAAACTGAAGACAGAGTTGCATTGAGTGAGGCAGTAGGTCGTGCTGCCTTGGCTGCACCTGCTTTTGAGCTTGTCCGGTCTGGTGTAAGGGTGTTACGAAATATGAAATATGGGGGGGATGGTGTATGTCCTGGACTGCCCTTGCCTTTGATCACAACCCACCTGTATGCCGGGATCTCACCCAGGTATTGATGGTATTGATTGCAGGTTTTCCCTAGCACCTGCTTAGTGTCCACAGCACAGTGTTTGTGTATGCATGCAGGGGTTGAGTTTTATGGGGCAGCAGGTAGAGCTCTCCTGGATTGCCCCTTCCTTTGATTCTTGTTTGACAAGTTGTTGGTCACATCTTCTCTGTCCATTATGTCAGTTTGTCCTGTCCATAATGTTGTTGTTGGTGGTGTTACTAAAACTCTTAATTTTAATGTGATTTCCTATTATACATTATTATGGTTTTTGGTTATCACCTACTTAAGTATATATGAATGAATTTGGAATGGATATAGTGTGTATACAGCTTAGTAGTGGTGTTGGTAGTGGTGTTGGCATCTTTTGATTGGTGGACATAATTTATATTTCAATCCTTCCCCCAACCTGCTATTGAATTTTAGTCTTAGTAAAAGTGCCCTAAATTCCAACCAATCAGCTGCCTCCTCACACTGATTGCCTATTTGTAGAGAAGTCCTGATTTTTGATTTATAACACATTCTCACATTGCACCTGTCATATCAAATGAGAAAATTCTATAGCAAGAGTTAGACAGCTTATTATTGTTGAGAATAAAAGGTCATTCAAGTTGTTTAGATTCAGAATTTATGTCAAACATTTTTCCTAGAGCTCCTACATAACATTGATTAGGTATTGTACTTTTAAAGGGTTAGTTAGTTTAGAAGAATGTTATGATTGTTGTTGTGATTAAATGGTCAAATAGTGTGGGTGTTTATAATGGTGACAATGCAGAGTAATTTCTGTAAAGATTAGTACAAGGTTTAATTAAATAACGAATTAGCGTTTAAATTTGCGTAAAGGTATTTGTGGGTTACGATGTTATATTAATATTTTCTTATTTTCTTATAGTTAGAATTTCTTTACCTTATTTGTTATGTGTTGCATGAAAATCAAGAATCATATCTGGTGTTATCCTCAATTGAATAATCCATTTAATCTGTTTTTCTTCCAATGTAGATATATCCTACTTGGTTGGTTTTCTTCGTAGGTGTATCCAAAATCCTTGCCTTTGTATTGTTTCAGCAGTAAGCCATGTGGTGGCAAGAGCTTCAGAAAAACATGTCTACCCTCTGCAAAGGCTGAGAGCGAACTGACCCTCCCCACCCCTCATATTTAAATTCAAAACTCAGTATATATCTAGTCCAAACGGAATTTACAGGGGACTACTGATGTCAAATTTATATAACTAGCTTGATTGTTGATTGTTTCTGATACACAGAATCTGTTTTTCCTACATTAAAGTAAATATTTGATATCTCACAAATGAGTTGTCCAGAAGTTGATTTGAAATATATAAATGATTATAATATATCTGATCAGATTCACACTTTCTTTCAACCTCTACTTCAAAATATAAATCATAAATAAATGATTTTTATAGGTAAGGGTTGGCAAAGATTGTCAGAATTCAAGTATAAAATGTTTATTTCTTTCAAAACAATATACAAATTATTTTTGCTAATTTGAGAAACTTAATCTACTATATTGTCTCTAATATCATCAACATTTTCAAAATCCAAAACTAATTAATAAGTCTTGTAAATAATCATTTCATTAATTTGCACAAAAACAAATGACTGCCTTCTCACTAGGTAGAGGATGCAGCTAGAGCACCAATCAAACCAAATGATTAATGTTCCTAAGGCCATGGGGTGAGCTTGCTGTAAAGATTCTACCAGTATTGTTTTTAGACTGCAGAAGCAGAACATTTATTGAAAAGTGGATTATATCCAAAAAGGTTCTACAAGACCAGAAAATTGGAAAACAGTTGAATCATATCAAATGTCCCTATTTCCCCATGTTGTATGCTATTTTCCTGTTTAATTTCAGATATATGTATTTGCATTTAAATCACATTTCTGATTTGTACTCAATTCATGAGTGTAAACCAAATATTATTAAATGTAAACTCAATCCTGCACACTCCTTTAGTAGGTAACTCACATTGCACCTTTGTCCACTTGGGCTTGAGTCTCAACTCAGCCAACATGGGTATGTGAGTAAGCTTGCCAGTTGTTTCCCAGGGTCACTGGTTCTTCCCAGGGTCTTCCCAGGTTCACCCCTCAAAAATATACTGGCCTCTATTTATAGCCTATCAAGTGCTAAAAAATGGCTACATACTTGAAAAGCTGATAAACCAAACCATTATCATTAAATTATGCACACAAATGTGATGCTTTGTTTAGGATTTTTGAATCCCACACCAATGAACATGGTTCTTTTTAATCGGCCTTGAATAAGAAGCCAGTCCATCACAGGTTATTGTTCATCGGACACTAGTATAATCTGTCTGCTTTACTTTTACTGCCTATAAAATTGAAATGGTGAAATTAACAGGACAGATTAGGACATGATGCCCCAGTTCTAGATATCACTATAAACTTCTACACTGCAGACATCATATTGATATGATTGAAAAATTGTTACTGCTATGTTAAAAATACAATTCACACACAGTATTTTAAAATTGTATATTTAATGTGTACAAAAATTCAGTCATGTATATTTTGCAGTTTTAAAATGTGTGTGTGTGTCTGTGTGTGTATGTGTGTGTGTGTGTGTGTGTGTGTGTGTGTGTGTGTGTGTGTGTGTGTGTGTGTGTGTGATTTTGATTTTTAATGTAGTTTTAACATTATGATGAGAGAGTTAATGTTGTTAGGTCTGTTGATTATTCCTAACAAAATTGCATGGACCCAGTTGGACCAGTACATTATGCAACAGCACATCTTGGTCAGGGCAGTTTGCATTTGGACCTGACCTGTAAGCAAGTATACCTTTCTGCCTTCTATTTACTGTATTTATTAAATAATAAGACCAGAGGGATTTATAAAGCTCATATCTTTTGAAAAGGTTGGATATTGGCTTTACCTTGTTTGAGTTCATTAAACTTGATGTACAACAAATACTTCAGGTATATTTACAGTAGGCACCAGCACCAGTATAAAAAATGATATTATTACTTGATATTATTAACTTTTCAATAAATTTCATCAGCATAGTTTTGTTTTAAGTGAAATTTGTCTTAAACTTTGCCAAACTGGGCTCAGTCAGTACCAACATTTTTGGTCCTTTAATGAAGGTAGACAGTTTGTGGAGGTTCAACTAGAATTACAGCAACCTTATTAAGACCAAATTATCTGGCCATTCTGAAGAGGAGATTGCATTACAGAGGGGTCAGTTCAATGACACTTCAGTACTCTTATCAGAATGCTTTCAATGAAAAGTGTCAGGTTTTGAGAAGAAATTTCTTTTACAGTATTGCCATTGAGAGACTTCGAACTGCTGATGATGCATTCCGTAATCAGCTTGACCAGAAAGTGCAGGCTTTTCAGGAAGAGATAGCACGATTAGAGCAAGAAAAAAACATGGAGATTGAACAAGCCAATCAGAGGGTAAGTTATTTGAAAACAATGCTTTATTTAAGTTTATAGTTTCATACTGTGTATGCCACTTGAATGATTATTCAGTTTATTCACAGATGAGGTCAGATCAACTTGGAAGAGAAAAATTGTTCATGACTTAGAGGGAGGTTGATGGGGGAGGTCAGTTAATTTCCCATTAAAAATATACTTCAGAAAAAGAAGGAAAAATAATATAATAATAATAATAATAATAATAATAATAATAATAATAATAATAATAATAATAATAATAATAATAATAATAATTAAGAAACAATAAATACATAGAAAGTTGGCCAATAAAGCTTCTTACAGTCACTGGTATTGGAATACAATAAATCTCATTATGTGGACCACAATGTATCCCTTGAATTTGTTTTTAAAATTGTCAAATGATTTACCAATACAGCTACATTTTTATGGTTATGGAATACTACTAATACTTCCCTACAGGGCAGATTGAACACTTTATATATATTTGTGTCAGTTTTCTCTTTTAACATGCTTAAGATTTTCTTCTTGCATGAAATAATTAGGTTATAGAGGGGTGCTCCTTAAGGGTGCATGGATGAAGTCGTACATGCCTAGTCACCAAATATAAAAGAAAATGAGTGAAAGTGGACAAAATCAAGCAGAAATGAATTATACCAAACCACAATTAATGAATTGTAAATAAAAGTTAACCTGAATGGTAATTAACTAATAGTGATTTCTTATACTATTCAAATAATTTTATTGAGTGGTACTAAAAAAAACTTTGCAATCTATTTTTAGCTCATTTTCATTCCTTTCTTGCTCATTTTAATTTATATATTTTTATTATTATTCAGTAATTGCTTTTGTTTTGCTTATTTACATTTATTTTTAGAATTTAGGCATGTGTCCAAAGCATTGTAGTTACAGTTTCTGATTATTATTATAAATAATACAAGCAAAGTAATCATAAATTTGTATGTAAAAAAAATAATTTTAATGCATTTTACTATGAAATATTGTAAAGGAACTGAGAGGAAGTGTTTTTACAAAATTACAAATTAATCTTGGCCTTTCAGAATGGATTACATTTTGCAAGATGCACTGCACTTAGGGTGATTTTTGGAAAGGGTCCACATGATGATTTGGTTACTTGTTTTACAGAACACTAAATATGATACATTGTGCTAATAATACATTGTGCTAATTATTTCATAGCATTTATAATTACATGTAGTTTGGTACCGTTACCACAACTTTCTTCTATTTACTGTGAATTCAATATTTGGGGAGGTAGGGGGCACCATTTTTCGTAGATTTTATAGTTGCTGCAAAGCATGAAGACCCAGTAAACAACGATCCTTCAGTGGAAACAGTTGAAATCCATCTGTGGAAAAAATTGAAATCCATCTGTGGAAATAGTTGAAATCCATTTGTCGAAAGATTTGAACTCTTCAGCGGAAACTTGCAAAACACTTCTGTGGATACAGTTGAAACCATTCTGCAGAAACACTCAAACCATTAAGTGAAAAGAGAAGAAACCCTCTTTCAATCCTTCAGCTTAAGTACCATAACAATGTCATTTTTCCAAAAGTGACAAAAGCTGATACCCATGTGATTACATGAATTGACATTTAGTACTACCATATTTACCTGCTTATAAGTAAAGTTCTATGGTAAACTGCACTAACCCATGTGAAGGTTCATGCATTTTTTTAAAAGCAGTCAGTGAAACAAGCCACAGCAACCCTGGAAGAGTATGGCCTCTGTGTTTGCAGAAAGTTTTGCATTAAGATCTTGGCTAAAGTTTTTCTTTAATTGGCTAATATTTCCCAAACCACTATCAGATTATCATCATACTTAGCCTACAGCTAGACAATTCATTCTACTACATTCTTACTTGCCCCTGTGACCTTGTATTCAAGGTCATAGCATATATGTGACAGGACCTGGACATTAAACCAATGATTTTAATTATAACATCCACAAGCAGTGTTAGCTTCCTTCACAATGATTGCTGTCTGATGAATTATAATGATATTCAGAGTGACTTAAGCTTTCATGCTGAACAGGCTGTCAATAGTTTCAGGCCCAGATTTCCTCTTGAATGGCCTGGAATCAATTTGTATTTTGCAAAGAATAGGCAATATCCTTACTGTATTTTTATTAGAATCTGGCAAGGACAGGACAACCACATTCAGCCTGAAAAGAAGTTCTAATTTGAGTTGTCATTTTACTGCATTTGTAAAGGTTAGCTGCTCACCAGTACTGCTACAAATTCTCTGTTCACTTTGAGGTTGAAGTTCCTGACATGGACTTCACATGTATTCCTGACCCTAATCCTTAATGGCTATATGATAAGATTAATTTATCCCAAAATTAAAATTAATTATCTTGTACATGTAATACATTTGTAACTCGATGATATATTTAATCTAGGACTTGAACTTAATGTGCATAAAAACATAAATTAGGTTATGAATTATAAAAGCTGTATGCAAAATTTTCGCAAGTGTCACTTTGATCTAGTTGCAATGCCTTTAAAGCATGTGTGTTTGTTAGAGAAGAATTATTGTTCTTATGCAATGGTGTCTGCATATCTGAAAGGTTTTTCAGCTATTTGTTCATGAGCCACCAATATCTTGTAATCTAGTTGACCTAAATGTCAAATTTTATGAAGGAAGAGTAGCAGCAATGCAAAAAAAATGTCACACTTACCTGATTTGCACATTTTGAGTGACATGTATTTTCAGCTCTTCATTCATTGCACCCTCAATACCATGGACCCATCACTAGGTTTTAACATTTATGTATGAGTTGTGTTATTTCAGACATTCATTCATTGCACCCTCAATACCATGGACCCATCTCTAGTTTATAACATTTATGTATGACTGAGTTGTGTAATTTCAGACATTCATTCATTGCACCCTCAATACCATGGACCCATCACTAGGTTTTAACATTTATGTATGACTGAGTTGTGTAATTTCAGACATTCATTCATTGCACCCTCAATACCATGGACCCATCTCTAGTTTATAACATTTATATATGACTGAGTTGTGTAATTTCAGACATTCATTCATTGCACCCTCAATACCATGGACCCATCTCTAGTTTATAACATTTATATATGACTGAGTTGTGTAATTTCAGACATTCATTCATTGCACCCTCAATACCATGGACCCATCTCTAGTTTATAACATTTATGTATGACTGAGTTTTGTAATTTCAGACATTCATTCATTGCACCCTCAATACTATGGACCCATCACTAGGTTTTAACATTTATGTATGAGTTGTGTAATTTCAGACATTCATTCATTGCACCCTCAATACCATGGACCCATCACTAGTTTATAACATTTATGTATGACTGAGTTGTGTAATTTCAGACATTCATTCATTGCACCCTCAATACCATGGACCCATCACTAGTTTATAACATTTATGTATGACTGAGTTGTGTAATTTCAGACATTCATTCATTGCACCCTCAATACCATGGACCCATCTCTAGTTTATAACATTTATGTATGACTGAGTTGTGTAATTTCAGACATTCATTCATTGCACCCTCAATACCATGGACCCATCTCTAGTTTATAACATTTATGTATGACTGAGTTGTGTAATTTCAGACATTCATTCATTGCACCCTCAATACCATGGACCCATCTCTAGTTTATAACATTTATGTATGACTGAGTTGTGTAATTTCAGACATTCATTCATTGCACCCTCAATACCATGGACCCATCTCTAGTTTATAACATTTATATATGACTGAGTTGTGTAATTTCAGACATTCATTCATTGCACCCTCAATACTATGGACCCATCACTAGGTTTTAACATTTATGTATGAGTTGTGTAATTTCAGACATTCATTCATTGCACCCTCAATACCATGGACCCATCTCTAGTTTATAACATTTATGTATGACTGAGTTGTGTAATTTCAGACATTCATTCATTGCACCCTCAATACCATGGACTCATCTCTATTTTATAACATTTATGTATGACTGAGTTGTGTAATTTCAGACATTCATTCATTGCACCCTCAATACCATGGACCCGTCTCTAGTTTATAACATTTATACATGACTGAGTTGTGTAATTTCAGACATTCATTCATTGCACCCTCAATACCATGGACCCATCTCTAGTTTATAACATTTATGTATGACTGAGTTGTGTAATTTCAGACATTCATTCATTGCACCCTCAATACTATGGACCCATCACTAGGTTTTAACATTTATGTATGAGTTGTGTAATTTCAGACATTCATTCATTGCACCCTCAATACCATGGACCCATCTCTAGTTTATAACATTTATGTATGACTGAGTTGTGTAATTTCAGACATTCATTCATTGCACCCTCAATACCATGGACCCATCACTAGTTTATTACATTTATGTATGACTGAGTTGTGTAATTTCAGACATTCATTCATTGCACCCTCAATACCATGGACCCATCACTAGTTTATAACATTTATGTATGACTGAGTTGTGTAATTTCAGACATTCATTCATTGCACCCTCAATACCATGGACCCATCTCTAGTTTATAACATTTATGTATGACTGAGTTGTGTAATTTCAGACATTCATTCATTGCACCCTCAATACCATGGACCCATCTCTAGTTTATAACATTTATGTATGACTGAGTTGTGTAATTTCTGACATTCATTCATTGCACCCTCAATACCATAGACCCATCTCTAGTTTATAACATTTATGTATGACTGAGTTGTGTAATTTCAGACATTCATTCATTGCACCCTCAATACCATGGACCTATCACTAGATTTTAACATTTATGTATGAGTGAGTTGCGTAATTTCAGACATTCATACATTGCACCCTCAAGATCTTACACACTATATCACCTAGGCTGATAAAAATTGGTAAGTTGACTCATCTTTGACAGAAATAAACTTAACCATATGAAAAGTGAGTCAATGTATTCTCTTGCCTGAGATACTTTTATATTGTCAGCCATTTGTTCATTATGTTCTTTATATATTGGACCCTTTTTCACTGCACACAAAAAATAATATGTAGATGCATATGAAGGAGAGTAAAAACTGTCCCTCTAACCCAGTTAGTATTCTTTCAATGACTTGCAATATTTTCAGCTCATTATTTTTTTACACCATCAATATATTGAACTCTTTTTACCTCACATAAAAAATTGGTATGTTGATGCATCTATGGGAAGATTAACTTTTATAAGTAGGTAACTGAGGAGAGACTTGTATTTTGAGGTATCCATTCCTCAGGAGAGACTTGTATTTTGAGGTATCCATTCCTCAGGAGAGACTTGTATTTTGAGGTATCCATTCCTCAGGTGAGACTTGTATTTTGAGGTATCCATTCCTCAGGAGAGACTTGTATTTTGAGGCATCCATCCATTCCTCAGGAGAGACTTGTATTTTGAGGTATCCATTCCTCAGGAGAGACTTGTATTTTGAGGTATCCATTCCTCAGGATGAACATGTAATGAAATAAAAATAAAATAAAAAATGAATTTAAATCTAGTACAAAAGTTATCTAAGTCATCATATAGTTTTATAATACATAATATTTTTGCATTTTTCTGTGATTATTATTTTATGGATAAATGTTCCAGATTGCTTTTAAATATATGTTACATTTAAGCTCATTCAAACATAACAAAAGAAAAGAGTAAAGTCAACAAGCTTTGTTAATTTTAACAAAATAATTTTTTCCCCTAAAAAACAAGCTTAAAATATGAAATAGGATACACATTGTGGATATAATACAAAAATTAATCTTTGAATCTAAAAATATATGTGCTATCACTAAAAGCTCTAATTTAAATCCAGGTTCAAATTTCAATGAAGTTCCAGTATGGAAGGTGATGACATCAGATGAGGTGGTTTTATTGATGGCAACAGTTCCTTGTTGAAACACAATTTATAATGTTCTGTTTGGAATTCCAGAAAAAATTTCCACTAAATGTTTTTGTCCCAGAATTTTTATAAAGAAATGCACTTATTTTGTTTTCCAGAGAATATGAATTATTAAATCCCAAAAATAGATGAACTTCAGAAAAAACTTGCCTCAACAATTAAAACACACCTTGATCGCTGAAGTGTAGGAATACGACTGACTAAATTTCACTAAGGCACAAGTATTAAACCCAACTAAAACGTCATTTTGACACTTGTGATGGGTCACATCATCAAACCACACAGTAAAAACAAAAATGCCATTTGTCATGTAGCTAGAATAGTCCTATCTAAGAATCAGTTTCCCACATGAAATAAATTAAAAAGAAAGGCTGTTTACAACTCAGCTAACATGTTGGCCGAACATGACCTTGGTAATAGTCAATTATTTTCACTTAGTGTTTACAAAACATCTCAACCAAGGTGAGCTAAAAATACTGATGTAATACCTTTAACGTTCTAATCAGGTCAAAACAGAGAAGTGATTTTTCCGAAAAATGATTCGAATCCAATGAAAATTTGATTGCAATAAAATATAATGAAAGAAAAATAAAATAATTTAAAACCAACACAAGCAATTTAATTATATATTCATAACATATAATCTGCTGAATATGTAGTCTGTATATTGCTTCCAGGTTTGCGAGCATGATGTCACTTCACCTGCATCAAAGGTGCATTCTTATGGATTAATTGTGCAATATAATATGTTGCCTTGCTGGAGGCAGAAATAAGTTCTAAAATCTTTCCCCTATCATAGTAGCTGTTGTTTGCTTGTTTATATCTTGCTGAAGGTGGGAATAAGCTCTAAAAACTTTTCTTTTCATGAGATTTGTTTGAATGAGGAAGCGGTTGAAGTATTTGGGAATACACCACACCACCCCACTTTTCTTTTGCTGCAGGTTCATATTTAAAAAATTCATATTTTTCCCAACCAGATCATGTTGGCAAAGTGGGTTGGTGGGTAATAGTTAAAAGTCACATTTCATGCACCATGCTTTGATTTGATATCTTCATTTTTGCCATTCCTAATACTGTACATGTAACCATGTGCTCTTGCAATGATGCAGTTTATGCATGCATCATGTATCTGTTTGAACCCTTATTTCATTTTAACTTAATTTGTAGGTTCTTACAGTGGAAGAAGAGATGAGAGAACTACTTCAGGAAAACCAGGCCAGTAAACGGGCAATGGAGGAGAAGATTAAACGACTAACTCATGTTCTGGGTGATTTACAGTCTGATCTCTTTTGAGATAGCATTTTTTTCCAGAAATATTAGACAATTTTTTTAATTCCAAAATGCTGTTAATTCTAGGAATCCAGAAAATTATTAGTGGAATGATTCTTGCTGAACACTACAACCTCATGAAAAAGGAGATCACTCTGACCCATACTTGATTTTTTACTGACTTAAGTTAAATTCTGTATTATAGGAATGTTTCTCAAGCTTTGTTTATGCTAAGATCATCAAACTAGATGATTGTATGCATTGTTAATATCACACCTTATGACAGAAGGTCACTGTGACTTAGATTTCACATTTTACTGGACCAGGTTAAGGTTTTTGAATCAGTTCATGACCACATATGTATTGTGCAGCCTATAAAATTCTATTATTTCTAGTATAATGAAACTTGACAATTGGATGCAGCTTTGGGAGTACTGCACCATGTTTAATGTTTCATGTTTCACTGACTTTCATTAACTTCTGCATTTTAACTGTTCAGTCTTAAGTCATTAAACTCAATTATTGTATATATCTATTAGTACAACACCTATACAAAACAGAATGTCACTGATTTAAATTTCACATTTTATGATTTAGGTTAAGTTTTTATATTGATCTCATTACCCTGGTTAGCAGCTGTATATCTATAAGCACACAAGTAGATCACTATGATCAATATTTTTGCACTGCATTGAATTGGGTCAAATTTTGTTTGTTCATTTCTCATATTTAATGCTAGAATTATGAAATTGATGATAATATCCATCTCTGTTAGTGCCACAATATTGCAGAGAAAATGAAAATCATTTTTGTGACCTACATTTTATCTTTTACTGGCTTTGGTTAAGTATTTAAGTCTGTCCTACCTTGTAACATGAAGAATGATGAGGGGATGCATCCCGATACATACACTGCCTTTATTGCAAAAAACAGGTCTCTGTAGCCTGTATTTAATGCTTAAGTGACCTTGTCGAAATTTTTTGTTTGAAGGTTATACATAAAATGTGATACATTGTTGTTAGTACAACACAATAAAATGTCATGTGTCCTGAATTTTATGCTTAAACTAACATAATATTGTGAATAACATAATATTAACATAATATTTAATGTCTGTTTAGGTCATGACAGCAATGATTGTTTCATGCTATGACCACCAGCACATTTGGAAAGATAAATAAATATGTTTATTCAGTGGTTTGTGGTTTGCTTTTGTTGGTTTTAAAAGCTCTTTTGACACAGATTTAGCTGTATGATGCAAAGGAAAATTGGAGCATGTACATTGTGGTAGGTTTGCCTTCAGCAGTTTAATTTTGCATTGTACATGTGAATGGATAAAGGAATTAGATGTGTGAACTGCATGCATTTCCCTCAGCTATGGTAATGGATATGGGAATTAGATGTGTAGACTGTGTGCATTTCCATCAGTTGTAGTGAATGGATATGGAAATTAGATGTATAACTGCATGCAGCTCCCTCAACTGTAGTGATTAGATATGGGAATTAGATGTGTGGACTGCATACATTTCCCTCAGCTGTGGTGAATGGATATGGGAATTAGATGTGTGGACTGCATGCATTTTCATCAGCTGTAGTGAATGTATATGGGAATTAGATGTGTGGATTGTGTGTTTTTCCCTCAGCTGTAGTGAATGGATATGGGAATTAGATGTGTAGATTGTGTTTTTTCCTCAGCTGTATATAATGTATATAGAAATTAGATGTGTGGATTGTGTTTTTCCCTCAGCTATATAGAATGAATATGGGAATTAGATGTGTGGACTGCATGCATTTCCCTCAGCTATGGTGAATGGATATGGGAATTAGATGTGTGTAGACTGCATGCATTTCCCTCAGCTGTAGTGAATGGATATGGGAATTAGATGTGGACTCCATGCATTTCCCTCAGCTGTAGTGAATGGATATGGGAATTAGATGTGTGGATTGTGTGTTTTTCCCTCAGCTGTATAGAATGTATATGGGAATTAGATGTAAGGACTCCATGCATTTCCCTCAGCTGTAGTGAATAGATATGGGAATTAGATGTGTGAACTCCATGCATTTCCCTCAGCTGTAGTTTATGGATATGGGAATTAGATGTAAGGACTCCATGCATTTCCCTCAGCTGTAATGAATGGATATGGGAATTAGATGTGTGGACTCCATGCATTTCCCTCAGCTGTAATGAATTGATATGGGAATTAGATGTGTGGACTCCATGCATTTCCCTCATCTGTGGTGGCTTATCACAGGATTTACTGATGCATGAGCTTTGCTTCATGTATTATGTTATTAATCTTGGTTATTTTATGTGCAAATATTTAAAAATATTGTCTTCACTTGGTAATATTGGCAGTCATTATCATAATATTTGTTATGATTTTCCTATAAAATGCTTTTATGGGGAGAGTTTTATAGACCACATGCCCATTAAAATTTTCTTTTAAATAGACTGGAAAACATACATTTGCCTCAGAAATACAGTTAAGGATGTTTTAACACTTTACTTGAAGAGACACTGTAGTTTAAAATTAAGCAGGTCAACCTGGTGTCAGGATAATGTGATTGGGTGAGACATCATGCTACATATCTGCAGCATGATGCCCCAGTGCTAGACATCTCTATAAACTGCCACATTGCAGACATCATAGCAATATGATTGAAAACTTTTTAAAGCTACATTAAAAATCCAAATTGCACACTTACTTTTTAAAAAATTTGTTTTTTTCATGTAAATTTAAATTTTAAATTCTCAATATTTTTTGTTTTTTAAATTTTAATAATATTTATTAAAACATGGATATAACAGAGAGAACATGCATACAAATGAATGATTAATTTTATTTGAAAAAAAATGAGAAAATTATTATATTTTTCCTCATTTGTGATATCATAATTGAGAGGTCATCACTTCACTTTGAATTACAACCTTTCAAACATTTTAAATGCTTATAACTATAAAATGATTTGCCAGCTTTTGACCAAATGTTCCATTTTTATACAGATTTCTATCAGTATTATCTAAACTTGTTTACAAGTCAGGTCTAGCTTAAAAACAATATAGACCCTGATCTGCCATTGTAGAATGAAATCACAGATCAGGGTATATTTTGTTTAGTCTACTGATTAAGCCTAATAAATTATACAGACTCGGGTCTGATTAAACATTCTGATATTGCAGATCTGGATCTGGCAGTAGTTTGTGGTTAGACTTAATATGTATGTATAGATCATAGTTTTAAACTTCAGCTTCAATTTAAAATTTTAATTGAATTTTTCTTTTAAAAGTGGTAACAGGTTATATATCCACCTATACAATTCTATTTAATTCAGTTTGTAAAAGCTTGATTAAAAATATTTGAACAGCATAATTATTTGGTACAAATAGTGGGATTGTTGAAGGACCTTTGCTGAAACAGTTTCCCTCAGATTTCACAACCAATTAGTTCAAACTGTCTTAAGTTTTTTTGCAAACACAGATTTCTTGGCTAGTAAGTCTAGACTGTCTAGAATTCTTTGCTGACACAGTTCCATTCGATTTCACATCTAACAAGTTCAAATGGATCTAAACTGAATACAATTCTTTGTTGACAATTCCCCCACCACCACCACCACAGATTTAATAACTAATAAGAAAACTGTAAAATTCTTGGCTGATATTCCACTCAGATTTCTCATTCTAACGAGTTTCAAGGGCAATGAATTCTTTGTAGACAGTTCCATTCAGATTTTACATATAACAACTCTAGACTTTCTTGAGTTCTTTGCTGACACAGTTCCACTCAGATTTCAACTAATAAATCCAAACTGTCTTTGAAGTTCTTTGGGACAGTTCCCCTCAGATTTCACAACTAATGAATCTAAACTGTCTGGAGTTCTTTGCTGACAGTTCTCTTCATTTTTCACACCTTATGAGTCCAGACTGAGTAGAATATTTTGCTGATGCAGTTCCATTCCAATGTTAACATACAAGTAATTTGATTTAGAGATGAATAAAATTTTATTAATTTAATTTTTTAAATACACCTAATAAGGAAGACATATTTGTACACCATTCTAAATCTGATATTACTCCATGACCCAAGTTTATTTAGCTTTTGCTTCAGGGTTTACAGTACAACTTGTTTGCAAATTTCAGGCATGCTTATTAATAGATGATTAATATTTAGTATGTTGATAAAGTTTTTAATTTATATGCTGACTTGTTGTTGTTTCAGAAACTTGTTAAAATGGATTAAAAGGAAAATGACATTAATTGGTATCAATTGATGTGAGTTTAATTATTCCTTAATGAAAGAAAAAGGTTTTCTTAGAATTGCTCTTTGCCAATCACTAATGACTCTAATGGCTGTCATACAGTATATATTATGTAGCATAAAAACTGGTACACCTGATAAATCTTATATTGGGGACACTTTCTTTTTTTTTGACAACCAGTGCCTTCATTTTTCATCTAATTAACAAAAATATAATCCTTCTTCTGCACATAGTTGATATGTTCAGAACATTACCAGCTCTAAATCCCTCATTACCATCAAAGAATGGTATACGGCTATCCTTTAATTAATTTGTTGTGTGAGAGAGAGGAAGAGAGAAAGAGAGAGACTAATGTTATAATGTGAACATTCAATCTGCAACACTGCCACAACCCTACTACATAAAAAAATGTGTCTTTTATCTATTGCACAAAAATGGAAAACCAAAACTACTTTATTCCATGGAGAAATAGTTGCCAAGCATTCAGCTATTTTATGCCTTCAACAACAGCAGTACATAGTCTTTTATTATCACAGACAAAAAAGTGACAGCATCAACATACACTCTGACAAGGTGTATCTGCAATATGCACCTCAGACAATAATTCAGATATGTCACATGACCATTTTAGGTGCATTCAAGTTCTTTTTTTAAAGACAAGGATATATCCTCATGCATCTAAATTTGACCCTCCATAAGAACAAATTTTGTCCTTTTAAAATTGAATACATGCCTAATTTTATTTTTTAAATCCTGAATTTAAAAAAACAAATGCCAAGTAAAATTTATTAAACTCTAATAAATTCTGACAATTGCATATTATATTATAGATGGTAATTAACCTGTTGGCCAGATTGAAATCGCAAAATACACTACAAAAGATGCAAAACTTGAAACTGATGTCATAATAAAGAATTAACAGAATCTAGAATTACAGCCCAAAAAGAATTACTTGCAAATGTGAAGGAAAATATTTTACAAAGAGCTCAACATTTAATCTTAAGAAACAAATTTTCAGATTGAATTTTTGTTTGAAAACAATTCTATCAAAATAGTTTTTAAAATTTGCTTAAAACAAAAGTATTAAAATTTGAAGTGGATTGGCAGCCCCTCTAATTCACAAACGCAAATTTGAAAGAAAAGCATCATTAGAAAGCTCAATTAATAGACATGAAACAAATTTCAATTCAAAGCAGGAATTAATTAAATAACAAGGATTTATTATTTTTTAAAAACATTTAATCACATTTGTAATAAATAGTTGGAAAATGTAAAAAGTTTGGTTCACTAAAAATCCAACTTGATTTATTGTTTAAATTCTGAATAACTTAAAAAGATAAATTATGTTTTTGTATATTAGTATAAAAGAACATTGCATATAAATATAATGAGCTAATAAAGAAATGGAAATTAAGGGTCAAATGGTCTGTACACAATGACGAGAAGCAAAAGCAATGGCAGAGATGCAAACCATAGAAACCTATACATGTAGTAGACAGAGAAGCATGCTGTATAAATAAATGTTGCATTTATCTGCATTCAACTGCAGAAACTGGTTTCAAGAACAAAGATGCTGCTAAATGATTATCACAAATGAAGATAGAAAGCATCTGAATTCCACCAACATCAGTAATATTTGAGAAAATGTGATTACTGGTGCCAAAGTTAAGGATCAAGATGCAGTTGCCAATTTTGGCAAACTACAAAGTAAGAGTTCAGGATGAATTAAATAGAGAATACAGAGGTTCTGAACTATAAACATCCCAAATATATGCCACTCTCTGCTCATAATTTGACTGGAGATGAGTCTTATATGTTTATCAAGACTTTAAAAGTTTCACATCAAGAAGTAGCAATTAACACCAAAATAATGGCAAAAATTTAATTTTCTTGGTATTAATTATGATAGATTTGAAAAAGATATTAAAGAAATTTTTTATAAAAAAAAAACAAAACAACCAGATCTCTTCTTCCAGTAAGTAGCTGGTTTTTTGTCAATCACCGGATCAAGTTGCAAACAATAGAAGTTATGAAAGACCTACATTGTTTTGAGGAATGGAACTAAAATATTTAAGAAAATTTTATCTATATGAATATCTGGATGTCTTTAAATTATTTTAATGAAACTAAATTACTACCAGTTAAATATTTGTATTCAGACCTCATAGGTTTATGAAGAATACATGAAAATGTAAAAGAATGTAAAATGTAAAATATAAATGTAAAATGTAAATGTAAAATGTAAATGAAACATTTGGGATCAAATTCTCTTAGTGACTTAAATGATCACTTTATTATTATGTGACATTTCTAAAGAAATGTCAGCAGGATTAGTTATAAACCAGATCACCATGTTATTTTACTGCATAATTAGTTATAAACTAGATCACCAAGTTATTTTACTGTATAATTAATTACAAACTAGATCACCAAGTTATTTTACTGTATAATTAATTACAAACTAGATCACCAAGTTATTTTACTGCATGATTAATTATAAACTAAATACCATGTGATTTTGCAACATGATTAGTTATAACCAGATTGCCATGTTATTTTGCAGCATTAATTAGCTATAAACTAGATCACCAAGTTATTTTGCTGCATGAATAGTTAAAAACCAGATCACCAAGTTATTTCTTTTTGATTTGTTATAAACCAGACCACCATGTTATTTTGCTGCATAAAAAGTTATAAACCAGATCACCAAGTTATTTCTTTTTGGTTTGTTATAAACCAGAACACCATGTTATTTTGTTGTATGATTAGTTATAAACCAGAACACCATGTTATTTTGTTGTATGGTTAGTTATAAACCAGAACACCATGTTATTTTGTTGTATGATTAGTTATAAACCAGAACACCATGTTATTTTGTTGTATGATTAGTTATAAACCAGAACACCATGTTATTTTGTTGTATGATTAGTTATAAACCAGAACACCAAGTTATTTGCTGCAGCTAGACTAGCTCTTAATACTAGTTTAAAACTAAAGTAAAATTTTCATTGCTTACTGATCACAAGTTCCTTATATTAGTTAATATGGAATTTTAGGAGGAATTCATGATAATACCAACAAGATGGGCTGAAGCAAATCGTGTAGATTATAACACAATATGACATGTCAATGTCAAAGCCACACAGTAAGTATGCAGACAACAATAAAACTACTTCAGTCACATTCAAAGTGTTTTGATAGGTAACCAAATGGCAAATAAAACAAATTGAAGAAAATTTAACATCTTGGAGTTACAAACAAATTTTAAGTAGAATTTTATAAGTACAAAAATACTTTCAAAACTAATTTCTAAAGAGATTAATTTATGTCAGTTACAAAAATATTGAATAAAAAAAATGTATGCATTTAAGAACCTGAGATGTGTTTTGAGCTGTCATAATCTATGTATAATCAGTTACAATTAAAACTATAAAAAAATGCAATAAGCAGTTTTACTGGGTACAGAGATGTTAAAAGCTTTTATGGAACTGAGTACATTGTCAACAAAAAGCAACCAATGACTTTGAAAAGGATATCTTTAATGATTAATGTTGCTGTCAAATGGAAAAAGTGAGAAAGAATATGATTGTAAACTATGTACAAGTAGACAGAACTTTTTATACTTTAAAAAAAAAAACTACATTTTATTTGCAAGTAGAGCCCCTGTTACAAATAAAGACAAAATTTAATCAAACTTAATGCCAATAGAATTCATAAACAAGTATAATAAACGTAATAATTTGAAAGATACACTTATTTCTTTTTGAATCAACTTATTTAAGGAACTTCAAAATACAAATAAGAAAATATCAATAGCCAATCTGTTAACAGTAGAATTAAATCATCATTTAATCGAGTGAGATCGAATAACACTGCTTTGTGTCAATTCACCTAATGTATTGATTCGGTCCAATCAACACCGACTGTTCATCTTGACTTCCTTGGTTCGAAAAATATGGGTCTTCTCCACACTTTTCCCTTTCTTTTTCAAATTCTCCGATATCACCTCTTTTGTCCCTTCCAGCTTTGTGTAGCTCCTTTGGGTTTGTAACACACGTGACTTCCTGTCGTGTCTTGTTAGTATGACTTGTGAAGCTACCTCACCTTCTAAAATGTAAACAAAGCACCCTGAATCTTCAATCACATTATACTGAAGATAAATCATTACTCTCACCCCTCATTAGATCAGATGTAATTCTTTTCGAATTTGAACCTAGCACATCTATCAAGACTAATTAGGTATGCCAGCCCATACAAACCTATTTTCACAAAATTAATGGTCATTAATGGCCATTTCAACACCCCACCGAGACATTAGTTCCAGACTTAACCTAAATCACCCAAATGAATGAATGGAATTTTTTACACTATCGTATTTATCACAAATACATACAGTAAAGTCGTTATAATATGTAACCTCGGCAGGTTGGAAAATTCACACGGATTCTCGTAATTTTAACATTCCAACAATTCGTCAATATATATAATAAAAAATGAATCCAGATAAATGAACTCAACACAGTACATAATTTCCTATATAGAATAAAGCATAACATTCTAGATTCATAATTTCCTCGATGATTCAAGACTACACCTTAAGCTGTCAATGTGTGTGTTGATATATATATATATATATATATATATATATATATATATATATATATATATATATATATATAGAAAGATATTGTGCGGACCCAGACAAACGAACTTAACACAGTTATTACACATCAACAAAATTGATCTACGAATTTAAACAACTAAATCCATGCAAATTTAAACAAATAATTCATATCAACATAGTAGTATCAACGCATTATATGAAATTAATGCAAATACCATGTGTTTTCAAGCTTTTTGTGTCTGTCAATTCCTACAGATAACCGTCTTCCCTGGAATATATTTACGAGTGAATTTACTTATTAAATTACTCAGCATCCCTTGCATTCCTTTACTCATGTAAAAAAAACATAGACTGATATTTAAAATCTCTATAAGTACATCTAAACTAATAGTTTTCACGTGTAATCACGCCCTCTTCCTCAGCCAATGTATGTGAAATAAAATTCGCGCCTGCACTAGCCACGAAACACTACACTTCGTCTGACAACATCAGTTACCCAGCCGATTCCTTGTAACCTTCAAAAGTTAGTTTCCATACAGATCAGAATTTTACCTCAATCATGGCAAGTTTAAACATACGAAGCCCTTAATTAAATATTGATAACTTATGACAGAGCCGGTACCAATTTATACATTATGGCGATTTAAACGCGCGCAGGTCTCCATAAACCTAATCGTACACGTGTCTAACTAAATGTTTCCTACAGATATCACCAATAAAACAGATCGTCATAAAAATTTTGCTCCTTTACAACTAGACTAAGGGACATTGAGTATTACTATAACTTGACAAATTTTAGCAACCAATATGTGGAGCACCCACCAAACATTGATCTTTGTCAATCAAGTGTGTTTCTCTTTCCTCGTGACATGACTCTAATATAGTCCCTACATCTGATTTTCAGTACCGAATTTTTCAATGAGTCAAAATCCTATAAAATCATATATTAATCTTAAGTTTTTCAAAGATGAACCCATGGTAACCTTCATCTGCATTTTTGATTGGCTGAATTATAAAGATGATGTGCAGTGGGGTCACATATTTTACTTCAGGACCAGCAAATATGACTCATTACTCAATTTAGTGTTGCCAAAATAGACACAGACAGCCACACATTATTGCTGCTGTTTTAAAACTAAATAATTTCCTTCTCAACTATGTCAAGAATGCCTAGCTTTCGAATTTGTGGTTGTAACATATAGCAAGTCTGTAATTGCTACAAATCGTAAGAGGCAACAAAGTGGAGTGAACTCATTTACTATGGATTTTGTCCTGTAATGTTGAGTCATAGGTCCTGGTAGTTTAGTAGAGAAGCTACTTATGGCTGGCACTCCAATGCCACATTCTACTTTGGCCTTAGTAGCTTCATGGACTGGTCTGATTAATTGGCTAGTCGTACCATAGACCGGTGTGATCAATCAGCAAGTCGACTAAGCTTTATGGACCATTCCTATCAATTAGTTAGTCATACCAAGCTTCATTGACTGGTCTTTTTAATTGACTAGTCGTACTATGGACCGGTGTGATCAATCAGCAAGTCGGACTAAGCTTCATGGACCATTCCTATCAATCAACTAGTCATACCATGCTTCAAGGAATGGTCTGATCAATTGGCTAGTTACACCAAGCTTCAGGGGCTATGTTAAACATTTCATATCATTGCTTTGCATAGTTATCAAGGGTCACCTTTGTTATTACGGCAGCATAGTTTTGTTCTTAAACCTTTCAAAGATTAAACCTCTGATGATGGTGGAAAGGGTCAATTGAGTAAAGTTTGTTCTTTGCTCAAGTTTATCATTCTATTTAGCTGACATGAGAAATGTGAAAACATTAATGTACATCTCTGTCATAGATAGGTGCGAAGCAAAGACGATGAATATATTAGCATATCACCGAATATATTAGCATATCACCAAGGAAACACCAAGAAAAATTTTAAGCATAAGTTGGAGACCCGGTTTAAAAAAAAGATCGAGGATCATTCAACCAGCACGTCAGATGAGGAAATTCATCCAAATCGGAGAAATTGGCCAAGATATCTCCTCACTGATACCGATGATAAAAAAAAAACTAAACAAACAGTCACCGTTTGTGACAGCTAAAGAATTTAAGGACTTGGCCAGAAAGTTGTTCAGTGTACATATTTCTTCGGCCAACTACTTGTATAGTAGAGTGTAGTTGCAAATTAATTTATTGTTTGCATTAAAGCAACAACTAAACAAATTCTAATCGGACATAAAGAAACAAATAAAGTCATTAAATCAACTATGATTCCCAT
Organism: Potamilus streckersoni; assembly: GCA_016746295.1. Lineage (NCBI taxonomy): Eukaryota > Metazoa > Mollusca > Bivalvia > Unionida > Unionidae > Potamilus > Potamilus streckersoni. The sequence continues at coordinate 1,987,040 of JAEAOA010002358.1, read as the reverse complement.
GATATACAAGTACAGCATGATACAGATATACAATGATTTCCATGATATGCAAGTATAGCATAATACAGATAAACAATGATTTCCATGATATACAAGTACAGCATGATACAGATATACAATGATTTCCATGATATGCAAGCATAACATGATACAGATATACTATGATTTCCACGATATGCAAGTACAGCATGATACAGATATACTATGATTTCCACGATATGCAAGTACAGCATGATACGGATATACTATGATTTCCATGATATACAAGTACAGCATGATACAGATATACAATGATTTCCATGATATGCAAGTACAGCATGATACAGATATACTATGATTTCCACGATATGCAAGTACAACATGATACAGATATACTATGATTTCCATGATATACAAGTACAGCATGATACATATATACTATGATTTCCATGATATGCAAGTAAAGCATGATACAGATATACTATGATTTCCATGATATGCAAGTACAGCATGATACAAATATACTATGATTTCCATGATATACAAGTACAGCATGATACAGATATACAATTATTTCCATTATATACAAGCACAGCACAACACAGATATACAATGATTTCCGTGATATACAAGTACAATGAGACAAATCACTTCGATAACTGAAAAATATAAGCAAGAAAAGAACTTTAGACCGGCACTAATTCAATGTGAATTTACCACTAAGGTAACTTAAAACAATATACAGGTAAGGGCCTAAATGAAGCGTACGTGCGTGCGTCCGTCCATACCTCCTTCCATCCAATAATAATAATAATAATAATAATAATAATAATAATAATAATAATAATAATAATAATAATAATAATAATAATAATAATAATAAATGGAGACAAGCTAACAGTAGGATACTTGATGGTACATATGACAAGGACAGTAAAAACAATGTAACTCAAATAGTGTTGTCCGCACAAGAGCAGGAGGGGTACTATTTGCAGGTTTTGCATTTACAGTCTTAACAAAGCCAGGGAAAAAATAAATGATCTAAATGAATTCAATTTATTTGTTTTCTGAAGTGATCATGTTATTCAGACCATTGAATGACAGCTGCATATCTAAAAGATTTATTTGCCAAATAACGAGGTTTCAGTTCTTGGGACATCTAAAATATATGAATATCTAAAATTGTATTGATTGTGTTTAAAACATATCAAGCCATGAAACATTGGAAGCACATGTAATCAGATTTTGAAATAATTGTTTCCAGAGTCACGGCTTTAAGTTTGTACACCATTAGGGTTTGCATTTTTGCCTTAAGGGGACTTTAGTGGAGTAGTCATTATACACAAATCGCAAAGCCTGCTCTTTTATGTTTTGTTTTTTTTTATTCTTCAAATTAATAGTGTTTATATCCTTGAAGAAATGCCAGGGTGAGGGACAGAAGTTAAAATTGGAAAAGACAAATGTATAATATTGTCAGTTTTTTTATTCTGGTTAATTTTGATCAAAACGTTTGAAAACATACCTGCCTTGCAGCTTTCCTCACTGTTTACATGTAAATCGAATTGCAGTTGATGGCCAGTGTCAGCTCCTAGCAGTTTTTCACAGTTTGTTGTTGTTGTTGTTGTTGTTGTTGTATGGGTACAACGCCATTTTCCATCACACTTCCAGTAATAATTTTGGAGGAAGAAACCGGGAAATCCGCGGAAAGAACCACCGACCCACGAGATTCACAGTTTGTAAAAGCACTGTTTATGTTAAGTAAATGCTTTCCACTGAATGCCTTTTTACCTACGGCTAGTGCTCGAAATTGTTCAGGCATGTCTTGCATTTTGTTCGTATTCAACTAGTCAGTCAGAATGTTGAATTGTTTGAAGTGTGGCAAACAGTATTGAAGTTCAGTGAGGAAATGAAAATGTCGTGTCAGCAGTATTGCCATATAAAGAGCTATTAAAATGAACAAATTATTGATAATGATATTAAACATTAAGATATGAGAATTTACCCCCGAGCAACCTCTATTTGAACTTCACTCCAGCCATAATCGCTAACCTAAGCACTATTTACCCTTTGTACGCCATCGAATGAGATGTACGAAAATCTCAGTTGCCACAACGAATCACAAGTGAAACGATTCAATGTGGGCAAGCTTATTTCCACAAACACTTTTATTCTCACTTTCATATGCGCTACCTTTTATTTTGTACTAGTCAAAGCAGAGTTCTTAAATGTTCGTAACTGCCCTTTCATCCGAATCCTTTTGAGTGCATTAACTTCTAGAAATTTGCGCACCAAAAACAATGGTAGCCAAAGGAAACCAGTGTGACCCTAAACTTTCTAAGAAGGCTTAGCATAGATTGTCGTTTATCATTTAAAAAAAAAAAAAGTTTCTTACCAGGGAGAAAATGTTTCATAATCCGAAGGAAAAAAAAAAACTCGATAAGGAGATCCAACGCGTGAAGGGAGGAAGGCATGAGACTATGAAATGTGTGGAAGTCACAGAACTATTTAGTACAGTTGACAAAACCTATGTAAACGTGGCTTATATAGAGAGGGAACCGTACAAAACTATCATCTATACACAGACTTACATTTTATGGCAAGACTATAAAGCCCAAATCAGTTATAACATGAACAAAACCCCTACTAGAAGCCACTCAGAGTGAAGCAAATCAAGCAAATATGCAAAGTCCAACCCAAATAGTAACAAGCCACTGGCCACAGTGTAAAACAAAATCAGTATGACATTGAAATTTTCAACTTTATTACTGAGAAGCTAATTAAATCCAGCCCACCAGAAGTGCAGCAGACCGTTGACGCCATTGCAAATGCACATATTCAACCAAATAAGAAGAATTCCCAAAGGATCTTACGTGCTTGTGAGTTTGGAGCGCATGGGCCCAGAGAGCTACGTGATATCGTACCAGTAAATGAAAGCTCCACAACATAATACTATTCAAATTGCCTAACTTTTAAAAGCATCTATTGATGAAATTAGGCTTTTACTTGAAAGAGCATAATCAGATATCTGTCTGCATTCAGGAGACATTTTGTATAGAAAAACTAGAAAACGATAGCGTTGGGTTTAAAATGTTCACATATATCAGCTTTTTCAAAAAATAATGGCACAGCTTCTAGAAGAGTGTCTTTCATCATATGTAATAAAAATCACCACAGCCAAATTAATCCCAAAATTACTTGAGAGGCTGCATGCGTTCGTGTCTCGTTACCTAAAACTATTTCACTTTGCTGAGTGTGTCCCAGTCCTAGCAATCAATCTTATCTTATTAAACAGTTGTCATTGCCGTTTATTCTGCTTCGCGACCTGATTGGCCTTCATAAATGTCGAGAATGTAAATATATCAATGAGAGGGGAAGAAATTAGAAGACATTGTTTCTTTGTTTTATTAATAAGTATTATGTAACCCGCCTCAATATCCTTTTCGTCAAGAGATTTGTCTGCAATTAACGTCTCTCTATACTATAGATTACGTTTCACAGAGTACCGTGTTTCTCTTATACCTGGAATCATAACTTGCCAGATTTTAGGTTTGCAAGGCGTTCAAAGCGGAAAAGGAATTTGAAAATTTTGCGAGTTTTTTTAAAAAAGGTTTCAATGCATTTCAAAGTATTCTGCATGGTTGTAATTTATGAAGTAACGGCAGCTAGAGATTTTCCCACCTTTCAAACCATCTATATACAGGGGTGTAAGGCAACGATTGAAGTCTCTGATTTCATTTAATATAAACTGAAAAAGGAAAACAAATTTTTATGACTTTTTTAATTGGCAGCGTATTAGCATATGCTCTCTCCAAGTGATGATGAATTTATATGCTAAATGGTGGGATCAAGTTGGGTTTCTGAGCGTATTTTGTTTGGTGTTTGGGCCTGAAAACTGCGTCTTTTGCAAGTGAGCTGGAGTAGAAAGCAGTCTGGTAGCATGCCGAAGAACAAATTTACGTCTAAGATAAAGTGATGTTTTCTTTGCCTCTACAACGTATCAAATACAAAGGTGAAAAAATAATATGCGGTCGAAAAAAGCCATTAAAACGTTGTCTTCTCCACAACAGGAATAAGACAAACATGGAGACAGAGCTTGTGCTCATCATGCATACGACGCAATTCGCGGAAGTGGATCCAGTTTTAAATTTCAAAAATTTGAAACTATTTTCTTCAGCCCATTTCTGTACATTGTATAAGCTTAAATATTTATAAGTGGTTGACGTTCATTAGCATGATATTATTGAATCAAACGCGATATAAGTATATCTTATACATGTTGACAAATGTGACGGAGCTTTCCCTAATGCGATATCAGACAGCTCTCCGGTGTCCAGGCTTGCAATATACATTTCAATCTCAGAGATTTGTCAGGCTCTTTGATCGAGCCCATTCCTTTGTAAGCTACACAAACACAGGTGGTCATTACAATCACAATACATACATCATCAGAGGAATGGTAATTACGTCTCGGTTGCCTACGTCACTCTGAAATAGCCTCAGTATACTATAGTGTGCAAAATCATCATCTGAATTGTTAAACATTTTACTAATCAAACCTCCCTTATTCATTCAATCTTTCATTCAGATAATCGAGTGACTTTCCTGTTTCCGTGCGGTTATTCATCGTTTCCACCATTTGGATTAAATAATAGAAACAGATAATTATTTCCTGTGAACGCTAAACCGTAATCAGTTGTTTCTCGGATTACTAATGCTGATATTGCCATGTTTATATTATATATTGAAAGCGAATTTTAAAGTTTTATTGTACTTAAGTTGTATTTTAAAAGATTTTTAATCTAAGTCAATAAATTGTGTCAGATGATACGAACGTGATTTTTCATACTGTGAAGATTTGCATCTGTTTCATCATGAGTAAGCAGGATTAGTGTTTATCTTTAATCCTGGATCGAATCAAATAAAATAAATTCACCATGCGACCATTGCATATTGACCTTTATACGAATTGTTTATAAGCCTGCTTTTTTAAAAATATTATTTCCATGGCGTACTGATGTATGAATTTTACCGTGCGTAACTTGTATTAATCAAAATGTAATGGAGCTCGGTGAAATTCATTAAATATGAGTTAAGAACTGGAACATAATTCGTGCATCGAATATATTATCACATCTTTAACTTTTAATAGGCTATCCTTCTTGGTCACTATAATTCCATCTCACACAATGCGACAATCAAATAATTCGTAAAGCAATATAGATACAGCAGCTAATATTAGTTTATTATACCTGTTTTTAATGTCATGATAGGTTTCAATATTTGTGTTTTCGATTATTTTGTCTACTATTTTATTTTACCTGTACTAAATCTTCCACTTAAAGCAAGAGTCATTTTTTATCTACTTCAACTTGAAATGAATATATTTCGATTGTAAACTTTTCTTCCATATCATGTAAACGTTTTATTATCGTTTCACGCTTTTTTTTCTATTTCATCGATACTTTCTTGTACAATACCAATATTTTGTTGACCTTTTCTAGATCAAAGTATTCCTGACTGCTAATTTTTTCTGTTCCATCAATAAGTCAATTTTTGTAAAGTTGTTTTAAATCTTATTGATAATGTTTCCTATTTTAAATCAGTAATATATAATCGAACGGTAGTCTCATGGAGATCTAATAGTATTTTTCGATCACCATTAATACTGGCCGCCATGAATAGCCTATCGTGTGCTGAAAAATGGCGTTAAGCCCAACAACAACAAATCAGAAATAATATTCCATTTGGCACGATTTAAATCAGTAACAATGTTATATTTGGCATCATTAAAACGAGTAACAGTGTTCTACTTGGCACCATTTAAATCAGTAACAATGTTCTATTTGGCACAATTTAATTCAGTAACAATGTTCTATTTGGCACGATTTAATTCAGTAACAATGTTCTATTTGGCACGATTTAATTCAGTAATAATGTTCTATTTGACATCATTAAAACCAGTAACAGTGTTCTACTTGGCACAATTTAAATCAGTAACAATGTTTTAAATCTTTTTAACTGTTCTAACTGATTGTAAAGTAGCAGTGTTCTATTTGGCACGATTTAATTCAGTAACAGTGTTCTGTTTTACATTAAAACGAATAACAGTGTTCTACTTGACACCATTTCAATCAGTAACAAATGTTATATTTGGCACGATTTAATTCAGTAACGCTGTTCTATTTAACATCATTAAAACGAGTAACAGTGTTCTACTTGGTACCATTTAAATCAGTAACAATGTTATATTTGGCACGATTTAATTCAGTAACAGTGTTCTATTTGACATCATTAAAACGAGTAAGTGTTCTACTTGGCATCATTTAAATCAGTAACAATGTTATATTTGGCACGATTTAATTCATTAAAAGTGTTCTATTTGACATCACTAAAACGAGTAACAGTGTTCTACTTGGCACCATTTACATCAGTAAAAAAAATTAATTTTTTTTATATCTTTATAACTGTTCTAACTGATTGTAAAGTTGGATGATCTTCTATTTCTCTAATTTGTTTTTTTTCTTCTTTATATCAGTCTTTTGTGTACTTATCTTCCACTTTATCTTTTATTCACTGAGTATTTATCTACGTTTTTGATTGCATTCCTGTTTCCGGCATGTTTTTATTTTTTTAAAAATTTATTATAGCGTTAGAAGGGGTATTAAATCTTTGCTTAAACAATTCTTATACATCTGTAAGAAATTTTTTTAATACTCAGTCTGTTTTTTTTTTAACTTTTCAATTTTAGTAACTCTTTCTGTGATGATCTGACGGACAACTGTTTATTATTTATTTGTCCTCTCCATGTTTCAAAACATCGTTTTCTTCTGATTTAAAATTTTGTATTAATCAACTACAGAATCTATTATCGGTAATGAAACGGATAATTTGCCATTTCTGTTATAAATAGGATTAGTGGACTATATTAGTTTTCAGGCATACCTAATACAGTGATAAAATTTTACATTTAAATCACAGAAATTAAAACGGTTATCATTCAAACATCAGATGCAGAACCTCTATTAATATTCTTTTTATTGGCATGCTTCGCTTCGTTTTTTTTAAAAATATTTTCCTTTATTTATTTTCATACGCCAATTTTTCTTTATTTAAAAATATTTTGACTTTTCTGTTTTTTTTTCTTTCTCATTGCATTTTTTATCGCCCCATATCTGTTGTACCGGCGACTGTCATGTTAAATTCCTCGGGACTTGTTTCATTTATCAGTTATTTCTCAACTCACCACATTACCAATATTGTTCAACTTATTTATAGTAGGGGTTACAGTCTCGTCATGTTTTAAACTGACCGTGTACTAACTAGTCTTTGAAAGCTTTTGTAACAAATTTAAGTAATTGTATAACAAACCCGCTAAAAGACAGACGGATCATAATTTCTCTTGAAAGTAACTAGGGTCTACAACATCCATGCCACCTGAATCAGTCGCCATATTAACATCTACTCACTTTTAAAACTCGCAGGCTGTATTGTACTTCTTATGTGACACATCTGTAATGTTGGATCTCCATGTTTTTAAATAATTTTTAATCTTTTTATCAGACTAAAATTCCTGTAACCGGCTTATGGTTTCGTAGTTTTAAAATGTATTAGATACATTGATGGTACCAATGCTATTTTTCTCCCATTTATATGTATCAAAAAGATAGCCTCTGTCTTTGCTCTACTTTAGGTTTTGTAATTACTTCAGAACTTTTTCAGGATTTATTCGCTTCCTATCATTGCTCATCTTAGCTTCTCTCTCGTTTTGTGTACGTTTGCTCCTTTATACTTTTTGTTGTGAGAAAATTGCTGAGATTTTAGTGTCTGAAAACATCCATGTGATGTACATCCATTAGCACTCAATTTTGGCTTAGGCTAATTAATTTGACTTGACTGTCTTGTTTGCTACCATCCCTTATGCTCTCAAATAAACTTGCTCAACGAAAACAGAATCTTCAGCTTATGAGTTCATTTTGCTGGAGAATATAATGACATCATAGACTTCTTGATCAAAAGCATTATATAACGAACTGTAAGAGCTGAAGGAACAGCTCAATGGCATAAAGTTAATTAGTTTGTCGGTTTCACGATCCCTTTATTACTGTCAAATTTAGCTTTAATAACAGGAGTTATTATTGGATTTGCCAAGCTTTTACCTTATATATATATATATATATATATATATATATATATATATATATATATATATATATATATATATATATATATATATATATATATGTGTGTATGTGTATATATATATATATATATATATATATATATATATATATATATATATATATATATATGGTACATATATAGATACACACACAGACTCATCACTTTAACTAATTACTATGTATGTGTGTATATATATATATATATATATATATATATATATATATATATATATATATATATATATATATATATATATATATATATATATATATATATATATAATTTTTTGAGAACCTAGCCCATACGTCAATCTTAATGGTTACGTGTCACGATGACCAGGACAAATGTGATGCGACAAAACGTCTACAAACGTTTTTCACCATTACCCTGTACAACAATAAAAAAATACCATTGTTGAAGTGTCACATAAAACAATATAAAAAAAAAACTATTTATCGTAGAATCCACTATAGAAAACCGCATTGTTATATGCATGTATACAAATCATATTCAATGTCACTAAAAATGTTGCGCTATACTCAAACACGATTAGCGACAAGCGTAAAATCCAACAGAACTGAACAAAGTGCCTTAAAAAATAGACAGCTACTCATATCTTACCTAATCAGTGTGCAATTTTATAAGAATTAGTCATTTTCTTAATTTGAACCATAATCTAACACTAGCAGAAATATGTTCCGCTACTACAATAGTTCTCGTACGTACCTACGCACGCTCGTTCAATATATATTTCATTTATGCATAAGTATAATGTTTATTTCAGATAAATGGCACGTACTTTTAATCTTTATAAGGGTATTAAGAAAGAAGGACTGGTGATACATATATATATATATATATATATATATATATATATATATATATATATATATATATATATATATATATAGTTTACGAATATATGGTCTTAAGTAACAGAAAAAAGAAAACCAACACATGTTTAAAACTTAAATAATTTAAGTTATAAAAAATTATAATTTAAGAGTAACTTAAAATATTATGAACTACATGCAAAAATAGCACAGATGTTTAATCAAGAAGACCAAAAGGATAGGATAGAGTGTTCCGAATGAATTCTAAGTCCTAAATGTGCTGATGTACCAATATCCTTGAATATTTTGAAGTTCTGTCACAAGTCCAAAAGTGACAACATCCTTGAACGTACCCAGTCTTGATCGCTCACAATGGCATTGTCCGGAACGTCTTAGAATACATTTACAATAGTCCCAAAATCTTTTCTTAGTTGTAGGAACACTTTATAATTGGCATAGCTTAAACAGACAAGTCCTGTCACACAAAACCCAAACATAACGTTAAATATATCTGCAGGCTGATATTGAAATAATAATATAAGAATTATAAATCCTAATTAGGGATGAAAAAAACTGCACACTTCTCTCGATCGATCGATCGATCGATACCACAACGACTGTTTTTTTTCCCAATATTGATTATGTGAGTGTCCTCTCATTTCCACGTCGCATTACTTTACCACATTACTTAATTATCCAACCAGAACTTTCTCCTAACTCGTACACATGTTTATTGTTAATATTGATATTAAAGATTGCAACACCTCCAAAAGTTACAATATAGCTATACATAACAAACTTTCACAAGCAGTGCGCATCAATAACTGACTGCCGCATCTGCTGAAAGATAAATCACACATATATAAAATAAAATCATGATTTATTGGAAGTTTATTGCTGTTCATGAGAGATATGATACAATTTCAAAAGTACGTTGGGTAAACATTGCATTAGTGACGCTTGGAATAAGGCAAAATAGCGATTTCTTAAGAGTTAGGGAGCTGGGGATCACACATTTTTAATCTGTCAAAATCTTTAATTCCGTCCAAGTAGTACCTGTTGATTAGATTGTATTCGTGTTTCTGTTTGATTGTTCATAAATCTGATGTATAGTCCACGACAAAGAAACACATTTTTGCAGAGTATGTTGACTAAACTCTTAATTTTTTAATCTGTCAATAAATGTAATGACGTTCGACAGACAAAACACCTTTCTATGAAACGATATGCGGCTGCGTGTGGAAAACTCCGGACATCTGCTAATGCACATTAGTGACATGATATAGATAAATGGCAGTGACCTAGAATTGCCAGTAAACAAGTCTGCTACTGAGCAAAGATAATACCGTCAAATACGGATGCTCTTGTGTACTCGCTGACCGATAGCCATAGAGACTAGCATATAATTTGCTAACGACATTTGTTGGCATATCCTACGATTTTAGGGTGGATTCATTGCTTTAGTGATTGTCCAATTGCATGGACGATGACCCACATTCTGGAAGACAGTTGTCTGGGATTAGTTAATTTATGATGAGTTTATGCCTTACCATGATGCATCCTCTCCAATACATCCAAGGTCATCAAATTGAATTTATAAATCAAATGTTGAACAGCTGTATTGTTTGGCAAAGAACGTACAAACAATTATATCTGTACCTAAATACTGAGCAATTTTCCTTTAAAATCTATTATTATCATATGTTGCTGTAGTTTAAAACTAGTATCGACAAAATAACCAAATTCTTCAAGAAATCTGACATACGAGCGTTATTTTTTAAAATACAAAACAAGATCTGCGGAGATTTTTACCGTCTCTTGCATTTCTTTGATATGTAATTGTCTCCTGACCAAAGTACATATTTCACACATTAATTTGAAATTTGTCTGATTTTACGGCTGATAATGCCTCATGTGCGATCGTTCGGTAGCAAGTGAAGCCCATGAAAGTCCAGACGGGTAAACGGTTGAGTGAGCAACAGCGAACGCGTGGACTATGGAAAAAGGCGTGATAAATAATTCATTGCTGACACAAAAGTGACGTCACGGGAATGAATTAATAAAAGTTAACGGCCAAGCCCCATTAAGAACATAGGTTTTAGCAGTATAAGGAGGTTTAAACACCAGGAAAACTAGGACCAGTAACAACAAATGAGCAAAACTATATTAGACGAACAAATAAAGCCCCAAATAATCAATATAAGGTGGTCAAAAGCCCTATGGCCATCAGACCCCGCTGCACAAGGCGGCAAAACAAACAAAACTGATCTAGGCAAGTATTTGGTCCCAATCTTACACAGACCAAAACACAACATACACCAACAGGCCACAAATAAATAACACACCCTATAAGACCACCCCCCAAAAATAGGAAATATAAGATTGTATAAGCCCAGGACCATCAGGGCCAGTCGCACAAGGCGATAATTATTAATTAAAATACTTTTAGAGGAATATGGATGCCATCCGAGGTTTCAAAAACAAAACAGCACATAGTTTAAACCAAAAATTATCGAGCAAGACGCCAAAATTTAGGACAACAAATACCATGGCAACAAAGGACACAACACTGCGACTTGGCGTCTCCCCTCCTGGTCGTTTTCCTCCTTCTCCTCGACAGGATACCATACATCTAAACAAGCATCCAATGCGCGCACAAATAATACCATCAAGCAGATCAAATTGGTGAGTGAGTGATGGTACTATTCCCACTGAACCCATAGTGCTAAAGTCTAAAACAAACATGAGTGTATGCTGGTTTGAATCCCACCTATAATGGCCGCTTGGAACTTATTGTACCGCAACCTGACGGCTAAAATTATTAGCACTCTTTGAGTGCATTAAAGCCTGGGAAAAGTGGCTCTAATTCATTTTCCAAGGAATAATTAGCATCCTGCTGTGAAGGAATTAATCAGTGGCACGTGCCCTTTTGGAACAAAGGCTACTTAAATTCAAAAATCATCATCACCGATGGCTTAAAGCTGAATCGACACGCAAGTAGACAGCGTACGTGGAATCTGAGTGTACTACTTCATCCACTGTAATTATCTGGTTGAATGAAAATTAAGCAAGATGCAACGAGATTTTCGTTTTTCATATACACTGGGCCTTGCCTACAATGCAAATACCACGATGCCGTGTAATGGGGGCTGTCACATTGCTCAACAGCAAAAGCGTGGACTATGAACAAAAATTGTGATAAATATTTAATTGCTAACGCAAGTGTGACGCCACGGGAATGATTTAAAAAGAGTTACCGCCCAAGACAAATAGCTTAAGCTAAATCAACACGCTGTACATAGTGTGGGGGCCGCCAAACTGGTCTTTTAATGAACTCGGTCCCTTGACAGAGGCAAATAACACATATACCTCTACCCAATGGATATCACACTTTCCATATAGAAAGTATATTTATTGTTGATACTAATTAGTATTAGTTAAAGTGACAAGTCTCTCTCAGAAGTCTCATAGCAGAAAGATTAGACTGCCACAAAGGTTAAGGACGAACAGTTAGGATAAATAATCAATATTCTGTATGCTGGGAGATTTACCGTATACGCGTGCTTACAAGTGGAGGCTAAACAGCAGACAAAAAGGTAAAAACGTGTTATATTATTATGATTAGAGTTTATCTTATTTTGTTTCACTAATTACTATAGAACTGTACAGATTAAATATGATTTCGTATAATACACAAGCAGATTTGAGTTTATATAGTTGGATTTAAGCGAGAATCTATAGTAACGATATATTATTTACATAAAAAGAATTGCTAGTTACTTTAGCAAAGACAGAGTCAGAATTTGTAAGTCTTAGAAAATGGTGTTCAATTTTATTACATCAAGAAAGAAATACAAAAAAAATATTACAGAATATATTTTATGTTCGACAACTTATAAAAGATTTTAAACTAAGCTTAGGCGCTATTATCTCCCTTTTTAAAAAACATTCAGTAGTATACAGAACTATATTTCTGAATCGACCACCAACATGTCAACATTTGCTATTAAGTATAACGTCCCAAGACATCCCTGGAGCAGAAAAATACCAACAAGGGTCTGATCCTTAATGTGCATGACTAACGTGACGAAAATTCTCGAAAACATCTTCTAGCAATAATGCATTTGTTTTTAGATATAATTCGTGATAATCACCAAATGTTTTACAGGTAAATTTATTCCACATATCTTGTGCATTATTTATACTCGTCATCTGTGATGTTTTCATTTCTAAACTGCGAGTAAAATTTATTTTTTTTTTCGGCAGAGAAGTTTCATTAAATCTGCTCCAATCGTCAACTCGTACGGAAAGATACCCTTTCTCGTCAAATCAACGTAATTTTCACTGAAGGAACTTGTTAGATTACTAAAAGTGCTACAGCCTTTAACGAGCTCATCTAATGATGCTAATATCTTTTCTTTATCGCTATGCATAGTTATTTTTGAACGTTGACACAGTATATGAGATGTTCATGCAATTTTCCATCGTTAGAAAAGCCGTGTAGACATCTACAACACATAGTTCTTGTTTTTATTTTTACTGTACTGCCCGCCAACTACGCCGTTTAAGATTTTTTTCCAGCAGTAATGTTCCAGATAAAATAATACATTTTCTTCTGTGAAGCATTTTCTGAGATATATCTCGGGTAAACGTTTTCTAGCTTGTTTAGTTCGAAAACATTTACTGAGAGACTGTTTTGTTTTTCGAACTTTTGTATATGATTTTCTGCTACTGGAAAGTTGATGCCATCAAAATTTAGTTCGTTCTCGTACACTAAAAACTTGTTAACGCGATCAGAATTTTGTTCTTTGGGAAACATGGCGGAAAGAATAGACCACTGCAAAAATCTGTCATCGTTGTTTTTTGACATCTATATAGCATTTTTATTTTTATTTTTATTTTGAGGGTTTTTATTTTTTACAAACTGCCGCGAAACACGTTTTATTTTTTATTTTGCTGTGTGAAATAAAACTGCTTTTATCATTTCAAATTTCCAACCCGACCCAGACGAAGTAAATTGTTCTAATTTTTTTTATTTCTTGATGTATGTCATCAGCTACCATGGCAATCTTGTTCAAGTTAATATTTTTCTTGATTTAGCTGTTAAATAGGGTTCCAAAATTTTACTGTCAAACCATTTTGTTTCGGAAACAACATCGTCAACTGCGTGTAACTTTGATAACATCGTATGATACTGGACTTTAAGTTTGATACGTTTATGAGCCGAAAGTTTCTGAGCTATAACAGGTTGTAAAAGATGAAATAAATTTGTGGAGGTAAAATTTGCTAAAATGTTCTGATCATCAAGTTTATAACTATTGTCATAGCCTAAAAATGCTGAAGCATTTTTTTTTCAGATTTGATAATGATCTTTTTGGTAACGTCTCGCAATTTCAACTTTATTAGTATATAGTAATATTGTTTACTTAATTGAATTTTTTAAAAAATTATATATATAGTATAATGACAGAAATCTTGAGGTATTTGCCACTAAATGCGGACGAGCAAGAAATGTATCATGTACATCCGAAGTACAACTTATATGCTGGAAATGCAGTTATTTTATCAATATATCATCTAAAAATATTTTGGCGTACCAACACCTGCGGGTATGCTAATTTCAGTAAAGGGTGATAATGCAGAAAGAACTAGCATATTTAGAACAGACTTTATTTATACTTTATTTTGCTGCGATATTCCAGAAGGACAACGAATATATAGAGCAAATGTGCAATTGCAGATGATAATATTGAACATTTAGTCTTACAAAACGAATTGCTACCCCACCCAAAGTTTGAATTACAAGAAGCAAATGATAATGGAATGATTCGTCATATAAGAACAAAAATGTGTTAGAAAATTTACTTGATACTTTTTATTTACAAGTAATGGTACGTGGAACAAAAACTGAATATTATTTATCGCATCGTTTTATTTACAAAAATTTTAACGGAATAATACCTAATAGTTTAGTTAACGACCAAAGTAATAAATTTAAAGCAATCAATTGTCTGGAAAATTTAGATTTGGTTACGCCAAAAGAAAATAAAAAACATGGAATTGGTGGCGGTAATAATTTTAAATATCCGGCTAAACAAATAATATCAACAAATCTCGAAACTGGAGAAGAATATAATTTAAATCAATTTATTCTGATGCAAGATACCATAAAATTAATCCACGTGCAATGAAATGAGCAGCTGATAATGAAAAAAGATCAACAACATCTATGCTGATATTTGACAGATTTATATTCAGATTTATTTTCCAGATCATTTCGAGAGAGACAATTATGACTAAATTACATGATATTATCGCGCTTTAATCGCAATGTCATCCTCTTATTTGTATCAAGGTTTATTTTATCTGCAGCTGTTAATAAAAATTTATCAGATTCGCCTAATGTTATCATAATATCAACAAAATAAATACTATGTCCTAGCAAACAATTTCGAACTGTCTCAGCTAATTCTTTTTTGCTTGGTATATTAACTCGATAATGATATTTTATTTCCCCGAACATATTATGTATTAATTAGATAAAAGATTATAAAATAATGAGCTTAAACGAGAGGTGGCCCAACTAAACTCAAAAGATTTTATTCCAGTTCCTAATGTTATATCATAAAATATTTCCGACGATAGATTTGCTGGTTATACTGAAAATGACATTTTGCATAGCCATGACGTCGACAAAGATGATGTTGTTAGCAAGAAATATTCAAGTAGACCAACGATTGGGAGATACAATGTTAAGTACCATATTGCCAAAATAAATATTAAAATTTAATTTTAGTGTTGTCGAACATCAATTATTTTTGCAACTTATAAACCCTTCTTAAACGTAAATGTACCCAGAAAACAAAGAAATATTAAACACGATGATTTTATTTTTGTTAGATTATTTACTCTAATGCCAGTTGATGAGGCGAGAAAATTACATTTAATTTCTTTATGCAAATCAGCAAAATGTAGGTCAGCACTAATAAAATGCGAGCAACTTTATAATAGTATTATTCAGTCGATGAAATAGTTAATACACAACTATTAAAGTTGTCTCTATATCTTCGCCATTTAACTAAACTCTTGTTGCCGCACTTTTCAAAAACTTTTTGAATAACAAATATATCGTGTTCTGTTTTCTGAAGTTCATGTTCGTAAACACTGCCAGTTATAGGCTCCCGATATAAATCTTTCAGCAAATATGTAACTGGTATAAAGTACCTCATCAACAACAAATACTTTTTCGCTTATGAGTATAGCCCTTTTCAAATGTTTTTTCTTTTATGTCAATAAACTCTAACATTATCGCCAACTTTAAATTTGTGTCTGCGGTACATGTTTTCGTTGCTAGTATTGGATTTGTCTATCGAATCGTTTGGCGACATTTTAAACTTTCGGTGTTTCATGTTATTGTTTTCGTCAACAATTTTCTGTAAATTGTCAAAATATTTGTTCGTAATTTTGGCTGTCAAATACTTATGAACTGTTTCGTTGAGCGTGCAATTAAATCGTTCGACAATAACGCTTTTTCCCTCATTTTCACTAACCTTTCTTTTAATGTTATTATGTTCCACGAAATGCTCGAAATTTTTATTAAAAAACTCTACTCGATAATCAGTCCAGATTCTATTTGGCTTTCTTTCTGTAGTTGTTACTTTTTTTATTGTATCAGTCATAGAGGTCCCTGTTTTATCTGAAAATGGTACACTAAACGCGTATTTATTAAAACATCGATAACTTAAAAAAGATATATCTTATTATAGTTAAACGGAGCTAGATTTGACATCTCAACTAAATTTATCGCCCAGATATCATCGACAGCATTTGCCACAACTTTACGTCGCGGAAACTGTTTGTTTAAATTTGTGTAGTTCGGCTGCCAGATCATGATATAAGTCTCTACCCAGTCCGAGTTTATATTTTGCTCTAAAATAAACCTGGACCAGCCTTCGGTCGACACGCTCTCACATATTTATGAGTTTCATTTCACGAAGTTCGTCTGACATTACTTTATCGCAGCTGTATTTGTTTTGATCACTGCCAGGAAGCTCAATATCTCGGTAGCAGATATCATGACGCATTGGTATTGCGTGAACTTGATTGTAAGGCTCTTGTACTGGCAGAGGATTATCATTGTCGTCAAGTTGCTTAAAAAGGATCAGAAAGTCCAATATATTTATGGCCCGGTAATGTTCAACCGTCTCTCAGTTTGCCGATTAATTTATGTATATCTATGTCCGTTCCCATTCTTTCTCTGTTGTTTCATTTCTGGCAATATGTAACAATTTTATTTTGTTCGAGACAAATCTCTATCACAATCACAGTCGCACGTCATTATTTATTTAGTCGTCTCATAAAATAACGTCAGGACCGACCGCTCCCTATAACTTAACTGCTGGCAAAAACACACTTTTTCTTTTTCCACATATTTCTTTGAATACTTTTCAGCATTATTCTATTAGTCTTTGTATTTTCTGTTTTTATTTTCCGTTTTAGTTTCACAATTAAGACAATATGTTTACATTGTTATATTTGTAATTTAGACTACATAATTGCAAGCTGCACAAAAATTAATTCCAATCTCATCATTAGCGTAAGAGGGTTGTTTTTAAAATGGTAAAATAAACTTTAAAAAAATCTGGATTTTTGGTAATCTGTTTAATGAACATCGCGCAATAATATCCACAAGCGTAAATTCCAACTGGCTGAATTTGATTAGAAGAATAATTTTTACTATCTTTTTACAGCGTCACATGGTTTAATTTCGAATGAGTCAAACTAATTGTTATCAAAAAGAGCTACCAATGTGTGCAAGATCCGTCATTAAAATCTTGTATATTTATAACGCTCCATGTCGCTTGCGTTAATGGAATCGCCGTAAGCTCGTATTTGAAATAAACTCCGTGAATTTTTTTACTTATTTAGTTCATCGAGTATATCAAAATTACTTAACGCAGGTGACTTTGTCGGCTGCAACTTTATCTCCTTGTTCTTGGCATCATTAGTCCTCGTCCTCGTCCCAACAGACTCGGCAATAGACTTCCCGCTAATCTTGCTATTAACGGGGCTATTGGAAGAAATCAACCTTTTTGCTGTCGTGTATTTTTTCGTCGTTGTCTTTTTTTTTTTCGCTTACGCATTATATTTAATCTTTAGACAAACAATTGCTATCACTATATATGCGAACAAATTTATTCCACCTCTGCGAACAATACCATTACTTTTAACTGCCTTTTCTGATGCGCCATATACTGCTCCAGACGCTGCTGCCAATCCTAGTTGGGTTGTAATGTTTTGACTATTGCTGATATTGGACCGAAGAAATCATCATGTTTTGCATTGCAGTTATTTACGTAGCACTTAAATTTAAAACGAAAGGTTCTTTGCGATGTTTGGTTAACAACAATTTTGTTAAAGTACCCAAAGCGTTAGGGTCGACCTTTAATGAAACCTTCTCCGTTTTGCAACAGTGGTCGCTAATCGTTTTAACTTGGCCATCAGTTAAATGTATTTCTTTAACAACATCTTTTGTCATTATATATAACAATTATAGATTAAACTTGATGTTCTTCAAACTTTCAGTAAATCCCTCTAAACTTTTATTGACATTTTACCTCCGACAGAGTCGATTGTAACAAATCTATTGCTTATCACTAACGCATATACATATAACTACACTGTTGGAGCGACTCAGAGTGTCCAAATAATTTCAATATCAGCTGTGCAGTCTACACGTCACTCGCTATGTTTAATAACGTCAAAATGAAATATCGGATAGAGTGTACGAAATTCATCTACTTATATCTGAGTTCCATCTTCAGTACCTTGATAATTTTCTGTTGAATCGAGCAGGTACATATATTGTCTATTATTGTTTTTGTTAGCATCATCTGCAAAATTACAATCTATGGCTCGCTCTGGATATTGTTTTGAATTTATTCTAGCATATATTCATCGAACATCGGCGTTATCAAATATTGCATTATTTTGATTTTCATGTCCATGTCGCGTTTGTTGCTGAAATACAATAAATGCCGCAGTAGTTGTTAACTTGATGTTGTTGTGATTCGCCATGTATAATCGGTGGTATTCGAAACTGCTGTTTGATATTTTTTATTTTGCTAAAATGAATTATGTTCGTGCGTTTTTCCAGCATGCTATCTAATTCCAACGTTTTAGTGACTGATGAGTTATTCATGGCATCCACAGCGCAAGATTGTTTATTACAAATTGTGCCTCAGCCCCACCAGATCTGATAAAACAATCATTTTGTTCTGCTCGATCTAAAATAATTGTATGTTTAACTCCACGAAATACTTATTATAGGCCATGCAAAAGACAAACATTGTACTTAGTGGCAGCATCATTGTAATTTGACTTGATCCTGATGCAAGTGGTTCTTCGTTTAGAAAAAAAAAACAATCACTGTAACGTGCACTTTTGAAACCTATATTATCGTTAAATAATTCAAATATTGCAGCACCGTCAGCGCCTCCCGCTGGTGCGGTTAGACCAAGAATATTGTAAGTAGCAGTAAGTGAGAC